>JAPYKE020000126.1:0-682500 GCA_028554795.2 Sinohyriopsis cumingii | reverse complement strand
TTAAACGCTGTTCAGGAGGGATTTTCTGTAAGTTTAATGCCATTTTTCAGCACATGGTAGGCTGTACATGGCAGCCAGTATATTTTTTGAAGAAGGAACTCTGGAAGAACCACAAACCAACAGGAAGCTACTGGCAAGCTTTCTCATACATCCACATTGGCTGAGCTGAGACTGTGCATCTGAAACCAATGAGGACAGGCGAGATCCATCAGATGAAAGCCACACTGAAGGCATTTCATTAGTGACAGAAGAAGCTTCATAGAAAGGTCATTCTCAGTCTGACAACTCACTCCATGGGGGAATCAAATCTCTAGACTTTTGCATTCATTTTTGGGGATTTTTTAAGGTGATTTCTTTGATGACAGATCTTTATACAAGTTCATCATATTCCTAAATGAATCAACTAATACAAACAGAATGGTCACTTCATTCCTTGATTTTCACTTATATGTATATGATGATGAGATCAACCAGTGGAGGATATATTTTCAACTTTCTAAAGTTTCTGCCTTGGAGAACATTCATCCCATAATGCTCTACAAGACCTGGGGCTGGGTGCCTATTGTCACATTGCAGCAGGTTGCCTTTGCAGGTTGTTCAGCAGTAACATAAAGACATGGTTTAATGCTAATGATTCTCACCGGGTTTGTGGAGAAAAAAAAATACTTTTGTTTAAATCTTCATCATGGCACAAGGAGTTGGTGCTCCAGCTGAGTAATTTGAGAAGCAGCCTCACAACTTTTAGGGGACTGCAGATACCTCTACAGGATAAAGAGATGTAATTCCTACACCTCTTATGTATTCTTGTAAACTATTATCATTGGGTAATGTATTTGTAGAAGATAAAAACATTTCAAATAAAATATCTTTCTTCAATAGCACTTACCCAATCTCAATACAGATGCACCCTCCCAGTCTCACCGCTATTACATCTTTCTGGAGACCATGCATTCCACTCCAGTAGTACATAAAGTATTGACAGGATTTGCTGCCAAGCAATCTCATCAAGGGGAGATAACTATATTTAACTGTAGCCTATTTGGACAGAAAATTTAGCTTTCATAGCTAAAACATTTGACCTGGGAGGGCTGGATTTGTGAGGTAGTTTTATCTGGTAAGTGTTATTAAATAAATATATTGTACTGGGGAAATTTTGCTTTCCCATGGATGGCCACTATTGACAGGATTGACTGTAGTTTATATTTCTGGGAAAAGTAGTCATGTTGCCAGTTTCAGGCAAATTATAGTTATCTCACAGGTTCAACACTGGAAATGAAAAATATCAGTTATTTTTAAAAGTAAATGGTTTTCCCTCTTTGGGCATAATGGTTGTGGAAAATTGTGCAGAAGTAAAATAGTAATTTGGTTGCAGTTGTGACTATCCTGTTGATGCGCCAGTAGGCCTTGAAACAAGAAATCTTATAAAGAGCTAAAATCTGAGGGTGTTAAAATTAATGTTTATAAATCTTTTATCCATTTCAGAGAAGACCTTATGAAGAGAGCAGGAAATATATCTCGAGAAAATTTGATTAGTCTGGGAACATGTTTTGGAAAATTCACAAAGGCTGGAAAATTTAGACTTCATATCACAGCACTAGACTACCTTGCTCCATATGCAAAGGTAAATAATCAGAATAAACAGTTGAAGCTGTTTGTCGATTTTTTTTTATACTGTTGTAGAGCCCATTTTGTCCCCAGTTGCTGTGTCTATATATGTGACTAACACTTTTAAAAGATTTTTTTTAAAATTAATTTGTTACCTGATTCTTATGCATATTGGTTGGCCACATCCTAAAACTCCATGACTGAATGAGCTACAGAATATTGTTCATATATTGATGTCATCATAACAAACTTGGATAAAAGATTTACACTTGGCTGGAATGTGAGTTTTAGCTTTGTTGGTCATAGATCAGGAGACCATATGGAATAGTATGTTGTCTGTCATGTATCCATCTGTTAGCACAAATTTGTTGTCGTTACTCATCCCAAAGTACTAGAGGATTGCAATGAAACTATGTTCACATTTTATGCCATTGTCAAGTTGGTTTTAAATTAAAATGTGGCTCTTGGATGTCTGATATGGCTGCCATAATGGCCATCTTGAAAATATTGTGTTACTGCTCTTGTGATAGCTCGTACCAAGATAACCCACAAACCCACTTATAATGTGGGGTAAGGTGTGGATCCCATATTTTAAATACAAAAAGACTTGGCCTCCATTGAACTCTTATAAAGTCATAAGGAAAACTGGTAAATGAAACTTTTATCTGTCACTCATTTTATTGTCAAAAATGGCAGTTAGTGCCTGGAAATTTGAAGCAATATCATGTAATTCAAAACTTTTAATACAAAATTTTGAATTTTGTTAAATTTTCTTAACATGTAAAAATTCTTATACTATCAATGACAGTATTAGATATAAAAAAATTATCCCTGGAAATTTCAGTAATGCCTGCTTCTAGAAATAAATAACAATTTGAATATGTTTTGTCAAGTAAAATTCATGCTTTAGTTCTATCTTTTTATTACTGTTTACTCAAATTTGATATTTCCTCTTGTATTTCAAAGTGAAAGATGTATTACTACTGTTAGCAAGCATTTCTGCAAGAATCTGAGTACATTTGTTTTGATATTCATTTTGTGGAAGTATTTGTTGTAGTGTTACAATGAATTAAAAATGCCTCTGCTTTGTATTGTCCCATTAATTGTGTCCTTTGCTTCAAGTCAGATAAAGGAGGCGGAATTTTAAAAAGTTACAGGGCATACAGACATAAGAGCTGGCAGTGACGGTAGTGTGTCAGATCGAATCATTTCGGTGGACAAGTCAAACACTTATAAATATTATGTCGGTAGTCCAGTTAAAGTATCTAACATAAGGACTGGTTATTCCTACTAATTCTCAAGTGTGATGATCATCAAAAGAAGCAAGCGAAAGGAGTACTGGAGACACATTATGGGGAACTTAAACTTCCTGATTGGCACTCTGAGATTTGCTCAAGGATGAGAAGAAATGTAGCTATTACTGGCAATGAAATCCTGGCATCAGTAGTTTATTAATAGAACAATTTTAAAAATTTGAGTTTCAGTATTGACAGTTGTCCCTAGTAATGCACAATGTTTACACTGGTACGTGTGTTGTATGTGGTAACCTCTTGAAGTAATGTTTTTAACAATCATGTGGACATTAGTTATCATGAAAATAAAGGTAATTATACAGAAAAGCAAACAACTTCAATAGAAAAAGCATTTTATTGACAATAATTCCCATTGTGATCATAAAATGAGTATTTTACCATTAAGGAATCTTCACCCACCCCATCTTCTCATTTTTTATCTCTAAGCCAGATGGGATCCCCTTATTTTTTCAGAGGTAATTTGCACTTCTTATACTGGAGTTGGTACTGTTGGAATATGTTGTAAACAACTTATTGAGAGAGAGAGAGAGCTGTATGAGGTTTTCACAAGACAACTTTTTATGATGTCTAGTTGGTCTTAAATAAAAATGGTGCAGATTTGACATCCAATATGGTTACCACAGTGGCAATTTTGAAAATATTCTTGCTATTTCTCTTAAGCTGATGATCATTCAGCATGGGGTTTTCACTAAAAGATGTCCCAATCTGACATCTTGTATGGCCATCACAGCAACCATCTTGAACCAATCTGACATCTAGTATGGCAGTCACAGCAACCATCTTGAACCAATCTGACATCTAGTATGGCAACCACAGCAACCATCTTGAACCAATCTGACGTCTAGTATGGCAATCACGCAACCATCTTGAACCAATCTGACATCTAGTATGGCCATCACAGCAACCATCTTGAACCAATCTGACATCTAGTATGGCAACCACAGCAACCATCTTGAACCAATCTGACATCTAGTATGGCAACCACAGCAACCATCTTGAACCAGTCTGACATCTAGTATGGCAAACACAGCAACCATCTTGAACCAATCTGACATCTAGTATGGCAGTCACAGCAACCATCTTGAACCAATCTGACATCTAATATGGCAACCACAGCAACCATCTTGAACCAATCTGACATCTAGTATGGCTATCACAGCAACCATCTTGAACCAATCTGACATCTAGTATGGCAGTCACAGCAACCATGTTGAACCAATCTGACGTCTAATATGGCAATCACGCAACCATCTTGAACCAATCTGACATCTAGTATGGCAACCACAGCAACCATCTTGAACCAATCTGACGTCTAGTATGGCAATCATGCAACCATCTTGAACCAAGCTGACATCTAGTATGGCAATCACAGCAACCATCTTGAACCAATCTGACATCTAGTATGGCAACCACAGCAACCATCTTGAACCAATCTGATGTCTAGTATGGCAATCACACAACCATCTTGAACCAATCTGACATCTAGTATGGCCAGCACAGTTATATTGATATGAGATTTTCACCAGAAGATTTTTATGATTGGTCCTAAATGAAAATGGTACTGAACTGATATCCAATATCACTACAGTGTCCATCTTAAAAATCTTATCGTTACTCCTGAATGAATAATCGCTTCAGTGTGGGATTTTCTCTAAATGACTTTTTGTAATGTTTATTTGGTCAAAATAAAAATGCTGCTAATATGATGTTATTGCTCCAATTTCTGAATGAGAAGTAATATTGCCATAGGACTTTCACCTGATGACCTAGCGTGATGTCCAGATAGTACAAAATAAAAGAGGTGCCACTTGCACATCCACTATGGCCATCTCAAAATCTTTGATGTCACTACAAATCCAGACACTATGGCCATCTCAACATCCTTTATATCACTACAAATCCAGACACTATGGCCATCTCAAAATCCTTGTTATCACTACAAATCCAGACACTATGGCCATCTCAAAATCCTTGGTATCACTACAAATTCAGACACTATGGCCATCTCAAAATCCTTGATATCACTACAAATCCGGACTCTATGGTCTTATCAAAATAGGGTTTTTACTAACTGAAAATGTTCAGGCAACTCTGGCCATCTCATAAAAATTTTGCTATTACTAATTTTGGATAAATTGTCATAATCAGCATGGGATTTACACCAAAATAATCAGCATGCGGTTAACACCAAAATGTTTTGTTTTGATGTCAGTCTGACCTAAATGTGCTAATCTGAAGTCCAATTTGGCCAATATATTTTGAAAAACTTGAATTAAAACAAAAAATGGAAAGTCATTTCAGAATGCCAGTAGCTTCTCGTGGGTCGGTGGTTCTCTCCAGAGTTTTCCGGGGTTTTTCCTCCACCATTAATGCTGGCCACCATGCATAGCCTATCGTGTGCTGAAAAATGGTGTTAAACCCCACAACAACAACAGCAACAGCTTCCACAAACTTATCAAATAGCTGGATAGATACTTTATCAGAAAATGTATGCATTATCACTGTATTTCTGTATTTTATTGTTTTCAGCTTTATTTGTTGATATTTATCAGACTAATGTGAATATTTAGCTTGGCTCTAGAGTGCAACCTTTGCTGATATTGTTGTCATCACAAAACCACAGACAGGTGAGATCCAGTGTTCTACAGAACCCTTTAATACAGAGAAGTTGATGTGATAAATTTGTGGTCTCACCATCTGCATGCGAGACACTGTGTTCCATGTAGCTCTTTTACTTGGAGAACTGTTGTAATAAAATTTATATCATCATTTGTATGTGAGACTTGTCCATGGGGCCCTTTGAATCTGATCTACTAAACTTCCATTTCAAAGATAATTTCATGTGATAAAACTCCAGTCTGATCATTTTCAGGTGCGATACAATGTTTCAGAGAACTCATTTGCAAGAGAAAATATCTTGTGCTAAAGGTCCTGTCTCATTTACTGGTGAGATACCGTATTCCATAAAACCCTTTAATGCAAAAATTCTGATACGATGAAATTCCTTCCAATCTCATGTTTTGAACATGTGAAGTGGTGTTCCAGTATATAGACCACAAAAAAACAGAACGAACCAACATGACCATGCCAAAGGGGGTAACAGTCCAATGAATCCTTTCCTCGGACTAAAGCCACTGTTGACAAAAGCAGATCTCTTCTGTTCCATTTGATCTCTCTGTAAACTGCCATCCAGCAAAAAAAGGACATCATGACCACACCAGTCTTTTTACAAATCCTGCAGGGGGCATAACAATCCAAGGGTCTTACAAATCATCTTGTATGGTGCATGATCATACTTAGCACTGTTCCTACATTGCCAAGGATTTCTGTCACCAAAGAGACCTGTTGAAAACTAATAGCCTTCAGCAGTAGATTGACAGAAATGGGTGGTAGTTAATATTCAAAATATAAATTTACCAGGATTTTAACCTAGGCTGTTTGTGGTTCCAAAAAATGCATCAGCCAGTCATAAGTCTTTTCATTCAGGCACAAGTGTTTAGAAATGATGCTGTGACAGGTTCTCAGTGCACTATGCCATTCATAGATCAGTGCTAACTCAATCTTATCATTCACTTACCTATGTTCAGAATGAAGATGATGAGGCTGGTTCTCTGTGCACTTCAGTCAATGATAGATCTAAGCTTCCTCAATCTTGTCATTCAGTTATCACGGTTCAAAATAAAGATGAGGAGTCTGGTTCTCTGTGCCTTTCATGAGTGACATTTAACATTAAGATTGTACCTCCAAATGTGTACCACCATATTCCAGTTCACAAATCATCCAGGAAATTCCATAGGTTTACATTGAGAAGAGGTAAAGGATGATATCTCAGCTTAGACTATATTATATTGGATCCAGTGGGTTATTTGCTTTGTGTACAAAAAAAAAAAAACTGACCAAGGCACACAAAAAGTGCCTTGCTGATATTGACAGTATTATCTTGATGGTAGGGATGAATAGGCTGTATAAGACATTCAGACCCCAGAATCACTGTCTTGATGGTATTAATGAATAGGCTGTATTTGATATTGTGACCCTTGTATCACTGTCTTGATGGTAGGGATGAATAGGCTGTATTTGATATTGTGATCCTTGAATCACTGTCTTGATGGTATTGATGAATAGGCTGTATTTGATATTGTGACCCTTGTATCACTGTCTTGATGGTATTAATGATTAGGCTGTATTTGATAATGTGACCCTTGAATCACTGTCGTGATGGTAGGGATGAATAGGCTGTATTTGTTATTGTGGCCCTTGAATCACTGTCTTAATGGCATTAATGAATAGGCTGTATTTGATATTGTGACCCTTGAATCACTGTCTTGATGGTAGGGATGAATAGGCTGTATTTGTTATTGTGACACTTGTATCACTGTCTTGATGGTAGGGATGAATAGACTGTATTTGATATTGTGATCCTTGTATCACTGTCTTGATGGTATTAATGAATAGGCTGTATTTGTTATTGTGACACTTGTATCACTGTCTTGATGGTAGGGATGAATAGGCTGTATTTGATATTGTGATCCTTGAATCACTGTCTTGATGGTAGGGATGACTAGGCTGTATTTGTTATTGTGACCCTTGTATCACTGTCTTGATGGTAGAGATGAATAGGCTGTATTTGTTATTGTGACCCTTGTATCACTGTCTTGATGGTAGAGATGAATAGGCTGTATTTGACATTGTGACACTTGAAACTCTGTCTTGATGGTAGGGATGAATAGGCTGTATTTGATATTGTGACACTTGTATCACTGTCTTGATGGTAGAGATGAATAGGCTGTATTTGATATTGTGACACTTGAAACTCTGTCTTGATGGTAGGTATGACTAGGCTGTATCAGACATTATGACCCCAGAATCACTGTCTTGATGGTATTAATGAATAGGTTGTATTTGTTATTGTGACCCTTGAATCACTGTCTTGATGGTAGGGATGAATAGGCTGTATTTGATATTGTGACACTTGTATCACTGTCTTGATCGTAGAGATGAATAGGCTGTATGTGATATTGTGACACTTGAAACTCTGTCTTGATGGTAGGGATGACTAGGCTGTATCAGACATTATGACCCCAGAATCACTGGCTTGATGGTATTAATGACTAGGCTGTATTTGTTATTGTGACCCTTGTATCACTGTCTTGATGGTAGAGATGAATAGGCTGTATTTGACATTGTGACACTTGAAACTCTGTCTTGATGGTAGGGATGACTAGGCTGTATCAGACATTATGACCCCAGAATCACTGTCTTGATGGTATTAATGAATAGGTTGTATTTGTTATTGTGACCCTTGAATCACTGTCTTGATGGTAGGGATGAATAGGCTGTATTTGATATTGTGACACTTGTATCACTGTCTTGATGGTAGAGATGAATAGGCTGTATTTGATATTGTGACACTTGAAACTCTGTCTTGATGGTAGGTATGACTAGGCTGTATCAGACATTATGACCCCAGAATCACTGTCTTGATGGTATTAATGAATAGGTTGTATTTGTTATTGTGACCCTTGAATCACTGTCTTGATGGTAGGGATGAATATGCTGTATTTGATATTGTGACACTTGTATCACTGTCTTGATCGTAGAGATGAATAGGCTGTATGTGATATTGTGACACTTGAAACTCTGTCTTGATGGTAGGGATGACTAGGCTGTATCAGACATTATGACCCCAGAATCACTGGCTTGATGGTATTAATGACTAGGCTGTATTTGTTATTGTGACCCTTGAATCACTGTCTTGATGGTAGGGATGAATAGGCTGTATTTGTTATTGTGACCCTTGTATCACTGTCTTGATGGTATTAATGACTAGGCTGTGTTAGACATTGTTACCCTTGAATCACTCTCTTGGTGATGGGATGAATAGGCTGAAGGGGGGTATGATGGCAAAACATTTATTCTAGTCAAGTTTTTTGTGAAATCATCAAACATATTGTTTCCGAAAAGCATTTGTTAGTCAGTTAAAATACCTTTGATCTGCTTGTTATTATTATTACTATTATTGCTTACACTTTATACCTTTACAAAAATTTAACAATAGATATATATTGTGTATGTGTCTGTGTACATACTGCATATATATATATTCTGGATCAGTATTTCAGCTTGTGTAGATTGATCCCATTGTGTTACTTTCATTCCAGTTTAAAGTCTGGATGTGTATTTCAGAATACATGGATTAACCGCAGTGTGTTACTTTAATTCCAGCTTAAAGTCTGGATGTATATTTCAGAATACATGGATTGACCCCAGTGTGTTACTTTAATTCCAGCTTAAAGTCTGGATGTGTATTTCAGAATACATGGATTGACCCCAGTGTGTTACTTTAATTCCAGTTTAAAGTCTGGATGCGTATTTCAGTATACATGGATTGACTCCAGTGTGTTATTTTAATTCCAGTTTAAAGTCTGGGTAAAATCAAGTGCAGAGCAGCAGTTTTTGTATGGTCATCACATAATGAAGTCTGGGTTAGGAAGGATCACAGAGAATACACCCCAGTACCAAGGTGTCATAGTCTACAGCATGCATGATCTGCCTCTGGTTGGTATCTTAACATTGTATACTTTACATTGTTCCTTAATATTATTTGGTAGTCCTGGCCTCATAGCTCAAAAATGGAGAAAATCTTCAAGGAGTAAATTTGTTGTGATTTTTTTTTTTTATAGAACAGTATATATAAATAAAAAGTTATATTCTCTGGTGTAATTTACTCCAAACAAAATGCCACTATTTAGTACAAATTTGTGATGAGTTAAATTCTACAAAATTACCAACTGCTTAACATCCCTTGAATTAGGCTTGATTTGCTCATGTGTTTATTCAAAAACAGAAAAGTGGCAGTTATTTAACTGCTTAACATTTTGGGAAGGAGGTGAGGCACAGAAAATATGTAATGAACAACTAACTTGTGTCTAACCTGGAAATATAATCAAGACCTGTACCAGTATTGTTCATTCTTCATTTTCTTCTAGACTAATTACAAGTGATCAGATCATCACAGATCAGGAATATATGATTTTACATAGATACATATCACCTTTTATATATATGTCAAAAATAGATAAATAAACTTACAAGATCACTCAGTGTTGTTTGAAAATCAGCCACAACAAGTCCTGGACTTGCCATTAAATCAGAATTCACTTGACTTCGATTAGTGGGTACTGGACTTGCCACTAAATCAGAACTCACTTGACTTAGGTTAGTGGGTACTGAGCTTGCCACTAAATCAGAACTCACTTGTCTTAGGTTAGTGGGTATTGGACTTGCCACTAAATCAGAACTCACTTGACTTAGGTTAGTAGGCAAAGTTTGGGTGGGAAAAAATTGGGTCCAAAAAATTAGTTTTTTCCCTCTGTATTTTGTAGTGCAAATAGAATGTCCAGATTATTTGGTATCATTGTAGAGCTACATCTGTCTACCTTTCTATAATACCACCCACTTTAATGTATCTTATATGACCTTAATGCTACGGAGCTTGGCAGTAGGCTACTACCTCCTGATGCATAAACACAGCGCCAGGGGTTACTGAGTTAAATGGGCTTGATTTCCATCTTTCCACATCTTTATTTAGAGGAATTAAGGCCCCCTGATCACCCATTCCAGTGTATATTTCTTCAGCACAACTTCATTAGGAATAGTTACAATTTGATCAAACTTTAGCATGCAGAATTTTATTGATGAGACTGAGTTTCATTTCATAAGTTCAGCTGCATCATTTAGTGGAGTTAAGGCCCCTGGTTGCTCTTTTTCCTAAACTTTGGTATCAAGAGTACAACATTACCAAGTATTGTTCAGTTTCAGCCAAAATTTGGTATTTATGTAATCTTAATGAGATCCACTCCCAGCTTTTAACATCCTCTTGTAGAGGATTTTGTTTGTTCCCCTAGACTGGTTTGCATATTTTAACTTTACATGTAACTGTTGAATATTAAATTAATTTGATATGCAACTTTATATTGATAAGTATTATTTTCAGCTACCATATTTCCCATGAGAATAATATAAAGATACAATATCAATAATGGTAAAAGTTCTGGCCCATTTTTTTTCTCCTTCAAATGTTTTTTTACCACCCATAGAGTAAACTTTATTTAATCACATGATATCAAGCAGATTTCTTGCTCTTCTATATAATTTTTAACTCCTGCATGACTTTGATTGGCAGCATTATGCAAGAATTTATTTCCTAATACATTATGGTCCATTACTGTTGGAGTTTCGTTATCAGTGCAACATTGTATTCTTTAAGAAGGGCAGGGTACATGTCAATGAATTTTTTTAATTCTTGCAAAGGAAAATACTTATGCATCCAAACATTTCTTTGTTTTCGTCACTTCCTAATACCTTTAAATAACTGTAACATAATTTCACTTTCCTAATACAGAGGAATTAATTGTTACTTTGGAAAGGATGTCTTGTGATTTTCTTATATTCTTATATTTGTTTATATTCAATATTTATATAGGGTTTTGGGGTTGCTGCCAAGTCAACACAGGAGTGCCGACATACTGATCCCATGACTATAGTTGCTTTCCATCAAGCTGACATCGGGGAATTTATTCGCAGTGAAGAGACACTTTTATAAAATAGACTATTGAATAACAGAAGTACATATTTATGAAGTAATGAATCAATTTTATTGAAACTGGAAAGCCAGCAAAGTAGCGGCATTCTTCATTGGATGAAGTAATGAATCAATTTGTTGAAACTGGAAAGCCAGCAAAGTGGTGGCATTCTTCATTGGAGGAATCTCATGTAATAGCATTCTACTGCATTTAAGAAACAGTACGGCTTTTAAACTTAGTTCTTTCAGTGATCAGGATAGCTGGTTTGTATTGACAATTTAAAGTATGCTTGACATGAATTATACGTTGTTTTCTACAGTCGGGATTCTTCATACAGAATTCTTGTTAAAGAAGAAGCTATGACAGTAACGACTGTGTAGTACAACAATTTAACCAAACATGCAGCTTGTAATTTAAAAATAACTTTTCAGATTATTACACCAGTTGGATGCTAACTCCAGACATAATAATGTGAAATGAAATGTTGATAACATAAATATGGAAAGAAAGAATGGAAATTTGATATTAGAACAGTGCACTGCAGAACTTACATATGATTGAAGATTAGAGACTTAAAGAACATTGACAGCTTTCATAGATAAAAATTTTCTTGCTGTTTCTCATCAGGGCCCTGCACCAAGATGTGGGAGCCCTATAATATAATAATCACCTTTCCTGTCTGTCCATGTAAAAACTGAACATTTGCTAACTTGTCATCATTCTTACGTATTGTATCAACTCATCATGGAAATGTTATATTATTTTATACATGATCTTTCATGATTGCCAACTTGATATGAAATGTTTTTAAAATGTTGAATAAATTATCTTTTGTTAGTCTAAGAAATTAAGTTTATTTAGCAGGTTTGATACATTTCATTTGAACCAAACACAAATGAAAGAATATGTTAAGATTTTGTTTATTGTATGAAAAAAGCACCTGTTTTTCAATCAGTTTCCAAGCATTGTTTAAACTCTGTTGATGTGTATTTACCTATTTAGAAATCAGTTGTCATGGGGATATGATATTCACTAGTAATGTAACAAAGATATGACAACACGGTGATATGAATGATGTCAGATAATGAATAATAGTGTTGAAAAATAAATTTGTAAATTATTATCAATTGTTTTTATTAATTGCTATTGAAGTGATGCATTTACTTCTTAATGAGAGTCAAGTCAAACTGCAGACTGCACAGACTTGGCTCTGCAATCACATGATGTTTTGTCAGATCTGGGTTTATGCATGAAATTGGTAGTAATCAGTCGAAAAATTTAGAAAGAGACTGATCTTAACTTTTGTTCAGTGGCAGATCAGGGTCTGTGTTGTTTGCATTTAGACTCAACTTTCTAAGCAAGTATGGCTGTTACGTCCATTCATGTAACCTTGATTGAATGTGTAAAAGGAATATTGTGTGAATTAGGTCTTGTGTCTGCCCATCAGTTCATTCATCACATCTAGGTTAAAGTTTCCAATAGCCTCAATACATAGTGACATCACCACTGTAAACAAACGGTGGGTCGGGTAGGGATGAACATTCACAAAAGTCAATGCCTCAACCATTTTAATGGATGTCATAGGTTGAAGATCCAGCTTAATGCTAAATCAATTACTGTTCAGGATCCCTTGGAATTAATATATGAATTCCATAGTTTAATAAAACTTGCTCGTATGTTAACTGACCAAATCTCTCGTTTTTTCTCTCCACTGAGGATAAAGTTAATTATTTAATAATTTTTCAGTTTTTGTTCAACAGTGACATTAATAAGCTATTGGAGAAATGTACAATAACACTTCCGTTAAACAAGGTAACGATGGCACTTTCTACAAGGGTTTACCAAGTCAAAATCATTAAGTACCAATTTTTGGGGCAGGTAGATGATATTGTTTACCAAACTTCCTCTTCACATTTTGTTGAATAGCATTAGAAACAAAAAGTCAGATATTGGGAATTTGATTTCATTGTTTAATATCACAATTTTTGTTTACTTTATTGTTTAGTGAATTGATGGAATCACACTGATTACATTACTTCCTATTAAGTCGAGTAATTCATCATGCTGTGGGATTTTTTTTTCCACATGTGACATTTAGAGATAATGGTACAGTTTTTATGCACTTTTTCCTGCAGGATCATACAGGTTTGTAAGTGGATGTCTCGTGGTAAAGTTTGGTCTTCAGGTCATTTTCACTTGCAGTTTTAGCTGCTGGGTCATGCAAGTTTGTATGTGGATACATCTTGTTGGTGAGCGACTTTGGTCAACTTTTGTCTTAGGGTCAATTTTTGGGGTACTTACTTTTGGCTTCAGGGTTCAAGACTGCATTAAGACCCATTGCCCATTATCAAATAATTGTTCAAGTCAACCATGACCTGCATATATAATTTACTGTTAAACATGTTGCTGTAATATACCGAACATGTGGCTGTAATATAATAAACCATACATTTGGCTGTAATGTACTATACCATTCATGTGGCTGTGATGTAATATACCAAATGTGTGGCTGTAATATAATATACCACATGTGTGGCTGTAATATAATATACCAAATGTGTGGCTGTAATATAATATATCATCTGTGTGGCTGTAATATAATATACCAAAATGTGTGGCTGTAATATAATATACCATATGTGTGGCTGTAATATAATATACCATTCATGTGGCTGTAATATAATATACCAAATATGTGGCTGTAGTATAATATTCCAAGCATGTAGCTGTAATATAGTATACCAAATGTGTGGCTGTAATATAATATCAAAAATGTGGTTGTAATATAATATACCAAATGTGTGGCTGTAATATAATATCCCATATGTGTGGCTGTAATATAATATACCGTTCATGTGGCTGTAATATAATATACCATTCATGTAGTCTTGTTAAATATTGCATAAGCAGTGACAAAAGAATATTTTTTTAGGCACAGGCCCGGGGCTCGTGACTTAAATAAACTCTCAAGCCCTGAGTGAAATCCCACAAGCCCAGACAGTTCATACCTGTTAAATTATGTCTGTCAATTTTCATTTCTCAGAAGAAGATAAAAACAACATACATTAATAGATATATCGTATGCAATATACAGATGCCAGATTCTATTTTATCACTAGTGAATACTTGTGATGAAATAATTAATATCACACTACAAAGTTTCTTCCCTTCAGTAAAGAGAATGTTAAGAATAAACATTCATGTAAATTTCAGACATTTTAAACCCCAACAACAGTACTATAGTAAAATAAAAAATAAAAAGTGTTACCGATTAGTTTCAATCCCAAGAATGATCACTGTGAATGCTCTGTAATCTTCTCTGTACTTGCCTTTAGAGTTTACCTTAGGAAATAAGGTGGGATATAAAACATGGGGAAAACAGTTGCCACATAGATGGTAACTTGTGATTGCAGATATGAACTGTTAAAATGATGTTCTAGGCATCATAAGTTACAACAATATAGGGCATCGTTTATTGCCAATCAATTGCTGTTACTTATATACACATGCTGTAGAACATGGTTTCTTTGACTTATGTCCGATGGGCAGTCCTTTTCACAAGATAAATGCAGTAGTAAGGATTAACTGTAAAGTAGTCACACTGGCTTTATTGTTTGTTTACTTAAGTCTAAATTTTACTTATTTATGTAATTTAGCCACAGCTGACCAGAATATGAAAAAGGAGGCTTGTCCTGGGGGGTAAAATATGGCATGCCACAGGGAAAAATGGTGTGACCCATGGGTGCTCACACATTGGGGCAACGAGGGTTTGGGCAGTAGTTGCCTCCCCCAATTTCACCTTTAAACACATTTTGGCCTACATCCATAAAATTTCATGGCTGACCACTATGTCCCCCTGACACAAAAAAATAATTTCTGCAGATGCATTTGGCGCATTCCTTGAGAATTTCACCCTTGGAAGATCAGTCAATATTTATTGAAACCGGCACAAAAATTCCTCCCCATTTTAAATCCAAATCTCACAATTTTATTTGCTATTCTCCCTACTAGGCTTGTGAAAAGTTGACAGGCATGACAGACTCCACTTACCACATGGCCAAAATTTTCCCCTTTTTAATAGTCACACATGTCGCTATAGCTACAATTCGAATATAAATAGAATAAAAATGAATTGCACTTTAACACTATTCCTATAACTGAAATGATCTTGCTTTGCATTCAATATATGCAGTAAAATCCAACTTCAAAGGAACGTTGCTGCTGTTCACAAACATGTCAGCATATAATACATAGCAGCTGACACATTCTCATTCAAGGCAATAATATGTAATAACTTTTGTTCTTGTACACATGTCTGTCATCTCCTTGATGTACCTATACAGGGTTGTTCCACTTCCTGATCCTACCTATGCAGATTAGCACAATGGGTTCACCCACTGCAACCTTCCATACATATCACTAGCCATTATCAGCTAATTAATTTAAAACTTTGATTTTATACCCGACCTCTTTACCTCTAATTGCTGCTTTTTAAACTGCCCAAGGGATAATTCTATATTAGTTCCAATCATTACAGATTACCGTTTATACATACTACATGTAAAGGGCATAGACTGGGGGGGGGGGTCAAGATTACTGAAAATTGTGTTTTCTCGAAACACGACTGTGTCAGAGGATTTGGGATTCAAAATCGTAATTTTAGCATAGCTTCCATTTGATTAAAATCAGATTTCACGTCAGACAGTGGTAATCTGATTTAGATAGTATGTATGTTGACATCTTGAAAGTACATCTGCTCATTTCATCAGTGTGATCAAAGTTTCCTCAGGCAAACTATTTATTTTTACAAGCCCAACATGCACCTCACTTTGAATACAAGACAGTCCCAAACTAAAGTTTACGAGCTATCAGATTTTTTGAGCACTGATAAGAAAGGGTATTGGAGCATTCATGTTATTTCAGTCCCGTACGTGTTCTACAAGCTTGTCTTGTGTAAAGCAATTGAAATAGAAAGAAACATTAAACCTAATGGTATGATCATATTCTTATTGACTTGTTTATTTATTTTTTAAATTGCATGTGTCACATGCCAGAGGTATTGACTTCCAATGTGTAAATCTTAAAATGTTATTTTTGTCATACTAAATCAGGTGTAATAAATATGCACTTTGAGGATGAAGATGATGATAATGAATGAGATATTGGTTTCATAAATACTTTATATATATCACACTCTTCCGATATGTGCATGGGATTTCACCAAAGATTTTTTTTACCCCATATTTTAAGGATTTCTATTTTTTTACCTTCATTTTATATGCAGAATTTTGACATCTCTTAACATTCTTTTGTGATCTTGTTTGTACTTGTACATATGGAAATTTTCTATTGGTACCCATGGTCATTATTTTGCCACTATACCAGTAAACACTCATACGTAACAAATGTACAGTGCAGTTTTTCTGCCACCCATAGTCTTTATTTGCTGATGTACCAGTAAATACTCGTACATACAAATGTACATTGCAATTTTCATTCAAAAATTTAAAAATATATAAAAATAGATAATCAGACACCTAATATCTCTGTTTTGAATATATACATGCATGGTAAAAACAAAAGTGGTTGGAATCAATATATTTTAAACATGACAGAATTACCAGAATCAATGTATTTTAGGCATTTCTGACAGAATTACCATATTCGATCATTCAAAGACATATTTGATTTTTGGAAAGATGTTTTATGACTGTAGTAAAATCAACAGGAGATAAAAGTTAGGAGACAGTTTACAGAGTTGTTTTATTATCCTACGCAACTTGGCTTAGTAATATGGTTAACTGTTAAGTTATGTAAGTCATGTGCTCTAAGCAACTGGACATTGGTCACAGAACATTCAAAATATTATATCACATTCATCTCTGACTTGTTTATCTATGAGACAGTCCAGTAAACAATCTTTATGAAATAGTGATATTAGGTCAACTTCTTGTTTATTATACGCTATGCAGTCTGCTGCTGAATTAGAGGCCCCCTCACCCCCAAAGAAAACATTTATTTTTAGGTGTTTGCTTTTTTACCTTTAAAGAGTAATGTGAAAACCACTACATGCACATGGACACTATTGTTTATCAATTCATGAAATAAAAACATACTTGGGAATTCACCATTAAAAGTTATTGAAAGGGAGAGAACAGTCGATGCTTATTATTACTGTCAGTACAACATTTATTTATATAGAGAAAAATTACAGTGAATTTTTTTAATAAAAAATAGTGATTCCTCCACCCTTCCTGGAGTGACAAAACAAAATGAAAATTAAGGGTCACATAAAATTCAGATCAGACAATTAAATATTTTTTTGCAGCAGCATATAAAAAAAGACCTTAGTGAGAGAGGCACTAAGGAAAGATTGCTAGGCTGCAAAAACTCAATAAATAATGGTGACTATAGACTTACTATTGAAAAGAAAACACCAGATTCGACTTCTACATTCCAGTTAGGTGTTTGCTTCTCCATTTTAATACTAGAATTCAATTTTCCTTCTAAAAGCTCGATAAGGACTGCTTCTGCATATTTTAGATGCGGAGTCTGCAGAAATGTTTACACCTAAAATCCTGATAAAATATTTATTTAAGAATTGCAGTTGCAATTGAACAGAGTTTGTACATGTCCTCTTGTTACACTTCCTTTAGGAAATTTGTACAAAATACTATAATGCAGATTTTGTCTAAAGAAGACATGTAATCCATCCCAATTCAACTCATCCTGACCTTGTTTTTAAAAATATACATGTGAAATCACAAAAAAAGCAGTAATATGGATCCAAATTAGATGTGAGATCTAATTCATTCTAACTTTAATCCATTTATAAACCATAGAAAACATTAGGATCAAAAACATAGTATGGTCTAGAAAATATAGGTCATTGGGATATAACACATTTGTCAAGCAAATGTGTAAACTTTAGGGCCATGTAAGAGGAAACACTGATGTAAACAGGAATTATGGACATTTTGCATATTTTGTGCAAAACATTCGCACTAGAACCTGTCTCTCAGATGATAACATGACTGCCATATATGTCCATCTATGCTACAAGTTCATGCAAGATAAAGTAAAACAATTTGAAAATGCCTATAAATCAGATTTGGAAAAACAGATCTACAGTAAAATCCCAAATTATGTGTATTCAACCTTTACCAGCATTTTATGTTTAAACAATTTAATAACGGCAGAAAAATATACCCCCAGATGTGTCATTTGCATATATATATATATATATATTGAAATGCACAGCATGGGTTGCCAAGCAGGATTCTGGAAGCTTCATTCAGTCTTTATGTTGCCATTGTGGTGGCATCATCTCCACCTCATGCTGACAGTTAAGAACTCCCTTAACCCCTTGAACTTGTGGAGAGGTATGAAAGAGGTGACATGACTAAGGAAATTAAGTATTCTGCAGGGATCAGTACATCAACTCTCCATCAACTTATGGGAGAATGGAGAAAATGGAATATTCCAGTAAGAGTGGACCATATTTTTGTACTGCCTGGGTTGTATTAATAAGATTGGCTGTCATGGAGAAATTGGAATGCATGTTGATACATGGATTGAGCACCGCAAATGCTTTTTCTTTAAAATTCTAAACCTGTGCAAAATATGAAACTGTAGAGTGCCACCAAGAGTGATCCTGAAGCCAAGTTATTTATCGCAACTTCTGGATGGTTTGATAGATTTAAAGTATGTATTGTTTGATAAAGGTTTTATTTTGGTGTCATATATGTGAGGTCTAATGAATACAATGCCTCACATATAATATTTCCTATGGAAAATTTAATCTTGAATCAAGCAAATTTGATATGTGTGTGAGGTTTCTCAGAGTAAATCACGGATTTACTATACTTATTATTGAAATGGGGAGCATCCTAGTTGTGTACAACCATCATAGTGTTTATTGACATTAGTCACCAAAAAAATGACCCTATTAGCATGCTGTGTCTTTGTTACATGTACTTGTGAATTGAAAACAAGAATTTTCAAACAAGATATTGAGTGATTCAGTAAACTTCAAGTTTTGGCACAAAGTTTTTGTTTTTTTAAATCCATAAATTACATGAAAGTATTTGCACAGCATACTAAAAAAACTAAAATATATGGCAAAGATGACAGAATGGAATATTTTAATGACAAGATCTATGACAAAGATGACAATGTTTAATGAATAAATCTATGAAAAAAATGACAGAATGGAATATTTAATGACTAGATCTATGACAGATGATTGTTGTTTAATGACTAAATCTGTGACAAAGATGACAATGGAATGCTGAATGACTAAATCAATAAAATAACTAAATCTATGACAAAGAGGACATAATTGAATAATTAATGACTAAATCTATGACAAAGAGGACATAATTGAATAATTCATGACTAAATCTATGACAAAGAGGACATAATTGAATAATTAATGACTAAATCTATGACAAAGAGGACATAATTTAATAATTCATGACTAAATCTATGACAAAGAGGACATAATTGAATAATTCATGACTAAATGTATGACAAAGAGGACAGAATGGAATGTTTAATGACAAATTCTATGACAAAGATTGCAATCAAATGTTTAATGACAAAGATGACAGTAAGGAATGTTTAATGACAAAGATGACAGAATGGAATATTTAATGTTAAAGTAAAAAAGATATTTAATTTAGTGAAAAGGCAAAAAAAGCAACTGATTGGTTGATATATTCACAAGATACCTTAAGTGCAGTACAATCGCCTATAACAATGAACCTGATATGGACACAAGATCACTGAATTTGCCTCAGTGGGTTTGGTTCTTAAAACTCCATTACTTCACAAATGTGTAGATATGATGGTCGTCTTTGCACCATTTTCATTCAGAAAAGAAAATCAAAATGCAAGGATTTTTACTGAAAAACCCATGTCAGTGCCATAATCCATTCAAGAACAGAAATAAACAGATTTTCAAGCTGGCCATAGAGAGTTAGCAAGTCAGATGAATACAATTTTTATTCAAAACCAACTAGATATTTTTGCACTATTTTAGTGAAAACCCCACGTCTATATGACCTACCATTTCAGGAAAGGTTGTCCTATCAGGATTTTCAGAATGTCCGTCAAGGAATCTATTTTGGAGGTTAGATCAGCATCATTTTAAAACAAAAACCTATCAGGTAAATATTTCAAGAAAACAACATTTTTTTAATGACAGTGTTGCCATCTGTTTAAGAGATACAGTTGCTATGAGATTCTTCACATTTGGGAGATCACATTGGGATCCTGAGCACACACTAGCAACTATATAGTAAGAAATGTGAGATGAAGTTCAGAGCAAGTTTCACAACAATCTGCCAAGTGATTGTGGGAATAGCTGCACAGAACATAACTATATTATACATTGCATTCATCTGCTACTGAAATATTTCATTCATAAGAACAAGCCGATCACATGACAACCACATAATGAAATACTTAGACAATTGTTAATTAGAAAATTAAAGAACTGAAGATTCAAAAGTTTCTTTCAATTAACAATATATTCTTAACTTGAATATGTTCAATTGACATGTTATTTAGTACATATACATTCAAGAAACTGACTGTTGGTTACACTATGTTGTACAAAAATTTTGTGCGATTTGGTTTTCTGTTTTCCCTCAAAATAAGAAAATCAATCTGTCTTGTACATTCAGTGTTGTTTCTGGCTTGACAAAAAAGCATGCTGCTCTGATCTCATTAGTAGAAGGCATATAATAAAAAAAACACCATAACAGGTACAAAGTGTCCTGGAGATCATTTGTAAGTTCAGACTAGTTGCATTCAAAAGATTTACCATAAAATACGTCAAAATCAAAGTTAACAAGGTCAATAACTTTAATAAAAATTTTCAGGAGCACAGTAACTTGTCAATTTGTATATCTTCAGATGATGATCCTATTGTTTCCTAATTTTAACTGGATATGCAATGTAACTACTTCCAACTGCAAGTAAAAATGGCGTTTAACAAAATTAGAGTTTTGTTTCATATGCACATGTACTAATGATTTACATAGTTTAACAAAGACTGATCAAAAGTATTTTACAGCAATTAAAAATGAGCAACAACAACTACAAAAATTGTACAAGCATTTTGATTTGTCCATATTCACATCTTTATATGTTGACTATAGGGGTGGGTGTATAATAAACAAAGTTGCCAGCCCTGCACACCATGGTGAAATAATTACTTTGTAAAATGTTGTTTCCACACAGTACAGTATGTTTGTAAGTATATTACATCAGTAATCTCTCAATAAATACAGTTGGAATATCTCTTCTGTTTTTTGGGGTAAACTGCATGCATTTCTTCAGCATGGATGCCAACTGTGAATCTGCTCTTGCTGTTGCATTCTGCTGTTTTAGACTAGATACAAAATAATAATAGGGAATCAGTCTAACTGCTATATATAGTATTATATTTATTACTGTAAAATCGGTGTGACTGCTATATATAGTATTACATTTATTGCTGTAAAATCGGTGTGACTGCTATTTATAGTATTACATTTATTACTGTTAAATCGGTATGATTTAAGATTTTTTACATTTGTTCTCGCTTTTAATATGTTGTTGTTGTTGTTGTAGGGTTTAACGCCATTTTTCAGCACGCGATAGGCTATACATGGCGGCCAGTATTAATGGTGGAGGAAGAAACTGGGAAATCCCCGGAAAGAACCACCGACCCTCGAGAAGCTACTGACAAGCTTTCTCACATATCCACCGAATCCGAGACTCGAACCCACGCAGACATAGGTGAGATGGCAGTGATCCGTAACGGAGAGCGCTTTAGACCACTCTGACACTTGGGACCCCGCTTTTAATATGTGTTTATCTTTAATGAAATTGATTTTGATAAATTTCAAAACTTTTCATGAAAATAATGCTTTGCAATCAAACATAACAGCATGCTATAAGGTACACAAAATATGACTGACTATTGAAATGATTGATAGAATGAAAGCAGAAATGCCAAACAGACAAATAAGTAATCATTTTAATTTCCTAAATAAAACGGGTTCTCTGTAACATGAGCAAATTTTTTACATTTTTTTTTGCACACGTGTATGCTCTTACCATGAAGCGCACAATAAACATCCATAATGTTTAATAGTCCTGCTGGTCATGATTGACCATGGGGACTATTGACCAGTAGGTCTCAATAACCTGTTCCTTGGTTAAAGTATGCGACGTCCAACTACAGTCTATATGATGAAACCATTACTTCATTGCCAAACTTACCACGACCATGACCTTTGACCTATAAATCCCAGAAGCAGTAGGTTGCTTTATCACACAATGTGCAAGCCAGCCACAATGCTTACTCTAGACATTTACTCCAGAATAAAAGTTATTCTGTAAGTCAAGTTTTCTTTGAACTAAAATAACCTTAACTTTTGAGATTTTTACTCCAAATATCAATATAATTATTCCATACCTAAGTGCAATCCATAAAGTTTACTCCATGTCTATTTATAGAGGTCAAATTAATATGCCGACACCATTTTTGTTTTCAGTCACAGTGACACTGTCTTTTGAACGTTTTATACCAAAATCAATTATTGTTTTATACCAAAATCAGTGAATGTTTCATAGAAAAATCAATGAATGCTTTCTTATATAACATGTAAGTCAATCACAGGCTTTGATGAAGGTAAATGGTCAAGAACTAAAACAAATTGTGCACAAACCATTTTTTTTCTTTCAGTCAGTAATGTTCCAGTGGTCTAGTGGTTAGAGCATCTACCTTGGATGCGGGAGCTTACGGGTTCGAATCCCGGCCGAGCCATATCAAAATCTTATAAAAATGGTACTAACAGCTGCCTCGCTAAGTGCTCAGCATTTAGAGGTTAATGTTATTACTGCTCGGCCTGGTGTCAGGATAATGTGACTGGATGGGACATCATGCTACGTGTCTGCAGCATGATGCCCCAGCATGACATCACTATAAACTGCAACACTCCAGACAGCGTAGCGATATGACTATATTTTTTTATAGCTGCGTTAAAAAACCAAATCACACACACACTTTCAGTCACAATGACCTTGACCTTTCAGATTTCTTCCTTACACAAAGTACATGTTATCCATAATGTTTCATCTAGGTACGTGACTGTAAAACTAATATTATTGTGCTGTTTATTTGTACAGTAAAACTCCTCAAAACCTAACTTCAAGTATATTGAAATCCCCTCAAGACTGAATTATTCCTCCTCTAATATATTTTGTCCCCAGTTAACCGAAACACATCAACTCCGAATACTGAAACAAATTTTGGTCCCAAATTACAATTATGAAACTCAATTAAAACTTCGAAATAAATTTAGCATATAAATTCCTGACACAAAAGGGAAAATATTAATTATGGCCAGCAAGTAATGTAGTCGGCTTATCTGGAAGACAAAGATACGGAAAATTTCTCACGCGAAATTAAAATAATACTTGAAATGAATGCCTATACAGATTCGGTCTGACAACATAAAAAAGAGCCAACATTACGGCGAAGTTTTAATTAAATGCTGGTAGGTAGGCCATTTAAGACAGATTATGTTTATTTGTCTGGTATCTAATTATTAATGCTATTCATTTGTGAACATGGGGGTGGGGGTGGGTTTAAAAAATAACAGTGCTTTATTGCCAGACATGTAGCCTAGCTTTTGATGTGTTGCTGACTGGGAGACAGACAAAGCAGTATTTAAAGTCAGGTTCACTGGATTGGCTTTTGAACTGTGACCATCATCAATGATAGAGAGTATTTAAATATTATGGAATATCATTCACAGTTCTAATGGACTTTATCAATAATGGTATATAAGTATCTCATTCCTCAAATGTTTCTTGTGACATGGACTGTATTTCTATGTGGAGCAATGTTTCTTGTTGTAGGATGTGATTTTCTGAAGAAGGGAACATATTTTGTTCAGATAACTTTTTCATTAAATGTAGCTTTAAAACAGCTCTCATAACTGAATGCACTCCTTCACATACAGACACTGGTCTCCATTCACATTCTCTCTCTCTCTCTCTCTCTCTCTCTCTCTCTCACACACACACACACACACACACACATACCGTATATACTCGCGTATACGCCGAATAATTTAGGAAAAAATAAAGGCCTGGAAGAAGTGGAGTCGGCTTATCCGCGGGCCAATGTGTAAACTTTACAGTTTTTAGGTCTTTTTGTTAACTACTATAATGGCTGTAAATCTTGGGACACGAAACGATAATTTTTTCCATGTCCTAAAACATAGGCATGTAAAAGAAGAAAAAAAAGTAACTTTCGGTGACCCGACAATTATTAAACTGTTATAAAGTACTGTGATTGATTTTGTTATTATTTTGCATGTGCATGTTTTCTGATTTCTCCAACACAAAGTTAAATAAAGTTAAATACAGACTTCATAATTCGCGGGCCGGTTGAGTTTACCATGGAGACCATGCTGAACTAAAATGTACAGTACTTACACAGTACACGGGGCCCCGAGTGGCCGAGTGGTCTAAAGCGCTCTCCGTTACGGATCACTGCCATCTCACCTCTGTCTGCGCGGGTTCGAGTCTAGGATTCGGCCAATGGGGGTACGTGAGAAAGCCAGTAGCTTCTCGTGGGTCTGGTTCTGCACGGGTGTTTTCCCGGGTTCTACCTCCACCATTAATACTGGCCGCCATGCATAGCCTATCGTATGCTGAGAAATGGCGTTAAACCCCACAACAACAACTTACACAGTGCAAAACGTGCATATTGTCACTTAAATCCTTACGTATTCCCAAACATAGATGCAGATTTTACTTTACTGAGGTAATATTTTTTTAAAAAAGGTACGCACGTTTATTTGTACAAGGCACATAACCATCATAATTTACATATTCACGAAAAGTGGTAATAATAAAGGCTAAAATTATCATAAGATCAACATCAATCAATTTTAGTTTTGTGTTTTAGCTGAACAAACATAACTTTCCACACAATGGAAAGCTTAATGTTTCGGTGTCTCCTATGTTGATAGTCGGCGAATTTGTCTTTCGTTTTGCGACAGCAGTACAGGCCAGTTAATCATTAAAACCCTGAAACTGGCTTGTGATAAGTAGGAATTTTGACCGGTAATTATACCAGTTTACGGTATAAAAATGCCAGGTGTTCACTCGTTTAAGTTTCTTTCGTGGGAATGGAGCTATAGCAAATGGAGTTACAGCTTTTGTTGTTGTTGTTGTTGTTGTTGTAGGGTTCAACGCCATTGTTCAGCACACGATAGGCTATACATGGCAGCCAGTATTAATGGTGGAGGAAGAACCCCAGAAAGAACCACCGACCCACGAGAAGCTACTGGCAAGCTTTCTCACATACCCACATTGGCTGAATCCGAAACTCGAACCCACGCAGACAGAGGTGTATTATTATAGAGGTAAAAAATCATTAATTTACGTGAATAATGTTCAAACGTAACATTTTATTTAGTGAAGAAGCGAATGCTTTATACTAAAATAATTATTTCGTCACAACAGTAATTCACAGGTGATGCAACATAACATGTAGGATTTTTCTTGTTTAGAAGAAATGAAAATCGAATACATAATGTAATAATGAGGAGTTCTCTCCAAAAATAGGAAAATATTACGAAATCGGGAGGTCGGCGTGGAGAGACCCCAAAATCGGTAGTTCTTTTTTCCTTTCGGCGTGAAAGTTGACAGTTCGCTTACATCAAAGCAAACTTGAACTCAGCTTTTACGGTATTAGCATAATTTTTGAAGCATTATTTCCGAAACTTTATAAGAAAACAGAAAATTACATAAATTGCTTTTCAAACAAATTTAAACCATTTCTTTTTAATAATCATGCACGCCATCCTCGAGATAAGTAAACATGTAAATTTTTTAATACAAGATTCTCTAAATAAATGCATTTAGAACTTACCTCGTGCATCCTGAGATGCATCGGAGTTGTAAGTCGGCTTATACGCGAGTCATGCTCTTTTTAGTGGTTATACCTGTTCAGTTTGGGGGTCGGCTTATACGCAAACGGGTTTATACGCGATTATATACGGTAACTGATTAGATAAAATATATTTCAAAATTTATTAACAATGCAAAACTCTCATTAAACTGAAGAACAAAAAAAACTAGAAATGAAGAACTTTTGGTCTAAAACTTTATAATTTTTTAAATATTAATGTGTCTAAAGGCATCTCTCTCTCCCTCTCTCTCTCTATCTCTCTCTCTCTCTCTCTCACACACACACACACACACACACACACACACAAACACACACACATAACTGCTTAGATAAAAGATATTTCATATTTTATTCACATTGCAAAACTCTCATTAAACTGAAGAAAAAAAAACTAGTGAAGGACTTGGTTTTGAGGATTCACTAAAAATGCAATATAAAGTTTCACGTGATATTAGTTAAGATGTGTATCATGCAGTCTAAAATACCTTGAGGAATTACACAATATGTATAGATTTCTATCCAGCCGTCTATGGGTGGAATTTGAGACCTGAAGCTTTAACCATATATGACTTGTGTGAGATTAATGAAGGTAGCACGTCAAACCAGATGACAAAAATACCTTAAAATAACCATGACCTCTTCTGACATAGGACTTAGTTAGTCATGCTATAAAATAAGCTCTTTTGATTTATGAATACTGCTTGTCAATTTGATCTATATCAAAGATCTGTCAAGAGTATT
This sequence comes from Sinohyriopsis cumingii, assembly GCA_028554795.2. Taxonomy (NCBI): domain Eukaryota; kingdom Metazoa; phylum Mollusca; class Bivalvia; order Unionida; family Unionidae; genus Sinohyriopsis; species Sinohyriopsis cumingii. The sequence continues at coordinate 655,273 of JAPYKE020000126.1, read as the reverse complement.
GACCTGAACTAATTTCTTCGGATCTAATATTAACAAAGTTTCATATAATGAATATTAGTGTAGGAGAAGGGAGATAATCATGTTCAAAAGTTGTTTGTACCCAACCATCCTTGATCCTATCGTCTCTGTACATCTTTAAGGATATATATATATATATATATATATATATATATATATATATATATATATATATATATATATATATATATATATATGTATATACATATAGTGCATGACTGTATGTATATTATGTATAAGTTTGACTGCAAAGTGAAGTGGGTAGGTATTGTGAAATGTGGGATTAAGTAGTGAAGTATGTCACATGGCTTATATTGTGACATAGTCTTCATAGACTCCTAGAGACGTATATAAGGAGAGAACTGAGCAATTAATTCATTCCTAATTTGGATTCTTAGTTCATGTTTTTTTTTGTGTTAGTGTCAGTCTACTGGTGTGTTTAATATTGTGTTTATATATTATTTGAAAGGAGACATTTGTTTGGATTTTTAATTGTATTTACAAAGTGCTCATTAGACTCAGATATTATTCTGGGAGTATTGTGAACTTTATACAAATGTGTTCTGGACAATGCCATTGTGATACATCAGGACTGTTGGCACATCAGATCCTGGAATTAATTTGTAACGCTCGATTCTGTTGGACTTTTGTATAACCTTTTAAGGATTCTTATTACTGTACGTTCCTCTTACATTTTCGCTTTTTAATTTCGAAAATTAAAGTTTTTGTTTTACAAAACTTGATGGTTTTGTTTCGTTCTATTATTTAGTTTATGACCATAGAGTCGTAACAAGTCGAGGGTAGGGTGTATTTTGATTAAACACGAACTCTTTTAGATTCCTCTATCTTTTAGTGTTGTTCATGAGGGACACCATGTTGGAATTTGTCTTAGGCTTGACTTATCTGGACCATACGTATGAGTAAAGTATCAAGAGACTGGCATGGTCAAGCATAAATTCAACTGCATAAGCAGCCTGCTGTTCGAAACAGTGCATGGACATTTCGTAATTACAAGAGAGGATACAAATTTTTCAAATATATAACTAGCTTTCGTTACCTTAAAACAGATGGTTGATTCGCCTTTCTTATTATAATAAGGAACATATCGTGTATTTTCTGCCTTCGCAGTTCAGCATGGACCTAAAACAACAATTTAAAAAAAGTTAAGTTACTGTTTATGAACTATAGGAGAGTCCATTATGAGAGCTCCTTAAACGGAGAATCAACGGATTCAAAGAAACTCTGCAAAACGTTATAACCACAACCACTTTTAAGTCCATGGAAATATATCACTGGCCTAATTTTGATGTATTAATGTAGTACTTTGAGATTAAATTGTTTATCATGCCTATACATGCAACAGTCTAAACAAAATTGCCAAAACAATGTGCGTGTGCGTGTATGTGTGTTATTTTGATTTTTAACATAACTTTAAAACTTTTTCAGTTATCGCTATGATGGCTGCAGTGTGACAGTTTATAGTGATGTCTAGCACTGGAACATCATGCTGCAGACATGTGGCATCATGTCCCATCCAGTCGCATTATCCTAACACCAGGCCGATCAGTCCTAACACCAACCTCTTAATGCTGAGAACCAAACGAGGTAGCTCCTTGTACCATCTTTAAAAGTCTTTGGTTTGACTCGGCCAGGGTTCAAACCCGCGACCACCTACATCTGAGGCGGACGCTCTAACAGTTAGACATTATAATAAGTTTTTAATGAAAGCCCTATGTCAGTATAATTATCCATTCAGAAGAAAAGTGATAAGAACATTTCAATGGCAACCATACAGTAGGTCAGTAGCCTCATTTTTATTCAGACTGAAGTAGACATCAAACGTGTTCTGGCGAAATCATCATAGCAATATGACTTTCCATTTGTGAGAAGCAGCAATAACAACATTTTTAAGATCGCCAATGACGGCAACCATATTGGATGTCCAAGTGGCACATTTTTCACTTAGCACTATCAGACAGATGTTCACTGGAAACAATAAGCTGTTCCGGTTTATGACCATTAAAGCTGAAAATGAAGGCCTGTTTTATTGTTTAGTCTTCCAGTTATGGGGAGATTAGAAACTTAATTGTGTGTTCCTGAGAGAAACTTGTTTATAAAAACAAGCTTATTTTCCTTTTTCTTGTTCGTAACTGTTCTATATGTTTTCTATTTTGTTTGATTCATCTATTTATTCGTTCTTTCATGAATCCACTCCTGCTCACTCAGATTTATTCCAAATCCTTTCCTCTGTCTTTTTTTTTTTCCTTTTTTTTTTCTTTTTTTGTTTTCATGTAAATGTGTCTCTGAACATTCAAAGAAAGATTCTGCAGGATGATATCACCAACCACATTTCTGTGTTCTGTCATCAGTTTAAATTTTAAACTGATGATGTTAAAAAAAGAAAAAAAAACACCTGATACTGAAAATCCCATGATATTGATGTAGAGGACCCTGTGATAAGCTATACATGGCGGCCAGTATTAATAGTGGAGGATCCCGTGGTATTGGTATTTATGCCCACATGATAATGTTATTGTGTGTGTGTGTGTGTGTGTGTGATTTGGATTTTTAACGTAGCTTTTTCAGTCATATCGCTACGATGTCTGCAATGTGACAGTTTAAAGTGATGTCTAGCACTGAGGCATCATGCCGCAGACATATAGCATGATGTCCCGCCCAGTCACATTATCCTGACCTTACACTAACCTCTTAATGCTGAACGCCAAGCAAGGCAGCTGTTAGTACCATTTTTGTCAGTCTTTGGTATGACTCGTCCAGGGATCGAACCCACGACCTCCCGCATCCGAGGCGGACGCTCTAACCACTAGGCCACCGGAGCGGTTATATAATGCTATTGAGGACATCGTGATATTTCTATTGATGACCCCACAATATTGATATTGAGGATAATCATATCTACAATAAATATCAAGGAGATAATGAACAATGTGTTCATAGCATACATTTTAAATTTTTCCTGATAATTTCTCATTTTATTGAAATTACATATTTGTGAAGCTCGTCATCAGCAAGAAATTTAGATCAAACTTTATCTTGTATTTTTTTTTATTTCAAAGAAACTTATAAGCAAGCGTTTGGCTCACAAATTTATGTAAATGTATTTATCAAAAACATGATGAATATTAACTTATTTGTTCCTCATGCTTCATAGATTTTTCAATCCTTTAAGTCAGCAATCATTTTTTAAACACTAGTAAAAATAGTCATGAAATATCTATGATGATAAACAGAGCAACCTTTCCTTGCAACTCGTCTTCAGAAGAACAAGAATCATTCATTTCATGAATGGTTAAAGAGCTTTTAAGTCACATAACTGTACCTAGGGAAAGGATTTCAACAACCTTTTAAATACATTACACTGAAAACATATATAAAAGCAAATAACAAGATCGCGTTTTTCAAGGTGACAAACGTATAATTTTCATCGTACAGTTGTGGGTTAAACATTTAACTTCTCTTCAAATATTCACACCTATTCAGTTTTCTATACTCCTTTACAGGCTAGTATTTGTGACAACATATTTACCAAATTTTATGAATAATTAATTTCTTAATAAAGTCAATCCACTGTTCATTTTCACAAGCATTCTTTTATTTATCTATCGATTACCCAGGTAAAATGTCCCCTTGTTCCGAAGAATACATTATCTCACAAGAAATGGAGTGTAACAAGCAGGGGTTAAGTAAGTCATCTTTGACCCCTTTTTACCCACCTCACGAATGGAAACTGCAACGGAGATGAAAATACACCTATGCCCATTTTGCACGTTTCCGATGCGCAATCAGTATGACTCAACAGCTAGACAATGAGAGACTTCCACGCATTTGATATTCTGATACAGGTATATACAAAATGAGCTCACTATTTTCTTGTGCGAAAAGACTTCAATAAAGGTTTCATACTCTTTGATACTAAAAATAACAAGGTTATTTAAAAGTCGTTGGTAACAATGAGATTTATATTATTTCGGGAAAACAAAATCTTCTACATTATTCAGAGAAATCTGCTGTCTTACACGAGGTCATGGTCTGATGCGTGTCTTACCTCTCGCCGAGCAGACTCTTTTTCAGTGTAGTAATTAGGACAGGATTTCCGTTTACGATTGTGGCCCTTCCCACCACAGCTGCCACAAGTCACATTTGACTGAGATGTACTGGAGGTATGTTTGATCTCGGGGTTTGAGGATGTGGTGATATCATTCTGGGAGCACTTATTTTTCTTCCCAGAGGAGACAGGAGGATCTTTATGGCCCAATGGTGTGGAGGTCTGTTGCAATTCTTGTGGCTGAGATGACCATTTTGGTATTTTGGGCTGACATCCTCTACTATCTGGAATGTAGGCTATTAATTCTATACTTGCGAGATCAGTGATTAATTTTCTCTTATTAATTATGACGGACAATTGAAAATAACGATGAAATTAAAGTATTAATAGTCCCCGTTTTCGAAATAAGTTTAAACAAGGTAAACACTTTCATCGCAATCTGCTCTCTCTCTCTCTCTCTCTCTCACACACACACACACACACACACATGCATGCACAGAAGAAAAAAAGATACGTGGAAATCTCTGGAGTGAAAAAGAACTTGGTTCGTCTACATCTACAATGTTCACTATACCAATTACACAAAGTTGCAATAGCCTAACGAGATTATACGGTAAATTTCTTCGTTAGGAGTAACAAACAATGTAATGTGTTTAATGCTTCGTTTCTTTATTTTTTTAATACAATGAAGGTTCTAAAAGTTTATAATTTTTTTAAAAAATATATGTCTAAAGGCAGCTCTTTCTCTCTCTCTCTCTCTCTCTCTCTCTCTCTCTCTCTCTCTCTCTCTCTCACACACACACACACACACATATATATATACATACAGATGATTTTTTTTTGCCTGCGTCATGCTATGATGTCTCTGTACTTTCGATTGATGGTACAATTACCAGACATACGGAAAAGGGACAGAATAGAGATGGAGAATAAAAATATATCTTATGGGCTGTACTAATGTTAATGAGAGTATAATAATGACTTAGATCAACTGCAAATAAATTTAAATACTTGTTAGTAATTTTGCTTGATGACTTAGTCTATTTTCCCAGCTCGTTTCCGTATACTTGACAGTGAATACATGGCTGCGTGTACAGTTTTCTCGAAGCTAGTCATACATTGTTCGTAGTCCGCTGATGTCTTCATTTAAACCAACTTCCATTGTGGAATCATAAGTGTCTTTTTTAAATGTAATCAGTATGAATGAAAATATAAGCGCAAAGATTGAGAGAAACGAAACAAATTATCAAAATACAAAGTCACATGAATAGATAGATGCAGAACTACAATTTTTAGCGGACACACTGGGAATGGATACAAAGAGTTCACTCCCCCAGACAGTGCATACTTTCCTATGGTTAATCTTACCTCCGTTGGAAATGCATCTTTGCTAGCCAAGGTTTCAATATGTTAACCTAATATGTCGGAACCTAGGCTAGATGTATATATTTTTTAATGTGGCTTTTAAAGTGCTGGAATAAAGCCATTTGTTTTACCTATAATATAAAATCGTGCAATGATACGCATAAATAAACATGGTGTAATCAGAAATTGATCAGTGATGAATTTCCACTGATTAGTCATTAAGGACATAAGAAAATAATCCGAAAAATCTTAATAATCTAAATGAATTAAACATGATACACGATTTCATAAAAGTCCTGTCGACACACATTGAGAGAAAAAAGAATTTGAGCTGGACGTAATCGTCAAAATTGAATTTGCACCTATCGTCGTAGCAGTGTTTGTAGAGCAATACATTCTTTATTTAAACTATCTTTCATGTTTAATTCATTAGGGTGTCTTCTATTTATGTAATCAATATAAATAAAAATACAAGGCTAGTAAAGAAAAGAAACGTATGAACTTGAATTGCTGCAAAAGATACAGAACTATATTTTTTTAGCAGACACTCCGGACAAGGATGTGAATAGTTCACTTACACTGGCAATACACAATTGCCTCTAGTAGTAATAGCTCAGTTGGAACTGCAAGTATGTATATTTGTATGTATGTGATATAAATAAATTATATGTATAGTACGTATGCTGTATCATTGATAAACCACTCGTTGGATAATTCCTTCAGCATTAGGAAACTGCAAGCTCGTTTCCTTTGATTAAATTGCTTGACTATTCAGCGTGTGTGTGCGTGTATGTGTGTTCATTATTTTTACATTCAAAATGTATTCATTTTTTCATGAAAATTCGTAAATAAATAAAAATATCTGAATTTTAACAATGATATATTTTATTCCTGGTTTTTTAAAAAATATTCTTCCAAACAATTTCAAAACGTTTCTCCGCAAATTTCGGACTTTTTATTGAAAAGAAACCTCACCTATTCAAAATGAAAGCTTTTAAGGTAGCCCCTGAAATTTACCAATTTTTCAAGGTTTTTACAAATCACATGAAGAACTTCGATTAGTTTTAAAATTAATTTTCTGATACGTAATCTTATGGTAGAGCATAAAGTGTTTGATACGCACCATGTTCAGTGGCAATAAAATATTTTGTTAATTCCCCCAAAAAATATAAAATTGCGAATTTTTTTTATATTATGGTTTATCCGGTTCATGATTCTGCTTGAAAACGTTTATATGGTGATTTATTATTAGAGAACACTAGAGCGTCTTTTTCTTGGAACATAACTAACGCTACCGTACTGTTACTAAGCAATTGTTTTCACCTCCGCAATATGGCGGAAAGTAGGTCGCTAAGCTTGTGACCTCATGCCTACCCAACCTATTAGATTTGTTGTGTGTGTGCGGGTGGTGTTGACGGATGTGTATTTTGGTCTGTTTTTGTTCTTTACGTAGAAGAATACTTCCTTTAATAGACTCTTTGTCTTCTTGGAACTGATTCGGCTATTTTCGCGAGAAAGAAAAAAAATCATGCTTCTGATGTATGTCGATGCAATTATTTACAGAAGAAGAAAACCAAAAAATATACATCTTAATCGCCAGGAATTTCTCCACAAAAGAGATACCAATTCAAAGTACGAACCTTACGTTTGTACCAATGATCACAGGAGTCCGGCGTTTTATCAATAAAGTACAGCGAAATCTCTGACAATATGAAATCACCTTATCGGTAATAAAAATTTATATTACCGATAAGGTGATTTCATATGGTCAGAGATTTCGCCGTACTTTATTGATAAAACGTCAGACTCCTGTGCCAATGATATTCCACCAAGAAGAGCAGTACAAAAGTTTGCCGGAAGCCGGAAAACCACTCAAAGGCAAGGGCCAAATAATGAAGGTTAAAAGGTAGATTGGAACTGTAACTGTCTGGTTCATTAGTGAAAAATATTTTTCCGGCAAAGTCATGTTATCACATCTTCTCTAAAGGATGAAAAGTTTTGGATAAAGTTCGATACTTACAAGAGTCACTTTAATTGCAGGAAATCATCCTTTTAAAAGATACGTTAACAAATTTTGAAGATTACATAACCTGTTTATTTGGCTGGTCATGTGACTGATCACACCAGCGGTAGAATTAGCTAAAAAGAGTATGATAATTAAGAATATCAGTCAGTGTCTTATCAAAGAGTACTCCATTTCTGTAAAATCAATTTCAGTGTAATGTATGAAATTGGGAAATAAGATTACTGCTGGTTAATTTTACGTAAGTGTACCAAATTTGACCCTGATTCATCCATTAAGCAAATCTGCATAGGAAAGCATCAAATTCGACCTGCCAGAGTTAAACAATAATTATACTATTAAATACTGACAACAATTTATTGAAAACTTAATTTACTCAAAATATTATTATTATTATTATTATTATTATTATTATTATTATTATTATTGTTGTTGTTGTTGTGTCTTTAATTATAAATTCAGTTTTAAATTTAGTAACCTGCAGTCCCGACAGTCACATTTTGCAATTCAAACCAATTACCGGGTTGCTTAATTCCAGAACCTTGATGTGCCGCAATGACTCTCGGGCAATCTGGATGTTCTGTAGTTGGGAATATGGTGGCATATGATTTGTATCCCCTAGATGGACTCTTCTGACTGGAGGTTGAAGTAGCTGTATACGTTGCGTGTCTGTATGTCGGGCACTGTTCACTCAGCTTCGTCACATATTCCTGTAATACCTAAAATATTCAAGATTGACGTGTTTTGGAAAAAGCTCATTTATAAAATGTAGCTAGGTTTATCCCTGAAATCTTCTAGTGAAATATAAATATTCAAGGAAATCGTTCTCTTTTAATGGAGGCATATTTTCTAGGCCTTACAACAAGTAACATTTTTTAACCTTTTATGTTAATAAAACAAATTCAAAATCATTGTGGGTTTGAGCTTACATACTCAGTAGAATCTTAGTTTCCATCAGATGAGGTGTGTGCAATATTTTGTTCCATGAATGCTGCGTCGAAAACACAAGCACCAAATTCAATTATGACAATTTAATTAATATACTTGGGTGATGGAAACATGCGCCAGCCTAGCTTGTACTAAGATGAGGGATTTAATCATTATGAAAATTTTACAAGTTGAGAGAATAACTTGTTTTAGCACTACACATTATATATATTTGTTTGTATGTATGTATGTATGTATGTATGTATGTATGCAGGGCCGGCGCCAGACCCGGCCAGACTATCTGGCGCCCTTGGCACGGTTAGATTCTGGCGCCCCCCCCCCCCCGAAAATATCAATTTCAAAATTTATAAACAATACATTCTTTTTTTAAAAATGCGCCCCCTTGAAATCAGCGCCCTAGGCGGCTGCCTAGTTTGCCTATATGGTAGCGCCGGCCCTGTATGTATGTATGTGTGCAAAACTTGTGTGTGTGTGTGTGTGTGTGTGTTTGTGTGTGTATGTGTGTGTGTAACATGGCCAAGAAAATTAATTTAAATGACCTTTTACTAATAAATTTACGTGTGAAATATTTGACCATAATGTGTTCGTAATTACCCCATGCATTTGCTCGGTTAATGTGTTTTCTAAATTGTTTAAATACTCTATGCCCAAAGCACAAAAATAGAAATGTGAGAGATTCTGTCGAGGAGATATTGACTGACCATTGCAGCTAGGTTTCATTAAAACAAAAATTCTGTCCTCAGATAGTTTTGAAAAAATGAGTTTGTACTGATATAAAGTTAAAAAAGAAGAAGAAAAAATATCCCATTAAATCAATGCGATGCAAAGAAAGAATATCATGACTTGAAACAAGTTCCCACCCCCACCTCCTCATCAAGGCGGTCCCTTATCAAAACTAATACAGCTGAACAAAGCGAAATTTTAAAAGTATACTTTTATAATGGTTTGAGGGACAACTAATAAAGCATAGATGGATAATTACATATAATGAGGGATCAGAAAAACTCTTGAACTGAAAAACAAACTTATTGTTTGGTAAAGAAAATATTTAATTAAATGTTTCTTTTAATAAATACAAATGCACCCCCCCCAAAAAAAAAAACAAAAAAAAAAGGATACATTAGTTACATGAAGCATTGCTGATACTGTGAGAATTATCATACTGGTCAGGAGGTTCGCTGTGTTGAGTCACCGATAAAAACAGGGTCTATTCTAGAACGGAATATTTAGGGAAATGTATCAATCCTCCAATTGAAAAATGGGGACATTTTTCTGGCTAGATGACGAATTTAACAAAGAAATAAAGAATGGAGTCCCTTGAATAATGTGCAGTTTTCTGAAATCCATTGATTGTACACACAATTGTTTGGAAATTAGTGCAAATCCTGCGATCATGGATAATGGAAACACTTTTTGTTTGACCCCAAACAGTGACAATCCGCATAAGGCTGGAGTTTAATATCAATATGATTTAGTTCATTAAAAAGTTTTTCGAATAAATATGACTACCCTCATTAATATTTGATACTGCCGATTCAATGTGTTCATTTCGTTGCTTATATTTAATTTGCATTGTTTGTTAGTTATTTTTTATGATATGAATGAATGTAGTTTGCACTTGACCTTATCCAAATCAAATTCATTTTCTACCTGACCCGAATCGTGTAATTTTTTTTTAATTCTGTAATACATAACTAATTTTTTCTCTACGAGTATGAGTTAACTGTTAGGATTATCTTTGCCTGGGTCAAGGGCATTGCGTTTACTATGTTTTTATTATAATTTTTGTAATAGATCTCTAATTATTACTAAGATTTTATATTGTAAACATCAGGAACCTTCTAGAATGAAATTTTTCATTAGGTAACAGCTTGTTTTGTTGTTGTTGTTGTTATTTTTTTAAATATAAAATGTTAGCGGACAAAAGGTCAAGTAGAGGACTACATAGTCTTCTTTTTCTAGAAACTATTCTTTCATGCTTTAAGATCTGACAGAATCAGTTGTATCAGTGTTGTGTCCGGTATTTCGTTTGGGCTAGAAGTTTGTTTATTCAAATTATATAATTCAGTTTATTTTTTACTGGAAATAAAGAGTGCTCATAAAAATAATATTCTTGGACAGAGACATTCACTAGGAATTAATAGTGAATTTAAAGAAGGACATCTGGAATTATATTTTTGCGATTCAATCAAAGACTGCCGGCACATCACCATGACACAGCTATCACAAACACATCATCTCTTCAGTGTTGGATTTTTGGAACACCACTTAAGTTAAATCAGAACTTTATTAGGACATGTGTTGGTAATTCTAGGATTATGTTGGTAATTCTAGGATTATTTAGGATTTAATTCACAATACCGTAAGTTTTATTCTTTCGATTTTTACTTTGTATTTTAGTGAAATAAATTGCTCAATTTTACAAAAGTCGTATAAGATCCTGGAGTCGTAGTAATTTCGATTATGCAAGTCTACGTATTTTTCCTCATTTATATTGTTGTTGTTGTCAATAATACTTGTGAAAAGAAATGTACTCGTCATGATGAGGACAGATAGGCGATTGGCTGTTAGGATTCTGTTGGGTATTGCTTGATAGTCGCGCGAGTGGGCAGCCTTTTCGGAGTGTATATTTATATAATATATACTGATATTTTTTCTCCTTAAGGTTTCTTTTTTTAATGGATATGATGTAATGGTGCACTTTTAACAAATGCTTGGTAAGATTGATGTGAGATTTTGTGACGGCGATAAAGAAAGGCAGCATATCTATGCAAGAATTAATCACAATGAGACAAAAGTTTTGAGACTATGTTACCCAGTGGCAATACAACCATTGGAAATTAGTCTCGAGTAAATTTCTTGCATTTGAAACAAATGCAAAGCATTCTGATGTCAATTCAAATTTAACTTTATGACGTTTGTTGATATAGCTTGTTATTTTATTGACTGTTCAGAGGAAAATGACAATTGAGTATACCGTCTATATTCGCTTAAACTTATATAAGTCGAGTTCAACTGCACACGACCCAGACCCACATCTGTCCTTGCATAATGTGCCGGCAGATCCACCTATGCAGTTTGTTATGAGAGATTAGTAAAACGAACAACATAGGCCCTGAACTGCAGGTGCGTCAGCAGGTCAGCTTCCATTTTTCTAAAAGTAGGATATGACTTGTATGCGGCTGCATACAGTGCACACATGTGTTATATTATTTTATCCTGTGGAATTCCCTGTCCACTTAGTTTCAATACCCTGACAGATACACGTTGCATTTCGTTTTAGAGCCAGCGATTGTTATAAATATCTTGTTCTCAATGGTGTTTTCACTGTCATAAATCATTCGTCCGATTGACCGAGAATTTGTGAATGAAAAAATAGTTGAATGCATTCCCAACTTTAGCTCAATCTTTATTTCTTAAAATAACTGAGGTGATCCGAATGGCATATAATGGCAGTTAATGGCATACGCTTGAGATCACAGGTGCTCGACGAGAGCATGATTTTGAAGAGAAAAAAAAAGTAATAATCTGTAAATGAAAAAAAAAATATACTGAGTGACAAAATTACCTCAGATTACCCCCATGACCCGTTCTGACATAGGACCCTGTCTATCATACTATTTATGTGATTCACAGGGTCCTGTGTCAGAACTGGTCATATGGGTAATCTGAGGTAATTTTGTCACTCAGTATAATTTGTTTCCCTTCAGATTATTGCATTCTTTGTTAACTCAAGCTCTCGTAGAGCACATGTGCTCGAGATATGATCCGTGGAGTTAATCTCGAAGTTGCGAATATATAATAAATGAAAAAGATGTGATTTCGCTGATCTGACCTCGTACCGATGTTAATCCGATTTGCGTTATGTCAGATCTCGATTTTAATCAGGCTGCATTTTATTCCGGTGAGGCTTCGTTTAAATGGATTCTAGATTATATGTTAAGCACAACGTATGTACTCGCTTGTAAGATGAGTAAAACTTCAAACAACAAAAATTCTGATCTGCCGTAGCATAATGCACCTGTAGATCAGGACTTTTATTGTTTATTCTACTGATTATTCATATAGAAAAAACTGCACAGACCCAGATCTGCCGGCGCAATATCCGATGACAGATCTTGGTCTGTGGAGTTTTCAGTTAGATCGCATTATAAGCGATTAAGACGGTAACAATGCTAATATCTTTATTAACGATGGCTACATAATTAAATGATGTTAATCTTTCACTTTTCTACAGAACTAAATGAGTTAACAAAAATGTATGTTACTTAGAGCGTACACTAAGTAAAATATCCTTAACCAAATACAATGGAATACAAAGGACATGTTCTACACTCAAAACACATTTAAGTGCATACTTTTATGTATATCAAGTGACCAATACAGTTTTATTTTCACAGAAACAGTGGAAAATACTGACTTTTGGGCGACACTAGATATATCCTTTAGGCGACCGCGGTCGCCTAAAGGTTGCGCGTATGTCGACCAAAGGTCGCATTTTGGCTAATATATATATATATATATATATATATATATATATATATATATATATATATATATATATATATATATATATATATATATATATTGTTTTACTTCAGAATGATTCATTCCATATCTTAACATCAGTCTAGTGGAGTCAGTTGTGTTCAATTATATTTTGTGAAGATTTAACTTATTTATTTCCATTATAGATTGTAATTACACAGTACTCTTTGATTTTAGGTCTAAATTACTATTTTATAACTATTGTGAATTTATTAAAGGACATTTTGGATTAAATTGTTATGCTACAACAAGACTGACAGCACATCCACACTATTCCAGACTTTTGGCACATTAGTGCATTCAATATCAAATTTCCTTTGTAATACTACTGGAATCCATTTGAAATATTTGATACCCATTGCACTTAAGTTATAATTTTTTGAGGCTGTTTGGTATGTAATTCACAGTGGTGTAAGTTCCTGTTAAACTTTCACTTTTTCTTACAGGGAAATAAATTATCTGTTGAATTTTATGAAAAACTTGTTGGTTTTCACCATATTCTGATACCTAGTTTAAGACCATAGAATCTAACAACATTCATTGCTGTGTTTGGGGGTTTGGGGTGTAAAAAAAGATGTGCAATACTGGTATAATGTAGTGCCATATTTCTTTGCATAGAACCTAGTACTTGTATACTTTTTAATAATTATGAATTTATAAAAGAAAATGCAGCTAGAAAGCACTCGTTGTAGATTGCCATACTGGATCTTACATTAAATTGGAAATAAAAGAAAGGACGCTGAGTTTCTCTTAAACAGGTTTAACATATTGTTGGCAGGGGGAGGAGGGTCAGATAATATGCAAAGTTGTGATCATAACAGTTTATGGCCATGAAATTAATTCAAACTCACTTGTTTTTGCATGATTTTGAAACTGGCAAAATTATCTGCCCAAATTTTAAGCATGTCAGTGCAGATTAACAGTACATTCATACAAGTTTTGTTTTTGTCTATATGTTTGTAACAGCTTTAACTCACCCGAAAACATTGTGGCATGCAGTTATAGAAATATATATTACAGTGTGAACTGTGTTTGTAGCCATTAATCGAAGAACTCCAGGTACCACGATGGAAAAATGCATTGCAAGTTTCTCAGATTTTACTTTTCACACAGTATTTATTTAGGATTCATATAGAGCGTAAAGAAAAAAAGAAACATGCTAGCACAATGGCTACGCTAAGGACCGCTCCGGTGGCCTAGTGGTTAGAGCGTCCGCCTCGGATGCGGGAGGTCGTGGGTTCTATCCCCGGTCGAGTCATACCAAAGCCTTTCAAAAATGAGATTAACAGGTGCCTCGCTTGGCGCTCAGCATTAAGAGGTTAGTGTTAGGACTGGTCGGCCTGGTATCAGGATAATGTGACTGGGTGGGACATCATGCTACATGTCTGCGGCATGATGTCCCAGTGCTAACATCACTATAAACTGCCACACTCCAGACAGCGTAGCGATATGACTGAAAAATTGTTAAAGCTACGTTAAAAATCCAATTCACACACACAAATGTACTATATACACTATACTGACTGGAAAGTCGTGCGTTTTCTACTTAAAAAGGAAATGAGTTCGGGTCCATAAGATAACAAATAGGCCTTCAAGATCTCCAGCACTGTATTTCAAAGTGTAGAAATAATATCGTACTGTAATTTTCAAATACCGCGGACATCGGCATACCGTAATAATAGAATACCGTTGTTTAGTACTAGTGTCCAGTATCTCCCTAATGTCGGATTAAATGTTGACTGTGGTACTGTCATAAACGAGTACAAGTAATAATCAAATACATGTAATAGGCAGGGCTCCATAAACTCGAAGAGACTCATAGGGCCTCGTTTACAAGAAATCTGTTATTCAGGTTATTTTTTATTGGATTTTCTTGTTCACCATCGTAGATTGTATTTGTATTGTTCTCTCTGTGGTGAATTGTATTATATATATATATATATATATATATATATATATATATATATATATATATATATATATATATATATATATATATATAATGGGAATAACTACCGTGAATAATGAAACTCAATTTAATAAAAGAAAACGCGTGAATTTTTCTACAGGGTTAAAATCTTTATAAAAAAAATGTATAGTTTCACATTTTAATTTCATCTTCTATTTTTCATCATCAGGTTTAGCGGATGAATGAATCTTGTCAGCATGATATACCTACCTTTGCTGTATAGCTAATCGTAATTTTTAAAAAAAGAAATAGCTAGCGTAAACAATTAAAAGAAAACCTCAATTTTAAGACAGGAAACTTGTAAAATTCCCTTTAGTATTGAGGAAACCCTGTGAAAAACTATAGTTTCGCACTTGCTTTCATTTTTTCTTCATACATTAGGTTTAGTACTGTGCTGCTAAGGTCATTTCATTTATGAATAAATCGTCTGCCAATTAGTGATACAACATAAACTGCAACATAAGTAAAATGTTTTTGAATTCATGACTAACACACAAAACATGTAACGAAGTCTATATAAGTATGTAGACTTGTTTCGCCCAGTAAATTGACATCTGTCATATTGCTGATATTAAAACTTACCGTTTGTCTTCTTGAATGGAGAAGGAATCTTATCCTGGAGGACATCTTCCACCGCATCGAATACAAGATATGTTGGGTATCAAAGAAGCTAAGGCCTACTGAATGGACAGAGCATTGCCTATTGTTTACATAACATTGACCCCTACACAATATATTTAGCATGGTTACGTAACTTGTAGCCCCCCCCCCCCCCACCGTTGCTAATATCTTTGTTATTGCTTGGTTGGTAACAATGCTTGAAGAACAGGATTGCATAGTCGTAAAGTGAACAAGATTTATTATTGCTTAAATGTATAAAATCAATTAAATTTTCCGACACTCCAATGGACTGTATCAATTCTCAAACATATTTTTTACTGCATTATAGAATTAAAATATTGAGCTTAATTCATTATTGCCTTTCACAGTTCAACTTTATGTTCTGCAGTCCACTGCGGTAACTGGGATCAAATACGAGGTCCATAATAGTTCACGTCGAAAGATTGACACACAAAAAATTCATCACACTCCAAATATCTTTCCATATTATTATTATTATTATTATCATTATGATTTAAAATATTGTTATTTTAACTTAATTGGTGATTTCAACTTTTGCCACAGGTAAAAAAAAAATCATGGATAAAAATGTGATGCATGAAAAGGAATGTTGTGTTTGATTTTACAATTGTACAAGTATTTACAAAATTGGGGTATCCAGTTCCCTGTAATATACGTTACCCATCTGAACCGTTCTCAAACCACGGACTGATTTGTTAGAGATATCGCAAATTTGCTTTCTTGTACGGTACGAGCTTTAAAAATTTTGCTTCGATCGTTCGTGTCAATGCCTTCAAATTTAAATTTGGGTGACATATGGGGAGAGTCTTGAATTTTCTAAGAAAATAAGTTCGTGCATTAATGCCCGGATATCAGATTAGACACTGAGAAAGAAGAAATAAGAAATGAAGAAAATTGGAAATGTTGCTTTTTTGTATATATATCACATATGTTAAAAATAACACACATACACACACACAGAGGTGTGCCCGTAGTATTATTTTCAGAGGGGAGGGAGAGGCGCAAATATGTTGTGGTCACCTGTTAAGTTTTACAGATGTAAACCAAAACATGTTTAAAGGTGAACGGGGTGAGGGGTGGGGGGAACGGGCAAATGCAAGTATATACATATATTAGAGATGTGCCGTACCGGTACTTCAGTAATTTCTATCAGTAAGGAATGTACGGAAATTCCCGAACAACGTAAGTGCGAGTTTGATAATATTAAATGCATTTTCTCATTTTTCCTGACAAATTAATTGCAAATATATATATTTTTTAAACAACAGCTGTACTTGTCACAAATTAACTTTGTATCTAACAAATATATGTGTGAATCTTTAATCACATGTTTGACGTGATTCACATATGCCTACATGGCAGCAGTGTTAAGTTTCAAATGATATTCGGTCCAATAAAAAAAAATTTGGAAACATTTTGCATTATAACAAAAAGTAATTACTAGCGTTTATATGTGTCAAGTACATGTATTCCTCTTTTCGAAAAGGTTATGTTAGCAATTGTAAAAAAAAAATGTCCCAGTCTAAAAAAATCTAGACTGGAAAAAGAACAAAAGAATATTGGGAGATGAGAAAACACGAAAAAGGAAAAGAAACGAAGAAAGAAAAAAAAGAAAAAAAAAAAAAACAAGCGGAAATTAGCTCCATGCATGTTGAATTCCCAGGTATAAAATCTGCACTTCATTCAAAATACATTTGTAAAAAGCCGATAAATAATAATCTTTCATTTCTTACTTCATGTACACAATGAAAATAATGAAAATGACCAATCTTTGGTAACAAAAAATAAAAATCTACCCTTGTTAGTGCTGAATACTCAAAACAAGGCATGGTAATAAGGGACCTTCCATTTCGCATGGAGGGGGGAAGGGGTTACCCAAATGTATGCGCTTGCGTGTCGGGGTGGGTCTACTTATAATGTGCGTACGCATAGGAAACGGGGGTGGGGTGAAACCTCGATAATAATTTGTCTAATACGTAACCTGTTCGACTGGGTTCAGTCGGCGTTTGAATCTTAGCGGACACTAGACCAACTGTTTAAAGTTACGCAGCTTATTTCTTTGATGAAGCCAGAGATTCGCTGTCGGTGGACTATATGTTTTATTAAACACGTTAATATTATTAATCCTATATGGTTTCTGCGTGGATTAAATATAGGCCGTTCTATAGAATTGGGGGGGTGGGGTGCATCCAACGTTCCCTCTAAGCTGCTCAGACATTCCCGCGCAGCTGAATTGCTCTCCGCGCAGCAGATCAAAATTACCAAATATCCAATCCAACATTAATGCTCAAGTCACCGTAATGCCTGCACAATGCAGCGCGTACATCTTCCATTCGCTTAGAGGGAACGTTGGCTGCCTCACTCATACGTACGTAGGTGGGGGGTGTGTGTGTAAATTTTTGCGTACGTACTAAATGGGTGCCCCCTAATAATAATAATAATAAAGTGACAGCTGTGAAGGTATATATAAATTAATTGAACTTATTTTCGCGCCTTTGCATGGGCTATAAAGTATCCTTTGAAACAAAATATATCAGTTGCAGCACGTGTAACATCTCTCACCCCCTACCCCGATAAATGGACACGTACTAACATCATATTAATATCAGAAACAGTAGCAGCAATATATGATATATCCATCTTTGTTAAAATACATATGCACTGTATTTTGCACAGAAAACAAAACAATTTACCATTTTTTGTCGCGGGAAGTCATCGTTGCAACCATTTTTATTCAATATTACAAGTGACAGCGGTTGTCTGGTTTACACGGCTTTCGCTAGTTCGGCGTCATTGTGTCGTGGGGTGGTAGGGGTGTTCAGTAATTGCCAGGTGAGTATTGTTGACATAGATGTGTACTTCGCGCGGCAAATCCTTTTGTATGTGAGGGTTGGAAGCTTCACGGTACCGGGTTTGGACGCAGCGGGGGAACATCAAAAGAATTACAAAGCCGGCATCTCGCAATAAACGAGAGGCATCTTTAACAATAGCGGTGATCAAGAACTGATACCCTCCCTCACTTTCCAAACAAACCAACAACAAACAAAGAAATACGCGTAATGATATAATTTTAAGTAAAGTTAAGTAACGTTTCGAAATGAGAAGTATTCAGCACGATAAGATTTCAAACCGTTCTAACTTTCTATATTTCCTCTGAACAACTATACAGCTCGCGTACCGAATGGTTAAATAAAAAAAAAAAAACAAACATTTGGAACACTTTGGCTAATAACCTAAATTAAGAGCGGGCCAAACTCGAGTCTGGAGATATACAACTAAATAAAAAAAAGTATGGACCATAACTCGAGTACAGCCACCTCATTTTAGAACAAATTTTACGAGGAGTGAAACACATGATCACGCACATAAAACAATAGGTTTTCTTTTTCTAATCATAAGTAACGCACCACTCACTCGTCGAAATTATACTTATATTATATATAATAATAATATAGGTCAGTATGACAACTGGGGTGATTGAAGAATACTGCTGTCCCAACACAAAACTATATATAGCACTCACACAAAATAGCAAAACACACATAGCAAACATGGGACTTAGGAGACCTCTAGCAAAGGTCACAAATAAATTCTAGGGAAGGGATTTCGAGTAAGGTGAAGGAAACTAGCTCGGATGAACAACCCTAAAGGAAACAATAGAAAACTATAAATACCCCATCAAAAATTTAATCAGAGAAATTTTTGATCGAAATTCTTTATTTAAATATAACAAACAACACACCTTCGGGGGACACATACACATAAAACTTTTTTTCGGAACTTGGGTGGGGGGATCTGTCTGGTCCCCCCCCCCCCGCCCCCAAACACACACACAAAGATAAGATGGCGAGATACTTTGGGCCCAATGAATATATATTTGTTTCGAATCATGAATATCTGATTTATTTATGCAAGCAACAAACATATATGTGACCGTCAGAATAAATTCTGTACATACTTAACGAGAACAATAAGTTTTGAAAGCTTGATTTTGAAAGGAAATATACAGACCTTTGGGTTTTGTCACTCGTTTTGGCGATTTTTAAAAACAATATTGGCTTCATTTAATTAAAAGCTATTAAATAAATTTTTTTTAAAAATGACATTTTTAAACATTATGATGAAAAATGTCATTTTTCAGTTATCATGAAACATTTTTGTAATAGAAAATTGCATGCCAACATTAGAATTGTTTCCCATGAAAACAAAGTTCTTTTTACCATTAATTTAGTAATTTAGAACAAAAACTTGCTTTAACGTATTTTAAATCCCCAATGCATGAAATTATAGACTACCCAAAGTGTTTTGACAAAGGCTTCTTCATGAATTTTGTATCACAAATTTTTAAAAACACATTAATATTACTTTAGAAAGCAGAGGAATACTAATTATTTATTTTTTGGGGTGAGGGGCGATGGTCATTTTGTCTTGTAAAAAACAAATGCTTATTTTAGCATTAAAATTTTCAGTTTCTTGTAATGTCTTGCACTGGGGCATCACGACGCAGACATGTAGCAAGACGTCCCACCCAGTCACATTATCCTGACACCAGGCCGACCAGTCCTAACACTAACCTCTTAATGCCTAGCGCCTAGCGAGGCAGCTGTTAGTACTATTTTTATAAGTCTTTGCTATGACTCGGCCTGAGTTCGAACCCGCGACCTCCCGCTTCCGAGGAGGATGCTCTAACCACCAGAGCGGTCCCCGTGTCGACGTAACCATCCGCCAAGGAGAAATAGCGATAAAACGTTTTTCAAGATGACTCTTGTGGTATCTGTATTTAATGTTAAATAAATATCATTTTCATTTCAGACCGACTAGCTCGTGGGATGAATGTACTTGTAAAGTTTCATGCCAATCATCCAAGTAGTTTAGCAGAAATAACGATAACAAACGTGTGCTAAGACACAGACGCTATTCAAAAGACAATGGACCATCATATGAACTCTTCTGATTATAGACCAGTAGACCAAAACAATAAGAGGTGGAGATTTTAAAACAGAACAGGTACGGTTTTTACAACTTACAAATAGGAAAAATGAGATAATTTCGTTTCAATCAATGGTCTAGTTATACATCCACTGTAGGAGTTTTAAATCTGACTTTAGGATTACCTAGAATTAAAGTTTATGGTGGAACGTTATTATACTAAGTACATAGTGTTATGCATATGGTTTAAAACAAAACAAAACAAAACTGAAAATACCTGTAATATACCATCTAAAGTTTGGATATAATTGCCGACCATTTAATTTTATTGCGGGAAGGGGAGTGGACTGGGGCTTGGATTTTCATTCGACCCAGGATACTTTTTTTTTGTTTTATCTCAAGCCATTTTTTGTTAAGAAAAAGTACTATTTTGGTGTCATAAATACGTTTTCAAACATACCACATGACCACCCCGTCCAAAAAAGGAGATTTTGTTAAACATGCTGCTTCACTTTTTCATTATTCACAAATAAATTCAAAGCATCGTTTTCATTGCAAAAATACAATAATGTATTAGTGCAATTTATATGAGACTATTGAACAATATATTTTGTAAATGATTAGTGAAAAACATTTCTAACATTTTGCAAAATGTGCTCTTGATCAATACAATGAATTTGTGTACAACTCTTTGCTATTTACGTGTCCATGATGCAATAATAAGCTTTATTCTTAGACTTTATTCCTTTAAGAATATAATGCTTGATTTGTTTTCTAAAAAATGCACAATCATTTTTTTTAATTTTAAACTTGTAAATTTTAAATTAGATTTCACATGTGGGTAGAGCTAAAATATCTTTTGAAAATTATTTCAGTTTCTATTTATTATAAATTAAATATAATCTTTTTGAAAAAGAAGATAAATAGGTTTTATCGTCGGTATAATTTTATTTAGACTATGATGAGTTGTGCATGGTGCGTGTAAGTTTATTTTTGTTGGTACAACGTTGCACCTAATTACAGCCACCAGCCTAGGTAGATACGCCAGTACATAATAGCCGTGAGCATTGTAACCCTTGTAATATCATTTGATCTCTTGGTTAAAGAGATCACTGGTAACCACGTTTGCACATCAAAATGAAATGTACCATATCTGGAAGCTCAATGGACTTTCCAAGCCCTCTTATTCATCCATTTATTTATACGATGCTCTTTCTCTTTAACATTACAAAATTATATGCTCTGTTTATTCTGCCGCTTTTTTGTGTGTGTACGTTATGTTTAATTAATAAACTGACTGGTGAAACCTCATAATTATACTATTAATGGCAATCTGACTAACAGTTATCTACCAGGAACAAAACGAATTGCCAGGGAAATCTTAAGACACGGAGAATTAATTAAAACGATACATCGTGAAAAAATGATTAGGAAGATTTGAATTATTGTCGTGGATAAATATGCTGAGAGAATTAAAGGTATCAAACAATTTTTAACTTGGCATTAAATACTCACTCTGTCATAGAGACACCATTTATCCTGGCTAACCATCTCTTATAATTCATCCTTGACAAAGAAATATATTTTTCTTAAATATTCACCTTTTCTTTTGACAAAAATTGCCTTTCACAGCTAGAGATAATTTCTCTCAAAAATGCTACATAGTCAAGAATTTTTAGAATGTTAAATAAATTCGTCACAAATTCTTTTAATTTGTACAATATTTAATTTTACATTTAGGATTTAAAATGGGGCTAATTGATATCGATGACGATTGCTAATCTAATGCAATTTATGGCCATTATATTGACAAAATATTCGGTATGGAAGCAATATGATCAAATTAATCTTGCACGTTATCTAATAGGGATCCACTGGAACAATGCCTCTTCGTCGTCAAACTAAGCACCAGTAGATAGGAACGACCAGTCGATGGCAAACTTGTGAAAGTTTTCTATTGATCGATGTATATAAGGAATCCTCGTGTATGCCTGAAAATATATAGGTAGCTTCCCAAACATAAAAGATATAAAAATGTTAGAAATAAGGATAATCTTTATCATACGAAGACTTTATTTTTCTCTGATGTAAAACTGTTGAATTTCAGAACTTAAAATTAACAGTAAAAATGATTCTCAGCAATTACGAATTTGATAAGGTCAACGTTTTGAATTTTTTTTTAATTGAAAAGTAATCAAAAACACCCAAAATGTTTCGAGACGATGTTTTATCATTTAGAGAATAATTTGGACATATACATTTCATCCTATGCCAAAAATTGGGAAAAAGGAATTATTTTCTAGTAAGTTTTAGCTCAAAACATATTTATGCAAAATTTCATTATAGTAGTAACAGGTACATTACAAGCTACCCTTCAAGGAGCAATGGTTCATAAATTATACTATACGTTTTTTTCTGTTTGATTACAAATCTATTTAAATTAAGAATGTGTTTACTGTAAACGCGTTGATGGTGGTTGTGTGTCGGAGTAATTTTATGTTTTTACTATAATGAATGTGGTAAGAAAAGACTGATTCTTTCGTTGGTGGATGAAATAGCTTTAACACAGTTATATATTCTCCTCCGACTTAATCAGTTTTAATCTGCTATCAAACAGCAACAAATACAGCAAGTCCGTTAATTTGCTGCATGTGTAATGAGACTGTTCGGTTCATGTCTGTGTTTTACCGAGAGAAAGTTGACTCTCTCTCTCTCTCTCCGCCTGTGTCTCTAGTGCAGCCACCGCCCTTATATCCCTCCCAAACTGTAGTGAGATATAATTAGTAATCATAATTGCTTCGGCAAAAGACACCAGTCACTATTTATTGCTGGTAGTTCGGTTACCGAAACACTGTTGCATCTATTGTCATGTTATTTCATGCATGTATTCAAGTTAATCACTGATATTATCATCCATAAAACGAAACTGTAGTTATAAAGACCTACCTTTCTCGCTAAACTGGCTATGCCAAGGTTTTGGATTATGTAAAGGCAAAGACGGAGTGACATGTCATGCAAACGAATATCCTGGTTCGTTCTTTATACACACAATCCAATTTGAATCCAGTTATAACCATGAAAGACGATGATAGGAAATCTTGCATTTGGATTGAGGTCATAAAAGGGAAATGTAGTCAAAACTGTTTCATGCAATATTTTACTCGTGTCCCTCTTTAGTACTGTTTTAATTTTTGTGTGGAGGTTATCTCCCTGATTGATCTTTCCAGACCAGTTAAGTACAATTTTATACTGGTTCGTTATTTGTTTACTGGGGTTTTCTGGCACGCCACCTAGTGGATTCAAAATGCGTAACTTATTTCGAATTTTTCTGAAATCGCCGTGGTATGAAGACTTTTCAGGTCTTTATAGAATGATGCCTACCTTGTATCAAATATGGTGTCATTATTAAAAACAAAAACAATCGTTAAATGACTTCTCAAAATCAAATCAACCGAACATTACCAAATTTGAAAGAACGCATACTGCACTGAAGAAAATGATGACCATCTTAAATCAAATATGGTTGCCATTATTGAAAATATAAAAGGCAATACAAATTACTTCTTTTAAAAAACCGCTTAACATCCATTGATCAAAGCGGACAGAAGGCATCCTGGCATCAAAAGGCATTCACGTTTGATGCCAACTCGTTGTGAAATAAAATCACCATTACTAAAAAACAGGAACACCTTCTCTTGTTCTCGAAAATCGTTATACTGAATTTGATGAAATTTGTTACAAACAATTAAATTTAAAGAAATAATACCGATCTGCCACCAAATATCGCCACCATTATTGAAAAGAGACAAACTTTTAAATGCAACCCCCCACCGGCAACAAAATGTGATACAAAGTGATAGAGGATTATGGATTTTAAGGGTTTCAATTTTGTAAAAATGTTGTGGATCTGGTATAAAATATTGCTGATATTGCTAAAAATACGAAAACCAATCCTAAGGAGAGAAAAATTTAAAAATTCTTCACAAAAACAGCTTGTCAAAGTTTGACCTAACGGGACAAAAATCAGTAAGGCACTGATAGCTTTCAGTTTTGTGTAACTGATGCCAAATTTTACAAAAAGCATCCCGATTTAACGGTTATTGAAGTTTGTACAAGTGATCCGACATCATATTAATACTGTTCCACCACCAAATAAGGCTAATGTTTCTAAAAGAACTTCAACATTTACATATGTTATCTATATTTGAATTAGTAATATCTGATTTAATATCTATTTATTTCAATTTAATTGTTTGTTTGTCAGTTTTAATTTTTTATATTATATTTTTCATTATCTTACATACTATTGTAATTTCAATTTATTCAACGGAGATAATACTTTTTCCAGAAAATAGTTTGACTTTGACTGTTCGTTTTGTAAACACCATGTGTTGACCTAGAGCCTGACCTTGATTCAAAATTAGTAGCAACCACGTAAGTTAGTTCTATTTTTATTTTACAATTATTGGTTTCTGTCGAGGTCATGATGGGACTACGTGTTTAGGATGTAAACCATTTTAAATTTTTTTTTAATTTCTTAGAGTAAAATGATTGGTTTTCTTCAGGGCCACACTAGCTGTACGTGATCTTTAACAAGTAAATAATTTCGACGAGGTTATGGAACACGTGACCCTTTTTGCGTTTTAGAATACGATATAACCTTTGTTTTGGAGAGATACTCTCATTAGTTGGGCTTTTTCTTTACACTGGAGGGTGTATGTTTTGCTGTTTGGAGTTATTTCAAAGTACTTGGATTCAAAAGGATTAATTCTTTTTTTCTTGGAAAATACGTGCGCTCATGTGAAATTCTTGAACAAAGACAGCTCTTATAACAAATTTATTCATATTTCCGAAACCTTAGTAATATTTCTTGTCTCTACAAGGAACTGTAGACTTAACACTACAGATTACAGCACACGTCATAGTCTTCAATCTTCGATTCTTCGTCGGAACTAGAACTTGAAATCATTAGAACATTTTATTATTAGGACTACTAAAATTTTATTCGTGGATTATTCTTGGATTATTTTTGGGTTGATTCTTAAAACCGTAAGTTCATATTTTTCAATTTTACAGAATTTTTCCAGGGAAATAAAATAAAATCTTTTCAAAGCTTGTTGTTTTCACGCTTTCTTATGTTACTGTTTATTCGAGCCTAAACATGTAACATAAGACAACTTTAGTGACAAAACCTCAAGAACATTGTTACATCACGTATATATCAAAAGACATGTCACAGACGTCTAGTACTTGATAAAATCAGAGGTGGTATAAAAAGACACATAATTGCTTTAGATAGATCTATTCACAAGTCTGAATTCAGTTCGCATTTGAAACCATATTGGAGGAATAATAATCAGTTACATCAAGAAATATGAACAGCAAGTGGAGAATGGATTAAAGCAGGAAAGGTTAGAACCCAGATAGTAAAAGTAATAGGTACTATAGAATATAAAGACCCCCAAAGAAAAGACACAAAGAAACACAGGCCACCGAAAAATTGTATAAATGGTGCTTATTGGAACTAGTACTTAAACTAAATAAATGGTTTAATTAAATGCAAGTACACTACCTGGAAATTAATACACCAAAATCGTCATAAGCCTAGCCTGCCACAATTAAAAATTAACTCCACGTATATGTGTACTCCAATGGAACAGTTACACAGCGGTACATACTTCCAACCACCTGCCACCCAAAACATTGTATTCAACACACCCTTGAACTATGCACTAAGGGTGATACAAAAAAATATGTTGTGACAAAAAAAGACTACGAAAAACGACGTAATGAAATGCATCAACATCTAGTCAAGCGGCACTGTGATATACGCATTGAGGATGCCATAGAAAAGGTGAAAATGGAATATTGGGACAACCCTTTGTAATACAAAGGAGACAATATGGACAAGATACAATTTGTCCATTCAGATTGCACTTCAGTAGGTAAAATCATTTAACAACACTGGCCGACCAGACTCATCGAAAACGCCAAGAAAAGTGTCAAAGCAAAACTAAAACCCATCACAAGCTATACAAAAAATGGACCCTCCCAATGTATCGAGATAAAACATACAAGATGTGTCAACATATGATCAAAGCTAGCGATTTCTACTATGCAGCAACAATATTAACACAGTATTCAAAGCAGCACATTCACGTACAAAATACAAGATATGATATATTTAGTAACACGCAAAGTTTGCTGAATCCACTATATAGTGGAAACTGAAAAACCAAACAAGATCCGACTGACAAACCAAAACATTTACCAGAACCCCTGTTGCTGAATATTGTTCTTCCCCTGGCCACCATTATAACGTTATAAGTGATACAGTCCACAAGGAAAACTGGAACCTCGATTATAGAAGAGCAACTGCAACTTAATGGATTCGCCACTTGAGAACACTTAGATCAGACGGCTTAAGCAAACAACAATAGCAGTCTATCAATATATATATATATATGAAACTTATAAATATAACACCTTACTGAAAGTCGTGCACTATTATACGACCCAGATGATAACGCACGATGTAACTTCTCCATATGCATGAATACAGTTACTCTTTGTACCAATAAGTATTGTAAGAGAGAGAGAGAGAGAGAGAGAGAGAGAGAATACTATTAATATTAAAATTAAATATGTAGCACATTTCACCTTTAATGTATATATATGGGCCATACAATAAATGGCATAGACTGCACAAATGCAGTCCAATGCTCTCTTTGTGTTCTGGTAAGAGAACCATAACTTAATGCAAACAGAAGCTCTCCGATGGTGTAGTCTAAATCTCGGCCTAAAAAAAAACTAAGTGATGTAAATGAATCGTACTCAATCTAGAATATGCATTTGACTTAGAGATGAAACGCAATTCATGAGTTGTTGTTGGCATGCTTGAAAATTCGGTTATTCCATGCATTACAACGCACTGATATAGTCAATGAATATAACTCAAAAGATGTAAAGGGTGAGGAAATGTGAAACCTGTTTTAAATATGTTACCAAAAATTATAACTAAATCGAAAAAGACCGGATAGAAAGATATATGAAGCATGCACAATTTACATAGATTAATTTATAATAAAGCTCATTTTCGTAATCAGGGACACGTTTGTTTTGTCCCATGCAAAAATTAGCATATATTCAAGAACTTCGAGGACGAATCATGAGCCAAGTTACTTTATACGAACTTTCTTTACAGCTTTTGATTATTTAATGGGTACTTGGTGAATCTTTCTTCTCTTGCCCCACCTACAAGTATTTAAAAAAATCTATTATTTAATTATCAAAAACTGGAAAGTACAGTGATGGCAAATTAATCATAAGCACAGTAGAACCGATCTTAAGAAAACTAAGGGAATCATAAAGGTATCTCTGACGACAGTTGTTCTTTTCACAAAGATTCTGTTAGCATTGTATCATATCAAATATATTATTATTATTATTATTATTATTATTATTATTATCGTGTGCAGTGCCTGCTCAGAAATTTAAGAGCATCATCATCAGCAACATGCAGAGCCTGCAGTCCACCGGGGAACCTTGTCAGTGGGCAGTTGTTCACATTGTGTAACATAGTCGGAAGCGCTCCACAGCAACAGGAATAGCTAGTGGCCTAGTCCCATCGGACAAGGTTGACTGCACAACGACCCTGTCCTGTCCGAAAGCTGTTCAGTGTGGTCCACATATGATGTGGAAGATTAAAGCATGGAGGGCAGGACAGATGGCTCAACTACGAGGGAGTAGTTTACAACATCTGTTGAAGACCACTCAACGTTCCATGCTGAAATAGCTATCATATCATCCGGCAACGGACCTAACCAGATTGGGCGTCTCGAAGTCAAGCGGACTGCTGGATGTGAGGTGATGTCAATGTACAGTGGAAGTTTCTTTCTGGCATAGATCTTAGCTAACACTTTTGTGGTTGCTTCCAGGCGAAGCAGATGTGGGGGAGGAATATTGCTGAGTACAGATTGCCATGGTAAAGGAGTAGGTGTTCCAGAGATTATGCGCATTGTTGTGCTGAGCTGGATATCAATTAACTTAGTATAGGATGATTGAGCCCAGACAGGAGCGCAATACTCGTCTGTCGAATAACAACAAGGCCAGTGCTGATGTCTTAAGTGTCTGAGCACTATCTCCCCAGGTTGAGCCAGTCAGTTTGAGAGTTGGTTGTTTGGAGTGCTAAGTGTTGCTGCAGTTTTCTTCAGGTGGCTGTAGAATGTCAGTGATCTGTCCAGAGTCACACCGAGATATGTTGGTGTCGGGTTGTGTTTTATTTGCTGCACATTGAGGAGGATTCAAAGCTCACGGTTCGCATTTGCATTGTTAAGATGGAAGACGCTGAAGACTGTCTTTGTTGGGTTTGGCTGTAGATACCATTTCTTGAACACGTCCGTCATATCCTCCAGGTCCTTATTCAGTACCCCCGGAAGCTCAGCAAATGAGCGACTTTGGGTCCAGAGAGCAATGTCATCTGTATACATGAACTTGTGCGACTGTGTTTCAGGTAAGTCATTGATGTAGACAGTGGAAAAACTAGGCGAAAGAACAGACCCCTGTGGGAGTCCATTAGTCTGACGTACACTCTGAAGCGCCTGTTGCGAAGGAACAGTTCAGTAGTCTCAACTATCAAGCGCGGCAATGCTCTGTAAAATTTCAACAACAGCCCTGCATGCCAGACCGTGTCATATGCCGCTGTTAGATCTAGAAAAACAACTCCAGTTTTAAGGTTCCTCTGAAGCCCGTTTTCAACAATTTCAGTCAGGGCAAAGGCTGGATCGCAAGTGCTGCAGCCATGCCCATAGCCTGCCTGCTCAACAGTTATGATATTCTCCAAGTCTGGACCATTTCTTTGGAGAATCAGGCGCTCCAGTACCTTAAAACAGACTGAAAGCAAGGAGGTCGGCCGAAAACTCGCCGCATTGTTGGGATCTTTGCCAGGCTTTGGTATCGCAATAATCTTTGCCGATGCCACAAAGTCGGTACTCACTTTTCCCTAACAACCCGGGTGTAAAAAGCAGCAAACCATTCTTTTGCCTTCGGTCCAAGATACTTCAGAATATGTTGTCATATCCTGCTGCGTTTCCTGATTTGATGCTGCATAGCACCGTTTCAAGTTCTTATGTTGCAAATACCTCTGGAGTATTTTGATCGAGCTCATCTGACTTCCGACCGCAGTATTGTCACCACCCATCTGGTACTTGACATCGGTGCTGTTTCTTCAGGGGTGCTTTTGCCACTTGTATTAAGTGGCTAGCTACAGCCTACGGCTATATATGATCAAATGCTATGGTTTACTGAGAAGGCTTGGTCTATTTCGAGATATGTGGACTTTAGCACCAATTCGACCGTAAATATGTAAGTAAAAACTGTAATAATAATAGCTATTTAACACGTGCAATGTTGCAAATTTTAGTTGAAGATCTATGTGCGGAGACTGGGCTTAAGTGTGATCACGTCTGCGTGTCGCAGAGCAATGTCACTCATTGCACCTGTAACCAAGGCTAGAAATTCCTTGACGACAACACATGTACAGGTAAAAATATCATACATTGTGTCTCTCTGTGATCTGTTAAAATTCTAGAATGAATGCAGTTCATTGGTATTACTATTATGAAAAGTGGTAAATTTAACAAATTAAAATATTGCATCTTATTTGACTCTATTATGCAGTTTATTAGCAGTTTTTGATTTAATAATAACCATGACAACTCACCACTTTAGAGAGGCGTTTAAGTTAAATATCTCAGGACTCATTTTAGTTACCCGAATCACGGGTCAAGTGAGCTAATAATATGGTATGACCTGCCTTATACGTGTGTCATTTGTCGTGACGCCTTCAGATATTTCTTTTCAAACAAGACTGGCTGATTGTCATCAACTTTAAAAGAAAAAGATATGCATAAAGATATATAAAACAAATTTCAGAATGATGCCAATTGCCCATCAAATATGATGGCTGTTCTTACAGAAGATAATGTAAATATTATTTTAAAAAAAAACAACAGGAAAGAAACTTCTCACAAACACGTTGATGCACTTTCAAAAAGCATTTCACACATGAAAGGGCCAGACCATTAATAATGGTGGATATTTTTAGGTATAGTAAAACCGTCAACAGAATTCTCAAAAGACTTTCAAAAAATGATCAAACGACATTGAGTGAGCTATTTTGTTATAAATAATACAGATCCCTCATCAAATATTGCCACCGATTCAAGAAATCTAAACTCCATGAACTGCATCTCACTGAGCACCGAACAAAACTTTGGCCAGTGCAACACAGAATCAAAACCTTTAATTTTTGCCTCAGAAAAGCCCATCAGAGAGCAGCTAAGCAAGCTGAAACTTTTAACTAACTTTTACCTAAAAACATTATGGAAAATTTCACCCAAAACATTCTGGAACATGGATCCTTCTATTACAAATGATGCTTGTTTTTTTAGTAAATATGGCCATTGGACTAAAATAGAAGCGTTATTTAAACGACTCACAAAGGTCACTCGATATAATTTAGCCATATGGGAAAGAAAGTTTCCTGGTTTCAAGGATTTTCAAACATTTTACCAGTGCTGCAGATATTTGATAATGGTTGCTGTTCTTCAAGATCGGCAAATCTTAAAACAAAATGTAAAATATAAGAAATAAACATAACGCATATTCACACAATACAGTTGAACACGGCTGCAGTTGTTAATATCACACAAACCTTTTAAAAAAATTGTTAATATAAAAATAAATACACATTTTAAATTTCGACAAAGTTTCAAGCAAGACATTCTACTGCCTCATAAACACATCAAAATTGTGTTTGCATTTGGCCAGTTCCATCAATCAGGCGTTTAGAGGTCAACTTGCGCCTCTTTCTGGTTTTAAGTGTGCGCGTGTTACAAATAATCGTCTATAAGATTACAATTAGAATTTTACTTTCTACAGATATCAACGAATGTATAGAGGGCAGCAGTTTAAATACATGTAATCCTTCTGTTTGTTCTATTAATAGTAATGGGAGCTTTGAATGTTAGAATGCCATTGGACATAAACTTCAGAATGTAGGTAATGTAATATACTTTGTCCTGACGATACACTAAATACCTGTAAAATTACCCTTAACTGCATCTCTTAGTCCAAAGTTAGTTCAATACTTGTAGAAAATGTGAAACATTTAGGCTCAATGCTCGCTCTGCTGTGTGTAAAAGAGTCCGAAAAGAATAAAGACTGAGGACTCATAGCCTTTATAAAGTGTTCCAGCAAATACTTTCTGAGGGGATTTAGTCTTATGATTTCAAGTCTTTCCCACTAGTTCCAGCGAACGTTTCGCAAATAGTTTGATCGCAAAGACAACACTTTCCCAAGAGCCTCAGCAAACACGTGCAAAAGGGTCTAAGCCCAAGAATTCCAGTTTTTTCCAGACGCTCCAGAAAACATTTTCCGAAGGTCATGATCCCGAAGACTCCAAGCCTTTACCAAGCGCTCGAGCAAATGTTTCCATACCATTTTAAACGCGGGGGGGGGGGGGGGATTTCGAAGTATTTTCAAAGCTGTTCAGCAAACGTTCCCTGAAGGTTTGAATTCTGAGGTTTCAAAACATTCCGCTGGTGCTCCGCGAATGCAAATGGCAATGTGGTTCCGATCGTTATTATTGCATGATTAATTACTAAGCACGTAAATAAATAGACACAAATATTTAATAGCTTGGGTAAGCCTGTATTCAAACACGGTATGTTTGAGCACGGCTGACGTGAGAAACTCGCACGCGTTAACGCATCTCAGATCGGTCTTATGGTTGACGAAATTTGACCATAAATGTAATTTTCTTATCAGCAGGGTAACATTATGAACGAATGACAATTCAAAATATTTGAGAAATTTATTTTCTTAAGTTAGGAGTCAACAAAATTTATATATAGTATAGACTGTACAATCCTACCATGAAAGAGGAAAGAAAATTTCTATTTGATTGGGCAAGGAGCTGAACTTCTCATCGCCAAATAAGATGAAATTACTTTTACAACCGTAATGAACATATATTCTGAAAATGCAGGGATCAGTTTATAAAGTCTCTAATGTATCTATCTCCTTGTATTACAATCACTTTCAGTGATTTTACAAGGTTTCAAAGATTGACATTAATCAATCAATTCAGTAAGTACTGCAAATTCGTACAAAGTTACTTTCAACGTTTGCATATGATCATGTTTAATTAATATCAAAGTCAGACGTATTTACCAGTACACCTCTCCTTCCCACTATCACCCGAATTCGCTGTAAATGCGGAAAAAGTATCTTTATTTGATGCGATCGATGGACTCGCCGAACATTGATATGTCGCCAGGTAACATGATTCATTGACGTCATATGACGGACTCGAGGAAAATAATATATTCTGGTTAGCTGCTTTTATAACCGTGTTATATTTGGGTAAAAACGTTTGATATATATAATTTCTTATTATAATTTGATTGTCTTGCAATCTATATAAATATCAATGCCAGCTTTATTCGATATCGTTGCTGATCATCAAAGTTTGCACTAATTTAAATAATCCCAAAATTTGCTTTATGGCAAGAAAAATATATAATATGAACAAAAAATATAAAGTGTAAAATGTGAATAAGAGATCGACTTGGTATTTTACGGTATTAGAAAACGTGAGTTTTTAGTACCTAGGCAGTTGGAGCAAATTTGCCATGGGTACACCATGGTAGAACAACAGGCTGATCCATTGGTAGGATTCAAACCCGTATCATTTCGGTCACGAATTTGGCATGCTACCCACCGCTCCACTGCCGACGAAAAGAGAAACAGGGGAGGGGGGTTAAGAGACAGAGCGTTTATATGATATTCATGGAGAAAACAATTTTCTCGAAGAGGGAATCAGCTTGTTTACGAGGATGACCTGTTTTGTATCAGCCTCAGTATTTTAAGATCAACAACGGACACGGACCCAGATACTGTATCCGACAAAAGCTATCGACTCAGTCTATTTCATTTATCAATAAATGCATGAAAGGAGTCAACATACGAATATCAAATTTACATAATAGTAACACACACCCATACAAGAGAGCATATATAACTAAGTTGCGTATGGTCTTTGAGCATATTTCCTCCAAAGATATTGCTCGCTGAAGCTCTCGCAAGAGAAGAAAAGGTGTTGCGTGTCTTGAAGAAGACCACGACTACATAAGGGTGAATACAGCATAGGAATAAGTGCTATTCACCCAGCATATTTTTAGGAATAAGTGCTTTTCACCCGGCATATTTTTAGGAATAAGTGCTCGTTAAAGTAATTTCACTTTCTCCAAATTCTAGAGTGAAACATGGAGTTTCCAAGTGCCTCGGTTATAGGGTCTGGAAACATATGCATGTATTAATAATAATAATAATAATAATAATAATAATAATAATAATAATATTGTTGTTGTTGTTATTATTATTATTATTATTATTATTAATGAGTAACATTTTACATTATGACGGTTATAATCATCATCATAATCATTCGCTTTATACTAAATAAGTTGGCTAATCCTTACACTATCTGTTAAAAAATCTATATTTTCATCTTCAAGTTAAATATCGAATAATGGCCTTTATTTTATAAATGTGTGTATGCATGACGACGTAAAGACAATCAGTGGCGACGACGCATTCCAGTATAACAAAGACCTGCGGTAAAGGGGGGAGTTCAGTGTTTTTGTGATCCTGAAGGCCCAAAGATGTCCCCTACAAGAAGTGCAGACTACTCTCTGTCTAAAAGAAAGAAAAGGAAAGGACTTCCTCCTCGTTTAGGCAAACATTGGGACATGTCTGTCCTGTCCAAAGCTCCTTCACCCATGCGAAAACAACTCATCCAAACAGCCTCTAAAGATGTCATCGATGCCGTGTGTGATTGTTGCCTGAATGTCTTGAAAGGCACGAAATATTTGTATACACATCAGAAAGAATGCTCAGACAAGCATCGGCACGTTCTTCACCAAATGGTCCAAAAGAAAATACCTATCCGACAAAAGATGTTGGTAAAACGTGGAGGAATTTTGCCCATGTTGTTAGGACCATTGCAGAAAGGAGTATTGGGAACAAGGTTGCGAGTTTTCATGGAAGAAAGAGAAAAAGGACCAAGAAAATTAAAGGGTCCTCTGGAATCAAAAGACCTCAGACGGGACCATTGAAATCCGATGGAAGGACAAAACTGGCAC
Organism: Sinohyriopsis cumingii; assembly: GCA_028554795.2. Lineage (NCBI taxonomy): Eukaryota > Metazoa > Mollusca > Bivalvia > Unionida > Unionidae > Sinohyriopsis > Sinohyriopsis cumingii. The sequence goes on along the minus strand of JAPYKE020000126.1, from coordinate 620,558 downwards.
AAATGCCTTACAAACGATGGATGGAATAACACCGTTGGCAAGCACAACGGACCCCGCATTTGCCTCTCAATCCTAATTTGACCGAGATGTCCAAGCTACAACACGAATTTCAATCGTTGATGGATCGCAATGATTTGTCCGAAACAGAAAAATCGCAAACGTACGGTCAACTGTTGCAACCACTGCAACTCTTTCACCAGAGAGCTTTAGACGAAAAAGCTTTGCCAACTCTGAAAGATTTTTAATACTAGGGTGAAAAGTCTATCACCTCCACCACTACCGCGAGTGGTCGAGACAGACGCAGTGCCACGAATGCCTGTGGAAGAAGAGGCACGAGAAGTCTTTCGAGCACCGTCAGCAGATCCCATTCCTAGTAGGATTGCAGCGTCCTTGTTTACCCCTTCCCCCAGTCCCCAACGAGAAGAGTTTGCGTTAAAAAGATGATGTTCACTCCTTCTTCGACAGAAGTCAAAAAGAAAGAAGGGAAACCAGAAGTGAAAACAGAAAAGAAAACCAAAGCCATCCCATTACAACCGGGACCACCACTGTCACCGCTACCCTCGACTTCTACTCTCCTGGCACATCGGACACGTAAAGCCGTTTCCAAACCACCATTTCGCCCCATACAAAGTATCATCAGAGAAGAGTGGGTGACCTATTACAAAATGTAGGTGTTATCCAACATTTACTACGATCAAGCCCATGCTGCAGGTTACGGAGGATTTCAGAACTTGTATCGTGCTGCCAAAACCCGTGTGGAAAGTCTCCGTTTACCTCAAGTGCAACGATGGTTACAAAAACATGCCACGTACACTCTACAAACCCATTCGACGAAAATATTCCAGAAGTCGCACCCGAGTGGAAGGCATCGATCATCAATGGCAAGCCGATTTAGCCGATGTCTCTCATTTGGCCACCTACAATCGTAGCTACAAATATTTGTTTTTGACTCATCAACATCTTGTCCAAATTTGCCTGGGTCGTACCATTGACTTCCAAATCGAGCAGTGAGTTAATTAGAGCCCTCAAACTGGTGTTGAAACAAAGTGGTCGTCACCCTCTTTGACGGCAAACCAACAGAGGTATCGAATTTCTGAAACAAGCTTCCAAACAGAATTAAATGATCAAGCCATTCGTTTTTTCACCACTCAAAAGCCCGAAACCAAAGCCAGCATATTAGAGCGTTGTCAACGCAACCTGAAAGAAATATTTTACACATCTACACACTCTCAAGTACATCGACGTCTTACCGCACATCGTCGAATGGTACAACCATTCTTACCATCAGAACATTGGATGTGGCCCCCCCCCCCCCCGAATCGACCTCCGACAACGAAGTGACTATTTTTGAGTGCCTGTTTGGTTCGTTCCCCACGGTGGCTTTTCCCCAAGAAAGGCTGAGTTTTGTCAGCAGCATATTGGGTGCGCATTGGCAAAAACCAAAAGCACTTTCGACAAAGGTTACTTTCCCAACTGGACCACCGAATTATTCCATGTCACTAGACGAGTGCGTGGCCGTCGTCATGCCGTCTATAAATTGGAAGACATGAGCGGGGAAGTGTTAAAAGTAACGTTTTACTTGCCCGAGTTACAACGCGTGACTGAAAGAGAAGACGAAGTGTACGACATCGAAAGCATTCTCGAACGAAGAACCCGTAATATGGGAAAACGCACTGTCAGAGAAGTCAAAGTGCGTTGGAAAGGATATCCTCCTAGATTTTAGTCTTGGAACCATGCTTCGCTAGTCATCGGCTATAAAAAAAGATAAGAGACCATCATGCCCTTCAAAACAGCTTCAACCGCTACCACCGTAGTGATCACTCTTTCAGAGTTCTTCTCTGCAATGTCTACAACAGTAACCCTTGTGGGTGTGGTGTGGCGAACGTGTGCCTAAAACGCAAATCTTTTTCTGCCAAATATTTGTATTGTGGGTTTGTTTTTTTTATTCCGTGTGTGAGTGTTTGTGTGTATGTGTTAGTTCGTTCGTGTACGTTTGTGTGGATAGTATATTTTAGTTCGGGTTTTTTTCTTATCCCCGTGTGTGGATAGTATGTTTGGAGTTTGTACGTTTAAGTGGATAGTGTATTTGGGATTGTTTTCTCTTCTCTCTGTGTGGATAGTATATTTTGGGTTGTATGAAAACATAAGAAACCCAAAGGCCCTTCTTAAGGACCACTCATATGCCTAGAAAAGATCTGCTTTCTTGCCTAAATGTTTAGTGGGTTGTATAGTTGTTTGTGTTAGACTGGAGTTCATCAATCTATGTTGTAAATATTTTGTATTCATTTATAAAATATTAATCACATTTTTTTTTGCATATCAATAAGGCGCATTTAAAACTTCCTGAATATTAGTGTGCTATGATATCTTTATTAGTGAAAAATATGTCAGTGCAGCCCCTCAAAGTGCGTCTACACACTTTCTCAGTTGGATAATACAGTTATTAAATGCCGTTTTGTATTTCACTTTATGGTGCATTGTATTTTTGACATTCCTTAGCTCCATCCCAGCACATTTAGCTTGTTAGAACTTAGAAATGACACCCTGTTTTTCAAAAAGTGTACCTTTTAGGTATGCATCTGTTATTGTATCTAAAAAATAGTACAAGTAGTGATTAGGGCAGTATAAAGGAATTTAGCAGGTTTTTTCTATTTTTTATCCTTCAGATGCTCTAGTTTTATTATCCCATCAAGTTAAATGGCGTACTTTCTTCTCTTTGTCCAGGCTGACAGTGGGCCTGATTTCCACCATGTACTTCGGATTTAGGGTAGTATTATTACCCCAATTGCTATTTAAGGCCTTGGGCTAATTTCCTTCCCTTTCCTTTACTTATTAGTTTATTTAAAGTGACTTTGCAAGAGTCATATGTCCGTTTGTTTGTTTGTATGATGTTTCTTTGTTGATGTGTATGTAATATTTCCGGAGAGCCGATCTAAATCCAATTCTAGAGTTTCCATTTCTATTCTTATCAAAATCCCCAAAATAATAAATGTCTAATGGAATTTAGTTGTTTATGAGTGTGTGTTATGCGTCTGTATAATAATATATATGCCTTGGCATATTGGGATTTAGGATACTCATTTGTTGTTTAGATAGGATTGAAATCGTCCATCACGCGGTCGTGATGGAAAACATTCCCTCTTGTTTTAAGTTTTATTTGAATGTGCCAAGGCACATGGTTGATTAATTGATTAGTTGGATTATAGTGTTGTGCACACGTTGTGCATGTACCACTGTTAATGGTCGCACAGCGACCTGATAATTGATCCTAGGGGAAGGAAAAAGAGCCTCATCCCCCAGGGGTTTGTGTGTACAAGGTACACTGGTAATTATAGCCTTCAGCCGTGGGTCCTTTTCGTTCCCATTGCGGTCTGATTGGAGGGCTGTTTCATGAGTGGAAATGGACCCACGCACTCATGATACTAAAAATAAATTTTCTGTTTACCAGTCAATGTGGTGTCGACAAATGCAGTTGTAACGTCAGTCGCGATTGGTTGGTGACAATGACGTCGCACTGGGACACCACTTTTAGGCGGTTGGAAATCGTTCCGCCATTTGTACGAATGTCAGGACGTGGGAAGTGTAGGGGAGTTCCGGCATCAGACAATCCGCCCGTACTTAGCCAAGTTATATCCAGTTGTTTGTAAATGGACCCTAACAACCAATATTGTGTGAGCCACCTGTGCAATTGAGTCAAAATTCAAATGAGTCTGATACTGTTCCTAACTCACAACAATTGAAATAGTACTAGTACATAGTGTACATAGTGAGATGCCCTAACAATTTTGTTTTTCTAATTGTCTAAGCGAAAAATTAAAGTTTAGTCACTGTTAGGTAATTGGGTTTAAGTTTTGATGCAGGCAACCGAAACGATCAAGTCAGTTTTTTGTGGTTTTATCGAATTGGGGAAACCAAGCCAAACTGGTCCCCTTAGATAAATGGCAATTTGTAGCCCTAAGAAGGGCTGTTATTTCTCCCCAAGCGAGAAGGTGCCTTGGCTAACTTTTTTCTCGCATATTGCTTCCGCTGTCCGTGTTTCCCTTCGCTTTCTGGCGTTTTTAAAACTAGCCTTTGTGCTTTCCAGACTGCTCTGGCGTTATATAACCAGCCTTTTGGGGGCTATCCAGTTTTAAAATTATTGTAAGATTTCAGTGGTCCATTTTTGTATTCCTTCTTTCGTCGATTGCCATATTTATGAAGTTAATTATTTCTAACTATAATTATTTACCATGAATTTGATCTATGCAAAGTAGATTAGTTGGGTTAAAGGTTCCTTGCTTTCTGGTGATTTTATTTATTGGAGTTTGTATAATATTAATAAAATATATGCAGTCTAAAATTATGTACTTTTACTGTCAGTTGCAGTTCTACAGAGATAACATTTAGATGTATAAGGTATTATGTTTTTTAGGTATGCATGTTCTCCCATCCACTATGCATTGTGTAAATAGAGGTAAATGTTCGCCTGTTTATCAGGCTCTTTTATCCCCTTGCATTGCATCCAAATGTTAGACCAATTAACATCTTTTATTTTAGTCTCAATATTATTGGGTTTAGAGGTAGTTAGTTCTGAAATTTGTTTTTCTATTGGTTTCTTTTCTAATAATTGCCATAGTCCTATATTGGATTGGATTTTTTTATTGTCAAAGTTATTTTATAAGCACTCTTAGGGATTTCATTTGTCATCTTTAGATTATTATTTTTTTGTATATCATTTATATTGTTTAATAATTTCCCAAACCAATAAATATATAATCCTTGCCAATAATTTGCTGGATTGGGTGTTAAGTTATTTAATCTAAACATTATATTGGTCTGTTGTTTATTTACTAAATTAGGGAGTCCTTGTCCTCCCAATTCTGGTCTTTTTTGTAGTGTTTGTTTCAATACTCGGTGAATTTGTTTCCATACAGATATTATTATTGATTCCAATTTGTTAAGATACATTTTTTCAAACTCTATTATATTGAATTCATACCAAAGAGAATTGTATAAGGATGTTTTAGCTATTTGCATTTTATGGGCAAAACTGAGATTTCTATCAGTCCAGATTTCTTTATGATGTTCTAGTTTCGTTGTTATTTGTGTGTAATTATGTATTTAAGCCAACAATCACTTGGAGTTAAATCAGGGCTGTATGAAGGATGCGGCTAAGTTAAATCAAGGCTGTGTAACAAAATGTGACAAAGTTAAATCAAGGATGTATGAAAGATGTGGCAACGTTAAATCGAGGCTCTATGAAGGATATGGCAAAGATAAGTACGGGCTTTACGTATGATTATTCAACGTTAAATCAGGGCTGTATGGAGGATGTGGCAACGTTGACTCGGGCTTATAGAGGATGTGGCAACGTTAAATCGGACTGTATGGAAGATGCATGTGGCAACGTTATATCATGGCTGTATCGATGATATGGCAACGTTAAATCTGGTTTATAGAGCATGTGACAACGTTAAATCGGGTTTATAGAGGATGTGGCAACGTTAAATCAGGACTTTTTGAGAATGTGCCAACGTTAAATCGGGCTGTATGGAAGATATGGCAACGTTATATCATGGCTGTACGGCGGATGTGGCAACGTTTAATCGGGTTTATGGAGGATGTGGCAACGTTAAATCATGACTTATAGAGAATGTGGAAACGTTAAATCGGGCTGATTGGAGGATGTGACAACGTTATATCATGGCTGTATTGAGGATGTTGGCAACATTAAATCGGGTTTATGGAGGATGTGACAACGTTAAATCGGGCTGTATGTTGGATGTGGCAAAGATTGGATGCTGCTCTCCATTGGGAAGTCTCTTAACAATCCGGCTACGTCGAATGATTTTTCTCTCTGCACGTTTTCTTTGATCCAGGCTTTACTATTTTCTCATGCGTCTGGTTCATTAACGGACCATCCATATATGACGTTACGCAATTTTGGCGGATTTTTTAAACCTCCCCCTCGTCACATTTCATCAAAAAAAGCTCAGATCTCCTTCAATAAGATTTTACCACCACCATTAAAAAATAAAATTTTTTTCAAATCATAACATATGATGCATATAACAACACGCAATAATACAACAACGCTTTCAAAATTACCGCCATATCGGCTAATTCTGCGCGTCGGATAATTCTGCGCAACGATACGTCATTTCTGTAAACATTGGATCACGTGCTATTTTGGGTCGAAAATCCATTTTATATCCAAAAAGAACAATCGTACATTAATTAAGAAAAGTGATATTCATAAGTGTACAAAAATATCCCACATTTCGACTTAAAATGCACATAAAAATGTGATTTCTAAATGGCAACGTGAAGATCCACTCCATGACCTTCTTGAACCTGTAACCCAGAAAATACGATTTACTATGCATCTTTTAGAATAATACAAATAAATACATTATATAAAAGATGGAAATGTGTACCTTAAAACAAAACTGTACTTTAATCCAAGTTTCCCAATTTTGCAAGAAGTTGTCCCACACGTAAATAATCGTCTGCTACCCAACGTGTCTACTTGCCGCTAGAACACAAATTATCAACAAATTCCCCGGCGTATAGTCTGTTTCTAAATTCTGTAGTAATTTTCACCCATCAATACGACGTTGTAATCACATTACATCCTATTCATTATTGTTTCTCTTCCACGTAATAGCTTATTTTTTCATAAATATTGAACTTTACTAACTTTTTTTACAAGATCGTTTTAGTTTGCTTAATACCTCTTGCCATTTATTGGCATTTTTACGTTGAATTTTGTAAAACTAGCTATAAACCTGACCTAATTACTCACTGAACTGCTGAGAGAAACAGTCCAAAGTACTATATTTCATTTCTGTAGCCCAACTGGATAAACATGACATCTTTTTAAAGCTTGCGCAGAATAGGCCGATATATCGCGAGTCAGGAAAACGGGGGTGGGGGTGGTATACTCTGTGTCCAAAATTAATATTATTTTGAACATAATATTCTGGTGACCATTGCATCTTTTAAAATGGTAAGCATTGCTGTATTTTATTTTTGTAAATCGCTCGAATTCCGTATGCGTTTTGCTTAAATATTGGAAACGAAAACCTTAGGTGCGCAGAAATGCCCGACAGCACTGTATTTAATACCTTAAAATTTATTGATCAACTTGGCTTTAGTCCTCTGGAAACCAATACTACAGATAAAAAATTATGGATAAGAAAGAGACTAAAATACAAAGAACAAAGTTGTAGGCAATATATATTATAAATTTATTTCTCAATGCTCTCTTTCTCCCACTGTGATGCTGCGATGCTACGTAGTTTACATTGTCTATGGTAAATCTAGTTGGTTTTTTGCCTCTGTGACGTCACATTAAACAAATACACACACACACACACACATCGTTGCACAAGTCTGAAGACTCCTCCCCCGCAAGTGACGTCATATATGGACAGCCCAAAGTAAATCCATGTTTCGTCACTTGAGACAATCTGATCCATATGCCTCGTCACTTGTTTCGTGTCCGAGGATTATTTTTGTTGTTCACAATTTCAAACTGAGTTTGTTTTTTTACTAGTAGTCAACAAATTTGGGACCCATCTTGCACAAATCTTTCTGAATTTAAGATGATCCTTCATACATTAAAAGCGTCTGACGACTTAATGCCAGTGATAATAAAAATATCTGATATTGTCTGTCGAACATCTTCATTAATTACCCCCTAGTGTAGCTTCTTTCCACTCAATCATTGGATACGTGCATATGGTTTACTTAAAGGTCTTCAAGAACGTCAGTAGTAAAGTGGGCCACCCTAGGGACAATGGGAATTAGCATTACAGAGACCCCTGGGCCACTCTAGGGACAATGGAAATTTAACATGGAGAAAAACGCTGGGCCACTCTAGGGACAATGGGAATTTAACATGGGGAATAGAGTTTGGGCTTGTCTAGGGACAAGGGGAATTGAACATGGGATTTTTTTTTTTTTAAAAATTTTTTAAAATTTAAATTTAAATTTAAATTTTAAAAAGGGGTAGGCAATTGAAAAGGCTATCTCTTTTCGAGAAATATGGGTGGCCCTGAAAAGGGCCTTTGGGTTTATGTTAATGTATTCATTAACATAAAGGGCACCGCATTGGTCTTCTTCTTGTCCTTAGGCTGCGTCTCACTGTTGGTCCGTAAATCAGCACTCTTTTCAGGCATCCTTGTCTTTCAACGTAGATCCTACGTATCCACAGACTGGTGTTTGTCCTGTGGACAACGGTCCACTTGGATCGGACATACATGAGCATGTCCGTCCTAAACATCATGGAAGACACAAGGGTGGATGACTCAACTGTGGTCCACATCTTGAAGCGACGAGAACAGGCGAATCAATGCAGTGAACTGCGCTTATTTATAGGTAGAGGTAGGATTGAAACGGATTGAGTTCATTCACCAATCCAAACACGCGTTACAAAATTCAGTCAGCTCGCATCCAATCCGAAGAGAACAGTTTGTGACGTCACGTGGTCTATATAGATTCGTTAGCGCTTGTGTGCAGTAAATCTATGCGACAGTGATTCAACATGACGGAAACTCAGAAAACGATCCATTGGGGTGCACCAGCAGGGGAGACTGCCCAAGGGAACCCGGACTTACTTTCAGAAGAGGTGAATTGGGATTTTGTAGATTTTCTCTCCTCGCAAGAATTTGTTCCGGAACCTTCGTTACCTTCTTCATTACCGCAAGTGGAGAATTTTAGACAGAGACAGAAAGAAGAATTGGAGAAATTTATACAACGACAAAAGGAAGCGGAACAAGCTTTTCTCCTACAGCAACAGCAGCAAGAAGAAGAGGTAAGAAAAAAACAACAGCAACAACAGCAAGAATAAGTAGCAACAAAGAAACAAGAGGGTGAAAATCAAACGGTCACGGTACTGTTGGACATTTTAGTGGAGTTAAGAAGTCTGAAGCAAATGTATCAGACTTCTTTATTACGACCGAAGAGAATACGACCTTCCCGAGCTAAACACGTCACCCCTGTGACTAAGCCTACCGTACCACCCTTAGTGATTTCAACCCAATCATCATCAACAGTACGCAGTCCAGAAGTAGGCCTTGGCCGTGGCAAAGGCTTAAGGCAGTTAAAGTTGATCGGTTAAACTCACCCCTACACCAAAATAAAAAGGCCCTTTTCAGGGCCCCCACATTTCTCGAAAAGAAATACAATTTCAATTTGCCAATAACTCCAAAAAAAACACTCATTTTACCCTTATAGTACGTGTCTGTGTATGAGTGCGTGAGTGTAGCTTCTTATTTTAAAATCAAAACTCAAAGACACTTACCTTATATCATTAATTTATTCTTTTCTCCATTTTTTTACAATCCAATTCACAATTCACAACATAACACTTTAATTAAAAGTTCATTGACTTCTTCTTTCTCCTTGTTTAGTCTCTCTGTTTTTTGAATTTCTTCACCGTCACAGTCTTTTCCTCTTCTTCTTCCTCCTCGCTTTCTTCCCTTCTTCTTTTCTTCTCCTGTTTCTTTTTCTTCACCTGTCTTCTTTCTTCCTCAGAAGAATCCCTCTCTTCCTCTGAAGAATCCCTCTCTTCTTCTGAAGAATTCCTCTTTTCTTCTGATTCCTCTTGTTTCTTTTTTGGGCAATCTGGAGACCAATGTCCTTTTTCTTTACAATAATAACAGGTATCTTTACTTTTGTCTTTTTTAGCCCCTGTTTTTTTTTTCTTTTTTGACGGTCTGGACACTCTGAAGACCAATGCCATTTCTTCTGACAGATATAGCAAGTATCCTGACTTTTATCTCGAAAGGAAGGAGAGTAGTCCGTAGGCTGGTCTGAAGAGAATTTTCTAATGACCCCTCGCAAAGCTCTGACGAAACGTTCGATTTGGTTAGTCTCTTCCATCGTTGTGCTCGGCTTGAGAGTGAAATGAATAGTGAAAGGACAAGGACACACACTCTTTTATATACACTGGTCTGCCATGACTATAAATTAGTCTATGGTGTTTAAACTTGAGTCATTTGACGTTTTCACTCAAGATGAAACGATCCTATTCATTAGAGAAGAAAGAAGAAGAAGAAGAAGAAAGTAAGAGGCAGAAACGTGATCTATCGCCTCGTACCAGGGCTGAAATCTTGGCACAAATTCATGCCAGTGATTTTGAAGAGGACATGAGTGAACCAGAATTTGAAACCTCTAAACCAAGTTCACTACCCTTAGTCAACCCTGAAAAATACTATTCCATTCGAGAGACGGAAAAGCGCTCCTCTAGAAAATTTAGAACCACGGCTTACACCTACACGGTGAAGTTTAAAGATTTCAAGGCCGACGTACCATTGGAGAAAGCAGAAGGGTTTATCACCGAGATGTGGGATTCTTTGCTCACCGCACTCAAGCGACAATGTCAACCCAAAGAAGACGATCGCTTGACACTATCCATAGATCACGACGGTTTGAAATCCCCTGTTTGGATCGAGTTTAGCAGACCCGCAGAACTAACCCCTTCCAAAGTCATGGACAAGATTCAACACGTACAACAATCTAATGACCAGTTTGACATCACCGATGGTAAAGCCACACTGAAAATGGCCCACGTCTCTCCTCCTCAAGGGACTGGACGCAAAAAGATGTTATTGGTGGACGACCTTCGCAACACCAAAACAAGTCTCGTCCGAATTAACAACCCTCAAGACCAGATGTGTTTAGCCCGTGCCATCGTGGTGGGACGAACCTATGCCAACAAGAACGACACGGTAGAATGGAAAAGAACCTGGGAGAACATTCGAAAATCGAACTGAGCCAAACAACGAAACGAAGCAGAACTCCTGTTGCAACAAGCTGGCCTGTCCAAAGACACACCCTGTGGCATTCCTGAGATGCAAACATTGCAAGATGCCCTAGCTCCACGCTACACCTTGAAAGTTCACCCTCAAGAAATGCGTGGGCCTCTGTTGTTTCGAGGCCAAGATTTTAAGGATGGAAAATACATTCAGCTTTATCATCACGATGACCATTTCGATACCATTACCAGTATCACCGGATTCCTGGGATACAGATATTACTGTGAGAAATGTGACTATGGTTATAATAATCGAGAGCAACACAAACATTGTGGATGGAAATGCCCAGGATGTTTGGCCTCTCCACCCTGTCTGAGCGAAGAACCAGTGCCTTGTTCAACTTGTCTGCGCACGTTTGTCAGTCCTACCTGTTACCAACAGCATTTGAAGACGCAAGGTTCACAGAAGAAATGCGCTTGTCAACTCCTGAGATTGTGCCCTACGTGTGGACAAGGCATACTTACCAATAATGCCAAGGCACACGTATGTCGAGGAAAGAAAAAATGTCACATTTGTCACCACATCGTGGACTTGGAACACCAATGCTACGTGCAAAAATACCAACCCCCACCAGAGAAAGAGGACGGTCACAAGAAGAAAGACAATTTCATCTTTTTCGATTTCGAATGCATGCAAGAGACCGGCATTCACATTCCTAATTTTTGCGTGGTTCATCGAGCGTGCGCGAAGTGCATTCAAGAACCTATCTTCAGTCATTGACCTCACTGCAGCAAGATTCCTGGAGGGCGTGAAAAAATCTTTCGGGGACCGAACACGTTAGCCGATTTTGCCCAATGGGTTTTAGACCCCATCGACAAGACGTGGAGCCAAGAGGACATCGAACGTTACGGAGATTGTCATCGTCATGCCACGGTGATGGCTCACAATTTCTCCGGATACGATGGACAGTTTCTTTTGAGGTACTATACGGAACAAGGCACCGAACGTCCTAAAGTCACTTTGAACGGAGCCAAAATCATTTTCATGCAAGTGGGACAAGTGCAGTTTAAAGATTCGATGAGCTATTTGGCCATGCCTTTGAGTCGAATGCCTAAAACGTTTGGAATGACAGAAATGGCTAAAGGGTACTTTCCACACTTTTTCAATACGGAAGCCAATCAACATGCCGTTCTACCCCATTTACCTGAGGCTCACTATTACGACCCCGACAACATGCGTACCGAACAACGAGAAGCTTTCTACGCTTGGTACCAGGCTCACGCCTCGGACCCTTTCGACTTTCAGGAAGAAATGCTAAAATATTGTCGTTCCGACGTGGACATTTTACGGCGTTGCTGTGGAAAATTTCGAGAACTGTTCATGGAACACGGAGGGGTCGATCCTTTGAAAGAAGCTTGCACCATTGCCAAAGCGTGTTCCTTAGTGTATCGACAACGATTCATGCCTGAAAACACAGTGGCTGTCATTAGCCCTCAAACGACCAACTTTGTCAAACGTCAATACTCGGTCAAAGCCCTACGTTGGTTACATTACTTGTGCGACAAGGAAGACAAATGGATTCAGCATGCCCGCAACGGAGGGGGTGAAAAGACCATCGGAACGTATTTGGTAGATGGCTGGGACTTAGAAAACCCAAAGATCGTGTACGAGTTTAACGGTTGCTTATTTCACGGATGTCCTGTCTGTTACCCTGATCGTAGCACTAAAAATCAGTTTTTGCAACGGACCATGGAAGACTTGTACCAGGACACTTGTCAGCGGCGCCTAAAGTTAGAACAGCAAGGATACCAAGTGGTGGAAATGTGGGAACACGAGTACGATCACCGTATGAAAACCGATCCCGAGTTTAAACGCCTCGTGGAAAGTTACCAGTTCATGGACCCGCTGAACCCGAGGGATAGTTTGTACGGAGGAAGGACCAATGCCACCTGTTTGCTGTACCAAGCCGACGAAGAGAAAGGAGAAGAAATCAAATACTTGGACGTGTGTTCGCTGTATCCCTACGTGTGCAAATATTGTCGCTTTCCTGTAGGGCACCCACAATTGCTGACGGAACACATCGACCTGAAAAACATTCGACAATACGAAGGCTTAATCAAGTCCAAAGTTTTGCCTCCCACGAACCTATACCATCCCGTCTTACCTCACCATTGTCAAGGCAAACTGATGTTTCCCTTGTGCCGTACGTGTGCCGAAACGTGCAACCAAGACCAGCCTTGTCAGCACACCCAGGAAGAACGTGCCTTGACGGGAACCTGGGTCAGCGTAGAATTGTTCAAAGCTCTGGACATGGGATACCAACTGTTAGAAGTGTACGAAATTTGCCACTTTCCTAAGACACAACAATACCACAAGGGTGACCCTACTCAGAAAGGCATTTTCGCCGACTACGTGGATGCCTTTTTGAAACTGAAACAAGAAGCCAGCGGTTATCCTTCCTGGTGTCACACTCCCGAAAACCAAATACAATTCAAAGAGAAATACTACGAACAAGAAGGCATCTCTTTAGACCACATCGAGAAAAACGAAGGCAGGCGATCGTTTGCCAAAGTGATGTTAAATTGCTTGTGGGGTAAAATGGCACAACGACCGTGTTTACCCAAGACGGAATATTTGACAGAACCTTCCCGCTACTTCCAGATGATTCACGACAAAACCAAATACATGAAACACGTGGACGTCGTTCGAGAGGATTTGATCTTGGTCAATTACGAAGAAGATCTGGACTTTGTACAAGACGACCCTTTTGGAAATGTCATCATTGCGGCTTACGTGACAGCCCATGCTCGCTTAAAATTGTACGAAGCTTTAGAACTGTTAGAAGAACGCGTCCTGTACTTTGACACGGACAGTTGCATTTACATCCATTACCCGATTCAACATCACCCTGACATCGAAGGAGACCGTTTAGGAGCCTGGACAGACAAGCATCCCGACGACAAGATTCTAAGTTTCGTCAGTGGCGGTCCCAAAAATTACGGCTACGAATACCGTGACAAACAAGGAGAAGTGCACACGACGTGCAAAGTGAAAGGACTGACTCTGAATCATCGTACCAGTCGAGTGGTCAACTTTGGGGTATTGAAAAAAGCCTTGCAATCGGGAGAGGATGGACACTTTAAAGTGACCACCTATCAACCGAACAAGATTGTACGTTTACCCACTCACCACATCGTCAGTCGGCGCTTGGAAAAAGTCTATCAAATCGTGTACCAGAAGCGAGTGCGACTTCCCAATCATTTCACCTTACCGTATGGACACGTTGGTATAAAACATTGGTTGTAAGAGGATAATTACCCACCAGAAAGATGACTTCGCCACAGCAAGAATCGAGTGAGAAACCCGATGAGAACTCCAAGTTCAAACCCTACCATTTTCCAGTCTTCTTACCTGACTATTGTGATTGTGCCCGTCGATTGGACACGTTTCAGAAATGGCCTACGGATAGGGAAGGATTACCTTCTTCGCATGTTTTAGCTAGAACAGGATTTGTCTACTTGGGACCCGAGTCAGGATTGGGATACGAAGTACAGTGTTTCGCTTGCGGACTGAAGTTACGAATGGATCTATGTATCTATAAAGATTCAGCTATTCTGGAACATACTCGATGGTCTCCGCACTGCCCTTACCTTAATATGGCCTTTCCGCCCATCACACTACGGTACAATGTTGACGGTACCTTAGAGACGGTACTTTCCAGAACAAGACATAAAAAACATAAAAAAGGAAAGATGCACAAGCTGGAGACTGCATTGCGACTAGTATAAAAAGGGGCTATGGTCAAGATCGATAGTTCATTGTGACTACCAAGACCGAGCGAACAAGATGAATACTTTCAGAGAAACACAGAACAAGTTGTTTAGAAAGGCACAATTCAAGTGTGAGGCTTCGGAAGTGGAATGCGATTGTGAGCCTTGCGATGGGTACGATGCTGTACGCTGTGACCTGAGCGATGCCGTAAAGCATCATGGGAACTTTAGTGTCCCTACCCCTATCATGGAAAGGGATGCTGTGCGTGTCAAACCTGAGGGATGCGAAAGTGATGCCACTCGTCCTCTTGGACATTTTACTGGGTTTCGTTTTAAAGGGGAATGTTCACCTTCACGTCTACCCCCCTACGGATGTCATCCAGCCCTGAGCAAACTCCTACCTATGCCACTCAACCCTCATCGAAACGAACCTGTGAAAGACGAATATTCGTTTCCTGTGCGTTTGTCGGAATACTGCGACTTTGAAAATCGTCTTCAATCGTTCAAAGGAAAATGGCCTAAGTATCTTGGAGGACCGACCCCCGAAGAATTAGCCAGAGCCGGATTTTTCTACTTGGACGAAGGAGATAAAGTCAAGTGCTTCAGTTGCGGTGTGTCACTTCACCACTGGGAACCGCAAGATTCGGCCTACGTAGAACATGCTCGATGGTCACCGAATTGTCATTACTTACCCTTAGTGGGACCGAGACATTGAAGTAACTTCTTACCATAATCTGTTCATGGATACTTTACAAGAGAACATTCGTGCTTTGCCTGTGGAGTTGAGAGAACGCATTTACCGAGAGCTGGTCAAAATACAAGTGAAACGTAAAGAACAATTGCATCCGTTACGTCACCGGTGTTTGAACCACTGGTACCTGAAGGCTATACAAGGATTGATTCAATTGAAAGTGTTCCATCGGACAGACATTGATGAACGATCCTCTAGTTTTAAAAAGGATTGGTTTGTTATGGACGATTCTACCTACATCATTGTAAACTTACTGCATCGAATTCCAGAGGAAGAGTTAACGAATTACCAACATCTTGAACACAATGTCAACTTGGTGAAAGAGGAAACTTCTGAACGAATTGTAATGTGCAAATTAGTGACTAAAGGATTTAAATTCGACACTGAAGTAAAACCATGCTTGTGCAAACAGTACATTTCTTGTGTCAGACCAAAGAGGATTTAGTATGACCTATTCATGGATACTTTGCTAGAGAACATTCGTGCTTTGCCTGTGGAGTTGAGAGAACGCATTTACCGAGAACTGATCAAAATACAAGTGAAACGCAAACTCAAAGTGATTCGTCCGTTTTTAAATTATGCTCTGTTCCAAAGTACAAGAAGACTGATTATGAGTGGATATTACATTAGGCACAAAGTTAAACGAGGCTATTGGCCACCACCCAACGATTCCAAAAACAGTGTATATACTTATGGATACTTTACAAGAGAACATTTTGGGCTTGCCTGTGGAGTTGAGAGAAAGGATTTACCGAGAGCTGGTGAAAATACAAGTGAAACGTAAAGAACAATTGCATCCGTTACGTCACCAGATCTTTAACCACCTGGTACCTGAATGGTATAAGAGGACTGATTCGTCAGAAATTTTTTCAGTGGTCAGACCTTGTTGAACACTTTCAGTTTGGGGATGATGATGATGGACTAGACGTTCGTAATTTTGGTTACTTCGAGATTCACTTACTGCAACGTATTGAGGAAGACGAGTTAAAGGATTACCAACATTTGTTACATGGAATCTGCTTAGAAAAAGACGAAACATCTAGACAAACTCTGACGTTTCAGTTACAGTATGTAACATTTAAATTCCCTACTGGAGAACGAACATGTTTGGTTAGAAATTACCTTTATTGCTTCCGAAACAAAGACACTATAAAATCAAGTTGCCATGCCACGGATTATGTCACATATTATTGAACAGATTCCGTGGAAGGTACTCAATGACCATATTCAAACCGTGGATCATTACCATCGATTATTACAAGAACTGTATCCATTCAATTTGGGACGACAAGTGGTGTGTGTCTTAGTGACTTGTTTTCTGGGATTTCGTTTACCAGCTGATCCTTTGTGGACTCTTTACAATCAGTACTTACCACCTCAATGGCCTTAAATGGTCACGAAAAACTCCTTTTGCTCAAAGCCTTGCGTTTTCATCTGGATACTTCTCGACCTCAACAGGAAAAAAAGATTCGTCAACTTTTAGCTACCCAAGACGTGTATGACGATGTGTGTGTAGCTTGTGACTTACATCCCCATTGGACAGATGTCCGTGCCTGGAAAGAATGGGGCTTTGAGGCTTGGACCCAAGAAGTGGCCCAGTATGCACGAGAGTTGTTCAAGGAAAAAAGTTACTTTTCAACCCGTGTTAGTGACGGTGCCAGAAGAACCCGTCACCCAGGACAGGACTGTCGTGGACAGGCCTGAAAGACCCTTTCGGGAGGACACTTGTGTGACCTTACCCCCTACTATAGAACTGGTTAGAACATTACCCAAAACATGTTGTTGTACAGACACTTGTTTTTATTCCACGTTAATGGTTATCATGTGCCTTTTATTCTTCTACTTAAGCCTTTGGCTTTTATGTATTTTTGTCTTTCGTATTCATGTTTGAAAAAAAAACATTCAATAAACGTGTTCTGAAAAAGTATATAAACTCTTGTCTTGTTTGTTTTCGTGTCACAAGTGACATTTCTCACACAATGGCTTCCTCTGCTGTCTCTGCTCCCTCTTCCTCTACTGTCAAAGTCATCGACGAACACTTAGATCGTGCCACTTGGGAGACTTTGTATCTTCGCCATCCCTTTAACATGCTCATTGCTGGACCTAGCGGTTCAGGCAAAACCGAATTCGTCAAACGTTTGATCGAACATAAACATCATTTGATCGATCGGCCACCTCAACGAATCGTGTGGTGTTACAAAGAGTGGCAATCGGCGTACAGCCTCTTGCGAGAAAGTCAAGGCGATTCCATCGTGTTTGTGGAAGGCATTCCTAAAGAAGCCGACAGCATCGTTTCTGACTCCCGTCAAACCCATTTGGTCATTTTCGACGACATGTTAGGAGAAGACGAAGAAGAAATTAAACTGTGGTTCACGCGCAAAGGGCATCACCGTAATGCCAGTGTCGTTTACATCACCCAAAATTTGTTTCAACAAAGTAAAGCCCATCGCACCATCAGTCTCAATGCGCATTACGTGGTCTTGTTTAAAAGCCCTCGAGATAAATCGCAAGTGCAAGTCTTAGCCAAACAGTTAGGAACGCCTTGGCTGACTCAGGCGTACGACGATGCCACTCAAACACCACACGCCTATTTACTCGTCGATTTGAAACCTACGACTCCCGAGGATTTGCGATTTCGTACCCACTTGTTTCACCACTGGTGCCAAGACGGAGGACCTGTCCTGTACACGTCTCCGTCCTCGACTTCATTTCACTCCCCATAAAAAAATCTATAAAAACCTCAGACCCTTTTTCGTCTGTCTCACACAGTGTGAACATGACGTCCCTTCAGTCGCATCTTCCCGTCAAATTGATTCGTGCCTTGTATGGCATCAGTCGAGAAAAAAATCCACAAACACGAGCTCGTGTCTTAGAAGCTAGTCTCAAAGAAGTCTTACGATGGTTCACGGTGACGGCACGTCAAATACTCCAAGGAATCATTCAGATTCCTCATCAAACCAAACGCTTTTTCGATCGAAACAAAGTCGCTTTGGTCCAACTGGCCGATCCCCGCATCGACACTCAAACCAAAAAACAAATCATTTTGAAACCTGGAGGGAGCGGTACTCTAGGAGTGGTCATCATTCGCTCACTCTTAAGATGGGATCCTAATGCCCCCAAAGTTATACCCAAGACAAAAGTCCAACGAAACCCCAAGAAGAAAAAGAAAAAGACCAGGTCCCCAAGAAGGAGAACTTCTCCAGTGGCAGGACCCTCCTCTGATCAGACACCACCACCCCGGAAAAAGAAAAGAAGCCCCCTGAGAAAGAAACAGAAAAAAGTCCCCAGAAAAAGAAAAGTCCACAGAAGAAAACTAGTCGCAAGAGAGGCACTTCGGCCAGGACGCAACCTTACACTCGCAAACCACGACCTGCCACAGCGGTGACTGCGTCTCCGGCAGCCTCACGTTTATCCACTTCTCCGTTAATGACACCCAGAACTGAAGAGTACTTGGAGACGTTGATCACACCAAGAACTTCTCCGTTGATGACCCCCAAAAGAACTTCCCCAGTGGCAGGACCCTCCAATTTAGCGGCAGTGGCTGCTGCTCACAAAGTACCTTCTCCCAAAATCAAAGTCCAAGAAAGATCGGGCATGTTACAAAGTTTACTGGATTTGTCCAAACAAGAACTGGCTCGATTTAGTCCGTTACGTACCCCTGCACGACGTGTCATGCCTGTCCTCAAACTGATACGACGTAAAGACAATCAGTGGCGACGCGTTCCAGTATAAAAAAGGCCTGTGACCGAGTAGGGTATCAGTGTTTTTTTGGTGCTCCTGAAGACTCAAAGATGTCACCCTCCAGAAAACCCCAAGGAAAGAAAAGGAAAGGACTGCCACCACGTTTAGCCAAACATGGGGACATGTTATCTGTCCTGTCCAAAGCTTCTCCACCCCTACGAAAAAAACTCATTCAAACGGCCTCCAAAGAGGTCATCGATACCGTGCGCGAATGTTGTTTGAACGTTTTGAAAGGCACGATTCCTTTGTCCAAACACCAGAAACAATGCTTAAGCAAACATCGTCACGTTCTTCGCCAAATGGTTCGAAAGAAAATTCCCATTCGTCAAAAAAAGAAGATGTTGGTCCAACGTGGAGGCATTTTGCCTCTCTTGTTAGGCCCCATACTGAAAGGAGTCTTGGGAACCATGTTGGGAGGACTGGTGGGAGCAAGATAAAAAGGCCTTCGGAAGTCCCAAGATCTCAGAATCGACCCCTGACAACCCCATGGAAGGACGAAAACTAGCTTTAGTGCCTTACAAACGATGGATGGAATACCATCGTTGGCAAGAACAACGCACCCCGCATTTACCTCCCAATCCCAATTTGAGCGAAATGTCCCAGTTACAACACGAATTGCAGTCCTTGATGGATCGCCAAGATTTGTCCGAAACAGAAAAATCGCAAAAGTACGGTCAACTCTTGCAACGACTGCAACTCTTTCACCAGAAAGCTTTAGACGAAACAGCTTTACCCACTCTGAAAGATTTTAAGACCTTGATGAAAAGTCCAGCACCATCATCATTACCACCACCACTACTACCATCCCCTGAGGTCACCAGAGATGCTACCCCACGAAGGCCTGAGGAAGAAGAGATGCGAGAAGTGTTTCAAACACCGTCAGCAGCTCCCATTTCGAGTAAGATTACAGCATCCTTGTTGACCCCGTCCCCCACACCCCAACGAGAAGAAATGAAAGCTTGGGTTAAAAAGATGATGTCCACTCCTCCTTCGACAGAAGTGAAAAAGAAAGAAGGGAAACCAGAAGTGAAAAAAGAAAAGAAAACCAAAGCCATTCCATTGCCACCTCCACCACCACCACTACCTTCGACTTCTACTCCCGTAGCCCATCGGACACGTAAATCCGTTTCCAAGCCACCCTTTCGACCCACCCAAAGTAGCATCACCGAAGAGTGGGTGACTTATTAACACACCAACCAGCACAAAAAATAAAAAATGGAAAAAGTCTTAGCCAGCATTTACTACGATCCTTCGCATCCTGCAGGTTACGCAGGAGTTCAAAAATTGTATCGTGCTGCCAAAACTCGACTGAAAAGTCTCCGTTTACCTCAAGTGCAACGATGGTTACAAGAACAAGCTACCTACACTTTACACAAACCCATTCGACGCAAGTTTACCAGAAGTCGCACCCGAGTGGAAGGCATCGATCATCAATGGCAAGCCGATTTAGCCGATGTCTCTCATTTGGCCAGCTACAATCGTGGCAAAATATTTGTTTTGTGTCATCGACGTCTTTTCCAAATTTGCCTGGGTCGTGCCCTTGACTTCCAAATCCAGCAGCGAGTTAGTGCGAGCCCTGCAACGGGTGTTGAAACAAAGCGGTCGTCACCCTCTTCGATGGTAAACGGACAAAGGCACCCAATTTCTGAACCAAGCTTTCCAAAAAGAATTAAAGAAACGTGACATTCATTTTTTACCACCGAGAATCCCGAAACCAAAGCCAGCATCGTGGAACGTTTTCAACGCACTTTGAAAGAACGCATGTGGAAATATTTTACGCATCACCACACTCTGAAGTACATCGACATCTTACCGCACCTGGTGCAAGCGTACAACCAATCTTACCATCGAAGCATCGGACGTGCCCCGCAAGATGTGACTCCCGACAACGAAGTGTTGGTGTTTGAGCGCCTGTTCGGTACGTCCCCGACGAGGGCTGTCCCCAAGAAAAGTGGAATGTTGGCCGTAGGAGATTGGGTGCGCATTGGCAAAACCAAACGCACTTTCGACAAAGGTTACTTACCTAACTGGACGACCGAATTGTTTCGCGTCACTGGACAAGTGCATGGCCGTCATCCTGCCGTCTATAAATTGGAAGACATGAACGGAGAAGTGCTCAAAGGAACGTTTTATTTGCCTGAGTTACAACGTGTCACCAAAAAAGAAGACGACGTGTACGACATCGAAAGCATTCTCGAACGCAGAACCCGTAAAGTGGGCAAACGACGTGTCAAAGAAGTCAAAGTACGTTGGAAAGGATATCCACCCAGTTTTGATTCTTGCATCGACGCTTCGCAAGTCATCGACTATAAAAAGAAGTGACCATCATGCCCTTTCACACAGCAGACGCAGCTACGTCGACCACTCCTCCTTCACCTAGTTCTTCTGTGCAAGATTTACAAAAACAACCCTTGTGGGTGTGGTGTGGAGAACGTGTGCCTAAAACGCAAATCGTCTTTTTCTGCCAAATCTTCGTGGTGTATTGTGTCATCGGGGCAGCCATCGCCAATTTGAGTTTGCAACAAGGAGACAAACAATTGTGGACCATTTTATTGAGCAGTTGCATCGGTTACCTGCTTCCCAATCCCTCCCTGAAATTCTCTTCCAACGGGAACCTTGTGTCCAGTTCCAGTGTCAGTCACCACTCCAACAACAACCAGAACCCCATTTTGGGCGGAGACACGCCTCTGACGTCCAGTAATATCCCCTCGGACAGCCACAGAACTCTGGAATTATGAGTCACCAAAACCAATTTTACTTAACCTTACCCAGTGACAGTTCCATGGAGGTGTTTCCCAACAACACGTTGTGCTGTTACACGGCTAAATTACCTCAGGCCATCCCCTTAGATCACGAAGCCCATTGGGAAGTGGCTTTAGTAGAAATGATTCACCCGACCCAAGTCCTCAATGTCCTTCCCAATCAAAATTTTTTTGATGTGGAAGTTCATGACGAGCAATTGCAACGCTACTTGGATGAGAACGTCAAATATGACAAGAAAACCCGTTTACAAAATCAAAAGTACACCACCTATCACTTGTCCATTCTCCCAGGCTATTATTTTAGTGGTCATCATTTGGTCAGCACCATAGCCTCCAGGTTTAATGGCGTGTTTGGGAAAGCTTTTGAGCATGTCAACAACAAAAGTGTCACCATGGAGTACCACAAAGTAGCTCGTCGCTTCTTGATGAAATTTGAGCGGAGTAAAATCATGTCCATTTCATTTTGTCCTGAATTGTTTGACATGTTGGGCGGAGACATGGAGATGAGAAAGAAATTTGATCAAAAAGGTGAGCAAGTAATCATTTTCGACAACGAGTCTTTTGCCAAGTATCTTCGTACCCCGGTAGAACTAAACCAAGGACTGAATTTGATGTTCGTGTACTCCGATGTGGTGGAGTACAACGTGGTGGGACACACCTCCGTACCGTTACTGCGTGTCATTCCTTTCAAAGTGGATTCTGCCACGAACGCTGACGAGGAAGGTGGAAACACTTACCACGTCCACCGCGAATTTGTCCATCCTCACTATTTGCCTGTCAGCAAGTCGTATTTGGACACGGTCAACATTACTATAAAAGGAGATTTGGGACAAAATATTCCATTCACCAAAGGAAAAGTCACGGTGAAACTCCATTTTCAAAAACGGTTTTCTCACGACTCGTAAGTCAAGTATCCAGTGTACCGAGGGGTTGCACGACAGCGAGGACACGGTTTAGGAGATATGTTAAAATCGGCCTTTCGTTCGGTGGCCCCAGTGTTGAAACCGATGGTGACACGCGGATTGCACGCCTTGAAAGATGCCGCACTGACGCAAGGCAAAGACTTTCTCCAAAATGTCATCATCGACAAACAAAACCCTAAAGAAGCCTTCATGAGGGCAGGCAAAAATGTCTTGCTGCAAACGGGTAAAGACCTTTTGGGCCGCCGAGATACACCTATAAATGCCCTGCACGCTACCGAGTCAGGCATTCAGCAAGGACAAGGCAGAAAGAGACGACGAAGAAAACACCCTTTCACCAGACTTCAAGCTAGAAAGGCCAAGAAAAGAAGAACCGTTCGAGACTTAGACGTTTTCGATTATTGAGACACAGCAACAACAAAAAAAATGATGCACAGAGAGTCTTGCGCTTGTTCCAAGACGGAACTGGATCTGTTTGCCATGCCCCCCACCATGATGACGATGCAAGAATCCCAATGGGTGGAATTTCACCCCGTCTCCTCATTGACAGCCTCAGCTCCCATCGAGTTTGAAATCAAAGGACAGCCCGAAGATTACATCGATCTGAATAGCAGTTACTTGTACCTGAAAGTCAAAGTTGTCGATGAGGATAATTCGCCCCTAGAAAAGGATGAGATAATAGCTCCCGTCAACAATTTCATGCATTCCTTGTTTAGCGGAGTGGACTTGTACTTGAACAACAAACTGGTTAGCAGCAGCATGGATACTTACCCTTATCGAGCGTACCTGGAAAATCTCTTGACGTACGGAATAGATGCCAAGAACACTCATCTCAATGCCTGTGTGCTATGGGAAGCTGACGAAGCAGGCCAGTTTGAAAGATTCGAAACTGATGCAAGCAAAACACCAAGCAATGATGGATTTATAGAACGAAGAAACAGAATCAAAGATGGACAGAGTTTAGAACTAATGGATCGTTTGCATTTGGACATGTGGTTGCAAGAGAAGTATTTGCTGAACGGGGTGAATGTCCGCCTGAGACTGAATCGTAGCAGTGCCACTTTCCATTTGATAGGTACTACTGCTTGCAAAACTGTCATCGAGGAAGCCAGGCTCTACGTACGACGCGTGGAAGTGTTACCTAAAGTGGGAAACGACATCAGTCAGACGTTGAGCAGAACGACCGCCAAGTATCCCATACGACGCGTGGAAGTGAAAACCTTCACCATTCCCAAGGGACAGCGATCCATGATCGAAGATCATCTGTTCCAAGGACAGTTACCCAAACGTTTGATCGTTGGTATGGTCGAGAATACAGCCTTCAACGGAGATTTGGGTAAAAATCCTTTCTACTTTCAACACTTTGGCGTGTCCAAGATCGAAGTCAGTCGCGATGGCAAGACCTTGTGTACCCGACCCTTTGAGCCTGACTTTGAGAAGAAGAATTACTTGAGATCGTACTTGTCCCTGTACGAAGCCACGGGACAGTTAGGAACCAACACCAGTCACGGTATTACGTACGACGATTACGCAGGAGGCTACGCTTTGTGGGCTTTCGATTTCACTCCAGACCAAGGCAGCGACGAGGGACATTTCCACCCTATAAAATCCGGCCAGATTCGTGTGGAAATTCAATTTAAAGACCGAGTCCCTGATGAAACGGTGAACGTCATTCTATATGCCGAATTCGATAATACCATAGAAATCAACAGTTTGAGAGAAGTCATTCTAGATTACTAGAAGTCATGGAAGACTGTTATCCCTCTTTACCTAGTGGAGAAACTTTGGACATGAAATGTGAGGAGACCGTGGAAAAAGAAGAAGTGATCATGATGAAATCGAGATGGCCAGAACACGAAGCCCATTTAGTCTCCTGTTTTGCCAAACACTTGGTGGAAAAAATGACAGAATCGATCAAGAAAAATTGTTATGGATGTCAAAACGATCATCCCAGTCAAATTCAACACGATAAATGCCTGATGTTAAGTCAAGAAGAAAAATTGGACGAGTATCTGGACGAAGCTTGGAGTCTCATCTCGAACAAAGACGTGTTGCACCAGTGGTATAAAGACTTGCGTGAACATTCTTGTCCACCATTAACCACTCAAGAGATCCATCGTATCGAAGCTCTCCTGAATCAGAGTGAGGAAACAGAACGAATAACCGTTTATTCGTCAGACATTTTCAAGCAAAAAGTCAGGATCGAATTGACAACTTATTATTACCTGTGAAGAAGAAGAAAAAAGCACACACAAATCAATGGATACCTGGGAACTTTATTACCTTTTGAACCACAGTTCGTATACGGCTTCTTGGAATCCTGTCGTCTGTGCTAAAGATGAACTCCCTCATCGCAAACCTAAAGACCATCAAGCTTACGTGATCAACACGGACGACAGTCATCTCCCAGGAACCCACTGGTAGCCGTCTACTTTCCTCAAGAAGGATGTGTGGAATATTTCGATTCGTACGGATTGCCCCCTTTGGAAGACGATATCATTGACTTTATGAAAAGAAATGCTCAAACCACCCGATTCAATAACGTGAAATTACAAGGCACAGATTCCTTGGTGTGTGGACAGTACTGTGTGTATTTTCTGCATCATCGCAGCCTGGGCTATTCCTTAGAACATTTAGTGACTCATTTTGATCCTCGTTCTTCTTCTAGAAACGATGTGAAAGTAGATCGATGGTTTTGTGACCATTATGCTTATCTTTTGTCTCAAGCTAGGAAACGTAGTGTCCATCAATGGCCTAATGACTTCCAACAGTGGAAATCACAACGTTGTCAGCCCTGTTTAAAGTAGATTGTCAATTGAGAAAAAATGTTTGTGATTTGAAACAATTGTTTGATGATATCATGTTGGATTATTGTTAAAAATGTTAGAGTTGTTGTTTAGTGTTAAGTGATTTTTGAATAAAAAATGTTGTGTTTTGAAAAAATGCCTTTGTCTTTTGTTTAGCTAGAAGAATGTTGGATTGATGCTCTTTCATTTCTTACTATCCCTCTCATGACACTCACTGAACGTTGCGGCTCGAAAACCGTGTGGGGGATGTTTTCCTTCACGTCCGCGCTTTGACTTTAAGAACCGGGGTTGTTTCCAGTCTAACCATCCATTGTTGACTCATCCTCCTAAGAAGATATGCTCCAAACTAGCTAAGCTAAACGAAGCCTACGTGAATTTGCATAGGGTCAGAAACAGTCTGATACCGAAGCCAGAAGAAATAGAGAATGTGAGAATGTTAAAAGTCACTGAAGACCTGATAGAAGAGCTCTTCAGAGAAGAAATGAACAGGGAAAAAGAAGAATGGACAGAGAAGTACAGACTTCAGAGACAGCAGCAACAGCAGCAACAACAACAGCAGCAGCAACCTGAAGCTGACAGAGGCTTTGTCGATTGTCGTATCGACACCAAAGAGTTCTTCTTCTCTTTCCGAAGAAGCAGACTTATCGCCAGAAAGTCTATCCTCAGAGGACATCGCATTCTTAGAAACTACAAAGATTGCCATAGCAAACAAAAAAACAGCCCTTTTCAGGGCTACCCCAATACTCTAGAAAAGAAATAACGATTAATTTGCCAATGTGTGTAGGTAGAGTAGTGTGAATATAAACACTAACTCTTTCTTAAATGTGAATATAAACACTAACTCTTTTTTAAAAAATGTGAGGGTATGTGTTTGTGTGTTTGTGTATTTGTAAGTGCTCAAGTATGTTGGTATGGATAGTAGATTAAAATGATGTTTGTTTTTTTGGCTGTTAGAGGTGTAGATTTGGGTTTAGATTGGATTGCTTTGCGTATGTGGATAGTCTATTGAAGTGATTTATAAAAAATTTTAAAATCGTGATGGGTAGCATAAAAAAAGTGAGTGAGTGTTTCTTTTAGGTCCGCGCGTTGTTGTTTTTTTTTGGTCATGATCTAGGTAAGATCAATTTTATCTTTTTAGGGGGATGTTTTCCATCACGTCCGCGCTTTCATTATAAATTGAAACTCGCTGGGCAGTCTAGCTACCCTTGTTGATTGATCAACACCGCCAGAAGAATGAACACCAGAATTGTGAAACTGTTAGAACTTCAGATGCACCTGGAATATGCCAGGCGCATACTAAATGAACTGGCCGCGGAGGCCATTGTCGAAGAAGCAAGAATGAAAGAGGAGGAGGAGGAAAGAAGAAGAAAAGAAGAGGAGGAGAGAAGAAACAAAGAAGAGGAGGAGGAGGAAAAGGAGAGAAGAAGAAATTTCAGAATCCCAGAAACCGAAAATTGGGATTCTGAAGCCACATATCCTGCCTCTGCACTCCCAAGAAGAAAGGTGAAAGAAGACTGGGGAAGAAGATGCGTGTGTGGCGCCAGGCCAGGAAGGTGCAACCATTAGATAGGTGCATCTGGAGTTCAAAAAAAACCCAACAGCCCTTTTCAGGGCTACCCAATACTCTAGAAAAGAAATAACTATTAATTTTCCAATGTGTGTAGGTAGAGTAGTGTGAATATAAACACTAACTCTTTTTTAAAAAAATGTGAGGGTATGTGTTTGTGTGTTAGTGTTTGTAAGAGCTCAGGTATGTTTGTGTGAATAGTAGATTATGGGTTTATTTATTGTTTCTTAGCGTATGTGGAGAGTATAGTTTTGGTTTTATTATATGAAATGAGAAAGTAGGGGATGTTTTCCTTCACGTCCGCGCGTTGTTGGGTCATGATCTAAGTAAGATCAATTTTATGTTTTAGGGGGATGTTTTCCTTCACGTACGCGCTTTCACTATAAGAACCCACAGTATTCGTCGTTCAAACCATTCTACAAAGAAGATGGCTTCTAACCAAATTGACAAAATGCAAACATTGCAAGACGTTTTGGACAATTTAGGAATGATGGAGCAGATGTTAATAAGACTCGTTGAAGACCACTATTCCTATAGTCCCCATCGTGTAAAGATGGAAATTAATAACTTAAGAAAGGTAAAGGACATGATAAGTGGTGTCATGAAAGAGATAAAGGAGGAGAAGGAGGATGAAGAGGAAAGGATAAGAATACGCAAATGGAACGAAAAAATTGAAAAAGAAGAAGAAAATGAGAAGAGGAAGAAAGAAGAGGAGGAAGAGAAGAAGAAAGAAGAGGAGGAGAAAAAAAAGAAAGAAAAGAAGAGAAAGAGTGTAGGAGATAAAATAAGAAGTTGGTGGAGAAAAAGAAGAAATTAGAAGCAGAAGAAGAAGAAGAAGAAAAACCAAAGGCCCTTTTCAGGGCCACCCATATTTCTCGAAAAGAGATAGCCTTTTCAATTGCCTACCCCTTTTTAAAATTTAAATTTAAATTTAAATGTAAAAAAATTAAAAAAAAAAAATCCCATGTTCAATTCCCCTTGTGCCTAGACAAGCCCAAACTCTATTCCCCATGTTAAATTCCCATTGTCCCTAGAGTGGCCCAGCGTTTTTCTCCATGTTAAATTTCCATTGTCCCTAGAGTGGCCCAGGGGTCTCTGTAATGCTAATTCCCATTGTCCCTAGGGTGGCCCACTTTACTACTAACGTCGGTCATCTTCCATGGATTGCCGACCATTAAACATGAAACTCTTTCTAAATTATGTGATATGGCAGAGAAGTATACTCATAAACTTTACTCAAATCGGCCTTGATATCAGTCAAAGAGTGCCCTTGATATCAATCAGAGAGTGTCCTTGATATCAACCAAAACGTGCCGTTGATATCAGCTAGTGTGTGTGCTAAGAATGTCCGGAATTTACTACATGATCTTAGCCGAGTAGCAGAATTGTTCTCCGACATGTATAGGTCACTGTCATTTATCAATGCTACATCAAATGAATATATCTGCAGATGCCCGACATACTGCACGTGCAGCTGTATATCATTCTATAGAACGTTATTTTGTCTATCGATCAGCATTATATTTGTTGTCATATTCAAAGAAACAAAATTCAGAGCTTTCAAAACCCCTTAATGTATTCCTTCTTTTATGTAATACAGAGCGGGCGTGTGCAACTTCCTCAAAGACATGGGCCTGAAAACGATTTTTGTTTGAAAGCCACACCGTTTGATGTAAATCAGCAGATAAAATCAGGTCGCTGTTAATATATTACACATGTCTGATATCGAGGATATTTGTGTACCTTTTATATTTTATTATCATTTCTACCTTCGTCTTCAAGTTAATAGTTTACTACTTTTGTTAAGAATTCTATGGAAAATTGTATTCCTTATTTAACAGTTTAAGAATAGTGACATAAAGATATACAACTGCATAATGAGATGTATTCTAGAAGAGAAGAAAAAACAACAACAAAAAAAAAAACTTGTGGACTACAAGGCAAACCCAACTTTATAAGTTCCGGTGTTTTCTCAAAACCTATCACTTATATTTAGGCATTCAGGGATTGCGAGCTAAAGTAAGATTTACTTACTCTGAAATTGAAGAGCTTTATAACTTGCAAAATTACGTTCCTCCGAAGATGAAGAATTGCCAGTCGAAGTGCTCCAATCAGGAAACAGGTCACAATCAATAGTTTCGGTTCAGTGGTGCCCCGGTATTTTTAGAGCTTTTTTTCCTGTCTCCTTTTGGTGGTGATACAAGAGTTAGATTTAGGCATTCTTGGTATGGATTTAAAGGCAATTGTTTATTCTTTAGAATATAAGCCTATGATGTGGTTGTCTGTGTGTGTTTGGACGACAGTATACGGTGAGTAATAAGGTCTTGGTGATGATCCGGAAGTAAAATCTCTGTTCTATTGCACGCTGGTTTATTTACAGTCAAGCCTCTCAAAAACATGCCGGTGAACCTATGACAAGACTTCACAGTGAATAAGTTATCTTTGAAGTTAATTTTATATATATGTATGTATGTATGTATGTATGTATGTATGTGTGTGTGTGTGTGTGTGTGTGTGTGTGTGTGTGTGTGTGTGCGTGCGTGCGTGCGTGCGTGCGTGTGTGTGTGTGTGTGTGTGTGTGTTACATGTCATGTGTGAAAGTACATATTTATACAAGTGTAAAAACAACATGCGACCTTGCAAGCAATGTGGTTGCATTGTATTGTACGCTTAATCAGATATCTAGATTGACATAAATATGACCAAATTATCAACTTTTACCTTTAATGCAAATATTTATTTTCAGATCTTATTTCTTATTGTCGACCAGGTGCGCCCGCAGCATAGGTCAAGGGGGTCACATGAGTCCATATATATATATATATATATATATATATATATATATATATATATATATATATATATATATATATATGTATGTATGTATGTATGTATGTATGTATGTATGTATGTATATTCCGAATAAGTTTGATCATGCAAGTGAAGCTGAAAATAAGTCACAAGATTCTGTTCAAAACCCTCAGTAAATATTAGCTTTAATTTCAGACTGCTTACTATACTAATGATACCGTCCCGTGCCGGCCGTGGCTGACTGTCCCCCACCCCACCCCCGTTGCCAAAAAAACCTACGGGCGCCTATGTTGTCGACACCTTACATGTTTTCACCTTGTAAACATATAAATGGAAATAAAATATATACCTAACATTAATCCATCTTGAGAATGAAAGATCTTATATTAGCGCCTGCTTGTGAATCGATAATGAGGTGATGGTGTTGCTGAAACATGAGTTTTAAATAAATATGCCGCCTTTGATGTACGGATATAAATATTACTTTATAGAAAAGACCTGACTTTACAAACTAGGTTACATTATTTCTTATAGATGAAAAATATATTAATGATTTAAAGTTATTAATTGCAACCCATAACAAGTGAAACAGACGTCAAAAAGTAACAATTATTCATTTCTCTCTACATGTCTGTCTGTATGCATTTATGATTTATGTATATCTTCCTACACATCTTTCCATCTCTCTCTCTCTCTCTATTTGAGAATGCTGCCATTAGCTTCCCGTGTGTCTGTACCGGGGTTTTCCCGGGTTGTTCTTCCACCTTTTATACTATCCACTATGTAGAGCTTATGTTGAGTTGAGAAATGGTGTTAAGCCCAAAATAAAAACAACAAAATCTCTCTCTCAAATTCAAACCACATGTGTGCTTTATTGTCTGAAAAAAAAATCCCTAGAAAAGAAGATAACTAAAATATTGATATTTAAAGTAACTCATGTGTTAAGTATAACACTTTAAGTCAATCCTGTGTTAAGTATAACACTTTAAGTTAATTGTATATAAGTACAAAACGTTAAGTCAGTCGGATGTATGTATAACACTTTGAGTAAAATTGTATGTAAAAATATAACACTTTAAGTAAATCGTGTGAAAGTATAACTCATTAAAGTAAATCGCCTGTAATTATAACGCTTTAAAGTAAATCGTATGTAAGTATCACGCTTTAAGTCAATCACGTGTAAGTATAACACTTTAAGTTAATAGTATGTGAGTATATCACTTTAAGCCAATCACGTGTAAGTATAACGCTTGAAGTCGCTGCAAGTCAATCGCATATAAGTATAACGCTTTAAGTCAATCACGTGTAAGTATAACGTTTTAAGTCAATCGTATGTAAGTATAACAGTTTAAGTCAATCACGTGTAAGTATAACACTTACTCTCGCTTCTCTTTATTTCACTATAAAGTAGGCACACAATCTGCGCTTCTGACATTTTTCGAAGATACCCTGCCTCCTCCCCCAAACCGATGAAAATGGCTAAGTGCATTCTTGAATATTTTTTTTTTTTTGGGGGGGGGAGGGGGTACAAAAAAGTTAATTGGACAACTAAATTTGTCCAATTAATGCATAACTGGCAGATTCTCGTGTCTTTTCTCGTCGTAGCAGTTTGCTCTCATTCCACTGATTTTAAATGGCAAAATATCCAAAACAGGATGACAAGGTCAGAGCAAACTCCAACAGCTAGTGACAGCAATATCACTAGATACAGAGCAGACATGGGGGGGGGGGGAGGCCGAGGCAATATCCCCAGTGCCCGGGCCCGTAAGGGGTACCCGGCCGAACAACACTTTTTAATTTTATAAAAGAATTTTTTTGTTTTAACAAGAACCAGGATTATCTCGGGTGTTTCTTACCCCAGGACCCGTGATCTCTCTCTACGGCCCTGACTACATGGCTGATTTCATAAACTCGTCAGCGAGATAGCAAGGTAGGGGAAATTGGGAGAGAAAGATGAAGAATGAAAAAAACACGTGCGGTGATATTGGATTCCAATACTATTCCCAAAACCTTTTCATGTTACGGTGCTATGAATCAGTATATAGAAAATACATCAAATGAAACAATGTTTAAATTGATTTTTAATACGTAACTATGTTGCATTTGATATACTTGTTCCATACTGTTAAAAAAATTGGTAAAAACAAAGCTGGGAAAAAATATTTTCCCACACTTTTATATGGAGTAAAGATAGTTCAAAAGAAAGTGGTACACACGTGGTATCTGAATGACGTCATGCATTGAATGACAACCCGTCTGCAGTCCTTAACGTTGCACTCAAAACTGGACGGTGTGAGGATGCGATATGGACATTTCCAGTATCGGGTAAGAGAAAATATATTTATTCTTTCCAGTGCCGGATTAAGGCTTGGAGCCCCAAAGGTTGGGGTGGGTGGGTGAGGAATGACACGGGAGGGGGTTAACGTATCCCGGTACCCCCTCCCCCGGGTTTCGTAAATAAAATTAAATCTATTAAAATAAATCATAGGTCTAAATCGTCCTTGGCCTAATATAGCTATAATAAGTCTGATCCGATAAATCAGACCCTAGATCTGTATTGATCATTTATGCTGATGGACAATAAATAGTCCATCAGAATCAACAGAGTTTGGGGGAGGGTTCCGATTTATCGGTCTAATGATAATTATACATGCATAGAGGACATTCCCCACCCACAATTTTAAGTGCCCTGGATCCCAAGCTGTTTCTTTCGCTATTAATATAAATTGATGTTCAACACGGGTACTTGATTCGGGAAGAAATTAATGCGTACACTAGTCAGTTGGCAGGGGTACCCATTAATTTCGCCCTGAATTGAATGCATGTGATGTTTAGGCAAAACAACTTGCGCTTCCTATTGTAGTTTTCAAAATTATGGTAGGTTACAAGTTTTCTAATTATTTTGTAAACCGCTCCGGTGGCCTAGTGGTTAGAGCGTACGCCTCGGATGCGGGAAGTCGTGGGTTCGATCCTCGGTAGAGCATACCAAAGACAGTGTATCCCCTAGGTGTGCACGACTGAGAGTCAAAAGTCTCATTGGTCTCAAAACTGGGGGTCAGACTGATGAAAAAACAAACTTTGGTATCAAAACTGAGGGTCAAATTAAAAATTTGGGGGTCTCTGAAGCGCAAATGAAGGTAAAGGGAAACACTGCCAAAGACATAACAATGGTACCAACAGCTACCTCGCTTGGCGCTCAGCATTAAGATGTTAGTGTTAGGACTGGTCGGCCTGGTGTTGGGATAATGTGACGGGGGGAGGGGGCATCATGCTATATGTATGTGGCACGTTGCTCCAGTGCTAGACATCACTATAAACTGTCGTACTGCAGACATCGTAGCGATATGACTGAAAAATTGTTAAAGCTTGTATCCATTGTATAGTGTCCGAACAACATTTGTTTTATTCTCCACATTATTAAAATGGAGATTTGCAAAGTAAACATTGAAAATATACGAGTTAACAAAGTTCAAATAATTTGATACGAATAAAAAACTTGATTATAATTCTAAGGTGGCTGACGACACATTATCTTCAAATGAACGAATGCTGGTAGTCTGCCAACTTGGGGATTGATTCTTCCCAAACACCTAGTCTACACAATACAAGACGTAAAACATATTTTGTTTTAGTGCTTACGTATTAGTACTCAAATAACGACCTTGTATAGCCTGTTCCGATGTCGGTTGACCTCGGAATGAAGTAATCAAAAGTTTCAGGAATATCTCGCACACCTTGCAACCTATATCGACATGCTTCCACTAATTTGTGTAACAAATATACTTACTGTTCTGTCTTCGTTCTGGCGGAATGAAAATATGACACTAGCGAATGGACGCATTTTCGTGTTTTGTTGACATGCATTTGAATTTGTTGCAATGCGACAGTAGTCAAGGTATGCCGAAGTATGTTTAAGTAGGCTTATGTGGGGATATGTTTCTTGAACAAAACGAAACATTGCTTACAGTTCCACTAGGCATGATATATTTTTTATTCATTTCGTTAAAGAAGAATATTTCAACTTGAGCCAATTTCGGCATTCCCGGCTTTCATCAGTTTCCATCCAACTGAATGTAGGCCAACGAAACTTGAAAACATGTCCATTTCTTTTGTGAGAATTTTAATTTACTAAAGAAAAGAAATTGGGATAAATAAAGTATGGCAAAAACATAACTTATTTTGTAGAAAAGTGTCGTTATCGGTTGCCAGTTGTATGAGATACTCCTCAAAATTTGACTTGCGTTACACTGTTAATGAACATCCAAACCACAGGAATCTGACGTTTTATCAATAAAGTATGGCAAAATCTCTGACATTTAGTCACCTTATCGGTAATATAAGTTGATTTTATGTTTTCAGAGATTTCGCCGTACTTCACTGATAAAATGTCAGACCTCTGTGTCAAAACACGCTAGTTAGTTAGGCCGCAGGACTCGTCGTTCCCTAGACCAACAAGTTGTTCTCCACGTTATTTTTGTTTGTTTGACTGGCAGCGGACCAGTCAAAAAAAAAGAAGAAAAAAGTGGAGAACAACTTGTTGGTCTACTTCACTCCCCAGAACAAAACTAACGGGTGATGCGTCTTGCGTTGTAGGACTACGCAATATACAAGGCTGATTTGACACCTGTGAATTGGTCTAATTACGGAAGTTGGTTCGTGTTGTCAAATATTTTCTTTATATTTTATGGATGAAATGTCTGACTTCTGTTATTGTTTGAAAAGTTATGGGAACACGCACGGCAAAATGGGTGTTACGAAACACCCAAATCCACACCCTAGTGCAATCTTTCGACTTTAATCTCCACTCAATTAATAAATAAATGACAAATCGCTCCATCGCATCACTTCATCGCTCCATCGCCTGGCCAAATACTACAAGATGTAGCGATTGTCCCTAAAATATGTAATAATGACCAGAAACAACTGTTGCAAATATTTTATTGTCGTACAAATATGATACCAATTTATAGGTTTCTCATCAGTCTAAATAGACCTAACCCAATAGAACTGTGGAAAACTGCACAATAAAAAAATAATTCGATTTGTGGAAAAAGATTTGTTTTGCAAATGTTTTTAAAAAATGGGGGGAGGGGAGGTACCATTGAAATTTAGAGATGAGACGACGGACAAAATGCGATTTGGTGTGGATTTGGGTGTTTCGTAACACCGTGGCAAAATTGCTATATTTGCAAACATTGCAAGAAACTGTACAATTTAGATTTTCAGGCTTTAAATTTACTGCAGATCGTTCTGAGAAAACGACGTTCGTTTTTTTTTTAAAATAACTTTTCCAAGTTTACAATAAAGAACATTTTAAGTTGTTTGAATTCATACATCTGAAAAACATTTTGAAACTCTTTATATTAATGAGGCCAACATGCCTAACTTGCAACACAACCGAACACTAATGCATGTTAATTTACCCGCGTTTTTTCGATTTCTCGTGCAAATCATGGTTTCTTTTTGCTGCGTCTCTACCCCAGAAGGGGGGGGGGCAAGTGCCCAAGTGGTCTAAAGCGCTATGTGTTATGGATCACTGCCATATCACCTGTCTGTGTGGGTTCGCTGCTTCCTTTCCTCATTCTCTAATTGCATGTTTTATTTTTTCTTTAACTGCATTTGTCTCTATTTCCTTTCTGCAACTACATAACCCTTTCTCTCCTCTTTATCAAAAAATTGCATTTGACTTTCTTGACACTCTGCACTTTTTACTCTATTTCATTATTTTATTTTAATTTCAATCCCATAACATGCCAGCTGGAGCCAAATGGTGACCAACTAATTACAAAATTCCTTTTCACTAAATATTGGACCAAAATATTATTTTTTGCTTGCTCCATTAAAGGAGCATTTGCCTCAAAGAGATGGTATTTTCTGGCAAGCTGGAGAAATTCACCCTTTTTCAAGAATTATAACTATTCCTGGGTAGGATTTGAAAATTCTCCACTTCAGACGACATTGTGAAAGCTTGGTTTCACCGATAGATTTGTAATACTGAAAATAATACCTTGAATTAGAAAATTCCAAAACTAGTTATTTTAAATTTCAAAAATAAAGTTGTCTCAGATATTTTAGAAAAATTCATATCCCAAAGGCAAGTTCCCAATTTTATGTTTCAAGTCTGTGCTCTAAAACTAAATAACAGAAAAGAATGAAAAACAAGCTCTGCGATATTCAACAATTCTTTTTTTTTTCTTCATAGAATAAAAAGTGAAATTAAAACTGGTATTGTGAATTAAATCCAAAAATAACATTAGAATTACCGACACAAGCCCTAAATATGAAAGTTCTCAATAAACTTTGAGAAATCCAAATAGAGCTCGATGCTGAAGGTGTTGACGAGTCTGTAGTGGCCTGTATCATGTTGTTGTACCAAGTCTTTTGTTAACAGAGTTTCAGAATGATTAAAATCCAGAATTGAATTGCATGCCCTAGTCGATGAAGACATGATGGACAAGGGTGCTGATGGCAAGTTTGAATTAAAGTTGTGATTGGAAGGTCGTGAATGCTGACATTTTATTGTCAACAAATCAAAACAGAGATCTTCCAATCTTTAGACAAAAAAGAATTGAAGATTATTCAGAATTGAACACTAAACACTACATCATATTTACATTCGGTCATCTTTTGTGATTCGTCATATTAACAGTAACCTTTACTTCTGCGTCATAGCTACAGTTGTGCTACCATAAGCAAACACTGTTACGTGTATACATTCTGTGTAATGTATGATGTCAACATGGACGGACGGAGATGCTCTCAAGGTGTGTAATCGCACGAGATCTTTCTGTCGCAATGAAAGAAAAGAATGAAGTCATCAAATCATTTAATATTTAATCAGATAAAAATATAAGAGTATATGAATATGTGTGAGGAAACTCTTGATAGTTCTGTTCTGTATGGCTTTAGAAATGTTCTACTAATTTACTTCCATGAAGAAATCCATTTGGGGGAGGCTGGTGTCAAGTGTACTATTCCAGGATAAAAAATGGCAAGTATTTACCTCTTTGGTAAAAGCATTTTATTTTTAGTTCAACATTCCAAAATCACTGATCAAGTCCAAAAAATGTCTTTAAGTGTTATCTCATCTGTCGAAATGATAAACTGTGAATTCAACATTTTGTTTGCTTTGAATTTTCTGGAACAGTGAAGAATGGTCTTCAAGTAAAGCAAATTTCCAGCAGTACCGTTCTGTAAAAAGATCAAAATTTAAGTATAATTGATCATTTTTTCTATCTATGCAGAACAGAAAGAATGCACTGAAGTGGGAAAAAGATTTGGTTGGCAAAAGAGTCCTAGTGTGTATAAGCATTA
Source organism: Sinohyriopsis cumingii (assembly GCA_028554795.2). Taxonomy (NCBI): domain Eukaryota; kingdom Metazoa; phylum Mollusca; class Bivalvia; order Unionida; family Unionidae; genus Sinohyriopsis; species Sinohyriopsis cumingii. Next base: position 583,373 of record JAPYKE020000126.1, on the reverse strand, counting down.
AGAAAAGCATTAATCCTTATCCAGTTAAATCAATATTTTAAATTTACCATCGAAAGACTTGACAGACTGGGCAAATGTCTCTTACAAATAAAATCACGAATTGAGCGACTGCATTTGGTTCTCAATCGTGTATGCTGATCTTGCTCCACCCATCAGCAATAAAATAATACAAAGAATGTTTATGTTTGTCCACATTGTTGCAATCGATAATGCAAGTGCTCCTCACTGAGGTGCCCACATAATTATTGGGTGTGGGTGTGGGAGCCAGATATGGTTGCACAGTTGAATTGTGGAAGGCATAAATATTCGATGATGGTGTGGTGTAGATATCATTTTTAGAAACAGGAGGTTGAATTATTATCTTAAAGTAAAATCTGAAACAAAGCCTTAACTCTATTTTAAACGACCGAATTTATGCTTATACTTGTAATGTTGATGATTCAGGCTATCCGCTTTGATCATTCCATATACGAAAATTGTACAAGAAATGAGTAAAAGTAACTTAACTCTTTCTCGGCAAAGAGCCAGTCTTTTATAATCCTTGAATCTTCCCTAACAGCACATTTCGTACTGGACATTAACATCAGTACCGATGTGGACATCACTATAAACTGGTATTGGTTTCTATTTGTTAACAATGTCCATACTCTTGTGGTCATAGAAATATGTAAGAGCATTCATGTTGCAGGAGAATATTAAATAACTTTCTTCCTAAACAGTGTGGTCCTTGCTAAGTGAACATGGCCCGCACGCAGATTTCTGTCTGTTTGGTTTAAAAGTGCTAATCTACATGTACACTGTAGGTCAGCATGCAGCATCTGTAGAGTTCAATTGAGGCGCCATAAAGAGTAAATTATTAGTAAACATTTACTTGTAAGCATAGGTGCTTGTATCATTGATTACAATATCAATGTCAGTCATACATGTAGTATAAAAATAATACTTTTATTATTTTATACTACTGTATGACTGACGTTTAAATCGTAAGCATCGATACAAGCCCTTGTAGTTTTACACTCCTTTATACATATGTACTTGCGTATTTCTAAATGTTAGATTTTATATATCAAATAAATATTTTATTATCTGATGTTTCATAAAAACTGAGCTATAAGTGAATTCATATCATTATAAAGTAAATTATTATAGACGTAGTCAATTTTGATGTTTTTACACTAGCTTGTGCCGAGCCATGCCCCATAGGACACACTAATGGTTCTAACAAGCCGATTTTTCCACCGTGTATTCTGATAACTTGGGTCACAGAAAAGTAAACGGAAATGTCTATGATTTGTTTTGTGATTATTTCAGTAATTGCCAGTAATATGGGGCTGTCCATTCAGCACTTACGCATGGAGGAGGAGGGGGGTAAGCCAAATGCATAGAAAACGGGGTGGGGGTGAAACCTCGATAATGATTTGTTTAATACATGACCTGTTCGACTGTTCAATAGGCGTTTGAATTTTAGCTGACACTAGACAAACTGTAATGTTACGCAGCATATACATTCTTTGATGCCAGCTTGACATTCAACATCAGTGGACAATGTTTTATTAAACACGTTAATATTATTAATCCTTTATGGTTTCTGTGTGGATTAAATATAACCGTTCTATAGAATTAGGGGATGGGGGCATCAAGCGCACTTACGCGGGGTTGGGGGGTGGGGGGCGTAAAGAAGTATACATATGTATGGGGGGAGGAGTCTAGCTTTGCCAGATTTTTGCGTACATACTAAATGGATGTCCCTAAGCAGAATTACACAATTAAGGAAGTATAAGAATGTATTGACTTTTCTGCAAATGTTAGGCATGGTAGAAAACAACGTTTATGTAATTCTCCAAATTTTCTGGAAAATGACGAGAGAGTTTATTAGGCCAAAAGGACTGTGCATCAGTGTTTATTTTTTTCTTCAGATATGTGGCTATTTATTTGTTTTACTGTTCTATAGTGGGGTTTGAGAAGTCTGAATAAAGGGGTTGCATCATATGTTTATGGTACATAGCATTCATTTTAGAGCAAAAGTTTGATTTCCTTTTAATATTTGTAAACTGCGTATTTTGGGGAGAGAAACATTTCACCTTTTTACAGATTACTTTATTAAACATCAACCATGATCAGTATGCAAGTTATTAACTTGACAGCTGTTAAAGTTTAATGGGTAGTCTGGTCATATGAGACCTTAATTCTGAATTGTTTCGTTTTATGAATAGTGAAATGAACCTCAATATGTTAAAATACAAGTAGCCTGTTGGGTCAAAATAAGATTAAAACTGTGTGAGAAAATAAGCAACAGCAAAATAGAAATAATGTCTGTTTGACAATAATGGGATGCTTGACATTCTACATTTGCACAAAATATTCAAGTACAAATAGCTCATGCGAACTCGCATGAGAAAATCCAGCTTTGAATAAATTTAAAATAAGTGTTTAATCATAATCAAAGTCCAAGTTTCTCTCGTGAGAAATTAGAACTCTGCCTTATTTTCAAACATGGTTGTATGTAATGGAAAAGAATGTTTTCTAAGTTCTACTTTCTCGTGTGAAAATTTAGACTCTCATGTGAGCAAAATCTACACACGTGAGAATCTGGTTAGTTTTTCCTTGGCTCCCAAGATCTAACAAACTGCACACATGAGCCTGCAAAATCTACCCAATTTGCATACATTTCTAACAAGGTTCTCGTGTTCAGCTTATGAGCAGCTCATGTGAATTGGTGAGGTTTTTCTGTGCGGGTGATCAAGTCCAAGGAATATCAGTAAATAATTTTCAAGATCATCCTTTAATGCCAGTTCTAAATTTTAGAAGGGCTAATTAAGACACATGTAAAACGAATGGCACCTCAGAGCTTTAATTAGCAACAAAAAAAAAAATCTGATGAAACCAATTCGAAATAAAATAACTGCCATCTTCTTTGAGAATAAAAAGAATTAAATGTAACAACCTGTGAGAGCTGGAAACGAAGACCCTAATAATAACGGAAATGAGATTCACAAGAGTGCATTTAATTTTATAATTTCATAACCTGACAGCACTGCATCGATTACTGCAGTTTGGCAAGCTGCAACAATAGATAATAATCTTAAGAGTTGTCATCTTAATCATTGTGTGAAGCAACATTCCCGGCTGTAGATTTTGCATCATATTCCATGAAAAACGATGGAAAACGCTGGAAAATTCTAGCATGGAAAACGCTGGAGTATTTGGACCAATATTCCAGCCTTTGTCCAGGGTAGGCTGGAAAACCCTGAACAATTCTTGCATGGAAAACACTGGACAATCCTAGCAGGAAAACGCTGGAGTATTTGGACTTATATTCCAGGCTATGTCCAGGGTAGGCTGTAAAACCCTGGACAATTCTAGCATGGAAAATGCTGGAAAATTCTAGCATGGAAAACGCTGGAGTATTTGGACTAATATTCCACTCTAGGCTATGTCCAGGGTAGGCTGGAAAACGCTGGACAATTCTAGCATGGAAAATGATGGAAAATTCTAGCATGGAAAATGCTGGAGTATTTGGACTAATATTCCACCTATGTCCAGGGTAGGCTGGAAAACCCTGGACAATTCTAGCATGGAAAATGATGGAAAACCCTGGACAATTCTAGCATGGAAAATGCTGGTGTGTCATAAAATCCAGATTACTGGCTCCTTACATCATCCGAGTTTCTAAAAATATGTTCTCTTACTCTAGTTACAGTTTGAATTTATTCTGAAGCAATCTTGACAACAAAATAACAGAAATTCACATTAATTTCTATCTCAATTTTAATTAAAAAATGTAAAATATGGAGTAATATTCCAGTCTTTATCCAGGGTAGGCTGGAAAACCCTGGACAACACTAAAATTTAGCTGAAAATTGTTGAAATATTTTATGAAAATTAGATTTTTTTAACAGTGATGCAACTTTTATTTGATGATAATTTCAAGAAGAACATGATCCAAATTACCCCAACCAACTCCTTGTATGGACTGAGGTGTCTAGTAACTTTTGAACAAGGAAACAAAAATTAAAAACTATACTTGTCACTGGTAGCTCAATAGGTTGTGCACTAGTATTCAGTAGATAACATGGCTTAAGTTGTCATAAATGTTGCTACACTTCTGCTGGTGTGTCATAAAATCCAGATTACTGGCTCCTTACATCATCCGAGTTTCTAAAAATATGTTCTCTTACTCTAGTTACAGTTTGAATTTATTCTGAAGCAATCTTGACAACAAAATAACAGAAATTCACATTAATTTCTATCTCAATTTTAATTAAAAAATGTAAAATATTTTTTACAAGTGTTGTTTCATAGTTCATTCACCACATTTCTTATTTTTCTGTTGTCACCACTGGAGTCTGGAAGTGATGGTACTCTTGATGGTTTAACCAAATCGCAAAGCTTCTGCCTCGCCATCCCCAAACCAAAATTGCAAGCTTGTTTTAAAGCTTGCAGCAAGCTTGCCACAAGCTTATTTATAAAGCTTGCGGCAAGCTTGTATTTGGAACATTGCAGCAAGCTTATTTAATAAAAGTGTCATAAGCATGCACAAGCTTGCGAAAGCTTAAGCTTGCACAAGCTTGCGCAAGCTTGTTATTTATTTACCTAGTACAATAAGTATACACAAGCTTGCGCAAGCTTGTTACTAGCTTGTGCAAGCTTGCAGAGATTTCTTGCTGCAAGCATCTGGGCTTTCAAAAATCAGACATGATTGTGTTTTCCCCCTTTCCAAAAAAACCCCTGAAAATGTGAAGGGGGGGTCTGGAGTGCGAAGGCCCCTGTCCAAAAATGCATTTTAGACTCAATGCTCCTGGTGGACCATATTATCATTAATATGTTGCAAAGTTTTACTTTATTCCAATGAAGTGATCTGCATATTTAATGATTAAATAATGTAATCTTATAGCTGCAATGCAGTGGAAAACAAATCTGTTCCGCCAAAACATTAAGTTTAATTCCATTGTTCAAGTTTATTCATTCACTGCAAGCTTACCCAAGGCTGCAGAAGCTTTATGTGTTCCCCTAGCTGCAAGTGTCACACCCCTATGAAATGATCATGAATAATGAATGAACTGGCATGAACTGTTCATGAACTTGGTTCAATAACCATTCATGAAAGTTCATCAAAAGGTTTATGAATTCTAGAATGTGCATGAACTGAAAACAGTCCACAAATTGGATCGTCATCATTCATGAACAAGTGCATGAACATATTCATCAACTATGATGAACAAGGTTTCTCAATGATTCATGACTTCATGAACAGTGCGTATAAAACAAAATATGATTACCTGACAAGTCACAAATACCTATTTCATCCTGAATCATACAATAACCTTAGATGGGGGATGGGGTTAATACAGTATAAAATGCAACATATTATCTTAAAAACTATATTTGATTTCAGATAAATTTAAACTGACAAGTGATATTCTTTTTTTTTTTAACCCTTAGCAACACTTTTTGTATGTTCTGTAATTTTTCTTTGAAAAATGTTCAAGAGATATTGGGGCAGTTGCCTGCAATCAACTGTTGAAGCATATTTCATCGTCATGGGGCTGTCTTTCAGCTGGGGTTTTCTCCTGACCAATCTTCTGTCAGAGACTGACCTGTCTGATAACTCTTTTGTGAAGATGTTCAGGGTCTATAATTTAATCAAATCCTGTCCATTGTCACTACTGAATGTCTCCTTCTGCAACTTAAGCTGTTCCATCTGATTACTGTTTGGATCTTTAACATTGTTTCAGCAGTCACAATTTAATGTCTCTTCCATCTTGGATCCTCCAGTTTTCAAATTTTCCTCCTTAACCTATAAACTTCATCCTCTAACAATTTTACTTTTCTGCTGTCTGGTCTGAAAAAACGTAAAGTTAGTTAATTACAGATAATCTCTAATCAACATTGTTTTTAGCTTTTAGCACATTATCATTGTACCCCACTTTACTTACTGGAATAACATGATCCAACTCAAAAATGATTTAATCCCTTACACATAATACTGAGCATTTATATTATTGCAGAATTTTGTCACTGTTTTATATTAATTGAATCTGTCTAGCCATAGGTATAGTCACAGGAGACGGATGTTTTATTCAGTAAAATATGACAATTTTTTTGACAACATCGTTACACTAAAGAACCGTATATATTACAGATAACGGTTACTTCATGCTTTCAAATATTTTCGTCATTTTTTATTGATAAAACGCCAGACTTGTGTGGTATAGGCCCTTAGTATGTCACTAATGCATCCACTCCGACTCCGCATGTTGCGTATAGCTGCTTCCGGTTTCATCACATTGTTATTTGTACTTTTATTGTGAACAGTTTCACGCATTAACTATTTTCTTAAGGTTTGTTTTTTAAATTACCAAATTACATCAGATTATAGAAATAGTGATGTCGTGTAAAAGAAAACAATCTCGAACATCTCAACTCCTATCGATATCATACCACGTCTGGTATTGAGAACTGGGGGGTGGGGGTGATAATGTTTAGTGATTTTCAAAACTTCGATGAGCAAGTTTAAATTAGGTCTGAACAAAATCGTGTCATTAGCTTGGTTATAAATAATATGATGCAGGGATGGTCCTGGCTTTTAAAAAGCTGTCGCCAAAAAAATCGCGAACCTCAATATTTTGTCGCCAATTTTCAAAAAGTGTCGCCAAAAAAAGTAGTGTACATTTTTCCAAGTGTTAATTTAGTCTATTACTGTAACAGGCAATGAAAATTACAAAAGATGGATTAGTTAATACTTTAATTACAACAAGCATTAACAAAATGTTAGAAAGTGTTACATGAAGATCCATTGCGATTTTAGGGCTGCCCACTTGTTGAATGCAGTTTCAAAGTCTAATTTTTCACATCTGTACATGCTGATTCTCATTAAATTCTCGAGAGATGAGATGCAGAGCTTATTTCTGATGTTGGTTTTTACGAGGTTCATCTTACTGAATCCACGTTCACAGTCCTCAGTGCTGACAGGTGACACCAGTAGTCTCTCAGCAGCCCCCCCCCCCCCCCCCCAAGCTTCACAAAGCTTGTAGCAAATTGCTTCCTAAATCACAAGAATGATCACTGAATGCTGTATAAATTTTCTCGACAAGAAAAATAGGATCTCCATTCCCATGAATGAAACTTACATGAGTCAACACCTGGCAATATTGGACAGTATATATAAGCATAAATTCACACCCAATTTAGGGATTCTTTCACTCCTGTATTTTGAGAAATAAATAATTATTATTAATTATGCAAAACTGTTTTTTTTTGCTATTTCTTGTTGCGGAGTTTAAGTCTCTGCAGCCGTAACACGGGACTGATGGCAAAAGGAAAAGATCAATGAGTAAAATGCTGCACTGGTGACAGATGTAATTGTGATTGAGATTTTTTCCATTTGCTTTGTATTCATACACAGTAGTTGGTACTTCAAAGGTTATCAGTTTTCTATGAAGGTTCAGCAAAACTATTGTATTGGTATAAAAAAAAACCAGAAGGATTAGCCATACAATTAATTGTATCTGTTCTATTCGCGTCTTCAGAAGTCGGTCAGTTGTAGGTATAGTGCAGTAGCATGACTGACTGTATCGCGGCATACAGTACTCAGCCCAGATGTCAGCATAAGCAGATTATGATGTAACAATGCACTGTAAAGATGGGGTTGTCAATAAGAACAAAGGATCGTTTGTGTAACAGATTGATTCCAATGCATTGCTTAGTCAAGTTTGTGGTTTCCTTTCATTCTGCCTTTTAATTTATCCAGTCCAAATCCACGATTGTATGTACAAATTAAATAACCAAAAAGTATGTCGCCAAAAAAATCGCCAGATGGCATATTTTTGTCGCCAATAAGGAAAAAAAATCGCAATTTGCGACATTGGCAAAGCCCAGGACGATCCCTGATGATGACATATATAAACCAATAAAATATCCATGTAACTTCTACCGAAATAATCACGAATGACCAAGAAAAAGATACTCACCGTAATTTTGGTCATCCAGGCTTGGTACGCTTTTCCGCCTAATTTTGCTCTCACCAAATCATTTCCTTCATATTCTTCAAAATCGCTTCTCTGCACTTCTACTTACTTTAAAAAAATGATATTGAAAATATTCTCATCTGTCCATTCCATGGGGTCCACGGTTTTTGTTCGAGGTTTTTGCCTAACCATCTGCATGGTCTTTGGTTTCTGAAATCGCGCACGTATATTAACCAATCATATCACGTCTTTTTTCATAGTCATCCAATCAGGATAATCATTGTTAATATATTTCGGTTTTTACTGCAAATTGGCAACCAGTGACTAAGTCAATAGAATATGCAGTTTATAACAGTAATGGAGAGAAGAAAAAAAACGTTAGGACAAAGTCATTGAAAGCTTTTTAAAGCAAATACATTTTGTTGATGCTGGCCAGAAAATATTTTCCCATATTAATCCAGAAATACTCGGGTTAAGTACACAAGTATTGAATTAAAGACCTGTATGAACATTTTATACAGTATATCATTTTAAAAAAAGAAGAAAAAATTCACCTTTATTTAAATTTCACTAATATTGTGAGAAGTTTGTATGATAAATTTTCATGAACATTTTATGAATATAATGATATAGATATTTAATATACATTTTTTTAAGAAATACCATGGTATTGCATCAAATACTTGAATTGTTTATGAACCATTAGTTCATGACATTTCAGGAACTTCAAAGATATTATAATAGTTCATAAAAATTCATCAGTGTGTTCATGAACTTCAAGTACATGATTCATCAAAATTCTTGAAGTTCATGAACATAGTTGAGGAACTTTCATGAACACTTCATGATTGTTCATCAAGTCATGAATTTGTTTTCGTAGGGGCGTGACAGTGATGGTGCCTGCTACTTTGATACATGGTCTCAAATTTTCACAAGTAATGGATATATATATATATATATATATATATATATATATATATGAGGAAACTTGTTGTAGGCTAGTTTAAATTTACTTTCTGAAACATACAAGAAAGCTTGCGCAAGCTAGTTTTACTTTCTGAAGAAAACAAGCTTGCGCAAGCTAATTTTACTTTCTGAAGAAAACAAGTAAGTTTGCACAAGCTAGTTTTACTTTATGAAACAAACAAGAAAGCTTGTGCAAGCTAAGCAAACAAGAAAGCTTGTACAAGCTTGCAAAAGCTTGTGCAAGCTTGCGGTTATATCCAGCTAGCTTGCCCAAGCCTGCACTTGCTTGTACAAGCTTGCGCAAGCATCCATGTTAGCTTATAAACATCAAACTAGCTTATCGCAAGCTTGCCACAAGCTGTCAGCAAGGATGCATTTTGGTTTGGGGCACTTCCCCAATGTTATACTTCTTGATGATTTCTGAAATACAAATCATTGTATATTAATAAATAGAATCGAGCAAGATTTTCAATCCCACAGAGAGAGAGAGAGAGAGATGGGGGGGATTGAGAGAGTTACGCCTGAAACATTTCATGCAATTACAGTACTTTTACAATCCCTGAGGTTGGTAATTGTAATGAGGCACTTGGCTTGATGACTAACTTAATAGGCTTAAAAACCTGTGGTTTCCATCATAAATTAAACTGGCTACCTAACTGCTTCTGTAGTTAGAGTAGTTAGAGCGCCTCCCACACCAAAACTGCCTACCCTTCTGCACATGAGATTCTCACGTGAGATCTAACTCAAGTTAGTCTCATGTGCAATTTAACATGCAAATTAGGTAGAACTCATGTGAGCAAATAGATTCTAATAAAAAAATCACATGTGCAGGAATTAAACAAAAGAAATATATTGCTCACGTGAGCCACACCTTGCTCACATGAGCCACACCTCGCTCACGTGAGCAAGATCTGCTCACGTGAGCCACACCTCGCTCATGTGAGCAAGATTTTGCTCACGTGAGCAAGATTTTGCTCACGTGAGCAGCATCTTGCTCACATGAGCAAAAACAACAAAAAACAACTATAATATTTAGTTTTTATTGAATACAAGAATTAAACAGAGTAAGATCAATATTCAAATCTAGTAATCATAAGCATATAATTTGAGTTCGATTAGTGATCTTTGAATAAGGTAAGACAACTAGAGTATGTATGTATGTATGTATGTATGTACCTGTTATATTAATACATCACATTTATTCTAAACACTTTAAGGTCATAATGAAAGATACTGCTGGAAATTTGCTTCACATGAAGACCATTCTTCACTGTTCCAGAAAATTTGAAGCAAACAAAACGTGTAATTGACATTCCTGCTTCTGAATTTCATTATTTGCCAGTCTGCAACAATATTTTCAGGGGCCCCGAGTGGCCGAGTGGTCTAAAGCGCTCTCCGTTACGGATCACTGCCATCTCACCTCTGTCTGCGGCGGTTCGAGTCTAGGATTCAGCCAATGTGGGTATGTGAGAAAGCTTGCCAGTAGCTTCTCGTGGGTCGGTGGTTCTTTCCGGGGTTTTCCCGGGTTCTTCCTCCACCATTAATACTGGCCGCCATGTATAGCCTATCGTGTGCTGAAAAATGGCGTTAAGCCCCAAAACAACAACAACAACAACAACAATATTTTCACTTGGAGATTGTTCTCTTTGAATCAATGCACTTCCTGTTGACCACTGAATTTAAGTTAGCAGGCTCAGTTTTGAACTGTTGAAAAATGAAACCTGAAATGGAAATGAAAAAGTTGGTAGAAGTTATTTTTCTTCTGATCACAGCATTTGAGACATTATGTAAGGTTGATTTTTAAAGATTCGTTTTACAAGGTAAAGGCAAAATACATAATTCTAGTTTGGATTAGATGGCACTTTATCACAATGTGAAAATAGGAGCCAACTGTTTTCCCAAGGACATACTTATGCAGCCAACCCAGTCTGAAAATTCATCCTTTGGACTATGAGTCAAATAGCTCTACCAACAGAATTACCATAGTTCAGTAGCAAACATATAAACTGCACTGTTGATGAGATACCTGCAAGTCATGTTGCATATTCCAAATTTGACTACTTCTGGATAAAGATGTCAATGTGTACCCGGGTATTCTCCCATAGATAATAACCTGGGTAATAAAACGAACAATTGGGTACCCGTTAAAAAAAAAGTGTTCACAGGGGCTCATATGGTTGCTTACAATTTACTTGTCATACGTGGTCTGTATAACAATACAATCCTTTCTCAAGTGACCTATTTAAGAATCAACGCCGACATTTCAAGCCTGACCATCCTAACTTCATGCCTGTCCATGGTTCATGTGCCAATTTTCTCATGACTTAAAACACTCTTGTTTTCAGATCCTGGTGACATTATCTGGGTCAAATAAAATTAAGCACAATATGAAGGTCTGGTTTAACTTGGCTACTGTAACATGCACTTCTTATACCACCATGTTAGGACAAAAAATGAATGAAATGGACAGCTATATAGACTGAAATATAAAGATAAAAAAAGTTTGCTACTTAATAACAGTTTTGAAAAAAACAAATAAAAATTAATGCATTTGTAACTTCTGCATGAATTTTATATCAAACAGTTCCAAGAAAACAGGTTCTTGAATGTGAAACCATTTGCCCTAGATTCATTCTATTTGATACTACACACATAGCAGTCCAGCTTAAATAGAAAATAAATGGCACCAGATATAATTTTTAAAAAAAGAAGAAAAAACAACAACAAAAATAACCCGGGATGTATCAATGCAACTGATGGATGTTATGTAACTGAAAAATGTTAGAGAAAAGAGATTTTGTTAAACTTAAAAACATGTTGCACAGGACCGTCGTTATGGGATGAACCATGGCAGGTTGAGGATAATACAACAATCAGCATTTATGGACTTTATGACGATTCGCAAAAGTTACTATAGACATGTACACTAGTCGAAATGACTGTTATGCACAAATAATTTATCAATTTCTTTTGTGTCTATTCTCATCCATACTACTAATCCACACAAGTTCAGCTGATTTGTGACAAAAATTATAACTGCATATACATTTTTCATACAGTTTTCTGTAATAATGGCATGTAATTTATACTGGTTGTGCTCAGATTATGATTTTTGCCACTTATATCAGTAATAATTATGCTTACAGCTCTTTTTGGGATTGGAACATGTGAACCTACAACAAAGCAGTTCAGCTTCACATTTAATACAATTTCCTTTTGATTGTATACTCTGGTAACCAATCATTAGGAATGATGGGTACACATTAGAAATTTCCAAAAAATTGACATCTCTACTTCTGGAACAGTCCTCTGGAAGATTTCTCCAAAACTTTTAGGATACATTTTTCCAAAAATATGTACATTTGCAATATATAAAGAAATTCAAAATCTTGTTTCCAATTTTTATATTTAAAAAAAAAATGTATTGGGGGTCAAATTTTAGAGTCTGAAATGCATATGTTATCATGTGTATTACATCAAAAGATTTGAAGCGTCTTATACATACCCTTTACTGGAGTTGGAATTTCCTCTAGCATGGCAATGGGGTTTTGTCTGACTTCTTCCTGTTGCTGTCAATGTTTTGCACTTCTTTTAAATGATTGCTAACTTTGTTGTGTTCATTAAATTTTGTGACCTTCATCAAATTTAATCTGTAAAAAAAAGATAAAAATTAGTATAATTGATCCTTTTAAATCTATGCAGAACAGAAAGAATGCACTGAAATGAGAAAACGATTTGGTTGGCAAGAGAGTCCTAGTCTATAAGTGTATATAAGCATTAAGAAAAGCTGTAATCCATATCCAATTAAATCTCTATTTTAAATTTACCAATCAAAATATTTGACAGACAGGGCAAATGTCTTTAGGAATAAAATCATGAATCAAGCTACTGCATTTGGTTCTCAATCGTGTATGCTTATCTTGATCCACCCAATCAGCAATAAAATAATGCGAAGAACATTTATGTTTGTACATATTGTTTCAATCGGTAATGCAAGTGCTCCTCACCGAGACGCCCGAATTATTATTGGGGGTGGGGGTAAGAGCCAGACATGGTTGCACAGTTGAATTGTGGAAGGCTTAAATATTCGATGATAGCGTGGTATAGATATCATTTTTAGAAACAGGAGGTTGAATTATTATCTTTAAGTAAAATCTGAAACAAACCCTTGACTCGATTTTAAACGACCATGCGAATTTATGCTTATGCTTATAATGTCGATGATTCAGGCTATCCACTTTGATCATTCTATATGCGAAAATTGTAAAAAAAGAAATGAGAAAAAGTAACTTACCTCTTTCTCGGCAAAGACCAGTCTTTCATAATCTTTGAATCTTCCCTAACAGCACGTCGACGTCTTCTGTTTCGTACTGGACATTAACATCAGTACCGACGTGGACATTTTTAGATGTTGGTGTTTTTTTCTATATTTTAATAATGTCCACACTCTTGCTGTCAGAATGTCTTAAGAACAAACACGTTGCAGGAGAATATTAAATAACTTTCTTCATAAACAGCGTGGCCCTTGCTAAGAGAACATGGCCCGCGCGTAAATTTCTGTCTGTTCGGTTTAAAAGTGCTATTCTACATGTACACTGTAGGTCAACATCCAGCATCTGTAGAGTTTATCTGAGGCGCCATAAAGGGTAAATTATTAGTAAACACATTGTTGTACGCATAGGGGCTTGTATCATTGATTACAATATAAAAGTCAGTCATACATTTAGCATAAAAATAATACTTTTATTATTTTATACTATTGTATGACTGACATTTAAATTGTAGGCAACGATGCGAGCCCTTCTGGTTTTACACTCCTTTGTACACATGTACTCGGGTATTTCTTAATGTTATATTTTATATATCAAATAAATGCTATTTTATTATCTGATGTTTCATAAAAACTGAGCTATAAGTGAATTCATATCATTAATAAGTTAATTAATATAGACCAAGTTAATTTTGATGTTTTTACAGTAGCTTGTGCCGAGCCATGCCCCATAGGACACTCTAATGGTTCTAACAAGCCGATTCTTCCACCGTGTACTCTGATAACCTGGGTCACAGAAAAATTAACGGAAACGTCAGTGATTTGTTTTGTGATTATTTCAATAGGAAATTTCTTTTATAAACTTTGAAATGACACGATCAGAACATTTAAATGGCTGCAAATAAGCAAAATTTTCCATTGCCAAGAATATACACGTGTAAAACAGTGCGAAACAGCTACACAACCAAACACGACTGGATTAGGCAGTTTCTTACGGATTTATTAAATTTTATGTACAGTACATGTTTTTTTTTTATACTGATAATGTACATATGCATAGAAAACGGGGTTGGGGTGAAACCTCGATAATAATTTGTCTAATACGTAACCTGTTCGACTGTTCAGTTGGCGTTTGAATTTTGGCGGACACTAGACAAAATGTTTAATGATACCCCGCGTATTTCTTTGATGCCAGACATTCAACGTCGGTGGACAATGTTTTATTAAACACGTTAATATTATTAATCCATTATGGTTTCTGCGTGGATTAAACATAGGCCGTTTTATAGAATATGGGGAGGGGGGCGTCAAGCGTACGTACGTGGGGGGGGGGGCGTAAAAAAAGTATGCATGCGTGGGGGAGGGGGGTGTCAAGCTTTGCCAGATTTTTGCGTACGTACTAAATGGATGACCCCAAAGTCGAATTGCACAATTCAGTAAGTATAAGATTGTATTGACTTTTTGTGCAAATGTTAGGCATGGAAGAAAATGACGTAGTTTATGTAATTCTCTAATTTTTTTGGAAAATGACTTGAGAGTTTATTAGGCCAAAAGGACTGTGCATCAGTGTTTATTTTTTTTTCCAGATCTGTGGCTATGTATTTGTTTTACAATTTTATAGTGGGGTTTTAGAAGTTTGTGAATAAATGAGTTGCATCATATGTTTATGGAACATAGGATTCATTTTAGGGCAAAAGTTTTATTTCCTTTTTATATTTGTAAAGTGTGTTTTTTGGGGAGAGAAACATTTCACCTTTTTACGGATTACTTTATTAAACATTAACCACGATCAGTATGCAAGTTATTAACTCTATTCTTTGTCAGCTATTAAAGTTTAAGGGTAGTATGGTTATATGAGACCTTAATTCTGAATTGTTTCGTTTTATGAACAGTGAAATGAACCTTAATATGTTCAAATACATGGAGCCTGTTGGGTCAAAATAAGATTAAAACTCACTGTGAGAAAATAAGTTGAAGATGTTTTAAAATTTAAAAAATACAACAAAGCAACATGAACAAGTGCAAAGTAGAAATGATGTCTATTTGACAATAATGGAGATGCTTGACATTCAACATTTACACAAAATATTTAAGTCCAAACTGCTCATGTGATAACTCACATGAGAAAATCCAACTTTGAATAAATTTGAAATAAGTGTTTAATCAGAATCGAAGTCCAAGTTTCTCACGTGATAACTCACGTGAGAAATTAGAACTCTGCCTTATTTTCAGACATGGTTGTATGTAATGGAAAAGAATGCTTTCTAAGTTCTACTTTCTCATGTGAAAATTTAGATTCTCACGTGAGCAAAATCTGCTCACGTGAGAATCAGGTTAGTTTTTCCTTGGCTCACAAGATCTAACAAACTGCACACATGAGCCTGCAAAATCTACCCAATTTGCATACATTTCTAACAAGGTTCTCATGTGCAGCTTATGAGCAGCTCATGTGAACTGGTGAGATTTTTCTGTACGGGCTGCTGCTGGTGTGAGAGGTCACAGATTTGAACCCAAACCGAGTCACACCAAAGACTTATAAAAAAAAAAAAAGGTACTATTAGCTGCCTCACATGGTTCTTAGCATTAACCCGTTACCTCATGCTAGTGTCTTTTGACGCCTCTGCTCCTTTGACGTGGAAGTGCCTTTTGACGCCTGCTGTAAACATCAGCCATTTTAAGCCGGTTTTCATAGTACCATCCTCGGGGAAAACCCCCTATTAGATACTACATTCATTTCTGTGAATGACAATTACATCAGATCACATGGTCACTGTTTATGCCCTGGTCGATATCTGCTATTTAAAGTAACTGGGTCATAATCTCCACTCTCCAAAATGGAGGTCGCGGATTTCATTGAGTACTTAAGGTTTCACGATTAGAATCAACTACGAAAGATTCAATAACTTAGGTAAAGGCTCTAATATTGATGTAGGCAGCAATTAGTTTTTATAAATTATCAAATTCAGATGACTTAGAGATGTAGATGCAGACAAAATTGTAAATTTCAAGTACGAGAAATGGCAGCTACGATTGGTTACACAGCCTCACTGACATGATGGTGAATGAGTCCTCTCAAGATTTTGAAGCACATAAAAAATTCTTCAGTGAAAAATAATTACACAGCTATAACAATCAGACTTTAATATTAAATTTTACCACACATAACAGATGTGTACAAAAATGTAAAATGGTCACAATTGCTGTTAAACGTAACATACTCTACATTGCTTAACAGTTAACAGGCAGGCCTATGCGTATGGAGTTGAATAGGTAACAGGTGCTCTATTTATATTATGCTGCACTTTGTAATATAAGGTAAATGGTTAAGAGGTTAGTGTTAGGACTGGTCAACCTGGTGTCAAGATAATGTGACTGGGTGGGAGACATTATGCTACATGTCTGTGGCATGATATCCCAGTGCTAGATATCACTATAAATTGCCACACTGCAGACATCGTTATAGTGATGTGACTAAATATCTGTTAAAGCTACGTTGCTAAACATCTGAATCACGCACACACAAACTGGCTACCATATACATGCAGTTGTGATTATACCATTTAAACTGATAGTATATTTACATTGTCCATTTGAATATTGCCTGTCTACACTATAATGTTTCAAGTAGTAGTTATGTATATGTTTAAATTTCACAATAATGTTCCAGCCTTAGTTCATAAAAAAAATTGTTACAATTTGGCATATATTTTGTCAAAGGTTAACAGAGTTTAAAATGCATGGTTAATAATTTAAAATATACCATAAATTATTTGAATTCTGGACTGGTCTTGGAGAGGTGGCCTTGTGTGTACTTATTATTGGCTCTTGCCCTAAGTTAGCATCTTGCCAATATAGTCACCAGAACTGTACAGCATTCTGAATATTTATTTAGCAGCTTGGTTAAAATCCTAAATTTGACATATTTCTGCCTCATGCTGGGTGCGAAAAAAAAATTTAATCCAAATTTTCACCATGATGATTCATATGCACTAAGTTTCTGATACATTTACTTATCTACATACACAACTCCAGGTTATAGCTAATGTTCTAGACATTTGAATTTGAAACAAATGTGGTATTACCTCTCGCTTGCTTGATTCAGATTAAAAGATCGAAGAATTTCAATGAAGCTGTTGCCATCAAGTTGTTTGCATATCTGTGCCTTGCAACTTTTTTTCTGAAATTAAAGGACACAGACTAAACAAGTATTTTTGGTGAGGAAAATTGATAATCATTTGCAATAGTTTACAGCTGTACATTCTTATTAATTATACAATAAGTTACTATTAAATATTACTGAAATGGCTGTATATAAATTGGATAGACAGAAACAAGCCATAACCTGAATCGAAGCTTAATTAGAAAAGAGATCTACTGGTATATTTCAGAGTCACAGTCTGAAATTAATTAAAACAAATATAACATTGCTACAAATAGTACATTAA
Source organism: Sinohyriopsis cumingii (assembly GCA_028554795.2). NCBI lineage: Eukaryota > Metazoa > Mollusca > Bivalvia > Unionida > Unionidae > Sinohyriopsis > Sinohyriopsis cumingii. Next base: position 565,725 of record JAPYKE020000126.1, on the reverse strand, counting down.
TGTCTGGAAAATAATAACGAAAAGGTAAAAAATACAAATACCAGTCAGATCATTAATAATATCATGGGTGAATACAATTTAAAGTGAAATTTACAGTTTGGAAATGTATATTCGCAAGGCCGGCATGTACCAACTTTTAGAAAGACAGCCATGAGATGACTGGTCATTGTGCATTGCCGTTAGGGATAAGTAAAAAATATTGCCAGTTATGTAAACAAAGCTTAAAACATAACACATACCCATCAATACCCTTACAGGTTTGACGTTTAATTTATGTCTTCAAACAGCATAAAAAAAAAGAAATTGTTCCATAGGATATATTTTGTAATAGCTTTCTGTAAATTTACGTCACGCGAAGTCTTTCGCAGCTAAGGTACTTGGCGGCTGTGCAAATAATTTTGCTACATTTGGACTGGGAAATGACTTACCTGCAATTTTCACAATAATACACTCATGGTATCCCTTGAATCCACGACAAACTGCCATCACTTTCTCTCCCGTGCGATATTCCTTCATTTCTTTTCGTGGCGAGTGAAAATCAGCCATACAGATTATGCCTCCCTGAATGTGACGATCATTCAACCATATAACCAGGGATATTTCGGGTTCAATGGTCATCTTAAAATCCTGGGACATTTTATATTGTACAATTTCAATGACACTCTAATTGAAAATTGCGCCCAAATTCTAGACTGGTTATCCAAAGTCTTTAACGGTGCCAAATTTAGAAACAAAATTTACAGAAACTTTTTTTTTTTCTTCTTTTTTCTTCTTCTTCTTTTTGCAGAATATTTTGTTCTAACGCATGAAATCGAAATGTGCCGGCCTTTTCAATGTAGTAATTGGTTTTTGAAAAAATTAATTCATAATTTTATATCCCATCATAGTCAACTTCCTCAGCCATCATCATACGGAACAACCTCAGCTATTTCTGCGTGACAAAAACGTGACTCCGATACAAGAAGGCGAATACTTGACAGAAAAATCAGAAATTTTGTTCTCTTTTGATTTATGATTTATCAAAAGAGTTAATATGTATACATCAGATACCAACGCCGTGATTTGGATATGTTGGGAAATGGATCGGTTTACAGTAAAGTGGTTTTAGAAGACAAAGTTTACGACCAAGAGGCAATGTTGTGTCGAGGTGTGGAACACAAATGGAAAGACAACACAAATTGGACACCCAAATATTGTAGGTGAGTATGAAACAAACGGAGTCTCGACTTTATCTCGTTCGCCCAAGTATAAACCGACTATATGATTAACCGCCCAGCACTATATTATATATGTATGACTGGTAATTAAATTGTAAGCAAGTATAGAAGCCCACGTTATACAAGCATAGTCAATGGTTAACACCGGCTTTTGGCACTAATTATTTAGTCCTGGTATTGGTATAAATTGACAGATGTGTTCGAAGCTGCGCAGTTGAAATTCATTATATAATTGTAATACGAAATAGTTGTTAAAAGAACTGGCTGATTTAATTTCAATAAATGTGTAAAGATATGCAAGGTCAAAAACAAGTTTCCTCCTGCACCAGTTTTAAAATTAGAGTAGGTATTTTTGTTTTTCAATATATATATAACTTTCAAAGCAACCTAATTTGTGCACTTTTTTTTATGTTAACAGCCATAACCTTGTAATTGTCAGTCTTGGAAATGTTAACTCCAGTGATACATGTAAGCCCAAAAAGGGACTGCTCTGGTATTATGATAAAGTTATGAATTTATTGAGTATTTGTAGATCTAAGTCTAAAAAGGTCTTTAGGTTACTGCTAAATTTTCAGACTGCTTCATATATATAAGTAAAATCATAACTTAAGTCCTGGATAAAGAAATTTTGAAAAATTTCACATTAATCTTAGCAAGATTAAAATTTACCCAAGTTTTACCATGAAGATGATTTTTGAACGATATTTTAATGTTTAAATCAGTCTGACTGTACAGTCTGTAAGCGTTTTAATGTTGTTTGTGTATTACAGGTATTGGCATTCAGGAAAAAATACATAAGCAATATGAAGTTAATTCCACAAAATCCATTCCTAAAAGCACCATGTTCTGGAGGAAGAGAAAACAATGGTAATTCTAGGAGTAGTATAGAGTTTTTTCACATTTAAAATAATATCTGCAGCTGTCTCTCACAACATTGTTTATTTTTGTGAAGATAAGCATTATTCTTTATACATTTGTTCTTACCTAGTACATTCACAGCTTAACATGGCTCATATCTTAAACACAGTTTCATTACCATATCAATAATTTAAGGAATAAACAAATTTCACTTTACAACACTAAGTGGAATTTTCAGAGTATATGCTGAAATCATTCAGTATTTACAGACAGAATATTCAGTGTGCGTGTTTGAACAGAACATTTACTCTGTATGGGTTATCCAACACACCATACACAACATATGCACAATGTACACCATATACAACCAAATCAGCCAATTACAGAAATTCCAGGAAGTATCTGATCAGTATTGATTCTTGCAGAACAAGATATAATAATTTATTGTTATGCATTGTGATTTAATCATACTTCAGTTTTTAATTATTTAAAATGTTAAATATGATTTTTACTTTCATTTTTCTTATAACGCCCTGAAACGTTATGAAACTTGAGTTGTGTTTCTGAAAACATCACATAAATTTATGAAGTGTATGTTGTATCACATGTACTTTGTATGATTGAGTATATTATTGTGTATCAATTACTTGTCATTTACATGCATTCATTGTGTATCATGTTTGCATTACCCATGTTTAAATGATGCATGCATTAACATTGGATTTGTCGAACTAAACTACTGTAACAGTGTAATATTAACTGTACATATTCAATTCCCACAACAAAACAATAATGTTTGAATGTTAAGATTTTAATATTAATTATAAATGTTCACTAAAATTTGTATTTCTCATTACAGTGATGTTGACCTAGGTGAATCCAGTTCTGTTGGTCTTGGTGATTATGAAATTGGTGACTGTATGAGTGCAAGTAATACTAACTCATTAAATATAATGAGAATATCAACAGATAAACCAACTAGATATGGTGACAGTGACACGAGTTTTTCATCCGACTCAGAAGAAAGTATAGAGTTTACCCATCCTATGTCACAGATCCCCCACTTTATGTCATAGCCCCATAACAATATATATATTGTAGTGAAATCACAAAGTCTGAACATGTTATTGCCTTTGGGGCTTTGCCAACAAGACATAAATTGTCAAACATTGCTAAATATGTGACTTTTTGGACTTAATTCATTTGCATCTTCCTTCAGCAAACACAGGATTAACAATTGTCAAAGATTTGAAGGAAAAAATGTGAATTCAGTAAGGAGTATCTCAAATACAATTTTTATTGTGAGATCTGCAAAAAATTGATGAAATGTGTGAAACTGAGGGCTGTACAGGTGCAACTAATAAGTATGAGCAAACATCTCTTTGGAATGAAGTTGGCTCTGACAAGAAAGAAGACTTCCTTTCGTCATCAAAAATAGGATAGAGGGTCTTCGAGAACCTATTATTGTTGTTGAAATTGGAAATGCCATTTATGGTGCTATTCTCCCCAATCATCATGAAAAGGACTAAAATGGCTCTCACCATTGCACAGCAGAATTTCATACTTATACACTGTAGTGTCGAGCTTATGTGGTGAACAGATTTGGACATATTTACGATTGAATATGCGCCAGATATTTTCTGGTCAGGATTTGACTAATTTTTCAAGATATCTTTTCATACATGTATAGTTTGTGTTACACCAACATTTTTGTATAGTGATGTTCTTTTGATAATGAACATTTAATTACATATATGGTACATAAAATAAATGATGTACTACTTCAACACTTGTGGTTTGTCTTTTTAAAGCAGGGGTCAAGTATGTGTGTGTGTGTGTGTGTATGGTTTAGTTTGTTTATTTGACTGACTGTCCTCTATTTCTCAGTGTATATTTATCATAGATTTGAAATAATAGTTTAGTTTCAAGTTCAAAAATCTGTTACAGCGCAGTTTAGACATGATTGCTCTTTCTTTAGGTAATTAAAAATAATTCTTAGTACCAATCTTGAAAATTGACTAAGTTCTTTTCCAGGGTTTAAGTGTCCTTGTAATGAGAATGGTTATCCACAAATTATCAAAGTGAACAATCTCAACATTTTACTAAGGGAAGCCATAAAGGCTATCAAACAATTTTCCTGCTGACATCGATAATGCCACTTCTCGGCTGTTACTACTGTTCAACAATTGTAATCTTAACAATTGTCATAGTGACTAAACCGGACATCTTATGATAACACAGCAGTAAGGCTAATCAGATTACATGTACTTACCCTTTTGTATTGATTAAAATTTGAGTCTTTCTCAGCTTTATGGAATAAATGTGGCTTCTTGTGAGGTGTAAATGATCTAATATTAACCTTAGTGAGTTCATGTACATTAGTCAACACCTCTTTCATTAAAGAAAACATGACATTGGGAAATCAGATTATTTAACACGTTATGAATAAAACACTGGTTCTGGATACATATTAAAATAAAATGTAGCCACTTGTGAAGGGTAAATTTTATATTATTGCACTAATATGCTAGCCGTTGGTCACGTTACCTGAGTGGCCTTTCATGAGGGGTAATTTTGAACACAAACGCGTCATTGCCAATGGATTCTGGCCATAAGGAGCAGGTGGCCACTGGTCAACGGGGCTGTTCAAGAGGGGACTACTGTACTGTTATTTATTTTTCAAATTAGATTTCTGCAACATTTGTGTTTACTTGCCAACTATAATTGGCAGTGTGTGTGCACTGACTTTAAAATGTTGGACAATGATCTTAAGCCCATCCTGAAGGCTCAATGGAATAAATTTCAATTAAATTCATAATTTTAAAGAAATCTGTGTGTCCTTTGCATGTTAAAGATACAAAAATCTGTCCAAAAAAAGACCGCTGAGAATTTGGTGTCATAAACAGGGATCTAACCTTTGGTATGTGGAAATGATTTTTGGAAAATATCTTGGCAAAGCAAAAAAGACCTCATAGAAGTTTGAAGGACAACTAAAAAATACATGCTGTATAATATAAATAGTGTTATGTAACTGCACATAGACGTGTTTTGAAATGTGTTTAAATGATTTTATCATTCCTATGGCATTCATGTGGAATTTCTATTCGCTATTTTCCAATAGGATCAACATGTTTTAGCCATTTGTCCAAAATTTCCCTGGTTAGCAAAGGATATCTCTGCTGTATAGGAATCTTCTCAAAGAGCTGTACACTTTAAGCAAGCAAATTTTTGCCATCTTTTCTTTGTAGCAGAGCTGCCAACCCTCTTAATTTAAGCACGAGTCTCATAAATTCTAATGTACACTTCTGCCATGCGCTTGGAGTACACGTGTATGTGATTTGTATTTTTTTAATGTAACTTTAAGAATTTTTCATTCCTATTGTCATGTTTACCCCAACCCAGAGTAGCCCAGTTTGAAACATGTATAATCAAGGTAATTCTGACGGGTCATTGTTTGATGTTGAACATTGCCGAAGGCTAGCACTAATCCGTTACGTAAGATTGTTGTGGCTAGAATAGAAGAACCGGACATCGGAGTTGCAAAGTCACAGATAGCCAATTATCACCTAGGTGTCGAAATGTTTCCAAGATCAAAAGAAATTGCCTGAAGAAGTGGGAGTGTCCTAACTTCTTTCCTCTGCAAACAGACAGATAGGTTGAACTGGCCGCCAAGACGATTGGACAGGGGCACAGCGCCACCCAATCAGAATCGAGATGGGGGGAGACCTTGATTTGGGTAGAATGATATCCCTGCGTTTTCCGGCAAAAGTTAGTTCGCTGAGAGAAATTACCCAGAGAAGAGGTTAGCGTAACTCCGAATAGCCATTCGTTATTGGCGGGAAAATCTTAGAGCGGGAAGGTCTAAGTACAGAAAGCTTCAAATAAGGTCAGTAGATATTTGTTCGGTCTTTGTGGAATGCGACTGCATTTTAATTGTAGGTCGTATGTATACTTTATTATTACTAGAATCGTAGTACAAAGAATTACTTTGTTTTGTTAATATGTTGCATATTTTGAAGAAATGACTTGATATTTGTAAAGAATTATATAGCTTGCTAGCCGTCGTAAGAGTTAATATTGTAATTTACTATGGGGGTATTTTATAGTAGACTAACACATATGTTCATATGATTATAGATTTTGCCATTGGTGAATATTTGTGATGTACAGACATGCGTCTGATTTTGTCGGATTGTAGTACGATGAGATTAAATATATACGTGACGCAATGTATTGATGTCTGTATAACAATTCGCTGATACTGTGTTATTACGCCATTGTTTACCCAGCAAGAAATGTGTGTGAATTTCGATGTGTATGCATGCGTGGCCGAAACAGTGACAGCTATCTGATGGTTAATTGTCGTTATAGTGTGAGGTGAGGTTCGATAAAACATTTGTTAACGCCTTGTGGTTTTTCACAGGAAGCTTTGAGGGACAGACCAGTTTCAGTTTGGTCCCGTAGTCTCAGATAGAGAGACGGAGGAAAAGAGAAGAAAGGAGAGAACTCAGGACAAGTTGAAGTCTAGGAGCGAAATTAGAGGAGGAGATAATAGAGAGGGAAAGGAGAAGAAAGGAGAAGTTGAAGTCTGGAGCGAAGCTGGAGGAGATAGTAGAGAAGAAACAGAGACAAAGAAGGAGTTAGAGGAACGGAAGGAAGGAAGAATCAGCGGGAAGAAATAGATGAGTAGATGCAAGGACAGGGGGAAAATCGAACTCACACTGTAAATCACGGGATGAATTAGGCTGTCACTTGGTCGAGGGAAAGACGAGTGATTGGAAGTTATCGTTTTAAATTATCACATTTATTAAATTGTTATTGATTGAATTTCATCTTCGTGTTCTCTATAATTTAACCGTCGGCATTGCTGACTGGGGGCTCAGAGCTGTAAATCTACATCATCACTAATTTAACTTTCTAACCTAACGAGCCAGGGTGGAACTTTCAATCTAATTTAATTAAATTATATTGGGAGGACCCCACCCCAATATGACAGAACGTCACACCTATCACAATCATGTCTGCTTTGTATCAGTTTATAGTGATGTCTAACACTGGGATATCCTGTCGCAGACATGTAGCATGATGTTCCACCCAGTCACATTATCTGACACAAGGCTGACGAGTCCTAACACTAACCTCTTAATGCCGAGTGCCAAGCAATGTAGCTTGAATTTTCATCATTATGGAAAGAAAGAAAAAAAAACCATTACAAAAGTAAATTTGCATTCTTGTTGCCTGTCTCGCCATATACTGTCTGTGTCTATTTATAAACTGCATGATGGAAGCAGATACTCAATTTCTGTGTTCCCACGCTACTGGAAGGTTGGGAAAAGGTCGGGAGAAGTGATTTTTTTCTTAACTATAAAATGTCCTTGATTTTTGCATTAAATATTGGTGAAGATGGGGGAGGGGAAACCTGATAATATTCCTCCTCCACTTGTGTTGGCATGCGTTAGTCTCGAGCGACGATGGAACTATGCCTATGAGAGAAGTCCTGGTTGGTGGTTGTGCAGCATCAGATGTGGCTATGTAGTTCAACATGGGAGTGGCAGTCCTTGCTGCACTGAAGATTGCGTCTTGTGTTGGTTGTAGCTGCTTCTTCTTCATCTGTGATAGTCTTTCATCAGCTAGCAAGTGTAGCTTGTCCTGTCCGGCTTTCAGACCAGTGATCAGAGGATGTTGCCAGCTTGATCTGTCTAGAGCGAGCTCTTCCCAGGTGTTGACATCGATGCCAAGGGCTTTCATGTCATGCTTGCAGACATCCTTGAAGTGGAGATGTGGCCGTCCGATTGACCTTTTGCCAGCGGCAAGTTCCGAATAAAGAATGTCCTTGGGGATCCGTCCATCATCCATGCAACGTACATGGCCCAGCCATCTGATGCGACGTTGGCAGAGGAGTGTGACCATGCTGGGAATCTTGGCATGTTTGAGCACCTTGTTTGTTACTTGATCACTTCAGGTGATCCCAAGTATGCGTCAGAGGCATCGCATGTGAAAGGCACTCAGTCTTTTCTCTGTGAAATGTACAGAGTCCAGGTTTCATTGGCATACATGAGAGTGCTAAGCATGCAGGCATGGTACACGGTGATCTTTGTGTTCAGGGTCAGCATGCCATTGTTCCACACTCTCTGCGACAGCCTGGAGAAAGATGTTGATGCCTTTCCAATCTGCTTGCTGAGCTTCAAGCGAGAGGTTGTTGGTGATGGTAGAGCCGAGGTACATGATCTGACTGACCACCTCAAGTTCGTAGTTGTTGATGATGATGCTGGGGTGGTGGTCCGTGTCCTGAGCCATCATGTTTGTTTTCTTCAGGCTTATGGTTAACCCAAACTCATTTCATGCTGTAGCAAAGCATGCCATCAGGCGCTGAAGCTCAGCTTCTGTGTGGGTGGCTAGAGCAGGATCGTCTGCGAAGAGCATGTCCCTGATGGTGACTATCACACTTTGCTCTTTGCCTTCAGCCGTGCCAGGTTGAACACTGCTGTCTGATCACGTGTGCAGATAAATCCCTTATGTGGACGTCCCAAAGACGTGCTTGAGCAGGACTGCGAAGAAGATGCTGAAGAGCATGGGGGCAAGGATGCAGCCCTGTTTAACTCCACTGCGGGTGTCAAAGGGGTCTAATGTTGAGCCATCATATTGCACTGTGCCTTTCATGTCATCGTGGAAGGACTGAATCATGCTTGGCTTTGGAGGCAACCAATTTTCACCAGGTTTGTGAAGAGTCCATCTCTGCTGACTAGATCGAATGCCTTGGCGAGGTCTACAAAGGCCAGGAATAGGGGTCTGTGTTGTTCTCTGCATTTTCCTTTCCTGCAGTTGCCTGACAGAGAAGATTATGTCGATTGTGGACCTCTCAGCGTGGAACCCGCACTGCGACTCTGGGTACACTCTGGCAACAAGTGTCTGCAGTCTGTTCAGGATGATGCATGCAGAAACTTTACCCATGACACTGAGCAGTGATATGCCCCTGTAGTTGTTGCAGTCGCTTCTGTCATCCTTGTTCTTGTACAGGTGTGTGTGAAGCACGCTACATCCACACTTAATGAGCTCTGCTGCGATGCCATCCTTACCTGGGGCATTACCTAAGGACACTTTCTTTAAGGCCTTCTTTATTTCGGCTACAGTAGGTTTCTCGTCCAGTTCGGCCATGAGAGGGAGGTTTTCAATGTCGTTGAGGGATCATTGGTCACGTGGTTCTCTTTGGAATATAGTTCAGAGTAGTATTCCACCCAATGTTCCATCTGCTTGCCCTTGTTGTGGATGGTATCGCTTGTGGCAGACTTAAGTGGTGCTGTCACTTTCTTTGTGGGACCCATTGCTTTCTTTATGCCATAGTACATGCCTCTAATGTTTCTGATATCTGCTGCTGACTGGATGTTCTGACAGTTGAAGCCAGTATTCATTGGCACACTGCCATGCTAAGCTCTGCACTTTGCTTCTGGTAGACCTGTATGCCTGTAGTGTCTTCTGGCAGGGGGATCGCTTGTATTGCAGATGAGCACTGCAACACTCTTCTATGGTTGGCATGAGTGTGGCAGAGTTGGCCTCAAACCAGTCCTTGTTGTTTGATTGCTTCTTACCAAAGATATGTGTGGCTGTGCTGTACACAGTCTCTCTGATGTGATCCCATCTTTCTTTGGCACTGCCGTTGGGGGATTCTGAATCAAACATCATGGAAAGAGCATAGGTGAAATCCTCAGCCTTGTCTGGATATGATGTTTTGCTCACATCAATGTGTGACTTCCCCTCTTGCCTCCTCCACCTGACAACATAAATAATTACTCATTTAAGTAAGAACTGAACTGATTGTGTGTTACATTGAGTTCTGACCGAAATATTCGGAGAGAGCAGTACAGATCATTAATAGGTGTTTGCCGTAAATATATTTCTATAGTCAAACCAAACTCTTGGTTTAAATTCATCTATAGATGGGTCAGTTCAAAGAAGGATATTGCTAATTTTCTTACATGGAGATATGAAAACCATTTTACCATCAGAACATGGTAGTGGCTAACAGTAACAGATGGCCTAACACATTTGAGATGAAACTACAGTAGTGATGAAATTTGACCTGGTGCTTGTGATTTGCAGTGCCAGTCACACAAGTACAAAAATCGCTTAATGACATCACAGGTCCACTGGTCGCTTATATCAGCAGTTGCTCATTTCAGATGTAGAAAGAAGAAAAAAAAAACATCTAATAAAAAGTGGTATTTTGTTTCTAATTTTAAAAAATCTAAATTGTCCATATATTTATTCCAAGAACAACAAAATTACCTGGACAAGTTCAATGTAGGATAGAGCACATGTTAAAGACGGTTTTATTGTATCGTATGACAACCATGCTGACGTGCACTTTTTTTTATATGAACCTGGATTCGTTCTGGTCATTGTTTTCAGAATAAATACATTAAGAATTAGTCCTTTCTGCTTTTTACAAACAGTACCCAAAATTCATATTTTTGACTTTTTGTACAACAAAATAGAAGAATGGTTTATTGTTGATATTGGGTGACTATTGGATCTCTGATGTTGTAGTTGAGATTTGTGTAGTCATTTCACTATCAATGGAAATGGCAAGTACCAGGTCAGGTTTCATTAGTGCTGAAGTTTTGTATTGACTGTTGGTGGTCTAATGACATAATGATTACACTACTTGTAATTTCTGAGAAAATAAACGGTTTTCCTGTTGAATTCATACAGTGTGATTTGCTGTCACATCGAGCAAATTTGCTAAGCTTGCTGGTAAACGGACACGTGCCGCCACCAGCAATTTTTTTTATTGACTGACCTCACCCTCCAATATAAATGTCAAAATATGAATTGGAAGAGAATATTCTGAGGAAACCCAGATTAGAAAATGGATGCCATTCCATATCAAATCTTGAATAGATCACAGTATAAATGGGAGATTTTTATCCCTTGTATTTTATGTTGGTTAATTATAAGAAATGATAATGCCACCCATGAGTATCAATACATGGAACTGGTTTATTGTGTTACAAGCAGACACGTGTAAATTTTATAGAACATTCAAGCCTTGTTTATACATTGGTATATAATTTCGATGGTCTTTTATCAAAATTTAAATCAACCCATTTGTAATTATGCATTTTTTTGAAGATCAATTTTTAATCAACGTTTCTTTTGGAATATAGGATGCTTAAAAATCTTGTTACTTTGGGTTTTATTAGCATGAATGATTTTGGGGTTGCATTGTTTTTTTTTTTTACAAGAGAAGATTCTAATACATCACATACATTCAAGGTGCAGATAGACTGCTATCCAGGGATCATTCTGGGTTTCGCCAATGTTGCAAACTGTGATCTTATTTTCCTTGTTGGCAATAAATTATACCATCTGGCGACCTTTTTGTCTGTTTAATTGTACTTGCAATCATGGATTTGGAGTGGAGACATTCAAAGGGAACACGAAAGGAAGCCACAAACTTGGACCTACAATGCACTGGAATCTGTTAAAAAAACAAATCCTTTGTTTATACTGATACTTTAATCTTGACAGTGCATTGTTACATCATAGTCTGCCTATGTTGGCATCTGGCCTGAATACTATATGCTGTGACAACACGCTGTCATGATGCTGGACTGACTATACAATCGACCGACCTCTGCAGATGCGAACAGAAGCAGCTACAATTAATTGAATGACGGCTAATCCTTCTGGTATATTTTTTAAATATACCAAGAAAATAGTTTTTCTGAAACCTCAAAGAAAACTGATTATTTTTTAAGTACTGATTGCTGTGTATAAATACAAAGCAAATGGAAAAAATCTCAATCAGAATTATATACAGTCAACAGTGTAACTTTATCATGGGTAAACGAAACATTTGCCGTTGCATGTTCAGCATCTCATCCTAAGAGCAAGTTAACAAAATCAACACCATTTGGATTTAGTGCAAATTGATCAGACAATACAGTCACTGAACCTATGTTATACCTGGCAGTCCAACATCATCTGCATGTAGTGATGGTAGCAATGCTTCAAGTACAACACCACATCATGATGAATTGGGTCAAAAGTTCCCGAAAATTTCAACTTGAGCATCCGTGGCTGAGATGTAATACAAAGTTAAATCAGATGTTCTATAATGTATGCATCAAGGCACAAGTCGATTCATTTACAACTTGTTATATTTTGAAGAAGGTGCATGTCACCAATGACATGAATCCAGGCATGGTAAGTAATATTTGTAAATTTGGCCCATTGATCTTTTACTTTTGCCATCAATACCATGTGACGACTCCAGGGACTTGTATTGCAACAAGAAATAACAAAACAAACAAGTCGCATAATTGAAAATGATTTCTCAAAATACAGTAGTGAAAGAATTAAAAGCTTAGAGCATGGTGAATGAATCCCTATTTCCTAAAAATCTTTTAATTCCAATAATTTCAAGAAATCTGAATACATTCCAACAAAAAATGATCCTTCTGCGTTGAACATTCAATTGTACACAAAGATTTCCAGATAATTCAAATATTCGTTGAATAAATTTTTTTAATACCATACAGTTATTCTAATGTGTCATGCAAAAAATAAATCTTTTTTAAAAACCAAGTTGGGAGATTGATTCCAAATACACGCAGATTACAACCTACCATCGGGAAGTTTTTTGCAGCATATTTAACCATTGTTTTCACTAAATAGGTCCAGATTTTTCAGGTCCGATACACATGAAATTCTTAAAGTATATGCCACTTCTCCCCGTGGAGTGCATTATTCCCCCTCTCTCCCCCCCCCCCACAATGTGCCCCCATTTCATATTGTGGTCAGCTGTGCCCAAACTGCATGCACAATAGCTAAAGGTTAGACTCCAGCCTTTTGGACATAGTTTAAACAAATTGCCTTTTCTAGAGAGAGTGAAAGCACTAGCAGATGATTGACAAATAAACAATACCCATTTTTGTTATAACTAACAATACCTAAAATGGGTGCGGATTTACGTTAACATTTCAAATGTGGTCTCATTGAGCTACATACATGTGATAACTATTTCCCACTTATAATATCCCACCTTTTTTTCCTTATTGTTAACTCGTATATGCATGTAACACTGCTTACTAAATAACATTTATTCTGAATTGGCGTTTTGGGGGTCAGATATGGTCTGTATATTTCTTTGTTGTTCTTCTTTTAATTTGATGATGACAATTAATGTTTACATGTATGGTAAATTAATGCCAGGTGTTGATGCATACAAGTTTAATTGATGGGAATGGAGTTTCTAGTTCGCTTTCCGAAAAAAAATGCACAGCAGTTTGGTGATCATTCTTGGGATTTAGGAAGTAATTCACTACAAGCAAAGCATGTAAAGTAGGGCAAAAACAATATTCTGCAATCCTGGTTGATGGCGATGCATTTTTTTAAAGCTAGCCATAAGTGGGGTGTGGGAGCATTCAATTTCTGAACGCCATGAAATCGATGGTTGCATTATATGTTGGTTATCTTATTTGCAAAGTAAGATCATGGGGCTTTAGTATTAAAACGTCATTAACTAAAGTTCCTTACAAAACTTTTGCTTGGAAAATAATACAAATAATATAGATTTGCTTAGTACCCGACATTTCTATTAAAAAAATTAGAGAAAGGGAGAGAAAGTAGATATTCTACATTTGATAATTCATTTTTTCAGGTGACAAGAGTCGTACCTATGCACTAAAGGTGATGTGGGATGCAAAGACAATGGAAGTAGTGTAAAACGGTCGTGTAATGATTTATTTTGTAATAATGGCTGTATTGCTTATTGTCAATAAAGTAATAACTATCCCATCTTTTTTCAATTTTCATTGCCTATTACATTAATAGATTTGGAAAAATATTCACTATTTGCTCTGGCGGCTTTTTGACAATTGGCCACAAAATATTGAGGTTGGTGAATATTTTGCCAACGACTTTTTAAAACCAGGACCATCCCAGGCTATCTCGATTTACAATCGATTATTCTGATTTCTTTAGAATTAAAGGTTTCAAGGTAAACAGTATATGTTTATGATGTTGTTTCTTCATACCAACATAATACAGTTCAGCAGAGTAAACTTGACATTTTTATTCTTTAATTGAAATGACTTGCCATGCAAGTTTATACCAATACACAGTAGTCAAACTTGTGTAATGCATTTTGTGGTTTAGTGCATGATCATGATAATTAATCTGACGTATTTTGATTTGAAAAAAATGCACATTTTCTAAGCTATACTGTTCGTTAATTCCATTCAGTAATGGCCATATGTGAACCTTCAAAAAACAAAATTCTTCCAGGAAAAACCATGGAATGGACCTGAAAGCTTCTTTTGAAAAAAGTGTAGGGACCATGCCCATTGCATTAAACAGGCTAAGTACAGTGTTCTCTGTTCAATGTCGGTCACGTTGAAGTTTAAAAAAATAACATCCAACAGAAAGGCAAAAGGTTATGAGACTGTTTTCAAAAAGGGATTTACACAAGAGTTGCTGTATACAATGGAATTGGGCTGTCGGATGCTAGTGTTGTGTTATATATATTTCATTTAATTTGATTACAAGTTATTGTAATGTATCGTTTCTTGGACTTGACCTTGTCCGAAATTGAGTTAATTTCTGCTTGACCTAATTGACAACTAATAATAGCTTCATTATTCTCTGTGTATGAGCTTATTATTCAGGTAAACGAGGACTAAATTTGTTGATCATAGTCAGAGTTCTGGCAATAACTAAGTGAATTTTATCGGCTATTGCGTTATAAATAAATAAAGGCTCATTAGATCATTCGAGAGGGTTATTTTCCATTAGGTAATGGTTGTTTTTAGAAAATGCTAATTATGAACACAAGTTCAAGCAGAGAACTATATTTTGTGACTGGATTTTACCAGTCATGCATACACATCTAGCACTTCAAGTTTTATTAATTTGTGACCAGATTATGCTGAATTTTTTTTTCTTCAAATTATTGAATTCAACTGATTATTTTCTCAGGAAGTGCAAAAGTGCTCTGATAAAATTCTTAAGTAAAGAACAATGTTTCTTTGATTCAACAAGAGACTGTTGACACATCAGTACTTTGTAGGCTATGATGGACACAACATGTCTTGTATCTAGGATCTCTTTGGGACTTGAACTGAGTTTTCATTCAGGACTTTTTATTATTAGGACTTGCATCTTTATTTCTTGGATTATTTTTCAATTCACTTGGCAATACTGTAACTTGTTTTTTTTTTGTGTCAATTTTTACTTGATATTCTAGGGAAATAAACTATTTAACTTTTACAAAGCTTGTTTCTCGTGGGTTGGTGGTTCTTTCTGGTTTTTTCCGGGTTCTTCCTCCACCATTAATACTGGCCGCCATGTATAGCCTATCTTGTGCTGAAAAATGGCGTTAAACCCTACCACAACAACAGCAACAACAACAACAAAGCTTGTTGCCTTCACTCTGTTCCGTTACTTATTTTAAGAGCATAGACTTGCAATACTTGAAAAGAGGCTATAAAAAACGATTCAGACTTTAATTACTCATAAATATACTTGCATGTATTATATTTTTCATGTGCATCTGTGACAGTGTTGACATGCAATATATCTTTGGTAATCATTAATTTTCTGTCATTTCTGAAAATGGTACATTTTACAATGTGACTCTCCTACAAAAAAAATTGAAAAAATCATTGCAGGTATATAAACATATATATGTTTGGTAAAGAAAACCTTGTGTATTCTAGCATGTAAAAACTGTCTAGCTGGATGGAAACAGAATTTTAAAAAATTTAACTTGTATCACCCCCACTGTGTCAGACCGGTTATGTGATGATCATGATACTTCCAGTAAATTAAATAGTAAGATGTGCATTGTGAAAGTCATTTTATATTGTTTGAGTAAAGAAAATTTAAATACTTTAATATATTCAACATTTGACAAATTTATGAATTTATAAACCATGTCCATCCACTTTCACCGTTACAAGAATACAATTTTAGCTATTTACAAGAATCCAAACAGTTGCACAGAACATTTCACCTGAAGAAGGCACACTTGCTGTCCTGTTGTCCAAAACCATCATAAAACCAATCGGAGCTTAATTACAGTTTATCAGGATATCTGCTCAATGCCCATAACGATGTTGAGTAACTTTTATGATATGTGACAAAATAAGATAATTCCTTAAATGGTAGCAAATACTCAACATAAATTGTTTAACTTTAGTTAACAAATATGTGATGACCGTTAAAATGTAAGAATTCAAAGAGTTAACACCAGTTTTCTCTCTATTCTCTTTAGATGGTCATTTATAAATTTATAAACTATCCATATCCATCCACTTTATCTGTTACAAGACTAAAATTTTGGCTTTTATTTTTTTACCAAAAACCCAAACAGTTGTACACAGCATTTGTCCGAAACAAGGCACACTTGCTATCCTGTTGTCAAAAACCATCGTGTAACCAATCAGAGCTTGTTTACAGTTGATTATGATGCTTGCTCAGTGTCCGTGAAAATGTCAAATAGCTGTTACGGTCTGTCCACTTAGTACATACACATGGATGGGGTTGAACCCAAATGCACACGTTTGCATATGGGGGAGTCTGTTTGAATTAACATGCACGTAGGAAATGGGGAGAGGGGAACCCCAATCATAATTTATGTAACCTGTTTGGCTCGGTTCAGAATTTTAGTGGACACGAGACAAAATTTTCAAAGTTACACAGCTTGTTTCTTTGATGCAGCAAGACATTCAATGTTGGTGGACTATCTTTTATTAAACGTACTAATATTAATCCTTGATCATTTCTGCATGAATTAAATATAGGCCATTCTATAGAATTCAGAGATGGTGGCATGTCAAGCGTACATACGCAGACAGGGTCTAAAAAATATGCAAGTGTACGAGGGTGGGGTGGGTCAAGCTTTGCCAGATTTTCTGCATACAAACTAAATGGATGGCCCCTTCATTTGTGATAAAATAAGAGGATTCTTTAAAAGGGTAGCAAACAGACTTGACATGAATTGTTTAGCTTTAGTTACAAATACGTAATGACCATTAAAATGCAAGACTTCTGTAAGGAAGAACCAGTTTTCTTGCTGCACATTTAAGATGATCAATCATTACGGACATTGAAACCAATTTCACGCAAGATTTATGGACTGCAAGTGCTTGTGCATAAACTGCTCTATATATAACTGAAATTATATACCAATTTATCCAATTGATCTGCCTGAAAGTAGCCTTAACATTTACTCTTTGCAATACAATCAAAACTTTTATTTCTGACAAACTTGAGTGAAATTGTGTGACATTGATGGAACAGTAGTCGTAAAACTTAATTAATGTTTAGTGATTATTTAATATAGTTATTTTACGAGGATAACACTCGCATGCACTGAATTAAAATGAAAATGCTGCATTTCCAAGTAAGGATTGTGTACATTTTGATTACTTGTCAACAAGTGCATCTCGCACAACATTTTGCCTACGAAAGTTACATAATATTACATTGCTTTGTTTAAAGTCGGATTTTGAAATGATTTACATTTACTACTGTCAAGAGACGTTATAACAGCAGCAGTCAACAATAAGGACCATAAAGTTTCCTTCGACGTCAAGTGCTTAGTTCAGAAGTCTACCTGATCAAGTTGGCATGCCAGAGCATACACAAAAGCCAGGAGGTGCATAAAGAATCAAAATATTGCAAATGAAAATGATTTAACAAAATAAAAATCGTTGACTGTATCAATATTTTAAATAGTACCCACATACAAATACATTACAGACCCAACATATTAAATGCGTTTTACATAAAAAAATTTGCTTTTAGATTACATCTCGAGAAATTTGGTGAATTAAGGGGCAATAATGAAGCTGAATACAAAATATTGTCCATAGATGTGGTGTTGATAACTTCCAGCAACAGACCTGTCAATTACATAAGGATAATGTACATTGCATAGCTAGCGTTGACACAACCTGACTTCAGTTTTAGAGCACAAGTGACATCAATGTTTTTTTGAACATGCATATGGTAATCACCATCTTGTTTGCATCAATTTATCTTAACTATAATGCTTGGAGTTTCAAGGCAATTTGCTGTGACACTTAGTGGAATGTGTACAGAAATTATCTTGTGCATGATAGATGGTTGGGTCTGCTGGAGACTTGTCGTAATATATTTCTGCAATGTTTTGGCAGCATCAGATTTATTTGGCATGTGGGTATGGAGTAAACACATTGTGCTAAATAGCTGTACTTTTTGTAAGGTGCTATTTATATTTCTCAACAGTGACCACATCATCTACATTCTTGGTTCAAAGAAGGCCCAAAATGAGCAGCTTTTACTAAATAACGATAGTTACAACCAATCATCCAAATTTATATCTCGTTTCAGAGACGTTGGCAGATGGGGTCTGATCTGCTCAATATGCAAAAGGAACACTACACACTTGAGAAAACACCTAAAGACCACATGCATGAATGGTTTTTCTGACAGGGAAGTACAGATGGCTGTGGATGCTTCGACCATACAGATGCAACGGATTTCTCGTAATTTCATTGTCAATATGGATGATTTTAGGAGAATGGGTGGAACGAAAAACCTGGCAAAAAGACTGCAGGAGAGAGGCTTTGTGTTTTCTTTGGATTCTGAAATTGACACAAATGTTGACGAGTTGATTATAGGGACAAGCAACAAAGTCTCGACATTTCAATTTGATAAAAGGTTTATGTGTGATCGAAATGTTCTTGAAAAGGTTTTGGGTGGCACATCACTATCTGAAAAACAGACTGAAATTTGTGTACCACTGAGTACAAGAGATTCTATAACCTTTGAAGAAACTAGGTATGTTGGGCATAGTGGTGAAGCAAGTCACAGCATAGGAATGCTGAAAATGATCCCTGCAAAGCAAAATCTGGAAAATGTGTGCAAACGGGATAATATACAGGCCAGAGGTGAGAATGGAGACTACTGTACTTCCACAGAAAATTCGCCTGAAAATGATGTCATTTTCCCGACAATGGATTCAAGTGATCCGGATGATGTCATGTTGAATCAAAGCATTGTAACTGGAGAGAACATGAAAGAAAGAAATCTGGGACCTTTGCAAAAAGATATTCTTGTTGATAGCAAAGGCATTAAATCTCCTCAAACATTGACAACAAAGTTTAAATATGGACCAGTAAAACAGGAAGTGGAAAGAAAGAAAACATCCTCAGTGGAAACTAATGGAATCGAAAAATTGAAGATCACCTCGACTCCAAATTATGCTAGACAATTTAAAAGGTCTAAAACGATTATTGAAGGCAATATAACTGGAGAATATAAAGGCCTTGCATGCTTAAATGACAACGTACACTTGGGAGAAGATGAGGATGAAATACTAAAGGGGAACACACAGACAGATGTCAAAGAGCTGGTTCCCATTGACAAGATTGCAACCAATGATGGAGATTTGTTTGGCACAAAGCCCTTCCTAAGTCGGACAAGAGTAAGTGAATATGTCGTTAATGCAGAGTCGAAGGTACACTTTGGAACTAGGAACACAAGATCACAAATCAAGAATTGCATGGACGATGAAAAAAGACAAAATGAAATAACACAGATGCCAGAGCCAACAAACAAAAACGTGTCATTACCAGCAAGGACCAGAGATGTCGTTCATTGTGGTTCGAGTCGGCAAGGTCGTAAGCGCAAGACCTCAAATAGTTCAGCTGTAAGACCAGTGAGAATTGACATCTGCACTGATCAATCACAAGAGGATGATTTGGTCTTCTTTAAAATGAAGGATCCAGTGGTGGTGGTTGAAAAACTTTGTGATCATGTACTCTTCAGTGATGAAGTAAGGTGCAAATGGAAAAGAATAAAATTGGATCCAATGGAAGTAGATGACAAAATACACTTGAAGCGATTTCAGATGGACTCCATCAGATTCAGAAGAGGATTAGACAAGGACACATCGTACAAAAAAGTAGGGAGAAGGAAAAATATGCCGCATGAAAAACGATCGGATTCAAGGCAAGTAGACCATGGTGGAGATGGGCCAAAACGGATGAATAATAAACCAAAGCTGACAAGAAGAACAGGAGATGCTAAACAATTCGATTTACATCAGCAAGCAAATGTGTCCACCTCAAATGTGCCATGTCAAAACAGTGATGAAGAAGTGGTATTTCTTGGCATGAAGCTTAATGATCCTTTCATTGTCCTTGGTGATATTGGTAAAAATACCAATTACAGTCAAGACCATCAATACCAAAAGAAGAAAATAAAATTGGAATCTACTATAGAGAACACTGCTAGAGAGAAAAGTCAATTTGACCCACCATCAGATAAAGTTGAGCAATTTGAGATATCTGTAACCAAAAATGGAAAATGTAATGAAAGGACAAGACAGGGTGAAAAGCAAAATCACTGTCAGAAAGCGATGATTACTGGAATGCCTGGTAAAAGACCTGTATGCATGAAAAAATGTGAACATCCAGGGGAAATTATTCATGGGGCATTAATACCAAATGCGGCACAAGGTGTAGAATACAAGGCAACCTCAGATGTGGCACAGTATGTAGAATACAAAGCAACCTTTTCTTGTCTTGCAAGAAAAAGGATGTCTCAAAAAGGATTATATAAGCTTCATAATGTTGATGAAGGAGTTTTGAAAGATTTTTACATCTATCTATTCAAAGAACGTGGTAACAGGACCTCACACTGTGCGCAGATTACACGCACTGTGGGGAAAATCCTATTTTATTTGAACCCTAAAAAACTAGATTTGAAAGCTCTAACAAAAAAAACTAAACTTATTCAGTTGTACCAGGAATTAAAAGAAATTCTCAAGGCCAGTTCTATAACAATATTTCTGAAATCAATTTACCTGTTTATAGAATTTATGGAAACCTGGACAAATAAAACTCAAACGATCAATTTGAACTCTTCAAAAAATACAATAAGAAACCTTAGACACTTGAATACACGGTGTGTTCAAAAAGAAATCGCCAGTAGGCATTATAATGCGACGTTTAATAGAACTCCAACATCAAATCAACTCAGTCAGCAGTTACAATTCTCACTTAGGATTATGACGGAAGAGATGGAAAAAGCAAAACATAATAAAAAATTTAGTATATGTAAATTAAACATATACTTTTATATGATTTTCACTTTTAGACATTTCCAGAGAAAGTGCGTCTACGAAAACTTAACAGTTGAGGAGTGGAACAAGAGAATGAGGCATACCACAGAGATGGAGGAAACCCACATCATTTTAGCAATTAAAAATCACAAGACCTTGTCTAGTCAGTTGGCAATGATTGCGTTGTCTGAGGAAGAGGAAGAGCAGATGAAGGACTATCTCACTTTTGCGAGACCAAAGTCTTTACAGAAGGAATTCTTCCTTACCTCCACTGGAAATAAAATCAGGGATGCCTCGCATCTGCTGACAAATTACCAGAAGATAAACAGACTACGAAGAATTACAGGGACACAAGCCAGGCGAATTTTGGAAACTAGTACCTGGAATATGCAAGACATCGAAAGAAGGAGTATATGTGACTATCTTTGTCACTCTACAAGGGTGGCAGAGAAATACTATCGTTGGAAGACTCCACAAAGCTGTGTTTATGCCAGAAAAGTTGTCCAGAAATTAATCAGTGCAGCATGAGGCAGGCAGTTTGTGAATAATCTGGTGCAAGTTTCCTATGACTATGATCTTGCTCATCTAGACTTGCAATTAACTTCTTTTATTTTTTATTATTTTTAAGTATGACCATAATTAGTAAGGACTGGTCATATTGAAGTCTCTAGATGGTTTTCTATAGATGAGCATCTGTACACATTTATACAGAATTGTGTATCTTTATGTGTGTGTGTGTGTGTGTGTATATATATATATATACACACACACACACACACACACACACACACACACACACACACACACACATGTAGTGTGACCCTGCTATAACACTGTAGTTGGAAGCCATTTAACACAACCATGTTATAAGCAACCAGGTCTGTTACGTGACAAGAATGATGCATGTACCCCCAAACAATTGCAGGGGTACGAGTAGGTAATGTGGGCAGTACAATATGTGCTTGACATCAGCACAGCTACATAATAGTTTAGTTTATTTAGAGCACCACAAATTGGTACATGTACGTTAATACTGTTTAGATGTACATGTCTTGTGTATAACATGAACAGAGTATCAACACCGTGTACTCGCCCAATTATCTCGTCATATACATTAAATCCACAATGCAAGTGATTCCACTGAAAATATGCACATACACAGTTTTAAAATAATCAAAAATTTTGTCAGAGGCCATAATTTGTCTGAATTCAGTGGAAGAATGTAGCACAGTCTCCTAACAAATGACTAAGCACATTTACTTTTCATTATGTCCCAGGTCAGTAAAAGTTGGTTTGCGTTTTAAGCCATCATTGCAGCAAGGAATATTTCATGGCACAGTTAACGTGTTCCACTCACATTGGAAAATGCAAAAATCCTTCAGATTACAGTACCATTATTCAAGTTTGGTACTGACTGACTGTGAAGAAAAGTTCTTTGCTTTTATTGAAGATTGTAGTTGGATTTCTCTGAAGCGTGCATGCCTTGTTGAAGACACTGCTAAATGACAGCATTGGAGAACCAAACGCACATTTCTCATTGTGGTGGCAACATCAAATAATTGTATTGCATGACTGAGACTGATATTTTTTATCCATTCACTTAGTACATTTTCATAACAGGTGCTTATCTAATCTGTGTTGCATCAAAATTTGTGTTATAACGGAGCGTGCTATAACAGGGTCACAATGTGTGTCTGTATATACGTGTATGTGTATCTATATATATAGTGTGACCCTGCTGTAGCGCGCTATGTTATAAAGCCAATTCGGATGTAACACAGATTACATTTGAAGCACCGATTGTTATGAAAATGTACTCGACATATGGAGAAGAAAAAAGTCTCAGTCATCCAATACAATTTTTTGATGTTGCCGCCACAATAAGAAATGGTCATTTGCTTGGTTTTCCAACACGGTTATAGCGTGGCTCCTGAAATTTTCATATACATGTGTTTATTCTTTTGCACAAAAAAAAGGCTGAAAAAAAATGTACAAAGTTGCTTATCATTTTGGGGAAGAGATCGCGAATGAATAATACAAGACGATCGTGACTTGGCTCCTGAAATTTTATAATCATTTTTCTCGTACACGAAAAAGTATTTTCTTCTTAACTCATTCGGCCCCGATCCCGTCTGTAGGCGTGATCCAGTTTCTGCATTCATTGGCCGATCACGCCTGTAGTCGTGAAATGTTTACTGCATTCAATGGCCGATCCCGTCTCCAGGCGTGATGAATGTGTCTTAGATACAACGTCTCTGAATGGTTAGAAATAGTTTATTCCAAGAACTAAACAACTATTAAACCAATCAGAAATGATTTTACTTTCATTTGTGGGAATTTGAATTGTTCTGAAGCAAAAGGCTAAAGTTTGAGAGCCGTTTAACTACTTGTGTTCTGTTCATGAAAAATCGTAAATGATGGTGGACGGAAGAGTGATTTTTGATGAGAGCAAAAATGTGGAGTTTCTCGGGTTTGATCTCGAAAATATTGAGCAAGCTGACAAAAGATATGTTCAGCAGTTGAATATTTTGTGAGATTTAGATTTGGATGTAGAAGTTTCTGAGATTGAATCGTCCAAAAATGATGATGCTGACAGCGATGATGAAAGAGTTCTTGCCGATAAACGTTGCACATAAGTTTGTAAATACTGGATAAATAAGTTGTGAAAAACTTCGACAAATAGGGAAAAAATTGCATCAATCAATGTGTCGACGAATTCATTTGAAATAAATGGTGAAAAATTCGTGAATTTTGTTTGGATATAAGAAGAGAAATTAAGGTAAGAGTGAATGCATGTGCACGATGTTTTCAAACGGGTAAAAACTATTGGGCACAAGCAGCTAGACACGGCTTTGTGCTTCTGAGGCATATCAGCAGAGATACTGAAAACAGTGCTGGGGCCGAATGAGTTAAAAGTAAGAGAAAGAAAAAAACACGTAAAAGGTTTATTCTGGGATCGCGTAGGTCTTCGCCAATGTCACATATTTGGATTGTTTTTCCTTATTGGCTGCAAAACATACCATGTGGCTTTTTATATATTGGCGACATTGTTGGCTGTTTAAACTTTTATATATGACCATTTGTTTGGAGTGCAGAAATTCAGAGGCCCCATGAAAGAAAGCCGCCAACTGGATATAACATGCACAGAAATTTATCTATCGTTACATAAATTCTTTGTCCATACTGACAAACCATTTAAACAGTGCATTGTTATATCTTAATCTGTTTATCTTGACATCTAGCACGAGTTCTGTATGTTGTGAAATATCTGCTTTTTTGTTGTTGACATTTCTGGTAACAGAGATCAACCGGACGAGGCATTGTTTTGTAATCGATCAGTCATCGGATTTTCGGTCGCTCGCTAGTAATTCATATATTTCCAAAGACTGACATTTGTATGTGGATGGTAAGTAAAATTTCTCTTCGTTTCACTCAGAATTAAATCCTTCAGAACACTCGGGGTTTTCTGTAATAATCCCTGTCATCAGAACACCTGCGTCTCTATCGTCCGTTGACCCTTTGTTAATTTTCAGACGCATGCATGGAAGGCAGCATCATGCTGCTACCACAAATGTAAAAAAAAAAAAAAAAAAAATACATTTTACTTGTTGGTTTATTTAGTAGGCATGGAGGGACAGTAACTAGAATAGTCTGAACAATAGCCAATTCCTTTGTAAAAATATACCCAGATAAAATAGTTTGCTGAAATTTGAAAGGCAACAGATTAATTTTGAAGCACTGACTGTTATGAAAAAATACTCTGCAAATGGAAAAAATACCAGTCTCAATCATGCAATACAATTATTTGATGTTGCCGCCACAACAAGAAATGGCCATTCATTTTGGCCCTCCAAAGCTGTCCTTGGTGATGACTTCAATAGCGCATGCATTCTTCATCAAAGAAAGCAGACTACAATCTTTTAATAACAGCAATTAACTTTTCTTCAAAGGAAGTCGGTACCATGCTTAAATAAAAGTGATGGAATTTGATGGATTTTTGCATTTTCCAACGTGACTGGAACATGTTAACTGTGCTGTGAAAGTTTACTTTTTGTAGGGAAAATGTTGATGCTTATGAACGCTACCAACGGCGGCTTAAAGCGCAAACTAACTTTTACAGACTTGGAATGTACTTTAACCCTTCACCTCGTAGAGCATAGTTACAAAGTGCAGCGCGCTATAAATAGAACACCTGTTACCTAGTTGGCTCTATGCGCATACGGTTGCCTGGGAACTGTTAACCAATGTATTGCATGTAATGTTTAACAGCAATTTTAACCATTTTACATATTTGGTACACATCTATTATATGTGGACAATTTAAGAGTCAGTCCGATTGTTATTTCTGTGTAATTATTTATCACGGAAGAATTTTTTATGTGCTTTAAAATCTGGAGAGAACTTGTTCACCGTCTGGTCAGTGAGGCCATGTGACCAACCGTAGCTGCCATTTCTCATACTTGAAATTTTTCGTCTGCATCTACATCACCAAGTCTTCTGAATTTGATAACTTATTAAAAACTAATTGCTACCTACATCAGTATCAGAGCCTTTATCTATGTTATTGAATCTTTCATAGTTGTGATTCTAATCATGAAAACTTTGTAACTACTGAATGAAATCTGCGACTGCCATTTTGGAGTGGAGGTTACGACCTAGTTACTTTAAATAGCAGGTATCGACTAGTGCATAAACAGTGACCATGTGACCTGACGTAATTGTCATTTGCAGAAATGAATAGTATCTAATAATGGGGTTTTCCCCGAAGGTGGCACTATGAAAACTGGGTTAAATGGCTGATGTTTACAGCCGAAGTCAAAAGGCGCTTCCATGCGAATGGGGTAGAGGCGTCCAAAGACAGTTGCATGAGGTAAAGGGTTAAAGTAAATGTGTTTCGTTCTTCGTTACGTGACAAAATTATTGAATATTTTAAAGACTAGCCAGGAACAGAAACTGGAGTGGTCCATGGTCCAAGAATAGTGCTTGGATTTCTTTGTCTTCTACCAATACTTTCAAATGTTTATGAAAATAACATGTTGGTCAAGCTTGCAAAGGAAAAATGGTGCAAAAAGCAACCTTGAACCAGGTCCCAATTCTGAGTAACATTTGATATTTCTTATTCAAACAGATATGTTTAAACGTCTTTTTATTATTTGGTCTGTAACACGACGTTTTATCTTGATATTCAGCAGGTATCTTGTGCTAAAAATGTACTTGTCATCTCTTAAATTCTTTATAAAAGGGTTGGTGTTATCTTGGAGGCAGATTAAAGTATTTCCTCGTAGTTGAAAAAATCCTTGGTTCTTTTTCCTAAAAGATAATAAAATGCTTCGTTATAGAACTATATGTGATGTCAAACCTTTCTACAGTGTGTCCCTTTGTGAAATACTCCAGCGTTTTCATACACATTAAATTTTTAATTACAAGTCGAATCACCATCTCAATCACACAAGCTTGGGTTTCCTTTTATTCTTTGTCGGTTCCTCCACTAGTTACTTGGAAGAAAAAGTGCAAGCAAAATAATATCTACTGTGTCTAACTTGAAGCATTACTTTAAATTGTCATCAATAACCTGAAACGGCATGAACTATTGTGGGGAGCAGTCCTAGTAGCAAGTTTCTAGGATGAAATTGTCAGATACTATCACGTGTCTCAATTTAGAGGGTAGTAATGTATCTTGTCACTGCATAAATTGAGTAGTTTTTAATGTAACGAGGCTATAATTTTGAGTAGTTTTTTAATGTAACGAGGCTATAATTCATAAGGTAATCGTCCCTATGATGGAATCATTTTATAAACTGGAAATAAACACCATTATCACAAACTCCAGTCCGGCGTTAATCTCGTCACCTTGTGCAATTTGGCACAGATAAAAAGATGATGGATTATAAACGGGTCTAACAATCTGGAAACGTGTACACAAATGATGTCTGATGAGACCTGTTAATGATTAGACTTGTGTATTGTGTAACCAATGATATGTAACCAGAGTGGTTACAAGGTCTGCACCAACCTAGTTACAAATAAATGTATAAAAAGACTACTGCTTGAATGTGCCAGTAATATACATTGAACGACAAAACTCTAACAAGTGAATCGGACTTGCTACAACTTATTTGGCGATGACATGGGATGGAATTGAAGGTGCAGAAAATGTAGGGAACCCATTCACCCTGGCTGGGCAAGAACTGACCCTAGCACATGCTGGCATTTGGCATCAAACAGAGAAATGCAAACAAGCCAGGCTGGTGATTATACAGAAATGTTACTCTTGTTCAATAAAGAGTGTATAAAGTTTTCAATTGTAATGCTGATGCATTAAACGTTTTTTATAAAAAAAAAAAAAAAACACTTGCTTCTTCATCCATTTCTTTTTTACTGTAGTCTATGGCCATGCTTCACTGAAACATCGGTTCTTAACCTTTTTACAGTAATGTTGGCATGTAAATAGATGCTTGACAAATGTGTCCGTATCAGTAAAATCTATGTATACTTCTCTCATGAGCACGCATTAAAAAAATTAATCGACTTTCATGTCACCATTTTCTCTTGATTTTTTAAAATGATACATGTGAACAAATCCTTTATTTTTTTGTGACGTCTGAATTTATTATTGCCACTAACTGCTATGATCAAATTGGCATTGTATTTGGCATCAGTTGTGAAATACAAATAAATGAATAAACTGAATAAAATTCATTATAACCGGTGTTCCTGCAAGTCGTATCTCTTGGAGAATCTTTGCTGCCTCTTACCCAACCAAAGTGAATGGAACGCCATGAAAACTTTGAACATTCTGATGCTCCCTTGCATTAATCATCATGAAAGTTGTATTTTTTTTTTGTTCTTTTGTTACATTTGTAGATGAAATATATCAAGGTAGGTAATTTCTCAAGTCGGGGGGAAAAGGGATAAATCAACTTTGAAAATTTCCAACAATGAAACAATAGCCAGGTTAGAGATTATATGGGCGTGTACTGTTTGTAGGTTAGAGATTATATGGGCATGTACTGTTTGTAGGTTAGAGATGATATGGGCATGTCTTGTTTGGTGGTGCTCTTCAGTTTCACGTTTTGCATAGGATAGAATTTTAAAGAAAAAGAATTTCCCCAGCTTTCCTCCCTGGTTATCCTGGCTATTTTAAAAAAGACTTGTATATCTTGGGTATAATTAAAAGAACATTTAATTCACTTTATTTCGGTGTATAATTTGTGGGTGTAATATGGGTTATAGAGTATATAGTTTGGCGTTACTGCAGATTTGATGGCTCCACTTGGTTATTTCACTTCCTGAACGTCAGAGGTAAATTGTGTTTAAAAAAAGAACGTAATTTATTTTACATTATATATATATATATTTGGTAACTTATTCATTGCACTTTTAGAAGCTGTTGTTGTCTAGTCTGGCAAAGTTTATTTTCCCTCTTTTAATAGCTGCTATGTATAGTGTATTTTAGACTAATTCAGGTTAATTTTTTAGTGCAAGGGAGCAGTCATTTTAGCTAGCAGTGTGCTTAGATCGTGTAGAATTTCCAAAAGTACAATATCCAAAGAAATATCATCCACATTAAATTAATGTAGCATAGAGGTATGCCAACATTCTCTCCATTGTGCATGTTTTAAATGCAAACAACTATACCTTACAGACGTCGCTCTAAAAATAAAGTACATAATTGCTGAGCACCCCCTTTGTAGGTTAGAGATTATATGGGCATGTCAGATTCATATTTATCTAGATTCCAAAGTGAAGGAACCATGAAATGATTGATCTAGTCAGAGTAGTCTTCCTTGTGACAACCTGCTTCATGCATCAACTTCTCCCCTGAATACTGAAAATAAACCAATTAACCTGCATCCTTGCAACGGCTTTGTCAATGATGCTACATCATTATGGGTGAATTGGTACAATAACTACAATTTCATGTTTCTTTAACATTTGCTACATGTCTTTATGCCAAACAATGAAATAAGCAATGGCCATGCTTTAATTTTCTCGATGTTGTCAATTGTGAAGGAAGTAAAGTGTAAGTGTAAAGTTAGTGGCTGTCCCATTTATACGAAATTAACCCAAGAAATGAGTGGCAGACAAGTAAAGCATTAGTTTTAGTCTGTTAAAAGATATCACATAGGCACTATTATGCATTGGTTTACAGTAATTACTGCAGTTAAAAGTGGAGCGTCATTTATCTGCCACGCCTGGGGAGATTGACAGACATGCACACGCGCATTGGTCAGCTGTGATCACATGGTCATTAGAAGAGGACCACAAGAAATCTAAAGTTTCATTGGGACCTTGGAAACCTAAAACAAAAGAAAATGGCTTTTAAAATTTTTTTTATTACAAAAGTTATCAATGGCTCTACCCTGACCCAACAAAAATGTTTTCCATTTTTTTTTGTTGGCTAGCCTAGCAGTCGAGAAAGTGTGCAAGTGGCTTGGAGATGTTTGTTCTTTAACTGTTTATTAATTTCCAATTTTAAAAATTATTTGATTAAATTTTTCATAAATGTTCTGCTTACCATGGAGATAATCTTGTACTGCAAAAATAAATGTTTAAAACCTTGAAAAAAATTCCTGCAAGAAACCTCATTTTAAAATTGAATTTCACTTCTGTTTGTGTAAGTGGTAATTTTAATAGGAGAAAGAAATATGGAGTAAACTTGACAACTGACGTGTAAAATTACATTCCCGTTTCAAGAATATTTCCTTCAGAACAATACTGCAACATTTGTGTCTGTGCAGTCGATCAGTTTTGATTGTCCGAGGCTTCCGTCCTGTGCCATCCCCTCGAGCTGAAGTCTTCCAAGAGAAGACCCTTCTTCCTCCCTGGGGCTTTCAGTTTCCAATTTTTCTTCTGTTGGCGTTTTTGTAGCAAGTTGGGTTTTACAGGGTCGGGTTGCTAGCTCCATGCCCAACCCTCCTTTTACACTCAGGCTTGGACCTGCATTGGCGGAGTTTTCTGTATCTATGCAGGAGCTGCGATTTTGCACTGAATACTTGCTCACAGAAACTATCTTTAAAAGGCCATAAGTCGTCAATAAATGAAAAATCGTGACCATTGAACTCTTGAAAGATGTGGCTGATGGAAGTGCTGCATACAACACATTGGTCATACTTGCTTACAGGTCAAGTCCAACTGCACACAAAAGAGCTTGATCTGCCATTGCCCAATATGCCAGCAGATCAAGGTCAATGTTCTAATGATTACTACTAACAACAGGTTTACATCCAGGACAGTCGGTGCATGTTGTAATAGTAGATCTAGGTCTGTTAATTTGCAGTTGGACTAAACTGGAAAGTCGATATCGATGGTAACCAATCTGATTAAAATGTAGAACATAAAGCCACCAATGGCCAGATTATTAGCCATGAATATACCTCTCCTTGGATAATTCGTGCACAACAGGATCCACAAACCTAGACTGTACTATAAGCAAATGCACGAGTTACCAAATGACCTCCAAAAATTTACAATAAATCATTTTGACATCAAGACAACTGTCGGGGGTGGGGGTGGGGTTATTGACTGAATCCTCATTTTACAATTACATCAATAATAATATTTAATAACGTGCTTTTCCTAAATGAAGTTGTTCATTATTCTGTATAAATAACCTTTATTTTCAAATGTCCAACATATGATAGTTCCAACTGGTTTCGGCACTTAATTAGGTTCTCAGAGTAGAAATGCTCACAGACATAGCTGTTATTGTTGATTGACGCATTTTACATTTAATTACAAGAGGACACATTGCATTTATGATGATTACACTTAAAAGAAAATAAAAGATGAACTAGAACACAAATTTAAATTGATAATTTTTTAATTTAATTTGTATTTATTTACTAAAGTACTGCCTCCACTTGGAGTGAATGATATTTTCATTGATCGAAATTTCCTTACTCATCGTTAATTGCGGTGTACTAGGAATGTCGTTTGGAAAGAAAATGTAAAAAATTGTATGACCTATTTTTAAATTAGATATTTCTTAGTGTTGATTAAAATTTCCAGGTCCTATCTACCATTTTTGAAGATAAAACGAGCGATACATCAAAGTTTCCAGAGCCAATTTTGATTGCAATTTTCTTCAAGTTCAATAAATGTGGATCAATTTTTGTGTTATTTTCTAGTTTATCAAATGTGATCCATACTGGACCCAGTGTTATAAGCGGGTTCATGAGATGACAGGGTGCGAGTTATCGAGGGAATGGTTTACTACGATTAATTTTCATTCAATATTAAGTTTTGAAAAATTGTTCCTTTGAACCTCACTGTGAGGAAATAGTCCGCTTTTTTCCGTCTTGACAGTCATAATTTGAACTTTTGGCTGGCTAAGGGTTACATAAGGCTTATGATGGCTACAGATGCGAGGCCAACAGCAGATGGCTGGTTATGTGTTTATTCAGTAATTAGTTGAGTCGACTAGTCTTTTCAAAGGAACAAGCTCTTCATGTCGCTAAGAAGGCCAGACTTTTGCATTCAGTTACAGGTGAAAAGATTTGGGCCCACGTACTGCCAATCATTAAATAAGGCATAAATATTTACGACCCACCTGGTGCAGCCATGTGCACACGTGTTGATAATTGAGGTGGTTGTTACTGTTGTCAGGTTTTTTAAAAGTATTGTTTAAAAAAAATGTCAGATAAGGGTAAACTAATCGCCTGTGACATCTTGGTGTGTTGATTGAGTAAATCTGGCAGGATAAATGACTAACAATGTGATCAATTATTTAGACCACAGGGGCTCGTTACAAAGAAAATCAAGGGATGGGGGTTCTAACCTGTAATAATATAACACAAGGGAAGGCACCGGTCCGCACCCCTCGGCAGTTCCAACACTGCTATTTTATCCTAATTGCGTCTGCTAATTTCCATCTTAGGCCAGTTGTAATCAAGAATAGTTCAATTTTCAAACAGCTTGACACACTTCGTTCAATTTGTGATATAATGGAGAAAATGCAATAATTGTTCGCAGATCTTGACGTCTGGACATTAACCCTACTCACAGTGCAATTTTGCATTCGGACAATCTTGGATTTCACCATTGACCGAAAGGTAAGTTTGTTCGGATCTGTTTTGAAAATTGAACTATTCTTGATTACGACTGGCCTAATAATGTTTCCTACCTGAAATATTCTCAGCATGTTTTTTAATATTTTAAAATGTTTTTCTAATTTCATGTTGTTTGTTTCTGTAATATTATTATGTTTCTTACCTTACATGTGTTGTCTAATGTTGTAAAGCGCTTAGAGCTTTTAAAGATTAGGCGCTATACAAAGTCCTCATTATTATTACTATTATTATTATAATGTGCAGTGGGGGAAAACCTTGCCCTTGTCTCCTTTTAATAGTGCCAATATTATGCTGAGCAACATGTGGCCTAGAATGCTTTTATTTGTGGGAATGCATGGAAAGGTTCTACTGTAATGTAATCAGTGAAGTATTCTAGGAGAAGCAAAATTTACTATAAACAAATATGGTTTCTTCTTTGAATGCATTCCCTGATCACCTTAACATTGAAAGAATAGGTAATAGAAGCAGGGAATGTTGGGAGAATAACCAACAGGAGTAGATAATGCTCAGCATCCTGCCTCTAACAGGCGTATATAATAAATTCTTCCGATTCAAGTACCGGGCAAACCAGAAAAAGTCTTAAACATGCAGCTATGAGGTTGTGCTAACATGAACCAGGCCTGTGGTCATCCAGGTCAAGGACATTTGACCAACCGGATGAAATACTTAGTCTTTCTCAAGCTATATCACAGGAAATACAAAAACACCCGAGAAAGTTGACTAGTATACTAGCCATTAGTTTCCAACGTATCTTGGGTTTAGATGTTATGTTCAAATGCGAAGCTTGCCGAGCTCAATGTAATCTCGAAAGTTGAAATCTTCATGAAGTTTATCTGTTCTTTTGAGACTTGATAGTATGCAATGCTTATAGCTCGCTTCATCAAGGGCTTGAGGGTTTATATTCTGTTTCCTAGTCTTCACTATTAGAAAGATGTTGTACCGTACGACATACGCAGAGTCTTGCTATTTTAAAGGAGTGCATGAACCCTCTGATTGCCAGCTGATAGTAACCTGTTCTCAGCTACAAAGCCTGACTGCATCATTAGGACCAACGAACCATTCAATCTGAACTGAAGATAGTTTATGTCCACTGAGAGATTTTGGCCTATTCAAATAAGCACACACTGGCAGCCATATTCAATAAATTGGCACAATTTTTATTTAGTACCATCTAGGCATCATAAGAATCGGCAGGTAAAACCCATATGTTGATAAATATCCATCCATTTAGGAAGAGTCGGGATAACTATTTTCATGACGACCATGTTATTTGCAGTATTTTCATTAAGAACCAACTTGACACCATATGAACTCCTCAGATGAAAACCCTTGTTTCAAAATGACGTCTATTTTTGAGATTGCCATCATTGGACATCAGCTAAGCACCAATTTGGACCATTAAAACATTATAATAAGTCTTCTGGTCAAAACTGGTGTTGAGCTGATTTTACATTTTGGAGGAGAAACAAACAAAATTTTTTATGATGGCTGCTACATTGGTTATTATATTCAAACCATCCATTTCCATTTAGGAACAACTAAATATGTTTTTTGGTAAAAGCACAATATTAAAATGACCAGCTGAACAGAAGTAATGATGAGATTGTGGCCATCATATAGCACCCTTTTGATTTACGACCAACTAAACGTCACAAGAAGTCTTGTTGTGAAAAACCATGCTTATATGACCATTTTTTATTCAGGACTTGCAGAGACGAGATTTTCAATATGGCCATTGTGGTAGTCACACTGGATGTCTGAGCAGTACCATTTCCATTTAGGACCAACTACACCTCACAAGGTCAGAATTCTCCCAATTTTTTCAGTTGGGTTGGCAGGTCTGCACATACCCACATTGGCTGAACCAGAGATTTGAACCCACTTGGAGGTGAGATGACACTGATCCGTAACGGTGAATGCTTTAGACCATTCTACCACCCTCTTCATTGTGTTTGTGTGCGTCTCTCTCTCTCTACCACTTAAATATATATACACACATAAATACAAAATGAAAATTTACAAATGTCCTGAACTTGCTGTTTCTTTCTCAATACTGAGCAAAAATATATTAAATGAAAAAGACTGTTACAAATATATATTTTATTCTTCTTGTAAAAGGTTACCATTAAAAACATTCATTAAAACAAATGAGCATGTACAAAGACATCTGTGCATATATAAAGAGGGAAGTAACAGTTGTTTCCCTTTCTATTACTAAGAATTCTTGTCCAATTTGGAGAAGTAAGAAAGTCCCATAAATGTCCCCACTTGATGATAAATCGGCTTCATCACATCATAGCCCATAAATTCCCAATAATGAACCCAATTTCATATTTTCACAGCTCAAAATAACTGTTTATTCCAAACATTTTTATCTCCAGAGTAGGCATACTTTAATGGAAAATATATATTCACAATGATATCCATCATCACAAAGTTGGATCTCAGTCAAAACTCCCCATTACTGCCATACAACAACTGATATCGGGTACATTTACTTCCACCCCCAATCAACAAGGTCGAGAGATTAAAAAATAACCTTGATGTAAATTGGCAAGAGAAATGACGAATCTAGCCTGCACATTCTGCTGCAATTTTAACTTACATTGCCATATATTATCCTATTTTGCTTGTTTTTCAAGGGATATAAAGGGGCTGCATAAGAAAAGGGTGTCAAATGTGTAGGTATTTAAAAATAATGAGGAAAACAGAATCATATGTGACAAGGATTAACAACCTTAGTCACTGCAAAACTGATACAGCAATGACAAAATGCACTGCAAAATTATAAAACTTCAAAATTAACATTTTAAATTTCTGGCTACACTTTATTTAGTATTTGTACTTTGTACATCATGCATCCTTGATCTGCTTACTGCAGTAATGGCAACATATCAGAGATTTATGTGTCAATCTCTGAAATATCATCCATCCAAGCCATGACATCTCCAGACCATGCTAAGCAATCAAAACAAGCCTCATCCAGGTTCCAAAGCCCTATGTGACATGACCTGTTCTTCAGACCATGCTTTGTAATTATAACAAGCCTCATCCAAGTTCCAAAGCCCTATGTGACATGACCTGATCTCCAGACCATGCTTTGTAATTATAACAAGCCTCATCCAAGTTCCAAAGCCCTATGTGACATGACCTGATCTCCAGACCATGCTTTGTAATTATAACAAGCCTCATCCAAGTGCCAAAGCCCTATGTGACATGACCTGTTCTCCAGATCATGCTTTGTAATTATAACAAGCCTCATCCAAGTTCCAAAGCCCTATGTGACATGACCTGATCTCCAGACCATGCTTTGTAATTATAACAAGCCTCATCCAAGTTCCAAAGCCCTATATGACATGACCTGTTCTCCAGATCATGCTAAGTAATCAAGAAAACAAGCCTCATACAAGTTACAACGCTCTATGTGTGATGACCTGTTCTCCAGACCATGTTATGTAATCAAGAAAACAAGCCTCATCCAGGTTCCAAAGCCCTATGTGACATGACCTGTTCTCCAGACCATGCTTTGCTATCAAGACAACAGGCCTCATCCAAGTTCCAAAGTTCTATGTGCCATGACCCATTCTCCAGACCATGCTTCATTATCAAAACAACAGGCCCATTCTCCAGACCATGCAATGCAACCATGACAATCAGCCTCATCCAAGTTCCAAAGACCTATGTGCCATGACCTGATCTCCAGGCCATGCAATGCAACCATGACAATCAGCCTCATCCAAGTTCCAAAGACCTATGTGCCACTCAGTAGTGTGGATCATCAGTCGACAATGAATCGAGAATTTACAGGTGATGGATGCCAATACAGAACCAAGCAGGAGGGAAGCAGGCAGCACAATGATTAGTGGAAAACAAATGTCCATCACACTTTTTTAAAAAGGATTTATGAGCATTTTCATGTTCAGTGTTATGCTACATGGAATGTCTGCTTGAGGCAGATGTAGAATATTCACCAAACGGGGCAATGTCCACTGGCAATGATAAAGGCTTGATATGCACTCAAAAACACATCCCAAGTGAATGCTAGACTGACACTGAATCTCTTTCTATACAAATCAGCATAACTGAGGATCGATGTGTAGTGCTGAATGGAGCATCAGCTTAGTACCATGTACACAACAAGGAAAACATTCATGACAACACTGGCTCCCATCACCACACCAATCAGAAATGATGGCTGCATCAAAAGTTTGCCTGAAAAAGAGATTAAATAAAACTGGTAACAGGAGTCTGATTAAATGAACTGGTAATGGGCAGTCTGATTAAACAAACTGGTAACAGGAGTCTAATTAAAAATGAACTTGTAACAAGCAGTCTGATTGAATGAACTGGTAATGGGCAGTCTGATTAAACAAACTGGTAACAGGAGTCTAATTAAAAATGAACTTGTAACAAGCAGTCTGATTAAATCACTGGTAGGCAGTCTAATTCAATGAATTGGTAACATGCAGTCAATAAATGAACTAGTAACAGACAGTCTAATTAAATGAACTGATAGGCAGACTGATTAAATGAACTGGTAACAGGTGGTCTGATTAAAAGAACTGATAACAGACAGTGATTAAATGAACTGGTAGGCAGCCTAATTAAATGAACTGGTAACAGGCGGTCTGATTTTAAAAAAATGATAACAGACAGTCTGATTAAATGAACTGGTAGGCAGTCTAATTAAATGAACTTGTATCAGACAGTCATTAAATGAACTGGTAGCAGTCTAATTAAATCAACTGGTAGACAGTTTGATTAAATGAACGAGAAGGCAGTCTGATTAAATGAACTGGTAGGCAGTCTAATTAAATGAACTGATAACAGGCGGTCTGATTAAAAAAATCAATAACAGACAGTCTGATTAAAGCCTGGGTCAGCTGGGTCACTGGGAAAGGCACTTGGCTCCCATTTCCTCAACATGCTATAGCCAAAATGCAAAACAATAGACAACCTACGATACGATGCATTACTGGTACACATACCAACTCGAAGATCTTGTGTCTTTAGAAGGTTTGTTAATGGTAGGGTGGTGCTATTTTATGTGTTGACTACTGGTCATGTTTAGAGTTCGTAGGCAGGCAGACATCAATTTGTCATCTGTTCATATGCTATTCTCATCTTTGATAAGATAACGAGAAAAAAAGAATCCAGACTGACTACCTGTTAGTCTTCAACGATTCTAATTCAACCATTCCAACCATTATTTCAGACTGTTCAAAGATATTTGATTCTATTAGACAAGTTATGATGCAACAATGAAATTTCAATTAAATCAGGAGCAAGTGTGAATCATCTCCTTTACACTGACATGTTATCAGTGTCTGAACATGATGACATACAAAAATGGCATGGAATCAACAGGATAAGGGAAGGAGATCTCAAACCATACACGTTAATCACCTTGTGTTAATTTGTTGAAGGTTTAGGGGGTGTTGCTCTTTCTTGCTAACAGAAACAAATCATTGCACACATGATGACTTTTTCATACGAATTCTCAATTTAATGACTTAAAAGACGAAGGACTAATTATTATTATAATTATTTGTGACGGCTGATGATTAAAATAACCTGTATCAGGTACGATTCATTTTGTACGATTCTTCGCCTCTTGTATCAACATGTGCATTGATATGACAAAATTATTGATTTACTGATACATCATTAAATCATTCCATCCTATTTAAAAGTACCATTAGAACCATCAAAAACAAAATCGACTTGAACTCAAGTTCAGACTCGTAATTCATCAAATTTCAACTTTCACATCAACAAATGAAAAATGCCCTTTAAAACTGTTATTGACAACTCTCCTTAACGCAAAATGTAATTCTTAATCTGATAGGTTACTAAAAATAAGTAGACTGGGAATTCCAAACGTCCAAAGATCATGAACTTACATTGGTTATAACGGCTTATTATAAGCAGATTTCAATTTTAATCGGGTTAGTAACACCAGTTTTAAAATTGTAGAGAAAACAAGAAATTGTATGAATTTTCATCACAAGTATTAGACCAGGATATATACGTCAGCAACAAGTCTTTCACAAATTTACCAAACCATCACGCCAATTTCTGTTTACATTATGTGTTCAACTGCCAATATCTCCCTAAACGAATAATGAAGAAACACCATGCATTAGCAATATTTTTCAGCTACCCTACGACAGTGTGATGGACAGTCAATTATCATATTTCTCTGATGAAAATCAGATTTAATACTTACTCAAACCGATTCTTCATTCATATATGAAAAAAGAAGCAGCACGAGTAAATCTGTTGCTTTTTAGTAATGACATCCATACTGGATGGGGGATCAGTCTCACTTGTACAGCTTTTAAGACTTTATACCAGGAGGCTTTCCAAGAAATTGGTCAACTTATTTAACCATTTTCTAATATGTCGTTTAAAACTTTTTCTATTATATTACTAATATCAGACCTGCCTACCCTAACAAGATTGTCTCAGTATGGCAGTTGGGTTTTCCCCCCACAATTCTGATCAGTTTTTTCAGTAAGGTGTAACAAAATATCATGTGATACTACTGTCAAGTTGGAAAATATGTATTTATAACATTTAGAATTCCAAACTGTTGCATCGACGGTAAACATTATGTTCATTTAAAAAGTTTGTGAAGTACAGATAGACCTTATTTACATCTTTTACAAATGCACAAACTTCAGTTCCAAACCTTACACAGCTCTCAACTTTATGCAATTCTTGGAATTTTTATTTTAATTTCACATGATGACAATCGTATCTCCTGCCATGTGACATACTCAAATTGATACACGAAGTCCAATAAATGTAATAGTGTCTGTTCCTGCTATTATTCTGAATGTTCCTTTTCATTGGTCTTTACCGATTATTACAACATTTTTAAAAGGTTTATTTTTCTTTCATCTTTAACAGGTTTTGGTCACTTTACGCCATTTTTAATATACTCAACAGTCTGATAACACAGATGCTTTGCATGAAAAAATGTGTGCAATTTAAAGCATCCGAGATGCTACTGTAAAGTTAGTTTGGTTCAATAATTCCAATGAAGTTAATATGAAACCCAGATCCAAATCAAATAGGGACAAGCCAATTTTACCATAATAATCATACTTCCAAAGTTGTTCCTTTTATTCTGTAAATTCAGATTTTACAGGTAATTTTCATAAGACTGACGGCAACATCATAAGGGATGGCAGGTCTGCATACTGAATAGCTGATAAAGTATCATTTTAGAAAAGTCTTCATGAATGTATGCTTTCTGTCAAATTCTGCTGTGCAGTTTCTGAGAGTCATTTTAAGGTTTTATTACATTTAGTAACGGTAGTAACAGAATTATCTGCAACAATTTTAAAGGCCCTCTTGCCAGGATGCTTTCGGACTAATTAGGAAACAAATTTTTGAAGTAATTTGAAGGCTCCTCTACTCGGAAGTAACTGCAATAATTGATCTGCATTATGTATAAAGGTCTCAAAGGCCGCTATGAAAGAATGCTGTTCAATTGGACAGTTTTCTAGTTTGAGAAGTTTTCTGTTTTTAGTAATGGTAACATACTGAATAGTGGATTGGTATCATTTGTATAAAATCTGAAGTCTTTATTCCAGAATATTTTCTAATTTGTTCAGTTATTTTCTTGTGTTTTTAACAAGAAGTAATTTACAGGTTTTTCCTTACAAATTGTTGATGTGTTATGTCTCATTATTCCACTAACACTGGTGACACAATAATCATTTATACAAGCTGGACTTAAATTTACCCCATTTCGTCCTTGCAGATATTAAACAAAACCAGTCACAAAATTATCTCGTACAGAGAAGTTAAATGACACCCAGAAAATATGGCAACAGAAAAAATGAATCTCTTGAAATAACATCTATGCTAATGACATGTAAGTAAAAATTATGGATTATGAGATTTAAAAAGTAATTTTTTTACCAGAATTTAGTGGATCAGTTAAAGTTTGTAAAAAGGAAAATAATCTTTGAAAGACTACCACTCAACTTGATGCCATAATAAATCAACCTGACGCTATAAGATATACCTTTACTCTGGCTAGACTCTTCTAATTTTGTAGTGCTATCAACTGGGCAGTACGAGGATATGCGGGATGGAGTCCTCCGTGTTAATCTTTCTATTTCGTCCTCCTCATCCTCGTCAAACTGAGAGTGATTCTTTCCACTCCACAGTGAAAACTTTGTCTGTGGCATAGTAAACGTAGACCCACTGTTCTTAACTATTATGGATGGTGTGGATGATTTAAAGGCTGGAAATGTATTCATTGAGGAAAGGCCCTGAAAATCCTTTTTCCCTCCAAAGAATGAGCTCTTACTGGGAGATGGGACTGATGAGGACAATTTCTGGAACAAGTTTACGTTCTCTTCACTCATGGCAAATTTCTTGTCAAGCCCCTGAAAATTAAATTTATCTGAAAAGAAAAAGACATATTAGTATGCAAAACTGAATGTATGAAAAAGGCGGCAAGGTCAATGACTTGTATAGTGTAGTAATCTGCAGTAAATATAAACCAAGCGATAAACCAGTCTTAAAAACAAATTTTCTTTATGTTTAGCACAGTCTCATTTTGTACACGGAAGGCTCAAATGTACCAAAGATCACTCACCTGACTCTATAAAACAGATGAATACAAAAGGAGTTGCTAAGCAAACTAAAACTATACAAATTTTACAAAAAACAAATCATATAGAACTCACATATAGCAAGGAGAAAAAAACTGAACTAAACTAACTGCTTAGAGCCTATATCAAGTAGAGTGATAACACTTCCATGTAACAATGACGTCTTCATAAAGATGATATTCCAGAAGGTGACTGTGACTAAGGATTCTGACTAGAAAAATTCTCTTAAAATCTGGTCCTCCAATACTACTTGAAGGGCCTGAACTGAGCATACTAGATAATGTACTACTGCAATGAAAATAAGCTACTGAAATATATCTTGTAAAATTTAGTAAAACTCGTATAGTAATCAACCTAATTCATTACCATCACAACAAGAGCTTGGTAAAGGACATCAAACGAGAGGGGGAAGAATATTTACGGTAAGAATTGTATCATTAACATCTAGAGGCTCCCAATACTTGCTCTGCTGTGCACTAGAAGAAAGTACTGGAGTGGGAATAAATAAAGACTTCTGAGAGTAACCAAGTTCACAGTGGGATTCTGAGTCCCTAAGAGTGGAGGTTTAGTTGGGTCATAAAACTGAATGGCATAGTAGAGCTGGATGCTGCAACCATCAGTCAAAGCTGGGGTGGGGGGACAGACCACCCTCTTGTTGCTAGTGAACTCTTGTCACTGACAAACTTCTGTGAAAGTTAGCAGACCATCCTGGCATGCGAGATCAACAGCAGGTCTGAACAAGAAGCCACCCGCAAAACTCACTCCAAAGTGAGGAGAATCTCTGTATCCTTAATGCTTAAAGGCTTCAGACAAATGTTCTGGAGAAGGTGGTGGTAAACAACTATAAAAAACTCCTAAAACATTTGGCCCAATGGGTGATAGAAGGCCAGGGGCATTCATGGTTGGAGAAGGAACAATGACCACAGGTTCCAACATGAACTTGTTAGAGTCCATAATTCAGAGAGGCAAGGCTGATCTCTCTCCCCATTTGTTCCTCATCCCTCTGGAGAGGTGAATAACAAAAAAATGTAAGTAAATTACAACAAAATTAATAAAATAAAACCTTAACTTGAATTGCCTTCACAGATTTGCTCTTACATATTTATTGTCAGCAGTACACAAAGACCGTAATTACACCACTCCCTCGATGACTTACGCACTGATAACTTGCAAACCTGCACATAATATGTTGTCAGATGTGTATCCCATTTTTTAAACCAAAAAATTCCCCAAAAATGTATCCCTATTTGAACTTGAAGAAAATCACAGTCAAAATTGGTTAACGGAAACTTTTATGTATCGCTCATTTTATTGTCAAATACGGTAGATAGGACCTGGAAAGTTAAATCAACATTATGAAATATCAAATTTAAAAATAGGTCTTTCCTAACAACATTCCTAGTACACCACTATTAACGATATGTAATGAAATTTTGATAAATGAAAACGTCACTTAGATCGAATAGAGGCAGCACACATTAATATATACAAATTAAATAAAAAAATTATCTACTGAAATTTGCATTCTAGTTATATCTTTTACTTCCTTTTAAGTGTAATCGTCATAAATTTAATGTGTCCTCTTGTAATTAAACATAAAACGTGCCAATCTATTGCAACAGCTTTGTCCACGAGTGTTTCTCTGAGAACCTAATTAAGTGCAGACCCTGTTTTGATAACTGACTTCCGGAAGTATTTGTTGTATTATTGCATTGAATTAAAAGCTGGCCTCCTCACGTTAATTATTATTTTTTGAATCCAATAAAGGAGGGGGAATAAAATAAAAGTTGAAAGGCATGCAAATCCCACAAACTTAAAATCTAGTGGCCTTGGTCATATGTCGGGTGAACTCACTTCATTTGATCAATCAAACACTCATAAATGTTACTGTGCATGTAACATAAACTACCTTAAATTAACCGATTCTTTCACAACTGTGATCAAAGATAACAAGGCAGCAAAGCAAAATGAATACGTCATAAAATAAAGAGAATTTCTAAACTGGCACTTAGAGATATCCTCAAGGATGATAAGAAGTTTCATTATTGCTTCCAATGAAATCACAACATCAATATTGTACTAATTGAACACTACAAAAATTGAGTTTCAATGTAAACGATTGTCTCACAAAATAAATGTCACATGTTGTTTTTTTTAAGAAAAGGAATCTTGTTTGGTGGTGTATCAACAGTTAGTCTAGTTCCCTGCTCTGGGGACTCCTGATTTGGCAGGATAATATTAAACACCACTACGGGAAACAGACTCGTCAAGAAAACAAAAAGCAGTGACGTAATACACAGACTTTTTTGGCGCATACATGATGGTTGTTTAAACCAGATGGAGTAATCTTTCATATGTTGGACATTTTGAAAATAAATGTTATTTAAACAGAAAATTGAAAAACTTCATTAGAAAAAGCACATTATTAAAAATTATTATCGATGTGATTGTAAAATGAGGATTTAGTCAATAAACATCCCAGTTCCCTGACGTCACTCCCCCCCCCAGTTTTCTCCATATCAATGTGATTTTTTTTCCATTTTTTTGAGGTCCCTCACTTATAGTGCAGTTTATGTTTGTGGACCCCGTTGTGCGCGAGTTACCGAGGGAGAGGT
Source organism: Sinohyriopsis cumingii (assembly GCA_028554795.2). Lineage (NCBI taxonomy): Eukaryota > Metazoa > Mollusca > Bivalvia > Unionida > Unionidae > Sinohyriopsis > Sinohyriopsis cumingii. The sequence continues at coordinate 522,213 of JAPYKE020000126.1, read as the reverse complement.
GTAATTAGATCGCACTGATGGGCTAGTGGATAGAGCATCCGTCTTGAATATGGGTTCGAACCCCCAGCCAAGTCATACCAAAGACTTCTACAAATGGTACAAACAGATGCCTTGCTTAGCCCCAAACCATTAACTGATTCGGCCCCGATCCCGTCTGTAGGCGTGATGTGGCTGTACCCTATTCCAAGCTCTGCAGCATCAAAGTCATTTAAGATACACCAATGTGGGTGTTATTTAAAAAAAGCAGATAGATATAGCTCTAAAATGATATAAAATATTCTGATAGTTCTAATTGCACTGCAAAATACAGAGAGAAAAACCTCATTTTTGGGACCCGTTTTTTTCCCACCCAAATTTCGCTTGAGATCGGAATGCGATTTTGTGTCAGGATTTTAGACCTTTTGGCCTCAGATCTAAGGCACACTGCACACAGACAGGTGAACCTTTGCAAAAACTAGGATATGGTGGGCATCTGGAATAAAAAATGCGGTCTCCATACGAAAATGATGGGTTCATTAAGCAACCAAAAAAAAAAAAAAAAAAAAAATTATGCTTCTGCTTATGTGCAAGCAAAATAACCAATGGAAAATGATGTTTCTAATACAACTAGGCATTAGTCTCATGAAAAATCTGTTGAAAGCTGACGTATTACAATGTATTAAGAAATAGCCCCCCAAATGTCTTTCCTACGCACATTTCAGGCAAAAATGACAAAAACCTCTGGGGCCGAATGAGTTAAAAGGTTAGTATTAGGACTGGTCGGCCTGGTGTCAGGATAATGTGACTGGGTGGGATATTGTGCTACAAGTCTGTGGCATGATGCCCCAATGCTAGACATCACTATCAACTGCCACACTGCAGACATCGTAGCGATGTGACTGAAGAATTGTTAAAGCCACATTAAAAATTTAAATCACACACATTAGACCATAATTACCTAAAGTACAGTTTCAGCAATTCAGTTTGAAACTCCATTTAATTCAAAGACTTCTTGCCAGATATCTCAAGTTGATATAATCATTGTTTATTTTTCTTTTTCAATTTCATCTGGAAACAGCAATCATCTCATCACACGACATGCTCAAATGAACACACATGGCCAATAAATGTAATTGTTGCCTTTCTTGCTTTATTTCCCCATAATATAAATACTCCTTTATATGCTTCTATAATGTTTAAACTTTTAAGAGGCTTGGAGGTACTTTCATCTTTAAATGTTTTTGGTTTGTTGGATGTAATTTCTAGAAAATGCTATAAGCATCAGCTTGACCTTAAAAATACGGTCAGTTTAAATCGTATTATGTATGATTTGTAAAATCTGTACTGGTTCCCTGTGAATCTAATATGAAACCTGGATCCAGATCAAAAATGGACAAGCCAGTTTCCAGATCTGACCGCAAGGACTCGTATATAATTTAGCTATTATTCCATCAGTCTACAATTTTAAGTGATTTCAGAATGAATTTTGCTTTAATTCTAACGATTAGCAGGTCTGTGCAAGCAGGTAATGAATTAGTGCTATTAAAATCAACAATATCTGATATTCTAAAAATCAATACATATCATAGTATCATGTTTTTATGATGAGTCAACATACCTTGTCTGAAAGGAGACTGATTGGTGCTCTTGACAGTAAACTTGGCTGGGCTTATAAGTGGTCGTTGCTGCCTAATAACCTGGGTGCTGCCATTAAAATTAGACTGGTATCCTGATGTTGAAAAAGAACTTGAGAACACAGCTGAAAATGAAAGCATTTATCCGATGTCATTATGTTGTTTTTGAGTCAAACCAAAACTTAGCAAATCCTTTTTTTCCCCATTAGAAAGACTGACAGTCAAGTTACATTGATGCAAATAATAACATATTAGATATTACAGAAAAGACAACAGATAAATTAAGTTATAATATACTAATATGTTCAATGCAACCCATTATTTAATATGGGACATAAAAGTGTAAAATACATAAATATTAATAAATTTTACAGATTTTCACGATATTTTTTGGGCCACATATAAATTTTCACTTGTAAGTCAAGTCCAATTAAACTTTGCCATTGCATTATGCACCAGCAGATCTGGGACTATGAAGTTATTTTTAGGACTAATCAGTGGAATAAAGAACATGGACTTGTTGGTGTATTATGTGATGGCAGATCTGTCTACGTCTACAGTTAGAACTGCTTTGTTGTTGTTGTTGTTGTTGTAGGGTTTAATGCCATTTTTCAGCACGCGATAGGCTATACATGGCGGCCGGTATTAATGGAGGAGGAAGAACCTGGGAAACCCCCCGGAAAGAACCACCAACCCATGAGAAGCTACTGGCAAGCTTTCTCACATACCCACGTTGGCTGAATCCGAGACTTGAACCCACGCAGGCAGAGGTGAGATGGCAGTGATCCATAACGGAGAGCACTTTAGACCACTAGGGGCCCCCGAACTGCTTTGTATGTGAATGGTGTATTTTTGAAAGCCATAATTAACCACTTAGTCACAGATGGGGCATATCAATCAACAATTCTGATTAATTTCAATGAATGGCTTTGACATCAAATGATAAGGTAGGGCAAAAGCTAACTCAAGGAACTGATTTTTAAAATTATTTTTCACAATATAATTAGAAGTTTTGTTTCAATCACTGGTAGTTTTTCACAACGACAAAATCCTCTTAAGAGAACGATATGCAAACGAGCAGGCAGAGCTTTGTCCATTTTTTCTATTTGGCCTGAATAAATCAAATACTGATTAAAAATGTTGGGAACTGAACCTCTGACCATTTTGTTACTTTAATTGTACTGACATAATAAAATAACCAACTGTGTAAATATTTACAAAACAGCGATTGTTTGGTTAGGTGTTGTACTGCACAACAACACAAGCCGGTTATTAGTGCCAATGCATTTGGTGTCTAGTAAATGGACCAAGACTGTACCATGGATGTGACCTCCATAAACACTTACAGCCAAATCTTGATATATGTATGCAATACTTATCGAAATCCAAGTTGGGGGAGGGGTATGGCATGCTTCATTTGGAATAATATTATCAGCTTACAATAACATGAAAATTGTTGATAATTAAGGATTGATAGTATGGAGAAATACGATGAATTATTATTTAGTCTCACATCAACATAGCTGCCAACCTTCCAGGCTCACAATTAGTGAAAATGGAATAAAAAGTCGTGAATTTTGACATGAATTAGTGAAAAATACCATGACAATAACTCAATCCACTCTGTCCGTCAATACTACACTATATCAAGTATAAAACTAAAACACTACATATATGCAGAAATATTTATTTATCAAGACATGATACTGTGGCAGACTTGAACTTCCTCAACTGCTTGATCATAAATTTGTTTTCTAAACAGTTCAGACTTCTTGCCTGCTGGTTAATCTTGGTGACTAAAATTGCTGACAAATTTTCTGCAACTAAGAAGGCCCTAAAGTCTGACTTATTTTTCTTCACTAGAGAAAATACTCTTTCGCTGTCACTGTTGCTGTGAGGAATGCACAGGAGCTGCAGCACTTTTGGTTCTTCCACAGGAAAATTTGGAAGCAATTTTCGAGTCTGGGAACATTTGTCAGAACAAATGTTTAGCATGGTCTCCAGCTGATAAAAATAGATTGTGTTCGACAAGAAAACTCACAAATAATGCTTCGGCGTTGGTAGATTGCAGGTCTTACGCTGATGGCTTAAAATATTCCAGAGCTGAAATCTGCAAATACTTAATTTTCCCGACATATATGTGTTTTTTGCAATTGATGTGCTTCCTCTCTGCGACCATGCACATTACTACAATTTGTGGCACACTGAGTGCAAAATGCATGATGTATATCAATGTTTAATGGCAGACTGCATGGCCAATTTTTTTATATATTCCAAATTAAACTTCACTTTTTGAGCAATACATTTCTTTTTCCTTGGTGGTTAAGACAATTTCAAGATCTTACATGTGAGGCTGAACATTAACTCAAATCAGTGTTGGTGACGCATGCGCAGAGCAAAATTCCAGTTAGGCCCCAGTTTCTCTCAAAAGCATTTGTAAAATTACTCTTATACATATAGATTAAAATAGGCTAAAATGCTTGCTACCGGGCCAACTGTACTAATCGGCCATAGTTCTAATATCGCGACCAGCAGAACTGGACCGTTTCGGCAACTGTGAATACCATGACTAGTGCTTAACAGGAAATTGGTTATTTTATTAAAGATTTAAGATAATTGAGAATTCGTGAATTTTTGGCTTGCGGCATGAATCACCGAAAAAGTTGTGAAATTCACAACAAATTTGTGAGGGTTGGCAGCTATGCATCAACCTGTTATTACATCCAGCATGCTCTTCAGGTTACGCCTTTTTAATGCAAAGGAGTTGCACTCACAAATAGGTATCAAGATATTAAGTTGTTACCTTGCATCCAATTTTAAATGAGAAAATTATAGAAATGCAACACTTAATTAAGGTGTGATGAACATGTATATTAGTCTAACACGGGCACTAGATACCTTTTAATGTTTGTGACAGCATAAAAAAGTAAATTGTAAAGTACATGTATGTGCTGTTTTCTTTCTACCTAAATATTTATGTGTAACTAAATTTTTATTGTTTTACAAAACTGCTCTATGTAGCTGTTGATATATACCAGAATCAGTCCGTTTGAGAGAAGTACTTGGGCCAAGACTAATCGTTTCCAAATCAGTCCTAGTGTCCTCCAAGGATGAATCGGGCTCATCAAGCTTTGTGGCTGGGTTGATGGGTTTGAAAGCTGACTGTGACAAAGGAAATATAAATGGAGATGAGGGCATTTCCTTAGGACGAAATGATGTGGTTCTTGTCGGCTGGCTGACTGAAGAAAATGGAGAGATACTTGTAGCATCACCTGTTGAATTCCGGCCAGGTGAATCAAGCTGAACCCTGTTCAAAAGATATACCAGGCTTTGTAGAAATATACACTTATAACAAATATATCATGGTAATGGTCCATTTTACAGTGCAATTGTTCTCAACATTCATATGCATACATAATACAGGTAAAACTTGTTATGAGCGACCTCTGCTGTAAGTGATCACCTGTCATTTCCAACCACAATCACAATGCACTGATCAATTTTATTATATAAATGCTTAATTGTGAGCGACCACCTGCTGAATGCGACCAGTGACCACAATATCTTGGCAATATATGCATTTTGACACTGCTATGAACAACAGCATCGCAAAAACGGGGATAAACTCCACTGACCTTTTTTTGATCAATGGAACAATGACTGCATATACCATTCTAAAAATATAAAGACTGGTTACTGATATCTGAATTTTGTAGGCATGCTCAGTGTTTTTAGTATCTGTTGTAAACCAGACTCAAGTACATGTAGATTATTCCCGCACTTAGCCTGGTACCTGGCCTTATCGTTGATGGAGCCCATAATTAAGAGTAGCCCCAGTATCCCTATGAATAACAGTATTGCGAGAACATAGACACCACTGACCTATATATAACAATGACTGCTTGATTATTAACAATTGTTCTGATGAAAAAAAAAATATTTTGGCTACGGTGTTAAATGCTACAGTCTGTAAACCAGGCTGAAGTACATGTCGCGAATTGCCACTGTAGTGCTGAAATTGACGTAGTGGTCACGTATATTGTTTGTGTTAGAGTTAATCTGTTTTGCCTGGGGCTGAATAAGGTCTTTGCTTATTATACCAGCAAGAGAGAATCGTTTGCGGGATTCGACTGATAGTGTTAGAGACTTGTGATGTTTTTTCCCCAATGTTACGGTGATTACATCCCAATCACAAAGCTATCATCTATTCAAGTTGGTACAACCGGGTTATACACTTCGTTTATAGAGTTAATGCCTGTATGTCTCCTTTGAATTAAGCTGCATACTTTTATCTCTGAGTAAACAATTCTGTTTCTGGAGGAGATAATTGTCTTTTTTATTTCATTAATTGTTAGATATGCAATGCACATGTATAGATTTTTCATAGTTTCACAAAGCCTAGTCAAAACTGTCTTTACATTCAATATTACAACTGAGCACTAATAATGTTAACACCTAGAACCTTAATAACAATGGACAAACCTCCAAATAAAAAGAGACAAATTTTAAAACTGAAGAAAAATAATTATTGTAACGAAAAGAAGTGAAAAAGGGAAGACTACTCGCAAAATAGCAGCATAAACAACAGTAAAACAAATTTAGGGTGTAATGAAGGAAAAGGAGTAAATCAGAAATGCTTTTATATGCTAATACATGTGATCTTCAAATGTAAAGGTGATTTCATGTTTAAGGATAGAAGTATGTCTTTACTGCTATATAATTTTGTTTTTAGATGAATGCATACAATATTTTAGCAAGAACTATTAATAAAGAATAGAATATTTGTACAGTGATTGTTGTTATTTTTCTTTAAACGGGCCTGAAACTGGACCTTGGAAACCGATCTTTTTGTACAAACCTGTTATGAGAGACCACCTGTCTTGAGAGACCATTTTTTTTGGCAGAAAGGGGCTGTCTCTCACAACAGGTTTTGCTGTCCAACAAAAGATCTGAGAAATTTTAGAATGCAAAAGAGGTACGTGTCAGTGTAAAAGATACATAATTTTTTGCTTCAGATTGCAGGAATATGTCCCTCATGTGACTAGTGAAAACAATATAAAAAATTTTTTTCACATTACAGGAAGGCCACTCTTGTGACTAGTGTAAATGATATAAAATGCTTTGTTTCACATTACAGAAAGGTCACTCTTGCAACAAGTGTAAGCAATGGAGATATAAACCTTTGTTTCACACTGCAGAAATGTTACTCTTGCGACTTGTGATAGAAAATTCTGTTTCACATTGCAGCATTGTCCCATTTGTGACTAGTGTAAACAAAATACAATTCTTTGTTTCACATTACAGGAAGGTCACTCTTGTGATGTACACTTTTGTTTTATGAGCTACTGACTCATCAGTCTCCACAATGTCTAATCAACACTCTTATTACAGACCACTGAAGAGTTTTTGTTTGATGTCTAATTGACTCTTATTACAGACCACTGAAGGGTTTTGTTTGATGTCTAATTGACACTCTTATTACAGACCACTGAAGAGTTTTTGTTTCATGTCTAATTGACCCTTATTACAGACCACTGAAGAGTTTTCATTTATTGTCTCATTGACACTCTTATTACAGACAACCTAACAGTTTTTGTGTGATGTCTAATTGACACTCTTATTACACACCACTGAAGAGTTTTAGTTTGATGTCTAATTGACACTCTTATTACACACCAGTGAAGAGTTTTAGTTTGATGTCTAACTGACACTCTTATTACACACCACTGAACAGTTTTTGTTTGAGGTCCAATTGACACTCTTATTACACACCATTGAAGAGTTTTCGTTTGTGTCTAATTGACACTCTTACTACACACCATTGAAGAATTTTTGTCTGTTTGATGACCAATCAACACTCATATTACAGAATACTTGGGAGTTCATTTACTTCATGCCTAACTGACACTCTTATTACAGACCGCTTGGAAGTTTTATTTTTTTTGGTTTATGTTTTTAATATCACACATGTACATAAACAACATTGTTTTAAAGTGGCAAGACACACCATAACACTAGACCCAGACTAATCAAGGCATGATTCCAACCTTCAAACTTAAAAGACCTAAATGGTTGTCAGATATTTCAATTAAAAATGAAGAGACATGATTGAATACTCTAAACAATGCAAAAGTTAGATCAATAAGATTTGAACAAACGTTTTTCTACAACAAAAAAATGCATGTTTTACACCAAAATAAATAATACCTGCTAATTTTTATGGTAGTCCTGTTATGTCTGTGTCTTTTTTGACTAGCACACAATGAAGCAATAAACGTGTTGAGAAAGCAAACAAACAGCTCTACATTCATCTTCTGTGAGTTTGGAGAAACAGGCAGAAAATCAGTCTGTATCAACAGTACTACCAACCAAATAGGACAGCTTATGATGTCGGCCAGTGACAACCTGTAATTCAAAAAACATTGTGTCAAAAAAAATTTGCGGTCTTCTGGTCAGCCAACCAGCCCCATTCATTGTTGCCGACCCTAGATCTCCCCCTTCCTGTATTAAAAAAAGAAAAGAAAATTCCTAAAAATGAATTTTGCATGTAACTGGGCCCAGTACTTTATGTGCTTAGTACACTATATATGCTAATTATTATTTCAGTTACTTGGGTTCTGTAGATGAAGAACTAAAGCTATCATGTGGAAACCATTTTGTTAATTCAGCTTTGTAACCTTTTTAACCAAGCACAAATAGGGTTCTTCTTTACACCAAGTGCATGCCAACCATAAAGGTTCATAAATTTAGACTAATGAGTTATTGTCCAGTAATGAAACTAGAAATAGATTGATCATCGAATGCTGGACAACATGATAACATAATACTTGTGGCAAGTACATAAATACAAGGAAAGAAATCTATACTCTACTTACAACGCATCTGCAAGATGCAGAGAAATCTGTCACCATGGCATCATCTCAATTTTATTTATATTGCAATGTTTGCATTACTGGATATCTTACATGCTGTATACAGTATACATTTATATTGCAGAGTTTGCATTACTGGATATCTTACATGCTGTATACAGTATACATTTATATTGCAGAGTTTGCATTACTGGATATCTTACATGCTGTACACAGTATATATTTATATTGCAGAGTTTGCATTACTGGATATCTTACATGCTGTATACAGTATACATTTATATTGCAGAGTTTGCATTACTGGATATCTTACATGCTGTATACAGTATACATTTATATTGCAGAGTTTGCATTACTGGATATCTTACATGCTGTATACAGTATGTATTTATATTGCAGAGTTTGCATTACTGGATATCTTACATGCTGTATACAGTATATATTTATATTGCAGCGTTTTTATTACTGGTTATCTTGCATGCTGTATACAGTATATATTTATACTGCATTACTGGATATCTTACAAGCTGTACACAGCATATAGCATATATTTATATTGCAGTGTTTGTATTACTGGATATCATACATGCTGTATACAGTATATATTTATACTGCATTACTGGATATCTTACATGCTGTATACAGTATATATTTATACTGCATTACTGGATATCTTACATGCTGTACACAGCATATAGCATATATTTATATTGCAGTGTTTGTATTACTGGATATCATACATGCTGTATACAGTATATATTTTTTATTATATGCTCATTTTTTTCCCCGTTAACTTTACATTGTCAGAATCGTTCAATATTCCCTGATACTGAACATGCATGACAATACACAAATAGCATTCATGTGAATAAAGGAACTACTTTCTTTTGTAAACAATCATGTACACTCGCGTAAGAGGCTCTTTATATTGTGGTTGTTTAAATTTGTTTCTGAATGAAGTAAAACATGTTTCATAGACTGCAAAAAACCCCAGCTGTTTTGGCACATTCCGCGTTGATACAATATTTTGGATTTAGGCTAGCTACATTATATAAATGACGGAAGATTAGGTCTTTACAAATAACATGCAAGTGACAAGGCAAGGCATATACTGTTTTCTTTAGCTAGTGATAATAATGGCAAAAAAAAATATAGTTACAGTTTTACATCCTGAATTTCCTCAAAATGTATTTTCTTAATTCTGCAAACCCGAATTACATGAGCCATGTCATCGGTTTTCATCTGGATTACACATTTCGAAATTGTGCTGTAATTTCGATGATAAGAGCAATTACATCCTCCTTACTGCACTCAAAATGAAATATGCATTAAATTCCATAGAGTCTTTTTGATAATTGCAATTGAAAGACTTCATATTTTTCCCACATTATGATTTCAAACATTCAATGACAAAAACAGACATATTTGCAGACGTAAACACGCTTCTCCCGCGCCACTTCAATCTGATGTATTTCATGTATAATTTGCACAAATGAATCCAGTAAAAAATCACAAACTTTCGTCGAATCGAAACAAAATACCAAAATATATTCATTCCAGATCAAATGGAACAGTTGTTGCAATGCGCATTCATTCAATTTTAACTAGACATGCCATTTTCTTTCGAAAGTTATGTCGAGCGCGCAACTAAGTTCAAATTTATCTGGGCGGAGTTATGTGCGCATTAATAATGATGTAAATGTGTAATGACAAATCTGCGCTTGTTTATTTCGTTTGCAATACAGCGTTCATTCATTTACGTTGTTTCTTGAAGTATATTTTGTTTATATAACTAAACCTTAGGTAGAATAAAAAAATGAGCATATAATAAAAAGGTTACTGCATTTGTATGGGAAAATATGAACTCGTTTTGTTGGAAGGATATACTGCACTCACAAGTTTGTGCAGTATTCCATCCAAAAAACTTGTTCATATTTTCCCATACAAATGCAGTAACCTATAAATATTGCAGTGTTTGCATTATTGGATATCTTACTTTTTTTTTTAACCTGCATGATCCCCAAAACAGCATGAATTTAACACTGCACTCACTGTTGATGCTGACATTTTTCCAAACTGCAATGGTTTGAGTGGACAGAGGAATGTAAAGTTTAAAATTTGCAAGGTTTCAAGAGATTGAATAATTTTAAGCATGTTCATACATTTTGGCGGGTAACTGTTTTCCAAGATTTTCAATTGGTTGATTTAAGAATTTTATGTTTGCTTACCAGTTTTTCCCCATATGAAACTTTGCCCCAACATTCAGAATCAAGCCAAGAAAGGCAATGCCTGTGGCGAATCTATCCAGAGCTATCAACATCGGGTCAAGCCAACTAACCACTGGCTGAATATGTTCAGATCGCCAAAGCACGTGATGGACACTGGTGAACAATAAACACAACGAGCATATCAGGGTCAGCCAATGGACAACACCACCCCTCTTGTGCGTTTCACATTCAATTGAAGATGTGCAGTGGTCACCCTGAAACAGAAAAATTTGCTTTCCATTAACATGTTGTTTGCATATCTCTCTTGAAATAATCCTGCTCAATATTTATGTAACACTACTACAGCAACGTAGCAGAATATACACTTAACTCGTGACCACTGATGACCTTTACCAACAAGCGAGGGCCATTACTAGGGTATGACAAGATTTGGACCTGGGTAAAGTGTTGCCAATAAAAAGGACAAAAACAACTTTCTATTGCTACATGTTCATCTTTTAATGTACACAAAAAAGTGCAATCCATATACATGTGAATGTAAAATATAATTTGATGACAAAAAGTGAAATATTTATGCCAAAAGCATTATGGTTAGCATGTATGCTAATCCCATTACACCCACCCTCATCACCCATAGGCAGCACCTTCTGTCCTTATATTTTTGTTGTTGTTGTTCCAGTGTTTAATGCCATTTTTTTAAAGCACAGAATAGGTTATACATGGCGGCCAGTATAACTGGTGAAGGAAGAACCCTGGAAACCCCAGGGAAGAACCACCGACCCACAAGAAACTACTGGCAGGCTTTCCCACATACTTACGCTAGCAGAGCCTTGGACTTGAACCCATGCAGACTGAGGTGAGATGGCAGTGATCCAGAACGGTGAGTGCTTTTAGACCACTCTGCCACTCAGAGCCACCTGTCATTATATTATACCCATGTTAACCATAGACTTTGTAAGCCTAATGTAGCCTCAATTCTGACCATTAAGAAGTTCATGTACCGCTAACAACAAAAGTAAGTAGAAATACTAGTATACACATTTACACATCTGGATGTCACTGCTGGGGATAGTATAATAGTTCTCTAATTTGTGTGTGTGTGATTGGAATTTTTAATGTAGCTTTAACAATTTTTCAGTCGTATCACTATGATGTCTGCAGTGTGGCAGTTTATAGTGACGTCTAGCACTGGTGCATCATGCTGCAAATAAGTAGCACGATGCCCCACTCAGTCACATTATCCTGACACCAGGCTGACTAGTCATAACACTAATCTCTAAAAGCTGAGCACCAAGCGAGGCAGCTATTAGTACCATTTTTGTAAGTCTTTGGTATGACTCGGCCTAGGATTGAACCCACGATCTCCCACATCCTAGGCAGACGGTCTAACCACTAGGCCATCGGAGTGGTCTGGAAAATGCACAGACTATGAACTACTGTTGCATAATGCTCAGGCAGATATGGGTCTCTGCAGTTTGTTAGGAGCAATCAGTATAACAACAAAGATCCTGATCTGCATTCACATTACAAAATGACCGATCAGGGACTATACTGTTTGCAGTTTGACTCAACTTGTCAGCAGGTACATATGGTAAGATAATATATCAAGCCCACATGTTTTTATAGGCCAGTCCTGGCCAATGCCCAACTTGACCACTATACAAATAGCATGCAAATAAATCACCTAACAAAATTTAAACATTGCCTTTTTCTACAGGGACAGCATGCCAGTAGCTTCTCATGGGTCGGTGGTTCTTTCCGGGGTTTTCCGGGTTCTTCCTCTACCATTAATACTGGCCGCCATGTATAGCCTATCGTGCTGAAAAATGGCGTTAAACCCCACAACAACAGCAACAGCAACAACAGGGGCAGCAAAATTTACCTCACTCTGACTTTTTAGATGTTCAACATGTTTATAGATGTTGTATCCTCAGGCGATATGTATTGTGACCTAGGCAGGTGTTGACAACAAACTGCGCAAACAAATCATTCACATGCAGACATTAAAACGTCTCATTAATTAGATGTACATGAATCTTGAACAGGAAATTCATGGACACACTTCCAAATACAGCCATGCAACTTAAGGTTTATGTGCCCTTCTTGGTTATTATATTAAATATTTTGGCCATCCAACTTCAGATGGGCATGACAAAAACTATACATTGAAATGAATTCTAACTGATAAATGTAGTTGTTAAGTTAAAGGCTATTCAACCATAACATCAGTGACCAAGTGACCACTGTGGTCTGGACAAGACGAACAGTAGGGTGTGAAGACACCCATCCATTTGCTCTCGTGTACATTTATGGGTTTTGTTTCAAACTAGTTTGAAAATGTTAATGACTCTGAGAGTCTTAGAAAGTAATGACAATTAAAAAGCTTCTTTAGCTGGGAATTAAATATTTTACCAATTTGTAATTGCAATTACAAAATCTATCTAGTATTTGTACCAGTTAAAATTAATTACAAGGTATAGTTTCTGCCAAAATAAATGGTGTAAAGTTTCACCAAGACCAAATACCCCTGAATCCGACTCAGCAGACTGGTTCAGGCTGGCATGCAGTTTCTCCACTTTTGGTCGAAGAATGTCATCTTGTCGTTGTAGCTCCTGGTCGACTTGTTCCTGACAGACTGAGCATAGTTTATATACCCGCTCTAAATGGATTTTGTGTGCTGCAAACTCGGCATCAAAATTGGCCTAAAGAATCAGAATATAATATTAAAATATATTGCAACTGACAATTTTTACATATGTAACTAATGATTTATTAACAAATATAGTCAAACAGAATTTACCATAATTACAATGGTGCTGACTATTTCATGCTAATTAAAAAACCTTTTGAAGCCAATATATCTGGTGTTTAAAAAACAGAGAAATGTAGACCAGAATTTCCATAAATATAAACTTCTTTTGAAATGTGCATCCATTTATTAGACACTTAAGTGTGAAATAAAGACTTGTTGGCAAAATAATTTCCATATTTTCTTCATTCCTGTATTTTCACATGTGAAAAGTCTCCTTATATTTTCATGTGAAAATAAAAGATTTCCCATCATGCCATTTGATGCTTCATTGTGTATGCCTACAAAAGTACCTGCAACAACAACGAAACAATAGAGTACCTTGTATGCCAGAACAAATACATAGAAACTGCCTAACATTTCAGACATGGTAATTAATCCATGATAATGAAATCTCACCTTATCTCCACTTACATCTTCGACAACAACGATAAAAATCCAGTGTGATGCATTGATGAATTGGACTTGCATTGTTTTCAGATAGGCTCAAATAGTTTACAAAAATTTAATTGACCGTGACAGATTATGTCAACCCAATCATACCGCTTTCTCAAGTTACCTATATTTATATGATCAGGCTATGAACATGAGGTGAATTTCCGAAAAAGGAATGGGGTCTGCATGTTGTGCTGAAGAGTATATTTAATCTTCTAAATTTCAATTCTGGATCAAATCTGGTATGTAATAAAAAGACGATTTTCTTTTCCTATGTTAATACAGAAAATATTTTTCATCTTGTGGTACCAAACTATACATTTCAACTCATGGCTTAGCCACTTGTTGCAATATGATGACTTTGGTACCCTACAATAAAATATATCTGTATTAACATAAGAAATGAAAATATCCTCTGTGTATTCCTGATAAATATGAACTCGAGACATTTAGATCTTTTACCAAATTAGGAAATTCAAGCAAACAATTGAACTAGAGTTTATAAAAAAAAGTATTGCATACATAACATATTCAAATATGCATCCCTGCCCTTTAAAACACTTAGTTCCACATTGAATATAAGAAATCTATGATTCCAAGGCTTTTAATCTAATGACACAAAAATAGTGACATAATATACTACTGTGCAATACATGTAAATATTTAAGTTGCAACTTACTTCATTCATTGGTTCAAAAAGAGCAATTTGTTTTATTTTCAATTGCTGATTTCGATTGCAGCTTTCACACAGGACATCATCATTGGAAATGAATTCATCCTGCTTGCAGCCGACTGGGTAGTTCAGGTCATCATGAAGCTGAGCAGGGATGGGCTTGTTGTAACCACCAGTCTAAAAGTTAAACAACACTGTAACTAACCAGTATAAAAGTTAAGCAACACTGTAAAAAACTGTACATGTTTTATGTCAGGGATGGGCTTGTTGTAACCACCAGTCTAAAAGTTATACAACACTGTTAAAAAGCTGTACATGTTTTATGTCAGGGATGGGCTTGTTATAACCACCAGTCTAAAAGTTAAACAACACTGTAAAAAAACTGTACATGTTTTGTGTCAGGGATGGGCTTGTTGTAACCACCAGTCTAAAAGTTAAACAACACTGTAAAAAAAACTGTAGATGTTTTATGTCAGGGATGGGCTTGTTGTAACCACCAGTCTAAAAGTTAAACAACACTGTAAAAAACTGTACATGTTTTATGTCAGGGATGGGCTTGTTGTAACCATCAGTCTAAAAGTTAAACAACACTGTAAATAAACTGTACATGTTTTATGTCAGGGATGGGCTTGTTGTAACCACCAGCCTAAAAGTTAAAGAACACTGTAAAAAACTGTACATGTTTTATGTCAGGGATGGGCTTGTTGTAACCACCAGTCTAAAAGTTAAACAACACTGTAAAAAAACTGTACATGTTTTATGTTAGGGATGGGCTTGTTGTAACCACCAGTCTAAAAGTTAAACAACACTGTAAAAAACTGTAGATGTTTTATGTCAGGGATGGGCTTGTTGTAACCACCAGTCTAAAAGTTAAATAACACTGTCAAAAAACTGTACATGTTTTATGTCAGGGATGGGCTTGTTGTAACCACCAGTCTAAAAGTTAAACAAGACTGTAAAAAACTGTTCATGTTTTATGTTAGGGATGGGCTTGTTGTAACCACCAGTCTAAAAGTTAAACAACACTGTTAAAAAACTGTACATGTTTTATGTCAGGGACGGGGTTGTTGTAACTACCAGTCTAAAAGCTAAACAACACTGTGAAAAAACTATGTCAGGGATGGGCTTGTTGTAACCACCAGTCTAAAAGTTAATATGCATACAAGTAACTTGAGTAGTGCATTATACACCCAACATATGTTTGACAGTCCTGTGTAGGCACTATGAGGCCAAATCTGGTGATCAATGAACAGAAGGTAAAAGATTTTTTAAGTAAAGTATTTTTCTACCCAATCCCACTGCTGCTTACAAACCCACCCAACCACCTTGCCATGGAAGCATGCTCATTAGTATCTTGCTCGGCTAAAATCAGCAACACCTGGCAGTGCCAAGTGGAGGTAATGGGCAAGAGTTATTGCCCTTTGTCTATTGAAATAGAAAAAGAGAATTCTCGTATTTTAGGGTAATTTGCACATTGTAAGAATTTTAAAGAAAACGAATTTCCCCAGGTTTCCTCATTGGTTCTACTGCCTATTTAAAAAAGACCTTGTATATCTTAGTTATTTTTCAGAGAACCTTTAATTCCCTTTAATTTGGTATATGATTGATGGGTGCAATATGGGTTATAGAGCATACAACTTTGCCTTACTCCAGATGTCCAACTCTCAGATAGCTGCTAGCTCCACTTGCTCATTTTCTCTTGTAAAAAAAAGCCAATATCTTTTTTTTAAATACATTTTTTATAATTTGTAATTCATTTATTGTACTTTCAGTAGTTGGTTTTGTCAAGACTTTCTTTCAAATTCATTTTCCCTATCTTAATAACTGCTAAAGGTTATGTACTTTAGACTAATTTAGGGTGATTTTCTAGCACAAGAGCGCAGTCATTTTAGTTAGCCATGTGGTTAGTAGATCATGTACGATTTCCACAAGTACAATATCCAAAGAAATGTCAGCCACAGTGCAACAAAGTAGCATAAAGTTATGCCAACATTCTCTCCACTATGCATGTTTCAAATGCGAACAACTTCACCTTACAAAAGTCAATCTCTCAAAAATACACAAAAAATGGTGACTGCCCTCTTAGTAGGGCTGGATTTGCGAGGCAGCAGGCTAATATTCCTAATGTAACGTGATTGCAGAACATATCAAAGGAGAAAATTAAATCTTTATATTGATTTCTCAAACAATTCATATAAATCTAACTTTATAACCATCCCATGAGTAATGAAGTTGTCCCTAATAACTTGTAAATCAGAAACTTTTATCTTATGATTGACAATTTGGAGGAAAAAAAGTGTCTAAAATGTCCAAAAACTTCTAGCACATAACAAATTATACATGATATCAGGTCCCAACTTCTACAAAGCATGAAAAACGTTTTTTTTTTTACAATAAGAGTTGTAATTATTATTTTATATATGACTAACATGTAATTTTCAAAGTTCTGGTTAATAACAGAATTTTTTTTCACCCAATTTTTTTCAACATCATTGGCATAGGATTTTTGTTGGCTATTTTAAACTGTCACACAAGTTAAAACCATGAAAGCATCTACCTCAGGCAATATGTGTCATAAGTAAAGCGGAAGGGAGCTCCGTTTAGTTACCTCATTAAATCCATTGTACTGGTCGCAGTGTGGGCAATCCCAGCAATTTCTGTTGCCATAAGGCACCACTGTGTCCTTGTTACAGAACCAGCAGTTTACACGGACTGGAAACTTTGGCCTGTGGAGGGTGAAATGACATGTATTGTATGTATGAATACAATGAATATGCTCATTTTTATACACATACACAATGTCTTTCTAATAAACATATATAAAATAAAACAAAATTTTCTACTTGTACTGTCCAAAACCAATGGGAAATGCAAACATGCATGTGTTTCTTAAAGAAGCAGTGGTTTCACCCTGCCATCCGCATAATCTATGAGTACAGGTTCACTGAACTAGTGACATCCCTTATGGATTAATGCTATTAACAATAGCCACAGGAAGCTTCTTTTAATTCCTTAATCATCAAAGGTCACAAACAAAAGCCAACTATCTTGATCTCAGTGAGTTTGAGCTACTGTTTAATCCAAAAACTTTATAAAATGTGAACACCTGTCTTCATGCCTAATATACCAACAGTCCTAACAAAAAATATAGTGTGTTTCACAATTACAGGTAAAGCTGTCAGTAATTTTATTTAGGAGCAATTTCTAATCATATAAGAGAGAGAGACAGAGACAGAGACAGAGTTTTGATGTTGTAGGATTTCATGCCATTTTTCAGTACACGATAGGCTATGAATGGTGGCCAGTATTAATGGTGGAGGAAGAACCTGGGAAGAACCACCAACCCATGAGACACTACTGACAAGCTTTCTCACATACGCACATTGGCCGAATCCTAGACTTGAAATCACACAGACAGAGGTGAGATGGCAGTGATCCATAACAGTGAGCACTTTAGACCACTTGAGGCCACCAGAGAGCAAGAGAGATGTATAAATGAGTGCTCATCTACACAGTTGTAGCTGTCTTGATTTCATAAGGGTGTATTTAAATTATCAGATTGGTTTTATTTTTCTCTTTACTAAACTAATCTAAATCACTGTATCTTGCTAACATACACCAGTAATAATAATAGACAAGAAATAACAATATTGATAATACTACTAATAATAATGGTCTTCAGTTCTTAGGACAGAAGTTTATCCAGAACCATGTTTGAGAGCTGAACCTGCCTTCAGACGTCACCAGTCTACATAAATGGCTGCTGTATACAGGTGTCTGCATATCCAGGTGTTTAACACTGGCACAAGGTAGCATTCTCTGTGTGGATTTCAGATATGCACTTCGCATCCATTACCCCATTTTCACTTGCAATTCAGCTGATAAATTAAGCCATCTCTCATTGAAATGGTGCCATCAGGAGACTTTCTCATGCATGCAATATGCCATCTGTCACCAAGATGGTACAATCATAGGACTTTCTCATGCATGCAATATACCATCTGTCACCAAGATGGCACAATCATAGGACTTTCTCATGCATAAGAGATGGTATAATCTGAAGACTTTATCATGTATAAAATATGCCATCTGTCACTGAGATGGTATAATCTGAAGACTTGATCATGCATAAAATATGCCATCTGTCACTAAGATGGTATAATCTGAAGACTTTATCATGCATAAAATATGCCATCTGTCACAGAGATGGTATAATCTGAAGACTTTATCATGTATAAAATATGCCATCTGTCACTGAGATGGTATAATCTTAAGACTTTATCATGCATAAAATATGCCATCTGTCACTGAGATGGTATAATCTGAAGACTTTATCATGCATAATATATGCCATCTGTCACCAAGATGGTATAATCTGAAGACTTTATCATGCATAAAATATGCATAATATAAGCCATCTGTCACTGAGATGGTATAATCTGAAGACTTTATCATGCATAAAATATGCCATCTATCACAAAGATGATGCCATCAAAGGACTTTATCATGCAGAAAATTCTCAAGTAGCTCACTAGATGTCCTGGGGACAGCACTGGCTTGGGGGTCCTATATGAAATATCTGGGTGAAAAGATCTCCAAGCAGAATAGGGTGACACATTTACGTGAAAATGTATAATGTTCCAAATAGTCCCTATTAACCTTGTTTTTCATCCATATTTTTGCATCAGATGCAGCCATCTCATAAGCTGCTGGCAGTATAACCTACTTGCACAGATTTATTAGTTGCATTGCCATTTATATTTCTCTTTTGAGCTGGCTACTTCAAATGATAATGACAAAGCCACAGATGATTAAAATACTGATGATATACTATAAAACTTTCAAATATTACATTTCGTATTCTGCTGTATCACATACAGCACGACCAAAAATAGCTTACTGGAAAGAATTGGCCCTAATTTTCACTGTGACATCTTTCTATGCATTTGTTAATTTGTTGAATGAAGCATCAAAAATCACTATTTTTCTAACTGACCTAGGCATGTCCATTAAACCATAAGTAATTCTGAATTGGTCCTCCAAATTTAACCTTTCTCATGTGTAACCCAAGGGTCAAGAGTTTGACACCTGCCTTTGCCAGCCAGGCTTGGCTGCCACAGTGTATCCTTGGGAAAGACACCAAGCTCCTCCTTTCTCTACATAATACATCCATCCATTGTTTAAAAAGACCTCAAAAACAACAAAATACAAGAGTCACTTCAACAGAACTGATTCTCAACTGAGCTAATAAATTTCCAGGAATTTGACATAACACTTCTTCTTTTCAAATGCAAAGTGTTGAAACCATCTCTGCTATAATTCAGTGAAAGCAAGAATTATTTGCTGTAGTAGACATACAAGATGTCAGATTGGCACCAGTTTCATTCAAAACCATGAGGAGATCATCAGAAGTCTTAGTGCCAAAATCACCATGTCAGTATGAACATTTGTTCTGGTGAGGATGTGACGGCAAGATTTCATGAGAGCCATCATGGCAACCATATTGTGTGTATGAATGGCACCATTTTCATTTGGGAACAACTAGTTACCTAAGTAGTTTGTTGGCAAAAATTCCATGTTGACATAATTATCTGTTTGAGAGGAAAAGAGATAACATTTTCAAGCTCACCAATATGAGAATGGTGCCATCTCCAAGGCAAAATATTGTTTACAGTTGGCCAACTCTGTTTTTTGGTTCTAACCCTAGCACCCCACCCCAAAAAATAGAAGAAAAAAATAAATAAAATAAAAAACTGATTTGTGCATCAAGCCAGTTTAGCCAAGTACATGAAGTGCTTAATACATTACATCTACTAATAATTATAATATATATAATATTATATAAAAATAGATACCTGCCTACTTTAATTTAAAACTAGTACTATACAAAACACATGGAGGGGGGGGGGGCAATATGGCCACCAAATTGGCTAAATGAACTATCTTATCATCCATACTTCTTGAAGATGACTGGTCAGATTGACATGGTAATTTCACCTAAGATTTCTCATGTTGCCTGGTTGGTTTTACAAGGGAATGAATTTTCTATATTTAGTAGCCATATTTCATGGCAGAATGGAATCCAACCGTACAAACTGAAAGACTTTATGCAAGGATGTTTTTGTAAAGTTTGGTCAAGTTTTGATGAGCAACTTTCTGGAGAAGCCATTTAAATATTTTTCTTCTCCTGTTTTGGAATAGTGGCTTTATTTGGTCAAACATCAGGATCATTGTATGAAACTGAAATCCCTTCATGACAAACTAATGCATGCTATTTTTAAAAAGTTCATAAGGTCAGAAGCCCCCACATAAAAACCCATAACATATCATTCAATTTTATAAAAATATTAATAAATAATTCAATTACGAAGCACCTATCAAAAACTAAGGAAACCACAAAATCAGATGTACTAAACAAACCGTGTAATCAGCTAGGACTCCAGTCTCTTGCTAAATGAAAAATAAATAACATTCAATCTCTAAAAACATAAATAAATAAATAACTTAAGAGGCAATATCTGAAAACTTATAAATAACATAAAGTGGGAAGCACACCCTAAACACCTCGACTAGTAATACCATAATAACCTTGAAAATCTCTCTTCATACATGATTTCTACTAACAACCTCTATAAACAGCATAGAACCCCCCCCACTTTTTTAGAACATTTTGAAGAAGAAAAAATAGCAAGAAAAACCAGGCAAATTCAACAAGAAACCAGCAATGTGAAGCAACCAGGACTGTTCCCAAGCTCTCCTTCCCACTAATGACGGCCAACCATTCAACTGTAAGGGACCTTTATGGATCCACAGATTCAGGCCAAACTATCAGTGTTCCTTAAACCCATAAAAGCCTGGGGGAAGTGGCACCATACCCTTCCCCATGAATAACTAGCAGGCTGCGGTGCAGTCAGAAAAAAGTGGCACATGCACAATTGTGCGCATGCCACTCTAATTAAACTCAACAACAACAAAAGATCTTTTATTTCTGCATTGTTGTTGGCTGTCTCTACTTTAACTAGGGATTGTTGTTGTTGTTGTTGTGGGGTTTAACGCCATTTTTCAGCACACGATAGGCTATGTATGGCGGCCAGTATTAATGGTGGAGGAAGAACCCTTTGAAAACCCAGGGAAGAACCACCAACCCACGAGAAGCTACTGGCAAGCTTTCTCACATACCCACATTGGTTGAATCCTCGACTCGAACCCATGCAGACAGAGGTGAGATGGCAGTGATCCGTAACGGAAAGCGCTTTAGACCACTCTGCCACTCGGGGCCCCTCAACTAGGGATTGTAATATGAGCTATAATTTGTGGATAAACAATAATTTACTGCATTAAAAAGTGCCCTCCTGGCATCTAACAATATTTACAACTGAAATGTTTTCTCTATCAAATCAGGTGCGTTTTTAGATTGTCGATTGTCATTCTTAAAGTTTTAATTTATTATAGTATCTTATACAATAATGTGATGAGCGAGTATGTTAAAGTTATGATACACAAAGTTTAATCTCTAATGCTTGATCAGTAAAACTAAACCTTTTGGTTTACTTACGGTGTGTGTGTGTGAGCTTTGAATTTTTAACATTAGCTTTAAAAAAGATTCAGTCATATTGCTACAATCTCTAAAGTGTATGGTGAGGTCTAGCACTGGGGCATCATGCCGCAGATATGTAGCATGATGTCCCACCCAGTCACATTATCCTGACACCAGGCCAACTAGTCCGAACACTAACATCTTACTGCTGAGCGCCAAGCGATGCAACTGTTCGTACCATTTTTGTAAGTCTTTGGTATGACTTGGCCGGGGATTGAACCCATGACCTTCCACAGCTGAGGCAGACGATTTTACCACTAGGCCACCGGAGTGGTCAAAATCATTGTTTTCATCATTATCAGAAGTTAGTATTCGCAAAAAATTGTCATCGTATTTAGCGACATCCATTTTAGTTTTTTCCAGGTACAATATGTTCAAATGCAAGTATTTGTAAAACTTCTTTGCTAAATGCTTAGTAAAGTACAACAGAATGCTTCTTCTGGGCCTCTAAACGAATCAAATACAGTTTTACAAGTAGTCATGGCAAGTTGAAGTAATAGCATAGCTGCCAACCCCCGAATAAAAAAATATTGACTGTTTGTGACAAAAATACTGATTTTCAGGAATAAATACTGATTTTTAACATTTTAATGTATATGTAACTATTTACAACCATCAGTAAAGTAGGACAGTGCTTAGCATAATTATTTAATGTCAAAGATGCATGTGTTGTATCATGTATTTGGATGCCTATTCAGAAGGTGCAACACACTCAGACAGAGGCTGTTTTTAGTAGCCTTTTCCACACCTTATTTTTCCCCCAATCATTATTGATTTGAATGTAGCAACTTTCATTGATGATCTCAATTCTGTGTTATTCTCTTACTGAACTGTTTTCGTTCTAGCATACGAGTAATCCTCTGCGATTTTACTGTCTGGAAAATGTGCAAAATAAATCGCCAGCAGCACTAGTAACTGAAAGAGGAAGGTTAATTTCCAAAAGAACGTAACAAACCAAATTTCGATTGAATTACATCAAGGTTCTCTCTGGTATTATATAGGTCATAAGTTCAAGCTGATATATGCATGACGAAGCAGCAAGCTGATGTTTATTAGCTTTTTCGTGCTCTTTATTTCATGGGTGTTTTCATGCCCAATAGCAAAATCACATTACACAATTTGCAAAACGTAGAGTTTTCTCCTTTACTAGTTGGTTTCAAAAATCTAAACAAAACGGTACAATTGTACTAGTTCTGTTTTCTTGTCTTTCCTGGAGAAAATTCTGAATATTCTGCTTACCTATTCAACATGATTAGAAGTTGAATATTACGAAAATGAGATACAGTGACAGCGGTAACTGTATGCAAAATCCAATATGGCAGATAAAGACAGGCACTGTAGCCTTGATTTCGAATGAACCAATCATATTGCAGAACTGTATTCTTATATAGATGCGATACATTTCTATCAGAATGGAACCAAGTGCCCGTTCTAAACTGAAAATTGCAAGGAAATTTTTTATATAATTTTTTTAAAATAAAAAAATGTATTTTTTACCCCAAAAAACATACGCCTATATTCAGGTCCAAAATATAGGACAAATACGAAGAAAAAAACAGGTCACTTGGCAGCTATGTAATGAATGTGTACATTGTTGCCTACCTGGAAAATGACTTAAGTCGCGACAAGCACTACGATACCTCGACCAACAGCGCAACTAATGTCGCACTTTAAGGGTTAATGAAACTTGGTATATATTTGCATCATGACAAAAGTTCATGTCTTTTATACATGCTGTCTTGGTCCGATTAGTAATTTTAGAGCTTCCTTCCTCCATTTAAAATTTTTGTTATGCTCGTCACTTATATCATAGAGGGGATGTTAAGTGAGAACTCGCTTAATGGCATTTTTGAACACTGAAATGCCATGTCATCTCATGCTTAAGTTGCCATTAAGGACAACTTTGTGCAGGTAGTAGTCTTAGTCCTAAAACTATGTACATTGTTAGATGTTTTAATCACTTCTATGAGGTAATCATATATTAGAAACATTTTAGTTCTTTTACATCTTTAGATTTGATAAGCCATTTTTATGAGGCAATGATATTTGGAACCTTTGGGTTTCTTAAGAATTTATTAACTACTTCTGTATGACAATAAATTATTTGCAACATTTGTTCTTGGTCATTTATATATTTTAAAGGTCATTTATATAGAATCCTGTTAGGGGAAATCACTCCATTGTGTGGTATTTGGCCGGGCGATAGAGCGGTGAAGTGATTTGTCATTTATTTATTAACCAAGTGGAGATAAAAGTCGAAAGATATAATACAAGTAAATAGCATTTGTATTTATTATTGATCAACCCGACACAAGAATGTGAAGTTTTAAAGAAAAAAATCGGGGGAGGGGAGCATTTAGTCCTACCTGTAAGACCTGACGCTGATATTTATGGTTTGGGCATCAGGTTCTCTTACAGCCTAACTAACGGCTCGGTGTAGTGTGTTTTGATGTCGACTAACATCATTACGAAAGTCACATTTTCAGGAATATTTCACACAACTGACAACTAAAATAACGACACTTTTCTACAAATTAAAGTTGTTTTAGTCAGACTTTACTTATAATAATGCCTTTTCTCGAATAAATTCAAATTCTCACAAAAGTTTCTTTGGCCTACATTTCAGTTGGCTGGAAAGCGATGAAAACCGACAATGCCGAAATCGGATAAAGTTGAAATATTAATTTTTTAACGAAACGCATAAAAAATATACTATGCCTATTGGAACTGTAAGCAACGGTTCATTTTGTTCAAGAAACAGATCCCCAACATGAACCTACTTCGGCATGCCTTGACTACTGTCGCATTGCAACAAATTCAAATGTATGTCAACAGAATGTGAAAATGCATCCATTTGCTAGTGTCATATTTTCATTCTACCAGGATAAAGGCAGCACAGTAAGTATATTAATTACACATAAATTAGTGGAAAAATGTCGATTCAGGCTGCCAAGTGTGTGAGATGTTCCTAAACTTGGAATACTCATTCGATGTCAACAACATCGGAACACACTATACAAGGCCGTTATTTGGATAGCAAGACATAGCACCTGAACAAAATCAAACTGTGCCATGTCTTACATGTAGGACTAGGGGAGCATTGTAATTTATAGATGAGACAGTAGTGACAATGCGAATTGGTGTGGAATTCAGTGGATCTGTGTATATTTGTTTGTTTTGTAACACCCGTTACATTTTACCTGTCATACATGTATAGTACTAATATTAGTACCCCTACTCGTACCTCGTGGACAGGGTACTAACATGAGCATATAAGTGTTAATGGAGCAGGCTGGGTGTGATTCACACCCGGCGCTCTTTTAGCCTAATAATAACACTTTAAATATATTCCTTGATTATAATCCAATAAATTGTGTAGTCCTCTTATTTAATACTGGAAGTATCGAAAATCATTGTAGAAATAGTTGTAAAATCTTGTTTACCCCTTTTAGCCGATATTTTCGTTTAGATCGTCCACCATATTATTTCAAATAATGATTACTTCCATTCTCAGCCTCATTTGTTTGTGTGCCATATAAGGACATTGATGCCTTATTTGGAAACGTAAACAAATCGTAGAAAAAATTTGGCGCCGTTTGGGTCAGAAATTCTTTGCATTAAATCTAAATACAGTTTATCGGCAACTTTGAAATTCACCAAGAAGCGATTATTCGCACTTGATTGATAATAATATAGCATAGAATATCCAAAATATGGTCTGGCAAGCCTTACGTAGAAAAGGGGTCACGGCGAGAGTCTCGTGTTATCTGTCATGGTGGACAGTATAAGGTTAGAGTAACCATGCCAATTTATTTTATCGTGTAAGGGCTTAATAAATTCAAAATAAGCCAAATTTCTTTCACAACATGATTATACTTATGTAGTTGATTTCTACACTGTTTGTTTTTCTGACTTTAGTGATGATATTTTTTGCTCCATTACATGATATGGGATCAGTTCGTAGCCTCAATCACAACAAGATCAAGGTGAGGCTACGACATCGTAGCTAATACATGTACTAATTAATATATATATATATATATGTGTGTGTGTGTGTGTGTGTGTGTGTCACTGTGTTTGTGTGTATTATAGTTAATAGATATGCAACGATACGAGCCCCCTGTGAAGTGAACAATAATAATTAAATTGAAAAAAAATTAACACCATGCTCAAATCCCAGGATAAATTAAATTAACACCCATCACCCACAGGGGCTCGTTACAAAGAAAATCAAGTGATGGGGGTTATTACAGGTCAGAACCCCCATCCCTTGATTTTCTTTGTAACGAGCCCCTGTGCCATCACCCAACGAATAGGTCTTTCCTCGTCTTCAAAATTTGCAACACCTACGAATATGAATCTTTTATAAGCATACCTAATAAGCCTCCTGAATACACTGTAAAATACCGCTAGTAGTGTAAGTGACACTGAAATGAGAGACACTCCAAACAGCAGACTCATTTTTAACTTTTGTACGATGTTTCGCGCTCTGTCAAAATTATCACGTGGAATGGAAATTGACAAGGGGACGGCAGTCAGTCGTGACGCCGGTCGGTGTAAAAGGTAGTTTGGGTAAAGATAAATCTTATCCATACCTGTCGGCAAGAAACAAATGGCAATGGGTGATAACAGTAACATCAACAATAACAACAAAGTTATTTTCAGTAAATTTTTCTATATTTTAATAAGCTACTAATTTTACTACTACTACTACTACTACTACTACTATCATGTAAATAGCAAACATCGTAAGCAATTAAGAATTTTTACTTTTAGTAACTCGAAGCGAAGAACAGCAACACGAAGTTTTACAATGAGGAAGTTGAGGAAGACCTATATAAACTTGTAGAGTGAAAAAAAAGTACTTTAGGAAAACACCAAGAAATTACTTTCTTTTTTTTTGTTACATAAGTACATATATTTCTGTTTTTCATTGTCGTTACAGCTGTTCAACAAAAGCCTAAATATATAGATTTCATGATGCTATTTTTCTTTTGTCGTTAGGCCTGCTAGACTAAAGTCTAAATACACAGTGTTCGTGTTGCTATTTTCATTGTCGCTATGGCTGTTAACCTAAGGCTAAAACAGACAGATTTCATGTTGCTGTCTTCATTGTCGTCATGACTTTTAAACTAAAACCTAAATACATATATATAATGATTTGTATTTTCAGTGTCGTTATGACTATTGAATTAAAGGCTAATTATTTAGATTAAATGTTGTTATTTTTCATTGTCGCCATGGCAATTAAACTAAAGCCTTATATCCCTTACGCATGAAAACCAGTGCAAAGAACTGAAAAGGTCAAAACAACAATAAGTGTTTAAACACCATACTATCACACTACCTTCATTAACAAAGGAAGAATGCTCCTGCGATGTTGTGAAAATAGTAGACATTTTGAAAATTAAATGTCACAAAGAAAGAATATAATCAGCATCCTTTATCATTCATCACTTGATTCAGATTTCATTGAGTCATCTGGTATGTTCTTGCTGAAACTTATAAATTTCAAAGATTCAATGAAAACTTATATTTGTTGAGTTGTTCAGGGTTGTCGTAGCAGTAGGATTCTCTAAGTTCAGCTAGAATAACCGAAAACGTTTTAACATTTTTGACTGACAAGATTTTTTCCATCTGTATTTTAAAGAACATGTCTGGCGCAGTTTATATTTTTTATTTTAAATATGTGGTGTGGAGGTCTGAGAACATCTTGAGCACAGTCTAGAATTATGATGCAATTGTTTGCAGTGTGTAAGCGGTGAATTCCAGCAATATATATTTAAAGATAACTACTGTTTAAATTTCATTTATGATCTGTCGGTGGGCAATCTCTTTTTACAGTGAGAGTCAATATAAGCTGAAAATTTGTGAAACTGCTGCCAATCTTTTTCAAAATTTATAATCAATATTTGTAGAAACTTCATCATTTGCGAAGTCAATAAACAGTCATTAATTGTTATTAGCATCGTCAGTAGAAAATTTTAACCTTATACTACTTCTGTGAATTATCACAGGTGTACGGCATCGCAGTAAAACGAACAGCGTAAACCGATAAACTCGAAGTGCTCCGCAAATCATTTAAACGTTTTCTTTTCTTTCTTTTCTTCCATTTGTTAATATTGCGATCTTTAACAAAAACTCATAATCTGTTAAAAAGAATATAAATGATATATTTAAATAATTCAATTGAATCACGCTGCATTTCAGATGAAAAATTGGCATCTGATGAGAGAGAGAGAGAGAGAGAGAGATAATTGTATTAGTCTTAGTATATTGTTTATTTAGTATCGAACATAATACGATTTTTAATTTCCTTTTAAAAAATATATTATTTGTAGAGTTATTTCTTTTAGTGATTTTCTCTTCCTCGCGTATGTACGTATGTATGTATGTATGTGCTTATTCAAAGATTTATCGGGGGTCCTTTGAGGCCAAGTGGTCTAAAGCGGTCGTCGTTACCAGTCAATTGTCATCACACCTTTGTCCGCGTTGGCTGGAAATAAAATTGCCAGTAGCGTCCCGTGAGTCTTTGGTTCTTATCGGGCTTTTCCCTGGTTCTTCCTCCACCATTTATAATTTCCGCCACGTATGGCCTATAATTCTGAAAAATGATATTAAGCCCACAACAACACAACCAATAAAGATCCATGCTTGTATGTTTCAAGGTCATGTACCAGTATGTATTCTAGTATGACTGTATGCATGTTTAGAGTCTGTTCTTTTGTACAAAGATGTCAAAATGTTGTTTAAATTTAAATAGCCACTAGTAAAAGCTAAATAGAACTTTTATTTTGTATGTTTTAAGCATATGCACCATATTTAAATAAAGATTACGTACTTGGACTTGAATTACCTTGAAATGTCGATTCATATAGGCTGACAATGGATTATGTAACACTTGAAGCTTATATGCAGATGTGAGATGGTGGGAGTAGATGGCGTAAAAGCGAGAAAGAAAGTTGGCCGTATTCTTAACGCTATAATGGAATACAAAGGCAACCTGTTTATATTCTTAGACCGTGCTGAAAATTACTATAAAAATTTTTTTTTGCCAATACCGATCTAACATTAAGCAGTGTCATAAGAGCGGTTTGAAATTAGCCGGCCCATTCCGGTTTCCGATCCATAAATCCTTTCGATATACCTATTAACTTTTAACCCAATGAGGACGCTTACACAAGCGTCTGTTATTATAACCAGGGCCGTAGAGGGCGATCACAGGTCATGGGGAAAGAAACACCCGGGTCTCTCCTAGTTCTTGTTCAAATAAAAAAAATCTTTTATAAAATTAAAAGTGTTGTTTGGCCAAGTCCCCCTTAATGGCCCGGGGTGCCGGGGATATATCGTCTCCCCCCCCCCCTTGTCGGCCTTGGTTAAAACTCGCGTTAGCCTCCTAGTGAAATTTTCACGAGAACACTCTAATAGGTCAATACATTGATGTGAGCTGTCAGGCTGATCGATATACACAGACAAATATTTACTGAATGTAAATTAGTTGCCTGCTTGGGATCGCTAGAGCCCCGGTGCCGTATCTGTGTGCGAAGACGTTGGTAGTTACCAATCTCAGCCAACACAACCTCCAACTCCGCCATAGTAATATTTGCTTACCCTCCACTATCGATTTTAAAAACGAAAATCATTAGTGATATAAAAAAGGCACCAAATTTGAGTCATTTAATTCATCAATTTAAAATTGTATCATCATTATCGCCAGGGATCCCTCAATTTTTTGACGTTTCAAACTAAACGGGAGTTTCTTTAATAAGACGGAAACAATGGACGAGCCTATTTTTTCAGTCAAAAGATGTAATGTAGTTCGATGTCTTTAATGAACTTTGTTGGTTACATCCCTTTGAACAAATTATACATGAGTTACACCAGTTCATTTGCTCAATCATTTTAAACAGAAATGTAAAATTTAGAAATTGCAAATATTGCCTGCGGACTACACAGTCTTTACTGAATATGGGCTGCTCTGGAAATCGGAAAAGGACAGTGAGCCCTCCGAGTGGTTGTATACACCTACGGCTTTCCTTTGGTCTCAAACGTGAACAAGTTGACAATGTTTTTTAACCCATAGGGTTACTATCAGGTCAGAAATTATAGACTGATGAATGAAATGTTTTCTTTTTTGTGCATTTTTATAACATTTATGCTTTTCTCTTTTAAAATATTAGCGCAGTACAGAAAACGGCTGGGGGGGGGGGGGAGGTAAGCAAATACTATAATTGTTTTATATTCGATGGCCCCAGAATATAGATTACTGTTTGAGTTTAGACTGATTTGTGCCGCCACGTGAAGTTTTGAACAGACACCTATTCGGTTCTGTAAGCGTAGCGAAATTCTTTTTCCAGCTCCAAACACAAAACCGGATGCTACTGATATAGACTCAGATCACAATAATTTGTTCCTCTATAGTCCTTATATTTGTTTGCCACCGAACATTCCAGAGTGTTCAAATCCTACTAAATTATATGTTAATCTAACATAGGTTCAGATAAACTGATAAACTCATGGTGAAGGAATTGCCTTAGGTTAGCCGTGATTTTTTGAGAGGCTGGGCTGTAAACTGCAATATGCAGTGGATCAAAGAGTTCACTTTCGGACCAGCAACAATGCTTCATTATCCACTGACACCACAATACACACATACAACCACACAATTTCCTTTAAATCAATACCAAGATTGCCTATATCTAACTCGTACATCACCACCAAAATGAGAGAAGAAACGAAATGCTCTAAAATAGTCAGGGACAACATTCGCGGGTACTGACCAGAAAGTAATGATTGTGACCTTAGTGCATATTGCCTCAATAACAAATCGGACTGGTGTATTGGTTGTGGTTGATGTAGTCACAATTGTAGCAACACCAAGGCCAACTGTGGTCGCGGCATCTACGACTACACATACACGTGTGTATTTCGCGAGTAAAACAGTTTTCTTGGTGATTTCATCACTCAGCAGCTGTTACGCTTCGATTAATCTTTTGCGTCGGTAACTTTGGGGGTCTGTCATAGTCATTCTATTAATAATGTGATCGCATATTATAATTTCTTGGACTCTTCAGACTCATCACGTCCAGGTGCGAGAAGCACACGCACTTCTAACCAGTTACTCTTTTCAATGGTTTAACTGTCATGCAATCGTATACATTTTTTTAACGGAGGAATATTTAAGTTTCTGGTGGTCTGGTGATTATGCGTTCTGGCCCAACGTACAATAAAACTATACTAATTACGCTTTTGAATGATGTATAAAACGATTTTAGTAATCATTGTCCAAGAACCGTTACACGGACAAGTTGTTAAAAAATGCCCGAGATCTTTCTCTTTTCGGCTGAGTTAATGTTTGTTCAACATAATTGTTGGAAAATGTAACCGAGGTGGATTTGTCAGTGAATTTCACTTCATCGTTGTATATACAATCAATAGGTGTTTTCACACCAGAATTGGTCAGCGACCGGGTTTGTTTTGCATTCATGTGCGATGATTCCAAGCTGGCCTCGAGTTGATCCTGATACATCATGATTCAAACTATCATTTTCTGTCTGACTCTCATCTAATTTATGTTTAACTGTATAAAATGATCTTTTAACGTCACACTGGCGCCGATATTCATCGAAAAGCGGTGCAGATTCATCTTCGACGTAGGCAAATTTTCTCAGCGGATCCAAAACATTGTCTTCAGCACTTCCTTCATCGCCCGATACAAATTTTGCAAGCGTTTCGTCCACAATGTGCACTGTTAGCAATCTTCAAACATAAATACCAAAAACCGGTTAATATTGCTTCGTTCAAACATTTTTCATATGCATCTCTATTCTTTCAAACTTGTTGATCTTGAACGATTTGTAACCAAAACTATTTTAATGGCTTGTCATTAAAGATCTGACCTTAATAAATACTCCTAAGATGTTAATATTTTTGCATCAGCATCTGGATCTTCCTTCCAATGATTGACTTGTTCTACTAATCGAATACTAAGAAACCCCTATGTGGTAGTGGAGGCATACATAAAAAAGAAAATTCATTTGGATCTACCAGAAAGAAGTATAAAGATGCCCCGGGGATGAAACCCATTAATATTTACACGTTTTGCAGCAAATACTCCAGAGGTTACTACATCTATCCTTTTTGTATATTCCAACATATAGCCTCAGAAAATGTGGTAATTTTTTTTTTCGGGGGGGGGGCATCTGTTGTTATCAGCTTCGACGTTAATATAAAATAATCGCAAGCTGAAAATTTATATTCACGTATTCTTTCATCGCAGCATCAGCATCGTCGATGGGTTCGTGCAATCTTTGGTAAAAGCAACCGACAGACCGGCATTTCTGATTCCATCGATCTCAATGATTTCCGCCAGTTCATTTTTTGAGACAGTATCTTGCAGCTTTAAAACAACATTTGTTATGCCCATGTAAGCCGTTTTGCATTTACTAGTTTGATCTTCAAAACACACATGCTCTCCCCGGTTGACATCAACAACAATACAGCTGGTAAACTCAGTCAAATCGGCTTTGATAGTAAACCTGGTTAGATCCACATAAGCGCCGAGTAGGGTCATTGCGTTAAAGCGTCCGTGAATGTTAACAAACATGTCATGTAATGTTAAAAGTACTTTTCATTCGATACTGCAAAAGCCTAACAAGCGCTTCCGGAGTGGACATTGAGGAAACTTTGATTCCTGCAAGTGCCTGCAGTGCCTCAATGACAATATATCCACATGTTAGGCCTTCCATCTCAGTTTGCAACGGCAGTGTTCCAAAAACTATGTTTTAGTGTTGAATTCCGAGGTCAAATAAACAAAAACGTCACGTGGCGGTGCAAGCCAGTATGAGAAGATTTTGAGGAGTTACCACATATGCAGCCCAATAAATCCCAGGTCCTGTTATCGAATCCAGGTTAACGACTTCGGTTTCCCACTTGTGGGGACTCATCGCATGATAGTTTTTGGCTCAGAGTTCATCCCTCATAAAGACGCATCGGAAATGCTTGACTTTGTCATCGCGAGTAAGTCAAGATAGATCAACGGCGAGGTCATTACTATTCGTCCCGGGTAGTAAAACAAACATTGACCAAGGATATTTTACAAGTCGTCCCTGGTAGTCAATCGCTTATTTTTTATATTCATCTACGATCCACTATTCGGCACACAATCACCTTTTTCAGAGCCATCCCTGATGTTCCGACGACTCTTTTCCATCCGCGAGAGCTGCAGCCGCCAACAACTCTGAACTCTCCGCGAGAAATGGAAATAGTCCATCAGTTGCTGACGGTTAACTTTGCTGGATAAAGTTTCAAAGTGACCTCGTAATCATTTCGTATTGCACGTTCTATTTTCACAAGCAAGTTTAGACTTAAACCAACATTAAATTCGTGATATGTTTAGTTTAAGTATGATGTTCCATTACAACATGAGTTTCCACAGGCGCGTTAATGACCCTCATTTGGAAAGCAGTTCTTTCCAACAACCGAGTCTTGCGGAGAGGATCACAAAAATGCATTTGTAATTAGCTCCCTTGAAATCAACATGTGCATGAAAGTAATTGCCGACCACGGACTGTTTGAACAACTAGAGATGTTCCAGTGAAACTTAATAAATCGTGTAGAACGTAGCATAGTAATACGTAGTAATCTTCAGAACCGCATCAATGCTTTGATGCCGGTGTATGTACAACCAAAGCTTGTGATATGCACAAATGATTTTATTGGTTTCTAAGTCAAGCAAGTTTCTTCAGATGGTTTCTGACGACAGTTTCACTGCAGAGAAATGTCAGAAAATCCTAATTTTTAAAATATCATCATACTCTCTTGGTAATCCATTTACATTTTGAAATGCCACAAACATGTGTTTTCGTGATCTGAGACCATGTTGGGTAATTATTAATGGTCCCTGCACATTGTTTGAGTAAGGGTCTGAGGCGAGCGCTAGAAATCATAGCGTTGACGTGTCTCCAGACAGCATAAAAAGACAACAAACTTGATTTTGCGGTCAACGACGAAATTAGCACAGGCATCCATAATGTTCGTCTTGACAACTCAACTTTGCCATCAGCGACATAATCAGCACGTCAAAATTTCATCGGTGGCGATGCCTTTACGAGTTAACGTGACTTAGAGTTTTTCCCAAAGATAACGTTGCAGACAAACCTGAAACACCTGAATAATTGACTTAGAGGGATGCACACGAAAACGATAACGAGCTTCCATTAAATTGCGCACGACACTAATAAAATACATTGTTGCAATTGGCATTTGGAAATTATAACTCTTATATAGTCGCAGGGATGACGGTATTTCCACGGTCTGTTGCTCATGCAATAGTGTAAAACATATCCCACAGAAGCCATCTCATGCTCAAATTAACAGCAATTGGTTTTCTTTCGGACCAATGATTTACGCGCCAATGGTTTGCGCACGAGCCAAGTTTTAAAACATGTCTCTATCCTTGGGTAGTCGGGGCTTTGCACGGACGGAGAAGTCAGTGACGGTGAAATCTTTTCTCTTTTGTGATGCCATATTGAATGTCAGTTGTTGTATAACTCATTTATGGTTTCATATTGTGTGAATTTCTGCATTAAAGCACGTAACACAAAACCAGTTTGGGTTGTAACATGTAATGGTCGAGCAAGAATGGCTGGAACTTGCATCTGATATAAGGCAAAGAACCCTTCCAAGTCCACCAGGAAAAGTAGTTCATATTCAGCGTCTACAAATGGTCGTCGATGATATCACCGCTGCATTACCAAAGCTTCCTGATGCAAATGGTCGTCGATGATATCACTGCTGCATTACCAAAGCTTCCTGATGCCCCTTGGAGTAAATATCCTGGCCAAAGTATAGCCCTGGATACAAATACTGGGACTGGGGCACGGTTTCCACTGCGTGAAAACCCACCAGCTCCCGGAGAAACGTGTTGATGCTGCATTTTTTCCAAAATGACCTCGTGTACAAATCACCAAGTGATATCTGTGCGCGTCAACGCGCTGACATGTATGTCATCTGTGGCTTGAATGCAATAAATCCTACACTCGCAAAAAGAATTGCCAGTTTGATCATCAAATGAGGTATAACGGTCAAGATTGCACGTGGTGGTCAAAATACACTTATTGGAGCCAAAGCACGTTGATATCAACAAAATGGACGAGAGACTGGCTACGATATTTAAGTCTCCGCCGTTACCGGAAGAGTGAAGCAGCCATTGAAAACTTAGCAAGCGTGGCAAAAGTTATCTACAGGATCGCTTTTTGGTCAAACAAGCTTTGTCCAGGTTTACCTATCCGCACCAATGAAACTTCCATGTGGAGCGGTTGATGTGAAAACTCTCAACCAAGTTTATCAGACTGATCTTTTGCATCTCCCACATGATCGGGTATGCGGTTGCACAACCAAAATATAATATGCCCTATCCGTCGTAGATATCCCCAGAAGATACAAGGAAGTCCATCCGCCGCTGACGCCAAGGATTTATCGGAGCAGTTGTAGTGTTGAAAACAAAATAACTTGTGCTGCTTAGTCGTGGACATATCAGTATACATTGCGATCAGGATATTGTCGTGCGAATGGACTGGATACTTGTAGGACCATTATTTGTCATTATGATGCTCAGGAATTGTTGATTAGTGATTGGTTTTGCGAATGGGTGACACAACTTTGGACTATCATTTCAGCGTTGAATAATGAAATCACGTATTCTATCGGGTTAAGACCCACTTACGAGATTCGGTAGTAAATTCTAACCACCCGATTTAGACTAACTCAGAAAATATTTCTTTCGCTTTCGGCATCGGTATGCACCAGGGAAGTTAGAAGGCTGCCGATGTCGAGCTGCTGACCAGGTATGGTGCGTAGATGTATTTACTATCTCGGACTGGACTACTGGCATTCCGGGATAACCAACGAGCCGGTCCAGCCATGGGAGGCATAGCCTAGCGGACTTTCTTAGTCAGAGGCAAAGCCACCTAGTACAGCATTTGTCAGTCGTTTCCGCGAATACGGAACTACCACCAAGATTGATTTTGGGATCTCTTTTGCGAGTAAGTGCTGATTCAGTCAGTGAAAATCCATCGCTTTGTATTCAGTTGGGACAAATTATCCTTTGTGCAACGTCATATACCTACACAATGTTTCATTGACCGAATAATATTTTCCGTGTGTGCAATTTAACGCCGTTCGCAAAACCACTCTACGCAAGTTATGCGAGAGATTATTATGTACAACCACGCGAAGCACTCACTTTACCTTGTAGATACTTTTACTGGTAATACCACAGATTGAGCGCCCAGTTCCTGTAATAATCGATTACATTTTGGGTCTAGACCTACGCATTCCACAATCGGTTTGACCATGCATTCATCTTGGAATGTCTTTATGAACAGAGCTGATCTTTTAGACTCAATTATCAGCGACTCATCGCCCATGTACGCATCGGTTATGTACACCAGCAACGCGATCCGTGTACAGCATCTTGATATTCTCGCCGTACAGAGGCTTTATTGAATTGTAGTAAAACTCGTACATAAGAAGCATTGACAAGTCAACTTCTGACACGCCAACGTAAATATATTTACTAATCTTTAGTGTCGACTTTTTTAAAATAGGGACAGCAACGAATTAACTATAAAATATATTGCATGACTTGAACATCGGCTCTGAACGGCGTGTTGCGTTTGTTGTGCAGATTTTTTTGTGGTCGCTATCGTACACAGGATCCACACAGATTTTATTCCGCCATATCTCCAAGGTTTTCTCGAGCACAGCATTGTTCATGCATTTAATTTGAATGAAAGAAGTCTTCTCAAACTCGTCAGTTGCGACCGTGCGCAGGTCCAAATTCATTTGGATGTATTCAGCCATCCATTCACCCTAGCGAAACCCACTGCTCACAAGGACTACATAATTAAGTTTCTTGAGCCGATTTGGTGCAAGCTTGATCCATTCTGTAAACTTGCGTCTGGAACCGTTCGCGATTTCACACTGGTTTGGGGACAGCAACTCGGTAGAACCGACAGCGCTTCCGGAGACAAGCGGGTGTTATGCTTATCGTCTGGATACCCCATATCAACCTCAATGATGTATCCGGGTTGATTGTTGCTGTTGTACTCATGTACGTATTTGTGTATATCCTCGTGCGCTCGATCTATCGAAGTAAACTCTCCCTCAGCCTTCGGTTGCATCGTTGTCGATTCATACAGATTAGTGGAGCACATGTATAATATGTGACTGGCCGAGTCGTATCCATTTAACGTGGGTCGTTCGAGCGAGCACATCGGTGACTTGCATCGATATAACGGTGTGGATAATGAAATATTAATTAACGTCGTTGAACATTTCCAACTCGAAATTTATTTTTTATAATAAGGCGCACCATGCCAAACCTGCGCGCGATCGAGCTTGTACATGCGCATGGCTGTATCACAAAGCTTCTCAGATACATTAGCGAGAATCTGCACTTCTGTGTGTAGATACAAACTGTAATAGTCGCCAAGATTTTGAGAACCAAACGTGGACCAGACAGTGTTCGAGTGCGCGTAGTTGTTGTCGGAAATACCGTCATGAGACAACGATGAATCGAAGGCGTCAATCGGTTGCATCTTAGCTTCGGCAAACATGTCCCAGTCTCTCATGTACTTCTATGGATAATTTCCAAAGGTTCCATAGTTTGTCATGTATTTTTTCCTTTTGCTGGAAATGACACTTAATGATTCATTCGATGAGATTGCGACCCCTTGCGTTTTTCAGCTATAGGTTTCATGCGCTCTTTGCAGCTCCTCCATATGCATCAATGATGTGACAGAGAAACTGTCTTGCTGAAATCTCCTTGACAGATCCAGCGATCTGTGATGATGGGAAACTAGCTAATATCATTTTTAATTATAACTGATATCTGCGGGCGGGGAGAGCTTTTGTAAAATCCGTGTTGCTGTAATTTCGAGCGATTTAATAAAAATCTCAGCCGAGTCCTGGAAATGGTAGAACTTTGAATGTCACCGCTTGTCATGTTTATCACTGTTCTGGCGTTGGAATATAACTCAACCCGAGGAAAGATTTTTACTGGTAATATGAATGTCAACTTCTTGGCATATGTAAACCATCCATCCTGAAACTTCACTGAAGTATTTTTCTAACATTTCAAGACTCTTTGCATAACCTTAGTCGATTTCATCACTTATGTTCTCCGTGTCCTTGTGTTTAAATGCCCAGGTATGGTAAATTCCACCCTGAGAACAATGTTCAGCGTGAATCTGGATGGCACGGCCATTTTATCCACCTGCTACAATATTGACATTGTCGACGGAGGAAGATTTAATAGAAGGTGCACAGCGGTTTGTACATGTGTCTGATGATTTCTCCGTAATCTCGAAGGTCACGAGAGTTTGTGTAATTTGAAATCTGGAATTCGATTAAAGGCGATATGCAACAGCATCTTCGGCAATAGTATACGAGATACGATGACGGTATGGGACCACGCATGGAATATCAAGCTGTTTCAAATCAGATCTCCCCTGTCCTACTTGAAGATCTGATAGCGACCGTCTATGGGTCATGTTCTGGTGACAAATATTATTACAATAATCGCTGATTTTATCAGCCAATCAAGTGAAGTCCTATACCTTCGCCTTTAGATGACTGAGAATTATAGCTAAAGCGCATCAATATGTGTCGAACGATTTGATTCACTTTAAAATGTCTGAAAGCTGTATTTCCTTTGGCTAATTCAAAAGCTACCAAAACATGACCCCTAAGCTGTCGTTGTTAGATCTTCAGTGGAGATCTGATTTTAATCAGAATGCCTGGAATATCAGTTCCCATGGGACATGGAGGAATCTTAATATGTAACTGTGCTGCTGTTTCACGAAGATGTCTTATGGTTTGATACGCCTCGTCCGTGAGACTCAATATCATAAGTACGTCAGCTTTTCTAAACCACACGGTATCTTTATTCTACGTTATCGTGCGGATTGTTTGAGTTGATTTACAGTTACCGTTGTAACCGGAGGTAGTTGTCTCACGGTTGGATACGGCTCATCTGTGAGCCCTAATAATGTAAATTTGTCAGCTTTTCTCATACCGCTTGGAATCCTTATTCCACGCTCTAGCGCGGATTGCTTAAGCTGATTCACAGTCAGCATGTCTATATATAAAGGGGAAAAAGAGTTGTCTAACTGATATCTTTTTATAGTATTGGTTTTGCTTTTATCAGGATCAAAAACCACAACCGCTTTAATCCTGGATATTATTCATTGCCTTCATTGTCTTTTTCCTCAACAACATCTTCAATTTTTTCTCGTAGATTAATTCCACTCTTCGCAAGCACGATAATACTCGCATGGGGATCTGCATGGTTGGCAAATCTTATTACTTTACTACGATACCACATTTAAGGCATGGTCGAAGACCTGGCACAACACGCAACGTCAGCAAGTGATTTACAATATTCATCATACTACTACTACTGCTACTACTACTAATACTACTGCTACTACTACTGCTATTACTACTAGTGCTACTACTGCTACTACTACTACTGCTACTACTAATACTACTGCTACTAATTACTACTGCTACTACTACTGCTAATAATACTACTACTAATAATCCTACAACTCCTCATCCTCATACTACTACTAATAACAAATATTTATATAAAAAAGGAATCCCAATGACATTTCAAGCACATCAAAAAAGTCCATTATTTCTTTACAGAGGGAACGAGTTCTTCTTCTGAAATCTCCTCCCTTATCTTTGTCTTCATTTTCTCTACGAGTGGAAGGCACTCTGAAAGTCAGTACCCTTGCTCGTTACACAAAAAAAAAAACATTCGTCTGACATCTGTGTTGTGACCCAGGATGTCCATTTGTAAGCTATGTGGTTCCTTTTCTGTTTTTGTGTTCTTTTTCGAGAGGAGCTGAGGATTTTAAAGATGGTTCAAATATTTATTTTCCTGTCTGGATAAACACATCTTCCAGCTTTCACTAATGCTTGCATATGAGCATATACTTTATGATTGTTTTCCTTACCTCAGGGCAGCCTTTTGTAAAGCATGCATTTAGTAGACATTGGGTTTCAATACGGGTGCAACAAGACGCAAGTCCGATTTTAACGTACTCCCCAAACTATGTCCTCTGTGCACAGGATACATGAGTTATAGCTCAGTCAAGAACAGTTTTAATAAATGAAGTTTCATAGTAACATTTTCTTTTAGAGAAGAGAATATTATATAATATCCGAGATCCCCAATTATATTATTATTCACACTGTCAAAATACAATTTGCTGACACGAAGATAAAGTGAATGCACAAATTACTGGTGAATATGATATGTGTTTCCTCCTTCCTCGCTGGCACTAATTGGAGAGTACATTTTATAAGGAAAGACTCAGAACAATGGGACACTTGTGTTTTCCGTAATGTTGTAATCGATGACACCGCAGTACAAAAATATCCAATCGAGTCCATCGAAAATATGTTGTTTTTATTGTTGCTCTTGTTGTTGTCTCCTGCTCAGTGAGTGTTGTGTTTCCACAGGAATCGCAAACAAACTTGGAGAAAATTTGATCGGAAGCTTTCGGCAAATAAAACCCCAACCTTTTAGGATAATAAGAGGATGTGTGGTAATCAATCAGTACACGTCTGTAAGTGACTTGCTAATGTGCCGGAAAGAAGAGTTTCCTCTAAAATTCCAAATCCTATCGATGAGCATTAAAATAATCTTACAGGAATTATAATGTAATGCACATGCAATGGTGAATTTGCTGCCGTTGGTGTATTTTTTTCGTGATAG
Organism: Sinohyriopsis cumingii; assembly: GCA_028554795.2. NCBI lineage: Eukaryota > Metazoa > Mollusca > Bivalvia > Unionida > Unionidae > Sinohyriopsis > Sinohyriopsis cumingii. The sequence goes on along the minus strand of JAPYKE020000126.1, from coordinate 481,193 downwards.
CCAGGATACATTTTGTTTAAGTGTTCTTGTACTTTGCTCACTGACGGCGAAATTGTTTTGATTCTGGGTAATAATAAGACCTGGGTTTAATTTCTACCAAGGCCAGTTCCCAATAAGATTTTGGTCAAATTGTATGCATTGAGGTAACTGTGCCATGAAGCAACACCACCACTTGTTGCAGGGAAATACATCTAGAGAACAGTCACTAGGTAAAGTCAGATAAGACTAAGAATTCATTATTTGATTGTTCTTGTGTGTTTTGAAACGAAAATATGATTGTTCAACGGTTTTGATTGGCTGATTTGCCGTTTTGATTCCCCTGGTTCTGCCTTTGTCATTGCCATTGCATATGTCGGTATCTATCGACCAGGGATGAAGATAAGCAAGACAACTGCTAAGTAGAAAGAACCTCAATTATTTATCACATTGTTGCAAACTCAAGTCTGCAATATTTTCAGGGGGCCCCGAGTGGAAGGTGGTCTAAAGTGCTCTCCGTTACGGATCATTGCCATCTCACCTCTGTCTGCGTGGGTTCGAGTCTCGGATTCAGCCAATGTGGGTATGTGAGAAAGCTTGCCAGTAGCTCTTCGTGGGTCGGTGGTTCTTTCCGGGCTTTTCCCGGGTTCTTCCTCCACCATTAATACTGGCCGCCATGTATAGCCTATCGTGTGCTGAAAAAGGCGTTAAATTCTACAACAACAACAGCAATATTTGCTCCAATGACAGAATAAATCACGAAGATGTTTATGAAAAAAGTTAATCACATTTTTAGAGACACGATCTCAGCACTACACTTACTGTTGTTCGAGTTGTTTTTGTTTCTGGGGTTCTATGAGAGACAAAGTGGAAGAAGGTGAGAAATTCTTCTTCTTCTTAAAGTCATTGATTTACGATGCTGCAATCCAAGAATCGAATCTCTTGTGGATTTCGTTTCCAAAATAATTAGACATCGTGCATAAAACGTTTTTCTCACTTCAAGTGTTCCTTGATCGAGAGTGATTTCAAGATGTATAATAATAATAATAATAATAATAATGAGGACTTTGTAAGCGCTTTACAACATTAGACAACTCCTATAAGATAGAAACATATAATGATATGATTACAAAAAACAAACACCATCAAATTAGAAAACATAAAAAAAACCATGCTGATAATATTTAAGGTAGGAAACATTATTAGGTCTTTAAGTTTGTTCTTGCAGTCGAAATAAGTGAGTTTTGAGAGCACTATTGAAATGTGATCACTGTGTCTTTGTGTCTATGTATCCGTCGTAAGTTTTCTTGGTCACCCGTTGTAACTATGGCAAGTAAAACGTTCCTTTAATGCTTCTCCGTTCACAGCTTTATAGACAGGCACTTGTCATGTTAGTAGTTAAGTGGGATACCCTACGTACAATGGGAATTAGCATTACAGGGACCCCTGGGACACTCTACGTACAATGGAAATTTAACATGGCGAAAAATCGTGGGACACTCTACGTACAAGGGGAATTTAACATGGCGAAAAATCGTGGGTCACTCTACGTACAAGGGGAATTTAACATGGGGGAATAGAGTTTGGGTTTGTTTAGGGACAAGGGGAATTGAACATGGGATTTTTTTTTTTTTTTTTGAAATTTTTTTTAAATTTAAATTTAAATTTAGGCAATTGAAAGGCTATCTCTTTTCGAGAAATATGGCTGGCCCTGAAAAGGGCCTTTGGGTTTTCTTCTGCTTCTAGTTTCTTCTTTTTCTCCACCAAGTTCTTATTTTATCTCCAACACTCTTTCTCTTCTTTTCTTTCTTTTTTTTTCTCCTGCTCTTCTTTCTTCTTCTCTTCCTCCTCTTCTTTCTTCCTCTTCTCATTTTCTTCTTCTTTTTCAATCTTTTCGTTCCATTTGCTTATTCTTATTCTTTCCTCTTCATCCTCCTTCTCCTCCTTTATCTCTTTCATGACCACTAATCTTGTCCTTTACCTTTTTTAAGTTATTAATTTCCATCTTTACACGATGGGGACTATAGGAATAATGGTCTTCAACCAGTCTTATCAACATCTGCTCCATCATTCCTAAGTTGTCTAAAACGTCTTGTAATGTTTGTATTTTGTCCATTTGGTTAGAAGCCATCTTCTTTTTTATTCTTTGCAGAACGGTTTGAACGACGAATACTGTGGGTTCTTATACTTAAAGCGCGTACGTGAAGGAAAAACATCCCCCTAAAACGTAAAAATGATCTTACCTAGATCATGGCCAAACAACGCGCGGACGTGAAGGAAAACATCCCCTACTTTTTCATTTCATATAATAAAACCCAAACTATACTCTCCACATACGCTAAGAAACAATAAACAAATCCATAATCTACTATCCACACAATCGTACGTGAGCGGGTACAAACACAAACACACAAACACAAACACACAAACACATACGCTAAGAAACAATAAACAAAATCCATAATCTACTATCCTCACAATCGTACGTGAGCGCTTACAAAACCCAAACTATACTCTCCACATACGCTAAGAAACAATAAACAAATCCATAATCTACTATCCACACAATCGTACGTGAGCGGGTACAAACACAAACACACAAACACAAACACACAAACACATACGCTAAGAAACAATAAACAAAATCCATAATCTACTATCCTCACAATCGTACGTGAGCGGTTACAAAACCCAAACTATACTCTTCACATACGCTAAGAAACAATAAACAAATCCATAATCTACTATCCACACAATCGTACGTGAGCGGGTACAAACACAAACACACAAACACAAACACACAAACACATACGCTAAGAAACAATAAACAAAATCCATAATCTACTATCCTCACAATCGTACGTGAGCGGTTACAAAACCCAAACTATACTCTCCACATACGCTAAGAAACAATAAACAAATCCATAATCTACTATCCACACAATCGTACGTGAGCGGGTACAAACACAAACACACAAACACATACGCTAAGAAACAATAAACAAAATCCATAATCTACTATCCTCACAATCGTACGTGAGCGCTTACAAAACCCAAACTATACTCTCCACATACGCTAAGAAACAATAAACAAATCCATAATCTACTATCCTCACAATCGTACGTGAGCGCTTACAAAACCCAAACTATACTCTCCACATACGCTAAGAAACAATAAACAAATCCATAATCTACTATCCTCACAATCGTACGTGAGCGCTTACAAAACCCAAACTATACTCTCCACATACGCTAAGAAACAATAAACAAATCCATAATCTACTATCCACACAATCGTACGTGAGCGGGTACAAACACAAACACACAAACACAAACACACAAACACATACGCTAAGAAACAATAAACAAAATCCATAATCTACTATCCTCACAATCGTACGTGAGCGCTTACAAAACCCAAACTATACTCTTCACATACGCTAAGAAACAATAAACAAATCCATAATCTACTATCCTCACAATCGTACGTGAGCGCTTACAAAACCCAAACTATACTCTCCACATACGCTAAGAAACAATAAACAAATCCATAATCTACTATCCTCACAATCGTACGTGAGCGCTTACAAAACCCAAACTATACTCTCCACATACGCTAAGAAACAATAAACAAATCCATAATCTACTATCCACACAATCGTACGTGAGCGGGTACAAACACAAACACACAAACACAAACACACAAACACAAACACACAAACACATACGCTAAGAAACAATAAACAAAATCCATAATCTACTATCCTCACAATCGTACGTGAGCGCTTACAAAACCCAAACTATACTCTCCACATACGCTAAGAAACAATAAACAAATCCATAATCTACTATCCACACAATCGTACGTGAGCGGGTACAAACACAAACACACAAACACAAACACACAAACACATACGCTAAGAAACAATAAACAAAATCCATAATCGACTATCCTCACAATCGTACGTGAGCGCTTACAAAACCCAAACTATACTCTCCACATACGCTAAGAAACAATAAACAAATCCATAATCTACTATCCTCACAATCGTACGTGAGCGCTTACAAAACCCAAACTATACTCTCCACATACGCTAAGAAACAATAAACAAATCCATAATCTACTATCCTCACAATCGTACGTGAGCGCTTACAAAACCCAAACTATACTCTCCACATACGCTAAGAAACAATAAACAAATCCATAATCTACTATCCACACAATCGTACGTGAGCGGGTACAAACACAAACACACAAACACAAACACACAAACACATACGCTAAGAAACAATAAACAAAATCCATAATCTACTATCCTCACAATCGTACGTGAGCGGTTACAAAACCCAAACTATACTCTCCACATACGCTAAGAAACAATAAACAAATCCATAATCTACTATCCACACAATCGTACGTGAGCGGGTACAAACACAAACACACAAACACAAACACACAAACACATACGCTAAGAAACAATAAACAAAATCCATAATCTACTATCCTCACAATCGTACGTGAGCGCTTACAAAACCCAAACTATACTCTTCACATACGCTAAGAAACAATAAACAAATCCATAATCTACTATCCACACAATCGTACGTGAGCGGGTACAAACACAAACACACAAACACAAACACACAAACACATACGCTAAGAAACAATAAACAAATCCATAATCTACTATCCACACAATCGTACGTGAGCGGTTACAAAGCCCAAACTATACTCTCCACATACGCTAAGAAACAATAAACAAAATCCATAATCTACTATCCACACAATCGTACGTGAGCGGTTACAGAACCCTAACTATACTCTTCACCTACGCTAAGAAACAATAAAGAAACCCATAATCTACTATTCCCACAAACATACCTTAGCTCTTACAAGCACCAACACACAAACACATACCCTCACACTATCTTAGAAAAGAGTTAGTGTTTATATTCACACTACTCTACCTACACATTGGCAAATTGATGGTTATTTCTTTTCTAGAGTATTGGGTAGCCCTGAAAAGGGCTGTTTTTTTGGAACTTCATGGACACCTGGTTAATGGTGGCACCTTCCAGGCCTGGCGCCACATACACATCTTATCCCCCAGTTACTTTTTACTTTTTTGGGGGAGAGAGCAGAGGCAGGATATGTCGCTTCAGAATCCCAATTTTCGCTCTCTGGGATTCTGAAATTTATTCTTCTTCTCTTCTTTTCCTTCTCCTCCTCCTCTTCTTTGTTTCTTCTCTCCTCCTCTTTGTATCTTCTTTCCTCTTCTTCTTCTTCTTTATATCTTCTCTCCTCCTCTTCTTTTTTTCTTCTTTCCTCCTCCTCTCTTATCCTTCCCTCCTCCACAATGGCTTCCGCGGCCAGTTCATTCAACAGGCGCCTGGCATATTCCAGATGCACATGAAGTTCCAACAGTTTAGACAGTCTCGTGTTCATTTTTGGTGTTGATCAATCAACAAGGGTAGCTAGACTGCCCAGCGAGTTTCAATTTATAGTGAAAGCGCGGACGTGAAGGAAAACATCCCCCTAAAAAACATAAAATTGATGTTACCTACATCATGACCAAAAACAACGCGCGGACCTAAAAGAAACACCCACTCACTTTTTTATGCTACCCATCACTATTTATGCAATCCAATCTAACTCCAAATATACACCTCAAACACCAAAAAAAAACATCATTTTAATCTACTATCCATACCAACTTACTTAACCACTTACAAACACAAACACACAAACACATACCCTCACATTTTTTAGAAAAGAGTTAGTGTTTATTTTCACACTACTCTACCTACACACATTGGCAAATCGATCGTTATTTCTTTTCTAGAGTATTGGGGTAGCCCTGAAAAGGGCTGTTTTTTTGTTTGCTATGGCATTCTTTTTTTAGTTTCTAAGAATGCGATGTCCTCTGAGGATAGACTTTCTGGCGATAGGTCTGCTTCTTCGGAAAGAAAAGAAGAACTCTTTGGTGTCGATACGGCAATCGACAAAGCCTCTGTCAGGTTCAGGTTGCTGCTGCTGCTGCTCTTGTTGTTGTTGTTGTTGTTGCTGCTGTCTCTGAAGTCTGTACTTCTCTGTCCATTCTTCTTTTTCCCTGTTCATTTCTTCTCTGAAGAGCTCTTCTATCAGGTCTTCAGTGATTTTTAACATTCTCACATTCTCTATTTCTTCTGGCTTCGGTATCAGACTGTGTCTGACCCTATGCAAATTCACGTAGGCTTCGTTGAGTTTAGCTAGTTTGGAGCACATCTTCTTAGGAGGATGAGTCGACAATGGATGGTTAGACTGGAAACAACCCGGTTCTTAAAGTCAAAGCGCGGACGTGAAGGAAAACATCCCCCACACGGTTTTTGAGTCGCAACGTTTAGTGAGTGTCATGAGAGGGATAGTAAGAAATGAAAGAGCATCAATCCAACATTCTTATAGCTAAACAAAAGACAAAGGCATTTTTTTCAAAACACAACATTTTTTATTCAAAAATCACTTAACACTAAACAACAACTCTAACATTTTTAACAATAATCCAACAATATAACATCAAACAATTTTTTTCAAAACACAACATTTTTTATTCAAAAATCACTTAACACTAAACAACAAGAACTATAACATTTTTTAACAATAATCCAACACTAAAAGTTTCTCCACTAGGTAAAGAGGGATAACAGTCTTCCATGGTATCTAGTAATCTAGGATGACTTCTCTCAAACTGTTGATTTCTATGGTATTATCGAATTCTGCATACAGGATGACGTTCACCGTTTCATCAGGGTCTCGGTCTTTAAACTGAATTTCCACACGAATCTGGCCGGATTTTATAGGGTGGAAATGTCCCTCGTCGCTGCCTTGGTCTGGAGTGAAATCGAAAGCCCACAAAGCGTAGCCTCCTGCATAATCCTCGTACGTAATACCGTGACTGGTATTGGTTCCTAACTGTCCGGTGGCTTCGTACAGGGACAAGTACGATCTCAAGTAATTCTTCTTGGTAAAGTCAGGTTCGAAAGGTCGGGTACACAAGGTCTTGCCATCGCGACTGACTTCGATTTTGGACACGCCAAAGTGTTGAAAGTAGAAAGGATTTTTTTCGGCAGCTCCGTTGAAGGCTGTATTCTCGACGATACCAACGATCAAACGTTTGGGTAACTGTCCTTGGAACAGATGATCTTCGATCATGAATCGCTGTCCCTTGGGAATGGTGAAGGTTTTCACTTCCACGCGTCGTATTGGATACTTGGCGGTCGTTCTACTCAACGTCTGACTGATGTCGTTTCCCACTTTAGGTAACACTTCCACACGGCGTACGTAGAGTCTGGCTTCTAGGATTTTGGTTTTGTAACCGTCACTATCAGCCATCAAATTGAAAGCGGCACTGCTACGATTCAGTCTCAGGCGGACATCCACCCCGTTCAGCAAATACTTTTCTTGCAACCACATGTCCAAATGCAAACGATCCATCAGTTCTAAACTTGTGTCGGCTCCCGTGATTCTCTTTCTTCGTTCTACAAATCCATCATTGTTGTCTTTCTTTTCATCAGTTTCCAATATTTCAAACTTGGTAGGTTCGTCAGCTTCCCATACCACACAGGCATTGAGATGAGTGTTCTTGGCATCTATTCCGTACGTCAAGAGATTTTCCAGGTAGGCACGATAAGGGTAAGTATCCATGCTGCTACTGACCAGTTTGTTATTCAAGTACAAGTCCACTCCACTGAACAAGGAATGCATGAAATTGTTGACGGGAGCTACTGCTTCATCGTCTATAGCACCTCCAGTCTTATCTAGAATTTTGACTTTCAGGTACAAGTAACTGCTATTCAGATCGATGTAATCTTCGGGCTGTCCTTTGATTTCAAACTCGATGGGAGCGGAATCGGTCAGTGAGGAGACGGGGTGAAATTCCACCCACTGGGATTCTTGCATCGTCATCATCGTGGGGGGCATGGCAAACAGATCCAGTTCCGTCTTGGAACAAGCGCAAGATTCTCGGTGCATCATTTTTTTGTCTCTTTTCTCAATAATCGAAAACGTCTAAGTCTCGAACGGTTCTTCTTTTCTTGGCCTTTCTCGCTTGAAGTCTGGTGAAAGGGTGTTTTCTTCGTCGTCTCTTTCTGCCTTGTCCTTGCTGAATGCCTGACTCGGTAGCGTGCAGGGCATTTATAGGTGTTTCTCGTTGGCCTAAAATGTCTTTGCCCGTTTGCAGCAAGACATTTTTGCCTGCCCTCATGAAGGCTTCTTTAGGGTTTTGTTTGTCGATGATGACATTTTGGAGAAATTCTTTGCCTTGCGTCAGTGCCGCATCTTTCAAGGCGTGCAATCCGCGTGTCACCATCGGTTTCAACACTGGGGCCACCGAACGAAAGGCCGATTTTAACATATCTCCTAAGCCGTGTCCTCGCTGTCGAGCAACCCCTCGGTACACTGGATACATGACTTACTTACGAGTCGTGAGAGAACCGTTTTCGAAAATGGAGTTTCACCGTGACTTTTCCTTTGGTGAATGGAATATTTTGTCCCAGATCTCCTTTTATAGCAATGTTGACCGTGTCCAAATACGACTTGCTGACAGGCAAATAGTGAGGATGGACAAATTCGCGGTGGACGTGGTAAGTGTTTCCACCTTCCTCGTCAGCGCCCGTGGCAGAATCTACTTTGAAAGGAATGACACGCAGTAACGGTACGGAGGTGTGTCCCACCACGTTATACTCCACCACATCGGAGTAAACAAACATCAAATTCAGTCCTTGGTTCAGTTCTACCGGGGCACGAAATAACTTGCTAAAAGACTCGTTGTCGTAAACGATGGGTAATTCGTTTTTCTTGATCATGGTCTTTCTCATGTCCATGTCTCCGCCCAACATGTCAAACAATTCAGGACAAAATAAAATGGACATGATTTTACTCCGTTCAAATTTCATCAAGAAGCGACGAGCTGTTTTGTGGTACTCCATGGTGACACTTTTGTTGACATGCTCCAAAGCTTTCAGAAACACGACATTAAACCTGGAGGTTACGGTGCTGACCAAATGTTGACCACTAAAATAATAGCCTGGGGGAATGAACAAGTGATAGATGGTGTACTTTTGATTTTGTGTACGGGTTTTCTTGTCATATTTGACATTGCTATCCATCCACTGTTGCATTTGCTCGTCATGAACTTCCACATCAAAAAAATTTTGATTGGGAAGGACATTGAGGACTTGGGTCGGGTGAATCATTTCTACTAAAGCCACTTCCCAATGGGCTTCGTGATCTAACTAGATGGCTTGAGGTAATTTGGCCGTGTAACAGCACAACGTGTTCTTGGGAAACACCTCCATGGAACTGTCACTGGGTAAGGTTAAGTAAAATTGGTTTTGGTGACTCATAATTCCAGAGTTCTGTGGCTGTCCGAGGGGATATTACTGGACGTCAGAGGCGTGTCTCCGTCTAAAATGGGGTTCTGGTTGTGGTTGAAGTGGTGACTGGCACTGGCACTGGACACAAGGTTCCCGGGGTTCCCGTTCGAGGTGAATTTCAGGGAGGGATTAGGAAGCAGGTAACCGATGCAACTGCTCAATAAAATGGTCCACAATTGTTTGTCTCCTTGTTGCAAACTCAAATTGGCGATGGCTGCCCCGATGACACAATACACCACGAAGATTTGGCAGAAAAAGACGATTTGCGTTTTAGGCACACGTTCTCCACACCACACCCACAAGGGTTGTTTTTGTAAATCTTGCACAGAAGAACTAGGTGAAGGAGGAGTGGTCGACGTAGCTGCGTCTACTGAGTGAAAGGGCATGATGGTCACTTCTTTTTATAGTCGATGACTTGCGAAGCGTCGATCCAAGAATCAAAACTGGGTGGATATCCTTTCCAACGTACTTTGACTTCTTTGACACGTCGTTTGCCCACTTTACGGGTTCTGCGTTCGAGAATGCTTTCGATGTCGTACACGTCGTCTTCTTTTTTGGTGACACGTTCTAACTCGGGCAAATAAAACGTTCCTTTGAGCACTTCTCCGTTCATGTCTTCCAATTTATAGACGGCAGGATGACGGCCATGCACTCGTCCAGTGACGCGAAACAATTCGGTCGTCCAGTTAGGTAAGTAACCTTTGTCGAAAGTGCGTTTGGTTTTGCCAATGCGCACCCAATCTCCTACGGCCAACATTCCACTTTTCTCGGGGACAGCCCTCATCGGGGACGTACCAAACAGACGCTCAAACACCAACACTTCGTTGTCGGGAGTCACGTCTTGCGGGGCACGTCCGATGCTTCGATGGTAAGATTGGTTGTACGCTTGCACCAGGTGCGGTAAGATGTCGATGTACTTCAGAGTGTGGTGATGCGTAAAATATTTCCACATGCGTTCTTTCAAAGTACGTTGAAAACGTTCCACGATGCTGGCTTTGGTTTCGGGATTCTCGGTGGTAAAAAAATGAATGTCACGTTTCTTTAATTCTTTTTGGAAAGCTTGGTTCAGAAATTCGGTGCCTTTGTCCGTTTGCCATCGAAGAGGGTGACGACCGTTTTGTTTCAACACCCGTTGCAGGGCTCGCACTAACTCGCTGCTCGATTTGGAAGTCAAGGGCACGACCCAGGCAAATTTGGAAAAGACGTCGATGACACAAAACAAATATTTGTAGCCACGATTGTAGCTGGCCAAATGAGAGACATCGGCTAAATCGGCTTGCCATTGATGATCGATGCCTTCCACTCGGGTGCGACTTCTGGCAAACTTGCGTCGAATGGGTTTGTGTAAAGTGTAGGTAGCTTGTTCTTGTAACCATCGTTGCACTTGAGGTAAACGGAGACTTTTCAGTCGCGTTTTGGCAGCACGATACAATTTTTGAACTCCTGCGTAACCTGCAGGATGGGAGGGATCGTAGTAAATGCTGGCTAAGATTTTTTCCATTTTTTTTTGTGTTGGTTCGTGTGTTAATAAGACACCCACTCTTGGAGGATGCTACTCTTTTTTTCTTGGGGTATTTTCTTGGATTGCAATGCTTTGCGTGTGCGGCCAGCAATCGGTGTCGAAGAGGAGAAGGATGTCTGAGCGGGAGATATCGGTTCTTGTTTCACTTCTGTCTTCACTTCTGTCTTCACTTTCTTTTTCTCTTGTGAGGAAGAAGGGGTGGCCATCATCTTTTTAATCCATCCAATTCTGGAGGTAGGTGGTGTTGTTAACTTGCGTACTTTTTCTGGTGGAGTTTGAAACCCTTCCTCTTCTTCTCCTTTTTCTGTCTTGGTCACGGGTACTGGTGGTACTGGTACTGGTACTGGTGATGGTGCTGGACTTTTCATCAAGGTCTTAAAATCTTTCAGAGTGGGTAGAGCTGTTTCGTCTAAAGCTTTCTGGTGAAAGAGTTGCAGTCGTTGCAAGAGTTGACCGTACTTTTGCGATTTTTCTGTTTCGGACAAATCTTGGCGATCCATCAAGGACTGCAATTCGTGTTGTAACTGGGACATCTCGCTCAAATGGGGATTGGGAGGTAAATGCGGGGTGTGTTGTTCTTGCCACCGATGGTATTCCATCCATCGTTTGTAAGGTACTAAAGCTAGTTTTCGTCCTTCCATGGGGTTGTCAGGGGTCGATTCTGAGATCTTGGAACTTCCGAGGCCTTTTTATCTTGCTCCCACCATTCCTCCCAACATGGTTCCCAAGACTCCTTTCAGTATGGGGCCTAACAAGAGAGGTAAAATACCTCCACGTTGCACTAACATCTTCTTTTTTTGACGAATGGGAATTTTCTTTTGAACCATTTGGCGAAGAACGTGACGATGTTTGCCTAAGCATTGTTTCTGGTGTTTGGACAAAGGGATCGTGCCTTTCAAAACGTTCAAACAACATTCGCACAGGGTATCGATGACCTCTTTGGAGGCTGTTTGAATGAGTTTTTTTCGTAGGGGTGGAGAAGCTTTGGACAGGACAGATAACATGTCCCCATGTTTGGCTAAACGTGGTGGCAGTCCTTTCCTTTTCTTTCCTTGGGGTTTTCTGGAGGGTGACATCTTTGAGTCTTCAGGAGCACCAAAAAAACACTGATACCCGACTTGGTCACAGGCCTTTTTTATACTGGAACGCGTCGCCACTGATTGTCTTTACGTCGTATTAGTTTGAGGACAGGCATGACACGTCGTGCAGGGGTACGTAACGGACTAAATCGAGCCAGTTCTTGCTTGGACAAATCCAGCAAACTTTGTAACATGCCCGATCTTTCTTGAACTTTGATTTTGGGAGAAGGTACTTTGTGAGCAGCAGCCACTGCCACTAAATTGGAGGGTCCTGCCATTGGGGAAGTTCTTTTGGGGGTCATCAACGGAGAAGTTCTTGGTGTGATCAACGTCTCCAAGTACTCTTCAGTTCTGGGTGTCATTAACGGAGAAGTGGACAAACGTGAAGTTGCCGGAGACGCAGTCACCGCCGTGGCAGGTCGTGGTTTGCGAGTGTAAGGTTGCGTCCTGGCCGAAGTGCCTCTCTTGCGACTAGTTTTCTGTGGACTTTTCTTTTTCTGGGGGCTTCTTTTCTTTTTCCGGGGTGGTGGTGGTGTCTGGTCAGAGGAAGGTCCTGCCACTGGAGAAGTTCTCCTTGGGGACCTGGTCTTTTTCTTCTTGGGGCTTCGTTGGACTTTTGTCTTGGGGATAACTTTGGGGGCATGAGGATCCCATCTTAAGAGTGAGCGAATGATGACCCCTCCTAGAGTACCGCTCCCTCCAGGTTTCAAAATGATTTGTTTTTTGGTTTGAGTGTCGATGCGGGGATCGGCCAGTTGGACCAAAGCGACTTTGTTTCGATCGAAAAAGCGATTGGTTTGATGAGGAATCTGAATGATTCCTTGGAGTAATTGACGTGCCGTCACCGTGAACCATCGTAAGACTTCTTTGAGACTAGCTTCTAAGACACGAGCTCGTGTTTGTGGATCTTTTTCTCGACTGATGCCATACAAGGCACGAATCAATTTGACGGGAAGATGCGACTGAAGGGACGTCATGTTCACACTGAGAGTGAGACAGACGAAAAAGGGTCTGAGGTTTTTATAGATTTTTTTTATGGGGAGTGAATTGAAGTCGAGGACGGAGACGTGTACAGGACAGGCCCTCCGTCTTGGCACCAGTGGTGAAACAAGTGGGTACGAAATCGCAAATCCTCGGGAGTCGTAGGTTTCAAATCGACGAGTAAATAGGCGTGTGGAGTTTGAGTGGCATCGTCGTACGCCTGAGTCAACCAAGGCGTTCCTAACTGTTTGGCTAAGACTTGCACTTGCGATTTATCTCGAGGGCTTTTAAACAAGACCACGTAATGCGCATTGAGACTGATGGTGCGATGGGCTTTACTTTGTTGAAACAAATTTTGGGTGATGTAAACGACACTGGCATTACGGTGATGCCCTTTGCGCGTGAACCACAGTTTAATTTCTTCTTCGTCTTCTCCTAACATGTCGTCGAAAATGACCAAATGGGTTAGACGGGAGTCAGAGACGATGCCATCGTCTTCTTTAGGAATGCCTTCCACAAACACGATGGAATCGCCTTGACTTTCTCGCAAGAGGCTGTACGCCGATTGCCACTCTTTGTAACACCACACGATTCGTTGAGGGGGTCGATCGATCAAATGATGTTTATGTTTGATCAAACGTTTGACGAATTCGATTTTGCCTGAACCGCTAGGTCCAGCAATGAGCATGTTAAAGGGATGGCGAAGATACAAAGCCTCCCAACTGGCACGATCTAAGTGTTCGTCGATGACTTTGACAGTAGAGGAAGAGGGAGCAGAGACAGCAGAGGTAGCCATGGTGTGAGAAATGTCACTTGTGACACGAAAAACAAACAAGACAAGAGTTTATATACTTTTTCAGAACACGTTTATTGAATGTTTTTTTCAAACATGAATACGAAAGACAAAAAATACATAAAAGCCAAAGGCTTAAGTACAAGAATAAAAGGCACATGATAACCATGAACGTGGAATAAACACAAGTGTCTGTACAACATGTTTTGGGTAAAGTTCTAACCAGTTCTATAGTAGGGGTAAGGTCACACAAGTGTCCTCCCGAAAGGGTCTTTCAGGCCTGTCCACGACAGTCCTGTCCTGGGTGACGGGTTCTTCTGGCACCGTCACTAACACAGGTTGAAAAGTAACTTTTTTCCTTGAATAACTCTCGTGCATACTAGGCCACCTCTTGTGTCCAAGCCTCAAAACCCTGGTCTCGGTGATGTCCAACATTTGACTCCTAACCAATCTGGTTTCTTCTTCGTCAACGACATGGTAAGTTACTTCAATGAACAATGAACTATCGATCTTGCCTAGGGTTCCTTTTCATATACAGACCAATACCGACGTGACCGTACGGTAAGGTGAAGTGATTGGGAAGTCGCACTCGCTTCTGGTATACAATTTGATAGACTTTTTCCAAGGGTCGACTGACGATGTGGTGAGTGGGTAAACGTACAATCTTGTTCGGTTGATAGGTGGTCACTTTAAAGTTTCCATCCTCTCCCGATTGCAAGGCTTCTTTCAATACCCCAAAGTTGACCACTCGACTGGTACGATGATTCAGAGTCAGTCCTTTCACTTTGCACGTCGTGTGCACTTCTCCTTGTTTGTCCCGGTATTCGTAGCCGTAATTTTTGGGACCACCACTGACGAAACTTAGAATCTTGTCGTCGGGATGCTCGTCTGTCCAGGCTCCTAAACGGTCTCCTTCGATGTCAGGGTGCTGTTGACTCGGGTGATGGATGTAAATGCAACTGTCCGTGTCAAAGTACAGGACGCGTTCTTCTAACAGTTCTAAAGCTTCGTACAATTTTAAGCGAGCATGAGCTGTCACGTAAACCGCAATGATGACATTTCCAAAAGGGTCGTCTTGTACAAAGTCCAGATCTTCTTCGTAACTGACCAAGATCAAATCCTCTCGAACGACGTCCACGTGTTTCATGTATTTGGTTTTGTCGTGAATCATCTGGAAGTAGCGGGAAGGTTCTGTCAAATATTCCGTCTTGGGTAAACACGGTCGTTGTGCCATTTTACCCCACAAGCAATTTAACATCACTTTGGCAAACGATCGCCTGCCTTCGTTTTTCTCTATGTGGTCTAAAGAGATGCCTTCTTGTTCATAGTATTTCTCTTTGAATTGTATTTGGTCTTCGGGAGTGTGACACCAGGACGGATAGCCGCTAGCTTCTTGCTTCAGTTTCAAAAAGGCATCCACGTAGTCGGCGAAAATGCCATTCTGCGTGGGGTCACCCTTGTGGTATTGTTGTGTCTTGGGAAAGTGGCAAATTTCGTACACTTCTAACAGTTGGTATCCCATGTCCAGAGCTTTGAACAATTCCACGCTGACCCAGGTTCCCGTCAAGGCCCGTTCTTCCTGGCTGTGATGGCAAGGTTGGTCCTGGTTGCACGTTTCGGCACAAGTACGGCACAAGGGAAACATCAGTTTGCCTTGACAATGGTGAGGTAAGACGGGATGGTATAGGTTCGTGGGAGGCAAAACTTTACACTTGATCAAGCCTTCGTATTGTCGAATGTTTTTCAGGTCGATGTGTTCCGTCAGCAATTGCGGGTGCCCTACAGGAAAGCGACAATATTTGCACACGTAGGGATACAGCGAACACACGTCCAAGTATTTGATTTCTTCTCCTTTCTCTTCGTCGGCTTGGTACAGCAAACAGGTGGCATTGGTCCTTCCTCCGTACAAACTATCCCTCGGGTTCAGGGGGTCCATGAACTGGTAACTTTGCACGAGGCGTTTAAACTCGGGATCGGTTTTCATACGGTGATCGTATTCGTGTTCCCACATTTCCACCACTTGGTATCCTTGCTGTTCTAGCTTTAGGCGTCGCTGACAAGTGTCCTGGTACAGGTCTTCCATGGTCCGTTGTAAAAACTGATTTTTAGTGTCATGGTCAGGGTAGCAGACGGGACATCCGTGAAATAAGCAACCGTTAAACTCGTACACGATCTTGGGGTTTTCTAAGTCCCAGCCATCGACCGAATACGTTCCGATGGTCTTTTCGCCTCCTCCGTTGCGGGCATGCTGAATCCATTTGTCTTCCTTGTCGCACAAGTAATGTAACCAACGTAGGGCTTTGACCGAGTATTGACGCTTGACATAGTGGGTCGTTTGAGGACTGATGACAGCCACGGTGTTTTCAGGCATGAATCGTTGGCGGTACACTAAGGAACACGCTTTGGCAATGGTGCAAGCTTCTTTCAAAGGATCGACCCCTCCGTGTTCCATGAACAGTTCTCGAAATTTTCCACAGCAACGCCGTAAAATGTCCACGTCGGAACGACAATACTTTAACATTTCTTCCTGAAAGTCGAAAGGGTCCGAGGCGTGAGCTTGGTACCAAGCGTAGAAAGCTTCTCGTTGTTCGGTACGCATGTTGTCGGGGTCGTAATAGTGAGCCTCAGGCAAATGGGGTAGAACAGCATGTTGATTGGCTTCCGTACTGAAAAAGTGTGGAAAGTACCCTTTAGCCATTTCTGTCATTCCAAACGTTTTAGGCATTCGGCTCAAAGGCATGGCCAAGTAACTCATTGAATCTTTAAACTGTACTTGTCCCACTTGCATGAAAATGATTTTGGCTCCGTTCAAAATCACTTTAGGACGTTCGGTGCCATGTTCCGTATAGTACCTCAAAAGAAACTGTCCATCGTATCCGGAGAAATTGTGAGCCATCACTGTGGCATGACGATGACAATCTCCGTAACGTTCGATGTCCTCTTGGCTCCACGTCTTGTCGATGGGGTCTAAGACCCATTGGGCAAAATCGGCTAACGTGTTTGGTCCCCGAAAGATTTTTTCACGCCCTCCGGGAATCTTGCTGCAGTGAGGGCAATGACTGAAGATAGGTTCTTGAATGCACTTCTCGCACGCTCGATGAGCCACGCAGAAATTAGGAATGTGAATGCCGGTCTCTTGCATGCATTCGAAATCGAAAAAGATGAAATTGCCTTTCTTCTTGTGACCGTCCTCTTTCTCTGGTGGGGGATGGTATTTTTGCACGTAGCATTCGTGTTCCAAGTCCACGATGTGGTGACAAATGTGACATTTTTTCTTTCCTCGACATACGTGTGCCTTGGCCTTGTTGGTAAGTATGCCTTGTCCACAGGTAGGGCACAATCTCAAGAGTTGACAAGCACATTTCTGCTGTGAACCTTGCGTCTTCAGATGTTGCTGGTAACAGGCAGGGCTGACAAACGTACGCAGACAAGTTGAACAAGGCACTGGTTCTTCGCTCAGACAGGGTGGAGAGGCCAAACATCCTGGGCATTTCAATCCACAATGCTTGTGTTGCTCTCGATTGTTATAACCATAATCACATTTCTCACAATAATAACCGTATTCCAGGAATCCAGTGATACTGGTAATGGTATCGAAATGGTCATCGTGATGATAGACATGAATGTATTTTCCGTCCTTAAAATCTTGGCCTCGAAACAACAGAGGCCCGCGCATTTCTTGAGGGTGCACTTTCAAGGTGTAGCGTGGAGCTAGGGCATCTTGCAATTTTTGCATCTCAGGAATGCCACAGGGTGTGTCTTTGGACAGTCCGGCTTGTTGTAACAGGAGTTCTGCTTCGTTTCGTTGTTTGGCTCGATAGGAACGTTGAATAGTGTTCCAGGTTCTTTTCCATTCTACCGTGTCGTTCTTGTTGGCATAGGTTCGTCCCACCACGATGGCTCGAGCTAAACACATCTGGTCTTGAGGGTTGTTAATTCGGACGAGACTTGTTTTGATGTTGCGAAGGTCGTCCACCAATAACATCTTTTTGCGTCCTGTCCCTTGAGGAAGAGAGACGTGAGCCATTTTCAGTGTGGCTTTACCATCGGTGATGTCAAACTCGTCATTAGATTGTTGTACGTGTTGAATCTTGTCCATGACTTTGGAAGGGGTCAGTTCTGCGGGTCTGCTAAACTCGATCCAAACAGGGGATTTCAAACCGTCGTGATCTATGGATAGTGTCAAGCGATCGTCTTCTTTGGGTTGACATTGTCGCTTGAGTGCAGTGAGCAAAGAATCCCACATCTCGGTGATAAACCCTTCTGCTTTCTCTAAGGGTACGTCGGCCTTGAAATCTTTAAACTTCACCGTGTAGGTGTAAGCCGTGGTTCTAAATTTTCTAGAGGAGCGCTTTTCCGTCTCTCGAATGGAATAGTATTTTTCAGGGTTGACTAAGGGTGACGAACTTGGTTTAGAGGGTTCGGATTCTGGTTCACTCATGTCCTCTTCAAAATCACTGGCATGAATTTGTGCCAAGATTTCATCCCTGGTACGAGGCGATAGATCACGTTTCTGCCTCTTACTTTCTTCTTCTTCTTCTTTCTTCTCGAATGAATAGGATCGTTTCATCTTGAGTGCAAAACGTCAAATGACTCAAGTTCAAACACCATAGACTAATTTATAGTCATGGCAAACCAGCGCGTATATAAAAAGGGTGTGTCTTGTCCTTTCACTATTCATTTCACTCTCAAACCGAGCACAACGATGGAAGAGACTACCCAGATGGAACGTTTCGTCAGAGCCTTGCGAGGGGTCATTAGAAAATTCTCTTCAGACCAGCCGACTGAATACTCTCCTTCCTTTCGAGATAAGAGTCAGGATACTTGCTATATCTGTCAGAAGAAAGGGCATTGGTCTTCAGAGTGTCCAGACCGTCAAAAAAGAAAAAGAAACAGGGGCTAAAAACGACAAAAGTCAAGATACCTGTTATTATTGTAAAGAAAAAGGACATTGGTCTCCAGATTGCCCAAAAAAGAAACAAGAGGAGCCAGAAGAAAAGAAGGATTCTTCGGAAGAAGAGAGGGATTCTTCGAAAGAATAGAGAGATTCTTCAGAGGAAGAAGAGGAAGAAAGAAGACAATTCTATTTAAAAGAAGCAAAGAAACAGGAGAAGAAAAGAAGAAGGGAAGAAAATGAGGTAAAAACGGTGAAGAAATTCAAAAAAACAGAGAGACTAAACAAGGAGAAAGAAGAAGTCAATGAACTTTTAATTAAAGTGTTCTGTGGTGAATTGTGAATTGGATTGTAAAAAAATGGATAAAAGAATACATGAATGATATAAGGTAAGTGTCTTTGAGTTTTGATTTTAAAATAAGAAGCTACACTCACGCACTCATACACAGACACGTACTATAAGGGTAAAATGGGTGGGGTTTATTTTTGAGTTATTGGCAAATTGAAATTGTATTTCTTTTCGAGAAATGTGGGTGGCCCTGAA
The DNA here is from genome assembly GCA_028554795.2 of Sinohyriopsis cumingii. Lineage (NCBI taxonomy): Eukaryota > Metazoa > Mollusca > Bivalvia > Unionida > Unionidae > Sinohyriopsis > Sinohyriopsis cumingii. Next base: position 461,993 of record JAPYKE020000126.1, on the reverse strand, counting down.
AAGGGCCTTTTTATTTTGGTGTAGGGGTGAGTTTAACCAATCAACTTTAACTGCCTTAAGCCTTTGCCACGGCCAAGGCCTACTTCTGATGATTGGGTTGAAATCACTAAGGGTGGTACGACAGGCTTAGTCACAGGGTTGGCGTGTTTAGCTCGGGAAGGTCGTATTCTCTTCGGTCGTGATAAAGAAGTCTGATACATTTGTTTCAGACTTCTTAACTCCGCTAAAATGTCCAACAGTACCGTAGCCGTTTGATTTTCACCCTCTTGTTTCTTTGCTGCTACTTCTTCTTGCTGTTGTTGCTGTTGTTTTTTTCTTACCTCTTCTTCTTGCTGTTGCTGTTGCTGTAGGAGAAAAGCTTGTTCCGCTTCCTTTTGTCGTTGCATAAATTTCTCCAATTCTTCTTTCTGTCTCTGTCTAAAATTCTCAACTTGCGGTAATGAAGAAGGTAACGAAGGTTCCGGAACAAATTCTTGCGAGGTAAGAAAATCCACAAAATCCCAATGTACCTCTTCTGAAAGTAAGTCCGGGTTCCCTTGGGCAGTCTCCCCTGCTGGTGCACCCCAATGGATCGTTTTCTGAGTTTCCGTCATGTTGAATCACTGTCGCATAGATTGACTGCACACAAGCGCTAGCGAATCTATATAGACCAACTGACGTCACAGACTACTCTGTTCGGATTGGATGCGGGCTGACTGAATTTTGTAACGCGTGTTTGGATTGGTGAATGAACTCAATCCGTTTCAATCCTACCTCTACCTATAAATAAGCGCAGTTCAGTGCATTGATTCACTTGTTCTCGTCGCTTCAAGATGTGGACCGATGTGCAATCTTCTACGCTTGTGTCTTCCATGATGTTCCGGACGGACATACCCATGTATGTCCGATCCAAGTGGACCGTTGTCCACAGGACAAACACCAGCCTGTGGATACGTAGGATCTACGTAGAAAGACAAGGATGCCTCGAAAGAGTCCTGATTTACGGACCAACAGTGAGACGTAGCCTAAGGACAAGAAGAAGACCAATGCGGTACCCTTTATGTTAATGAATACATTAACATAAACCCAAAGGCCATTTTCAGGGCCAGCCATATTTCTCGAAAAGAGATAGCCTTTCAATTGCCTAAATTTAAATTTAAATTTAAAAAAAATTAAAAAAAAAAAAAAAAAATCCCATGTTCAATTCCCCTTGTCCCTAAACAAACCCAAACTCTATTCCCCCATGTTAAATTCCCCTTGTACGTAGAGTGACCCACGATTTTTCGCCATGTTAAATTCCCCTTGTACGTAGAGTGTCCCACGATTTTTCGCCATGTTAAATTTCCATTGTACGTAGAGTGTCCCAGGGGTCCCTGTAATGCTAATTCCCATTGTACGTAGGGTATCCCACTTAACTACTCATGTTAGACGAAACAATCAACTCATCAAGTAATTAACCTTTGTCAAAAGTGCGCTCATTTCCGATGTGAACACGATATACTATGTTTAACACTTCTTTCTTTTGGAACGCATCATAAGTTCCAAACAATCGATCAAACACTGCCACTTCGTTTTTGAGAATGACTTTGAAAATTCCTTTTCAAGTCTCAACCAAGGTCATTGACAGTTTTGTAATTTTAGCGTTGATTTTAGTCTCTGCCATATTAATCTGGTGTTCCTGTTTTTTATATTTGATTTATTAAAAATTTTATTATCACGTTTCAGCTAAATTACATGATCTTTTATTTTAAATTTTAGCATTATTTCAATTTACTTTTGATGTAGTGTTATTCTGATTTCTGTGATGTTTTTTTAATATATATTGATTATAGCTAATTAAAACATCGGTGCAATATATGCACAGTTCCCGAACCCGCTAACATAATATGATGGTATAATTAATGCTTTCTATATAAATATCAGGAAGGTGCAATATTCCTACCACTGTTTGGTCTATAATATATGTGGGTGAAGGCCAGACCAAACAGCGTATTGGCTAGCATTTGTACGTATTCGTCATTCTTTGGTGTGGTTGGTCTTTAGATGACTGAACGTTGGTGTGTAAAACGGCATATTGGATAGTATGTTTGTGAGTTTGTCAGTCAAATAGCGTAATGACCAGTAATGTGGGTATTGATCAATAAATGACTTGATGTTGGTCAGTCATAAGGGTAGTTTTTCTAAAAACCATTCCCATGTCCACCATATGCGTATGCACTAATGTTAAATCCCCTTAACGTCACATTCATCAAGTCAGCATTCGGTTCGGTTTCAATGTCATGACGATTGCTTATGGAAGTGTGCAGTGTTATGTCATCTGTGTCCATGTAAGCACAGAAGCTTGTATCGTTGCTTGCAAGTTAGATATGAACTTTATACGGGCAAGATACAGTATATATGTAAACTGGTAGCAACTACACGAGTCCTTGTGCAAGCACGCGTCAGTGACTCAGTTGTAAGAGGTAGATCATTAACATGTAATACAAATGTTCAAGTTGGGATCTCTTTGGTATACCATTAGAAAATGTTTCAGTGTTGATAAAATTAAAACAGTTCCAACTTGATGGAGCCAATTATTCACATTTGTATAGACTAAGTTTCTGATTTACAACAAGAAAAACATTCTTGACGTTAATGACTATTTGTTTTTAAGCAGTTTTAGATCGGTTCTATCTAATTCTCAAGATCTCACATTAAATAAATTAAATCTGAGATACATTTAAAAAAAAGTTACACAAACGTTGCAGGGTTTCTTTTCGAGGAAAAATGTAAACCCTTTTAACGGGTAAATTCTTTCAATAGATCAAATAGACACGACACCGTTTACAGTGACTGTACCACAAAGCTGAGTTTACTACGCCACGTACATTGTCGTGTTTTGCAAAACCAAACATTGTTTTTAATTTACTTCCAGGAATTATTGACTTTCACTTGGTTGCGATCTTTCTCGAGAAATTGCATAGATGTAGGCTCCAACTTGGAATAGGCCATTTCTCGAGAAATTGCGTGCAACAACTTGGAATTCCAAATTTTCAGAGGTATTATTCGGTGTGTGTGTGTATATCTATCTATCTATCTATCTATCTATCTATCTATCTATCTATCTATATATATATATATATATATACACACACACACAGATAGAACTCCTAAAAATAAAATGTCCTGAATGAAACTGAGTTCAAATCCAGACAAAATCCAATCAATGTAAGACGATGACGTATGTTGTAACCTGCAAAGTGCTGCGGTGTCAACAGTCTCCTGTTGAATCACAGAAAATATTATTCTCGTTTTAATTCTGTACAAATTTCTATAAATGTTCTTGTCCAAGAATTAATTTAAAGCACTAGTATTTCAAGGGAAAACAATCACTTGGAATTCAATAATTTGAAGACAATAAAATAATTAGCCCAAAACTGGTTACAGCATAAAGCAACTTGGCTTCTCAAGTGTTAAGGCACGAATGACTTTTATTTCTCAATACATCAGTAATAAGTCTAAGATGCAAAACAGATTCCCATATGGGGGTCAACATTCTAGAAATAGTAGTTTGTTACATGATAAATATCACGTTGCCCATGTATGGCCTTGACTTAACATAATATTTCTTACTCTGAGAAAGAATATTAAAAAGGTGTTTACTAAAACTGTCACTGGTTCTGAATCGAGGTCAGAAACTAGATACAGTATTTCTATAATTGCTTATAAAAAAAACAGTCAGGTCAAACAGAACTGAATTTCTGGACAATGTCAAATCCAGTAAATAAAGTTACAATAAAATAGCATGTAATGGAAGAAATTTAAAAAAAAAACTAACAAACAAACAATTAAATAAAAGCATATATAAATTAAATCAAATATACACATCACTTACCCTCATAAAAGGAAAAGAATATTTTTATAATAAAGCTTTCTTTTTAGCAGAGGGCAATTTTATATATGTGGTTTATAAAAAATTATACAAGAAGAAATCTTATGAAGGATACAAAGTATGCATGAAACAATACATTCCTATACACGAGAAAGTGCATCTGCTATTAAATTATCATTTTCCTTGATGTGCCTGAAATCAATATCATAATCCCTTAACAACAGACTCAACCTTAATAATCTTTGATTTTTGTTTTACATCTTGCCTTTGACAGGAAGGGGGTTGTGATCACTAAACACAATAATCGGAGAAGGTCTGAACTAATGTAAAATTCAAAATGTAATGCCAATATCAAATTCAAACATTCCTTCTCCATTGTATAATAATTTCTCTGGTGCTTATTTAATTTCTTAGAAAAATAGCACACTGGATGATCAACGCCAATTTTATCTCATTGAATCAATACTGCTCCAACCCCAACATCACTTGCATCAACAGACAATTTAAATGATTGTCTGAAATTTGGAGCTGTAAGAACCGGTGCGCTCATAAGTATGGCCTTTAACTTATTAAAAGCCTCCTGACATTTTTCAGTCCAATGAAACATGGTTTTCTTGCTCAATAAATTTGTCATGACTTTGGCAATTATAGAAATATTGGAACAAAATTTCTGATAGTATCCAGCCATACCTTACAAATTGCATCAGTTGCTTTTCACTAACAGGAACAGGGAATTCAGAGATCTATAGGTTTAACTAGTCCATGTCCAACTATATATTCTAAATATTATACACAAGCATGGCATAACTCACTTTTGGATAAATTAATTATCAAACATGCATCAGTGAGTCTGTCAAAGAATTTTCGAATTGTCACTAAATGTTTTTTCCAGGTGTCATTGCAGATGATAACATCTTCGATGTAAGCATCACAATTATCTAGAACAGATGTAAACATGTTCATTAGACGTTGAAAAGTACTTGGTAAACCTTTCATCCCAAACGGCATCACTTTATGTTGATAAAGTCCACCTAGAGTCCTGAATGCCAAATTTTCTCTTGTCTTTCCGTAAGTGTAATTTGCCAAAATCCTTTCAGAAGGTGAATTTGGCGACATTCATGGTATTTCCGATTTTATCAATGCAGTCATGAATTCTTGGTAATGGAAATGAATCTGTTTTAGTCACACTGTTCACCTTGCTATAATCAGTGCACATATACGGAAAGTTTTATCTGATTTTGGAACATGTATATATGGTGAACTCCAGTCACTTTTACTGGGCTCTATCAAATTATTCTCCAACAAATACTGAATTTCTTTCTCAAGTATTCCTGTTTGAGAGGGTTCATCCTGTATGGGTGTTGTTTCACAGGTATGGAATTTACAATTTTATCATCATGGTAAATTGCATTTGTTCTTGTAGGAACATCTGGAAATAAGTGCTCATATTCAGGTAATAAATTTAAAGGTTTATTCCTTTCTTGTTGTTGCAAATGTGAAAGTTTCTGGTCCAGATTATTAATAATTTCTGAATTCCGAAGATATGTTATTCCAAAATCAGTAGAGTCTGAAAGTATTCCTTCGCTTAAATTCTCATTGAGTGGGACAGGTACAACTAAATTAATTGCATGATTAACCTGGCTATGTCTTTCAACATACTCCTTTAACATATTTATGTGGTAAAGTTGTTTTTGTTTTCACCTCCCAGGAGTATTTATGATATAATTTAAATCATTTACTTTCTTGTCAACCGTGTAAGGACCATACTACTTTGCCTTAAGAGGATTTTGTGGTATGTGCAAGAGAGCCAGAACTCTATCACCAGGCTGAAAACTCCTTTTCTTTGTATTTTTTTATCATACCTTAATTTCATTTTTGACTGAGTATAATGCAGATTATTTCGTGCAACCTCACAAGCCTTTGACAACTTATTCAATGGGAAACATAACCAAGAAGATTGATTTCAGTATCTTCATTAGAAAGAAGTATCTCGCTTAACAACTTCAATAGTCCACGCACAGTATGTCCAAAATCTAGTTCAAAGGGACCGAATCCTAAAGATTCTCGAACCGATTCCCTAATAGCAAACAAAAGTAAATGAATGCCTTCATCCCAGTCTTTATCTGTATCAAAACCATATGACCAAATCATATTTTTCAAAGTTTGATGAAATCATTATAAAGCTCATTGGCTCTCGGGGTAATAGACAGAAGATCTTAATTGTTGAATGTGTCTAATTCGTGCATAACTTGCTGGAAAATTCCAGACATAAGATTTGACCCTTGATCAGATTGGACAGATTTGGGAAGTTCAAACTGAGTAAAAAAAAACCTTATCAAAGCTTTTACTATGGTTTTAGTTTTAATATTCCTCTAAGGAATTGCCTCTATGATCCTTGCTGACGCATACAGTATGGTCAACAAATATGTGTTACCTGACTTGGTCTTAGGTAAGAGACCAACACAGCCTACCATTATTCTGCAAAATGGTTCATCAAATGCAGGAATATGTTGCAGATGAGCCTTATGTATCTTCTAATTGGGTTTTCATACCATGTGACAAGTATGACAAGACCTACAGTATTTGCCAACATCACTTTTGATTTTTGGCCAATAGAGGTGATTGAAGATCTTGTGATAAGTCTTATGAATCCCTAAATGACCAGCTAAAGGAGTTTCATGGGCCAGACTAAGTATTTCCTGTCTGTATGATTTTGGAACTACAATTTGTTAGTCCAATGACCACTTGTCACCAGCAGGTACATAGGGAGGTCACCATTTTCTCATAAGAATCCCATTTTTGATTTTTTTAGAAAGACAGACAGATACTTTAGTGGCTTCAGTTTCACTAATGGCCCTTTGAAACAAACAGGAGATCTTAGGATCGTTTTCTTGTTCGACGACAAGTGATTGTCGTTTGTCACTCTGATTAGAATACAGAGAATGAATAGTTAAAAGAGGATCACTGTGATCAATACATTTTGATTGATCCAAACAAGGAGTGAAAGAGACCGCATGAAAAGCCTGATCAATACATGTGTCAGCTAAAGGAATACTTTCCTGATCAACATAATTTTCAAGAGCTTTCTTTACCATAGCTCTAGTAACTGCACAAGCTGGGTATAAATCAGGGATTTTTTTCTCCAATAGGATCGACTTTCGGATCCAAACAAGGCTTGTTAGGTACATGTGGATTAATCACAACCTTATATCCAGCTAGGCCATTGCCTAGTAATAAATGAATGCCCTCAATGGGCAAGGTAGAGACTGTTCAAACTGTCACAGGTTATGAGACTAAGTCTGATGACAAATTTACGCAATGGAGAGGAACATTAACAAAACCGCACTATACTCCCTAAATAAGAACATTCTCATTAGAAGAAGACTTCTCAGAAAAAAGCAAAGTACCTGATAATAAAAGACTCTGAGAAACTCCTGTGTCCCTTAAAATTAATAATTTTCTTAGTAACATCAAAACTTGAATTTGTATGTGAAGTGGGAACATGCATTTTACTTGTCAGCTCTAATTCCTTTATTCTAAATTGATATTCCCTCTCTTCCTTCTCTCTTTTCATTTGCATATGTCTCTCTCTCCTCTTGTTCTGATTGTAACTGTATTTGCATCTGTTTCTCCTCTTTCTGTAATTGCATTTGTTTCTCTGTCCTCTTTCTGTAACTTCAATTGCATCTATTTCTCCTCTTTCTGTAACAACATTTGTTATTTCTTTTTCTCCAATTGCAACTGCATTTGTTTTTCTTTTTTATCTTTCTGAAGTTCCAGCTTTCTTAATCTAATTCCATCTTGTATTATAATTTTAATTCCTTTACTTTATGTCAGAGTCTGATACAGGCTTACTGATCGAAACCAAAACACTTTTATTCAAAACATTCTTTTCCACCAAATACTGGACCAAAATATTTTTTTATTTCTTGCTTCATTAAAGGAGCTTTTGCCTCAGAAAGATCATATTTTCTGACAAGTTGAAGCAATTCATCTTTTTTTTCAAGAAGTCTAGCTGCTCCTGGGTAGGATTTGAAAGAAAGATCTCTACTTTTGATGACCTTATAAAAAGCCTGTTGATTTCACTAATGATCTCTAAAATGTAAAATAATACTTGGGATTTAAAAAATTTCAAAATCTAGGGAAATTTAAATTCCCAAAAACAAAGTTTTCTGAAATATTGTAGCCAAAATTCATATATCCCAAGGACAAGCACCCCAATTTTCCTGTTATGCTCATCTAGATAGGAATTAAGAATTTCTGTTTACTTTTATCTTATTCAAAAAAAAAAGACACAGTATGAAGACCAAGATGGGGATCATCGTAATGAAATTTTCCATCAAGGTGTATGCATAATTTGATTTAGAATTTTCTAAGTTCAGAATTAAGGCTGTGTCTAGAACTCAAAACCAAATAAACATGTTTCCATGCAAATAATAATTATCTTAATATATAACCTACAACCATAGACAAAAATTAGCTGTAATATGTTGATAAAAAAAGACATTAGTCAGGAAGGCCCAAACTCGTACTCTCAGTCATGGAATTGGGTCAATCATAAAATAAAATAAAAATAAGCAGAACATATAATCATTGATAATAATCAACACACAAAAGAGATAAAATAGACACAACAATCCAGTGAATTATCTCTCTCTTCCTCCTCCCTCTCTCCATACCATATAATGTTTCCAGGCCTTGTTACAATGATTACTGATTGGATTATTCTAGGCCTTGATACATTGACTATTGATTATTCCAGGCCTTAATACATTGACTATTGATTATTCCAGGCCTTGATACGTTGATTATTGATTATTCCAGGCCTTGATATAGTATATACAGACTTGACTGCTCCAGAGTATGTTATAATAAATGAAAGTTCTGATTTATTCTCCTTAAGTTGCTACTGGGATTTTCTAACTTCTGATCCTCCTAGACGCAATCAAGAAACGGCTATAGACTGCATCTTCTGGTATAGTCATCATTCCATTCCCTTTCTGTACAGCCTGTTAGTACAAACGAATACAAGTAATGATTACCAAGTTTTGTTATGAAGTTATTTTAATGTTTCTTTTTATACCTAATAAATCTTACTTTACTTAAGCAGATAAACCACTCCAGTGACCTAAGTGGTTAGAGTGTCTGCCTCAAATGTGGTAGGTCATGGGTTCAAACCCTGCCTAAGTCATATCAAAGACTTATAAAGATGGTACTATTAGCTGCCTAGCTTGGTGTCAGGATAATGTGGCCCAGTGGTACATGATCCTACATATCTGCTGCATGATGCTCCAGTGCTAGACATCGCTATAAAGTGCCATACTGTAGACTCATAGTGATATGACTAAAATTGTTAAAACTGCATTAAAATCTAAATAACACACACAAACTTAATAGGGATTTTTTAAAAAAATCTGTCTTTCAAATTTACTGTTTTTAAATTACCATGAATTCTTTTAAAGACATTTTGGATTGCATCACTAAGATCCGTCAAGAGCACTTGCACATCAGTACAATATAGTGAACTTGATTCAGAACACCAATGAACATCAGCATGATGCCTCAGTGTTAGACATCACTATAAACTGCCACACTGACAATGCAGACATCATAGCAAGATTACTGACATTTTTTAAAATAAAATTTACATAAAAATCCAAAACACATACACTACACACTTAGAACTAAAATTAGTCTGGATTATTCAAATATTTTGTGGGTTTGTTAAAAAAAAAAAGCTTGTTTATAGACACTTCAGTGTATAAAGCTCTGAAACTGCTGATGTAGGATGGATATTTCTCATAACAAGTTTTATGAGTGTGATTTAGTCGTAACTATTTCATGCTAGCTTCATTTACAGGTTGAAGTTGTCATGTGTTGAATATTTCTTACACTGTAAAACTCTTTAAAATGTTTCAGTCTATTGTAAATGAATTTTAAGGTTGGTATAAGAGAGCAGATTGTATAGTAGTGAAGGTATTACTATGATTTGCAATACCAATGGGATTACGCAGTTGCTACAGTACAGCTACCATCATTAGTCAATACAATTTTAAAATTCAACTGGTGTCAATGGCATTATTATTAATATATCTTTCAGTTCTTTTTATTCTCTTCAACTGTGTTACAAACAGGTCTTACCTGACATTCCTCTGCACTTGATTTCTAACTTAAAAATGTTCTTTAAATAACAGCATAATTCATTCAGTATGTTTTTATCAAAGTATAAATAATTTATTTGATAAATTCATGAGTACTATCTAAACAAGCTTATTATTTATTTGTTTAAAGCAAAGTGAATTTAATATAAAAAATGTTTCCAAATTTGACCAATATAAAAAGTTTAAATGTTTTAATCATTGCTTTAACAATTAGGAAAGATAAAAAAAAAATCACATTAACAGTCTTTAATAAAATGTATACGTTATACTACATACTCTTAGAAAGCATTTTGCAAGATTTAACTTTACCACCTATCACAAAATTCACTTGAAACTGTTATGGAAGTGAAGAAAAAATAATTAAATTGTCCTTTATATTTTCTAACTTCGCTGACACATCTTTGGGTCTTCCATCTAGTATACAACATACATTATTGTCAAAATCCCTTGTCACAACTTGTTGTTTTATTATTCATGTATTTTTCCCTGCAATTTAAAAAAAAATGCCTCTATTAATATTCTCCATCGTAAAGGCACTAATGGAACTGAATTGATACAAAACTACTTACTTATTTATCTTCAGTTTCCGGCGTGTGCGACAATTCGGCCATGTACGTCGAATTACAAAATCGGCCTCTAGATCCATTTTCTATCGCAATTTCTCGAGAAAGAGCGAAACAACTCCGGATTCCGAATTGTTGCGTTATTACAATTTAGAGCCAGGATATCGATTTGGAAACTATTAGTAATATCACGGGGATTCACCTTTAAAGCATCCCACATCAGATGTGTTTGAAAAATAGAATTGTAAGTTATATCACGTTTTTTTTTTTTGGTTTCCTGAATGTCACAAATTGCAAGGTAGTAGCATTTATAATATTATGAGGCTTCATTCAGAGCACATTGTGACAACGAGATGACGGAGGCGCGTTTTACAATTTACCTATAATTAGTATACGTACTATATATGTATATTACATAGTACCACAGGTGCTCGACGCGAGCTTGATGTTAAGAAGAAAAAACAATCATCTAAAGGAAAAAATCATACAGTGACAAAAATATCTTAGATTACCCTCATGACCCTTTCTGACATAGGACCCTTTCTATCATAATATATAAGATATATATATCTGTATGATTTTTTCCTTTAGATGATTGTTTTTTTTTCTTAACATCAAGCTCGCGTCGAGCACCTGTGCATAGTACACGTATTATTTATAAGTAAGTTGTAAGCAGCTGTAACACTGTAACAGCCCATCCCAAGTCATTTGTTGGTGAATTTTGTAACATTAATGTTCCAAATTAATTGGAATAAATTTCAAAATGTTATGAGAATTATGTATTTGTTTCAGAAAGTAAAATGGTATGCTGGAAAGATTTTCTTCACAATCAGAGTCAAAAGTCGTAAACAGAAGAGGGGAAAAATTACTGCGTCACCTAAACTAATTGTTTGGCTGATTGGTTGGACGACACTGGTGACTTCACATTAAAATTATGTTTAGTCTTTGGTTGATTGTTCATGGATTATTATGATTCCTAGGATTACACTATTAACCAGCAGTTTAAGAATGATTATATAACTGAAACTCGTGTCATCATATAAATAAAAGGCAAAGTCTAAATTAGTAACTTAATGCCAAGTGATGACTTACTGTGATATCGTAAGTCACATAATACTGCCAGGGAGTCCATGACATAATACTATTTCTAACACCATGAGACATATACATTATTAACATGTGTAAAAGAAACTGTTATTATGCACAAAATATCTATTGATTATTTTTCAGTTAATGACCTTTGTTTGAAAAAACAAAGTACTAGTTTATTCAGAACATTTAAAATATATTTGACATTTTTTGGGTAACCGTAGCAGACTAAAACTTAGAAAAATTCGTAGAACTGACTTTAACAATTTTTTTTGCAAATGGGCACTTGTTTTCTTTGTCTTGATGTGTGATGTGAATTTGATTTTTAATGTAGCTTTAACAATTTTTCAGTCATATCACTGCAGTGTGGCAGTTTATAGTGATGTCTAGCACTGGGGCATCATGCCACAGACATGTAGCATGATGTCCCACTCAGTCACATTATCCTGACACCAGGCCGACCAGTCCTAACACTAACATTTTTAAGCTGAACACCAAGCAAGGCAGCTGTTGGTACCATTTTTGTAAGTCTCTGGTATGACTCATCTGGGGATCGAACCAATGACCTCCCGCATCCGAGGCAGATGCTTTAACCACTAGGCCACCGGAGCGGTCATCTTTGTCTTGAATGTGCCAGTTGTTGGCTAAAAGAAATAGACTAAACTTTTGGTCCCAAGTCATGCATGTTAACCAATGAGCCACCTTGGCTGTTTCTGTGTTTGTAAAACATCTATTTATCTACTTTCCAGTTTTGACCTTCAACCATAAGTTTGAGATTTAAAGTAGACTCTTGAGAGTAAGAATTACCACAGGGCAAATATAAATAGGGTGTTTAGGGTGGAGATCTCAGTATGTTTGTCCCACAGTAAATATCTGTAGGTTGTGTTTTGCACAGTGAATCCTCAGATACCACGACAAGCAGACAAACACGGTTTAGTAGTGTTGCAATCAGAGCTTAGGCTTATGGGTTTCCAGGGATCGTCCTGGGCTTCGCCAATGTCGCAAATTGCGATTTTTTTTCCTTATTGGCGACAAAAATATCCCACCTGGCGATTTTTTTGGCGACATACTTTTTGGTTATTTAATTTGTACATACAATCATGGATTTGGACTGAATAAATTTAAAGCCAGAACGAAAGGAAGCCACAAACTTGACTAAGCAATGCATTGGAATCAATCTGTTACACAAACGATCCTTTGTTCTTATTGACAACCCTATCTTTACAGTGCATTGTTACGTCATAATCTGCTTATGCTGACATCTGGGCTGAGTACTACTGTATGCTGCGATACAGTCAATCATGCTACCGCACTATACCTACAACTGACCGACTTCTGAAGACGCGAATAGAACAGATACAATTAATTGTATGGCTAATCCTTCTGTTTTTTGTTTTTTTTATACATATACCAATACAGTAGTTTTGCTGAACCTTCATAGAAAACTGATAACCTTTGAAGTACCGACTACTGTGTATAAATACAAAGCAAATGGAAAAAATCTCAAATCACAATTACATCTGTCGCCAGTGCAGCATTTTACTCATTGATCTTTTCCTTTTGCCATCAATCCCGTGTTACGGCTACAGAGACTTAAACTCCGCAACAAGAAATAGCAAAAAAAAAAAAAAAAAAAAAAAAAAAACAGTTTTGCATAATTAATAATAATTATTTATTTCTCAAAATACAGGAGTGAAAGAATCCCTAAATTGGGTGTGAATTTACGCTTATATATACGGTCCAATATTGCCAGGAGTTGACTCGTGTAAGTTTCATTCGTGGGAATGGAGATCCTATTTTTCTTGTCGAGAAAATTTATACAGCATTCAGTGATCATTCTTGGGATTTAGGAAGCAATTCCCTACAAGCTTTGTGAAGCTAGCCATAAAAAGGGGGGGGGGCTGCTGAGAGACTACTGGTGTCACCTGCCAGCACTGAGGGCTGTGAACGTGGATTCAGTAAGATGAACCTCATAAAAAGTGACATCAGAAATAAGCTCTGCATCTCATCTCTCGAGAATTTAATGAGAATCAGCATATACAGATGTGAAAAATTAGACTTTGAAACTGCATTCAACAAGTGGGCAGCCCTAAAATGGCGACGGATCTTCATGTAACACTTTGTAACATTTTGTTAATGCTTGTTGTAATTAAAGTAGTAACTAATCCATCTTTTGTAATTTTCATTGCCTGTTACATTAATAGACTAAATTAACACTTGGAAAAATGTACACTACTTTTTTTGGCGACACTTTTTGAAAATTGGCGACAAAATATTGAGGTTGGCGATTTTTTTGGCGACAGCTTTTTAAAAGCCAGGACCATCCCTGGGTTTCCCACTATTGTTTGTCTCGTGTCCCTCAAATCTTGACCTTGGGTGTCCTCCTGGACATGCTTTTTTCATCAGAAAAAAATCTTAAAACACTCCCGCAACTTTTCATTAGTTGATATTCACCAATGTCTCTGTGCTAGCAGTGTCCAAAGTTGGGAGAGGTTATAAATTGATAAAACTGTTGTTGTTGTGAGGTTTAACGCCATTTTTCAGCACACGATAGATTCACCAAAAGAATGTATCTGGCAATGAAAACATCAAGAGTTTTTGATGGTTGGACAAGTTGCAATTTAAAGTTTCTGATAACCATTAATGTAACATATTTTCGAAGTTAAAGCCACACATTGGTGAGGAAGTTATAATTTATTTTGAGATTGACAGAAGTGACAGTTTATGCAAATGCACAATTTGTCATGTAATTAATGATTTGTTAGTTTGGAATGAAAAGTAATTCAGAAAACATGGGTATTTATTATAATAAATGCTGGCAGATAATGAGTGTACACTAAAGGTAAACAAGAGTGCAAGATGCAGAATTGAATATTCCATGGTGCAGATCATTTCAGGTTAACCAGATAATAAATGTTTTAGGAAAATATGACAATACAAACTACAAAGTGAAGTGGAAACACTGTTGAAGCAATCAAGATTTTCTCATTTTTATAGCACTGTTAGTTCGTTATTTACTGTTATTTTCATTTATCCCTTGAAAATGGTGGTTGTATCCCAAATCTGGAGGGAGAGACACATTGCCCCCTGCCCCTGGGATACTTGACGCAAAACTGACTTGTTTGCATATTGAATGTATTCTTTATGTATTACAGCACAATGGATGAAAGACATAAGGAAATTTTAAAGACAAACAGAATTAACTTCAGAAAGAACATAGCAAATCCAGATGACATCAATGATATGCTTTTTTCAAGAGGTGTATTTACAGAGAGCATGAAGCAAGAAGTTGAGGTAAAATTTATACATCTTGGAGAATCAATATTTCTAGATACATTTTTATTGTCTGAGATAGCATAAGATTCAATTATAATGGGCTTGTGAACCAGACAGTTATATTTGATTTTTCCAAGGTAAATTGCAATTTGCTGGCACATTTTGACATTTTGCACAATTTTGAAAAGTGCTTAAAGTTGAGGTTGGTTCAAAAAATGTCTTGATTTTTTTAATGGAAAAAAGTGTTGACTAAAGTACATTATAGCATATGTCACTATGGTTAATATTATGTCATTATCTGTAAATGCTGACATTTACAGGAAATGGGTTCATCAGTGTTGTGATAAGAGTTTCGGGCTTCACACAGCTGTTGAGTTCTTCTCTTTGATATTTATAACCAGATGTAATTGTCAAGATCATAACATGGTCCAGGAATTGCATGCTGCCTTGAAAAGTACTTGACCTTTGATTCATACTTGAAAATTGTTTTTACCTTAAAAGGTACTTGAAATAAGCCTCAGTCCTTGAAAAATATAAAATTAATTGACAAACGAGCGTATGAAAGTTTCTTTTCATACCATTATGTCATGTAATCAAAATAAAACTATTTGCTTTTGGGTGGTTTACAACACGTGACCAATCAGATATTTAGAATTGTGCATGGACTTGATTACAGAGCATTTACAAGTATGTTTCCAACGATCAATCTTCTTCATTGATTTATTTTCTGAGGCAGTGGTTCATCTTTGTACTTTAAATCATGTTGAATTGGCTGTTCAAACTCTCAAAATGAAAGATAATGAAAAATATACACAAAAATGGTCACAATTTGTTTTTGTTTTACATCCAAGCTTTTACCTCCTCCACTTATGATGATAAGTTAGCTATTTTAAAAATGCACATTGCGATTTGGCAACATATCAACCAATATTATAATAAAAAGGGATGGAACAGATCAGGTTGGAGGTCAGTGGTCAAAGGTTAGAATATTTGCTTATCGTTTAATATGGAAGAAAGTGAATTTGCTTTGTCAACATTTATTTCTTAATTTCAATACAAATAACTAAAAATAAACATTTTAACTATTTATTTCTTGCACTTAATGCAACAGTTTTAAATTTAATTTGTTTTCACTACTGTATTCAAAGACTTCTAATTTCCCCATAATTAATGTCATTACATACACAATACTGCCTCAAGACATATTGTGTAAGCAAGACCAAACAAAGCATAATTAGCTTATTTTCATGCATAAAATCAATGTTAATATACCGTTTTGTTCAGAACATGATACATAATGATATGAAAATAAGAAAAATAACTGCAAATGTTTTAATATTTGTTTTAAGGTGGTGCTCTACAGTTTCATATTTTGCATAGGGTTAGAATTTTAAAGAAAAAGAGTTTCCCGGGTGCTCTTACTGGTTATACTGGCTATTTAAAAAGGACCTTGTATATCTTAGAGGTATTATTCAAAGAACCTATAATTCCCTTTATTTTGGTATATGATTGATGGGTATAAAATGGGTTATAGAGTATACAGCTTGGCCTTACTTCAAATGTGCACCTTTCAAAAAACTGCTTGCTTCACTTGGTCCTTTTCTCTTCCTGGACTTCAGAGATAAATTGTATAAAAAAAAGAACTGTTAACTTTTTTAATACATTTTATGTAATTGGTAATTCATTCATTGCACTTTCAGAAGTTGTTATTGTCTAGTGGCAAAATTCATTTTCCCTATTTTAATAACTGCAAAAGATAGTGTACATTAGGCTAATTCAGACTAATATTTTTAGCACAAGGGAGCAGTCATTTTAGTTAGCTATGTGCTTAGATCATTTACAATTTCCACAAGTACAATATCCAATGAAATTTCAGCCACAGTACATGAAAGTAACATAGAGGTATGCCAGCATTTTCTCCATTGTGCATGTTGCAAATGTAAACAACATCACCTTACACCCACCACTTTCTCAGAAGTTCATAATATCTGTAGAGCATCCCCTTTAAAAACAATGCATATTCTCTACTCTACAAAAGTTTTGTCTGCATAATTAAATTGCAGTTCTGTACAATTTGCAACCAGGGAATAAATCGTCACAAGACTTTAACATACCATGATGCAAACAGAAAATTATTACTTTAGAGGAAAAAGTAAAAATTATTTAAAAGTTATTTGCATCGGTGACAATTGGTAGAGGAAGAGTTCTTATAAAACAGTTTGATTTTTGAAAGACTCAATAAACAATCTTGTAACAGATAAGGAGATTATTCTGTGGAATGGGAAAATGTATTGAATGAAGAGAATGATTTTAAGTGACAAACATTGTTTGTACCAAAGTGTAAATGATATTTTGAGTGGTTTTGCAATGCTTGTGTCAACAGTACCCCATTTGTTTACATTTCATGCTTAAGAATCAACTATTACTGTATGTTCACTTGATGTAAATCTGTTCTCAAGACCAGAAGAACCTTTTAATAATTAATATCACTTATAAATGAAGATATTCAATGCTTTGAAGTTTTATGTAGCTTTCTTACTACATACACATATATATCACATACTTCTCACAAATATAGCTCCCTTTTCGAAAGGTCACCTGTTTTATATGGCTACTTCTTTCCCGGTGCAGACATAGTGGCCATGTAAGAGGCAGACCATTGTACTGTCACTGTATGTGCTCATCAAAATGTGACATTTCTGGCCCACCTGAAACAATAGAAAATTACTTGCAGGATACAGTATTATTTTTACTGAGTTCAAATCTTTGAAAGAATACCATAGGAGTAGCTGCAAGTGCAAAATTGACAAGATCTAACAACTTGAGGTCGGCTCTAAAATCCCACTAATCAGTATAACTTTAGACTTATAGTGCTACAGTAATTTTGCTAGATCAGTGAGTAAAAGAGCTTTGAAGTCTCGAGGGAGGGTGAAAAACATAGAGGAATGAATTAGAAAATGTCAAGGCAGGGATTTACAAATTTTATTAAAGTCATATTGGTTTGTTGTTGCTGTTGCACACATGGCATGTAGTTAATACATCAGGTCCAGTTCATCAACAGGATAAAAAAGGACAATAACTTGTTTGTCAGGCTATTCTCTGCCAACAAGGATTGATCAGTACACAATCCTTACACAAGTGTACACCTATGAGAGGCATACAAATCTTTTAGACTGGTTGACTGTTTTTTTGTGTATGTCAAGCTCTCTTGTATGCATTAAATGACAGTACATTTATGATTAAATAATTTTCTTTCTAATCCCCCTACAATTAGAAAGTCACTATATTTTTCGTCTAAAAGATATGGTGGGGTGGAGCTCCCACTAAAATTTCAATTCTAGAATAGACCCATTTTAGGCACAAGAGAGATAAATTGCCTTATAATATAAATCTTATTCATTTAGCTCTCTATCAAGGCCATTCTTGTTTTCAAGAAACCATGACAGTAGCATATATATCACAGGCATCATAGCAGTCACTTTATTGACAGTAGCATATATATCACAGGCTTCATAGCAGTCACTTTATTGACAGTAGCATATCTATCACAGGCTTTATAGCAGTCACTTTATTGACAGTAGCATATATATCACAGGCATTATGGCAGTTACTGTATTGACAGTAGCATATATATCACAGGCATTATAGCAATCACTTTATTGACAGTAGCATATCTATCACAGACATTACAGCAGTCACTGTATTGACAGTATCATACATATCACAGACATTATAGCTGTCACTTTATTAACAGTAGCATATATATCACAGACATTATAGCTGTCACTTTATTAACAGTAGCATATCTATCACAGACAGCAGTCACTTTATTGGCAGTAGCATCCTTGGTATCACAGTAGATTCAATTTAGGGGTTAACCTTTTTAGTTCCTTAGGACTTTTGGGAGGTGGAAGTTACAACTAAGATTGTATTTTAAAAAAATTAGGGTATGTTGTTTGGTACAAACTTTTATTGTTGTTGTTTGCTTCGACTGTATTAAATGAAGAATAAACTTGAAAACAAAAGCGTCAATTGCATCTTGAATTTAATTTTGATCATAGTGACATTCCATGTTTAAAAATATGGTTGGTTGGCAGTTAAAAATAAGGTCGGTCAGTTCTCAAAGAATTTTTTTAGACACATGCTCCAGTTTGGTGATAAAAATAAACTCACGAGCCTTGACTGAAATTCCACAAGCCCAGACTCCAGTTTCCACATGCCCAAAATTTCCCCTTTTTCAGTATTGTCACACAACGTTGCCATAGCTACAATTCAGATATAAATTCAATAGCGTTCAAAGGGGTTTGAATGTAATGCAGGTGTCATTAGTGTTCATTAATACACTCACTAGGGGCTGGATGGTCCTGGTGTTGCAACTTCTCTGCTGGATTCTCAGAGTGAATCCTGGTCAGAGCCATGTTGACATATGTCGATGTGTTTTTTGCAGTATGTGCAAAGAATTAATATCCCCCACTGCCTCCTTTTGTTTTTTGGTTGGCATGCTTCACGCAGTAAAACTCCTGTCAACTAAGAGAATGATAATGCTTTGCATCCTATATGTGCAGTAAAATCTGACTTCAAAGAAATGTTGCCGCTGTTCACAAACTTGTCAAAAATTTAATACACATAGGTTAAACATTCTCATTCAAAGCGACATTATGTAATAGCTTTTGTTTTTGTACACACATCAAGCATCTCTTAATGGGTTGTTCCACTTCATGATCCTACATAATTATACAAATCAGCACAGTATGCCAATTTCAAACATTATCAAACATATCTCACTAGTTATTGTCAGCCAATTAAGTAATTTGTGAAATGGTGGTTTGTACATGAGCCCTTTGCCTTTAATTGCTGCTATTTAAACTGCCCAAGGAATAGTTTTAAATCAGATCCAATCATGACAGTTTATCATTTATAATGCTACATATAATGGGCATATACTGAAAGGCGTGTTGTTTTGTTTCTATTTTCTTTTTTTTTTTGTTTTCTTCAGATTACTGAAAATTGTGTTTTGTTGAAACATGACAGCTGAGGTAATGGGAGTACAGAACTGTATTTTCAGCATGACATGCCATGTTTCAGTTTGACTAAAATTGGATCTCAATTTCATGTAGTCACAGTGGTATCTG
Organism: Sinohyriopsis cumingii; assembly: GCA_028554795.2. NCBI lineage: Eukaryota > Metazoa > Mollusca > Bivalvia > Unionida > Unionidae > Sinohyriopsis > Sinohyriopsis cumingii. The sequence continues at coordinate 441,922 of JAPYKE020000126.1, read as the reverse complement.
ATTTAGATCACAGGGGCTTGTATCGTTGCTTACAATTTAACTGTTAGTCATACATATATTATAAAATAATTCACTATATATATATGACTGACAGTTAAGTTGTAATCAGCGTTACGAGCCCCACTGATTTAGATTGCGCTGTATCAGGTATGTCAACATTGTCAAAATACATTTACATCTTTCATCAGGCAAATTAATTTTATTTTTTGACAATCCTGATGGGCACTTCACTTGGAATACTGGATGGGCCTGATTTAAAATTAGAGGGGCCAGGGCATCTGGCTATCGGAATTTTTGAGCAGTGTCAATTGGGGGATGGGTAACCAGAACCATGCATGCTTTATTATTTTGGCATACTTTGTGTAGCCATAGGTACAAATATATCTGATATAACCACAATACAGAAAGAGAAGAATTAAATAAAAAGTCATTGACTTAATGTTCAGATGATGTAGTCTGTTTCATAATGTAACCAATTTAAATGCTTAAGATGATGTACAAGAATATGGGAAATTTTAATGTTCAGTGGAGAATGTAAGAATTTGATGATGTTCTATCATTTAATTTTTTATTCAGAAATGAGGCCTAAATATCATCATAGTTATATATAGAAATGGACTATCATTTGTACAGCATGTGTCAATATATATATCCTTACATGAATATTGTGATCGCATCGAGCACTATTTGTTCATTGTATTGTATTTCTGGCTATTATAATTTTGCTTAAGAATGAATAACAATCTTCTCTTGTACATTTCAGGCAGAGAAGACTCCCATTCAGAAGTTACAGAAGATAATGGATATTGTTCCAAGACGAGGCAGTGAAGCTTTTGACATATTTTACGAGGTTTTAGTAGAGACTGGGAATGGTACTGCAGCTGATTTTCTTAAACCAGAGCTCAGGGCATATCGACTACAGAATCCTGGCCAGCCAGTTCGAAGCATGGGAATGTCAGCTAATGATCAACTTCCACCTGGTAGTTTGATTTTTTTATAAAAAAAATTCTCTTTTAGTTGTCTGACAAAGTATATGAATTCTACCAGCATTTAAATAAAAAGTGTGTAAATCAATCCTTTTGGGCAATAGTACTACTAAGTTTGTTGTTTTAACCATGATTTTACATTGCACAGACTAGCAGCTGTTTCATTTTTCCTCAAAATATAATTTTTCTTTATTTATATTTTGTACATTAAGAAGATCTAGGCTACGGTCAAGTTCATTGCTTTTCATCAGAGAGTATATGCAATGGCCTTTATTTGACTTACAACTTTGCGCATCAATTTCATTTCCACTTAGTAAACTCTGAAGGTTTAATTTGGTTTCTTGGGGTTCGATGCCATTTCAGTATGTGATACATGGCAGCCAGTTTATTTGGTGATAGAAGAACCCAGGAAGCACCACCAAGCTACGGAAAGCTACTGGCAAGCTTTCTCATATACCCACATTGATCAAGCCGAAACCTGAACTCCCGCAGATGATGTGAGTGATCTATAAAGGTGAGCTTCTTAGAGCACTCTGCCCCCACCCTACTTGTCGACTTGTCACCTGCCAACCTTTGAAAGACCTGATGAACTGAAATCAACTTTGGCATGAGGCTTTACTGTAAAATTTAAGTCATGTTGATTTTCCAGTTTTTATTTCTTCACAATTTACAGTTCTGATCTTGTTTGACTTAGGAAATTTCCCCATCATTATAGGCATTGTAACTTTTGAAGGACTTTATAGATTGATTGTCAGTTTGGTATAAGGCTTTATATTAATGTCAAGGTCGATTTTGCTGGTTTCTGGCAAACTTGCTTGGAGTTGTGGCCCCTGTTTGAGCCATACCTTCGCCTTTGCCACATTGCATTTTATTGGCAGAGACATGTGGGATATTTACACATTTGTGAATATGTTACTGACCTCTGTCCATGGTATTTAATTCAAGGACTTATGAATATATTAACTCTATCACTGAAGTAAATATTTTGGGGTTTTTTTACAACCAGAAAGGGTATCTTTGATTTTTTTCAAGACTATCTTCAGTGGCAGAAAATAAATGGAAGGAAAAAGCATAGCTGTCATTAATTCCTAAAAATTATGTTTGGACAGTGGTGCTTGAGTCCCTTTAAGGGAATCTTGTTTTTTTTAAAATAAAAATATTGTTAGTGTTCAGTTTTAAAAAGCCTGGTGAAAGTTTAAGTGGTTTGGTAAACATGCATGCATTACAGAGTAATTGGAGATGCATGTAGTTTGTTAGTCCAAGCTTTCTATAGTATTATCATAATGTCTTTTTTCAGAATGGCCAAATGAGCAGGCAATGACAGATGCGATAGAAGTTAAGCCCTGTAAACGATCATCAAGGGTGTTCAGAGAGCACTGGAACGATGCAATGGTAAAAAATCTTTCATATGGAACAATTAACTACTAGGAACCATGTAATTTTTAAGAACTTTAATTTTGACCAAGTTTAACAAGACAACTAAGTTTGTGAACATTTTATTTATTTTAATAGCATGCAAGAAATATCATGTGAAAAATAGCCTTAGTGTTGATACAAAAATACATCTTGCAAATATTATGACAATTTAATATTAAAATATTTTTTACAATAAATAACAGCGGGGGTCTGTATATTTAGACCATTAAGCTGTAATTTTCATTGCTTTGTTACTAGTCAAAATGTACTTGATGTTTTGTCATTTATAAGTCATTTCAACAATGGTGGCCATTAGTGATTGTGTCTGCCCATATAAAAGCATATACTGCGTGCAACCTAACTGCATCAAAACCAATTTTTCTTCCAGGGTCTTAGCAGTTTGGATTAAGTTTCATAGCATTACACCTTTAGGGGGAGAAGGGGGCTAAGCTTTTGTATTTTGCTAAAGTTTTTTGCACAATGTACATATAATGTTATACCTGGATTCATTAAACCTGGTGAGTGGTTGATTACTGCAAATTCCTCACAAAGGTAAGTAACTGCTATATTTTATGCTTCACAAAAGAAGGTCACTGTCAACTACATTGGACATTTTACTTAATTAGGTTAAGTTTGTGCAATTAGCTAATGACCACATATTTTGCATCCTGTGTACACACTGTTCCACCTAGATTCATGAAGACATACATCTTGTGGTGTGGATGTTTGAGCATTATAGTCACATGACAAAAGCATTTTTTGTGATCCGTTTTTTATGCTTAATTGATTTTAGTTCAGTTTTGGGGTTTTGGTAGTAGCAGCAGAGAGGGTGAACAACCTCTAATCGGTTCACTGTCCATTTTGCAAAATAAGCCTCCCTGGAAAAATCGCAAACCCCCCCAAAAAAAATCGCGATTGTCTCATTATCTGGTACAAGACAACCCTGTCAACAAACTTAATAAATTCTAATTGACCTACCCAGCCTATTGCTGATAAGTTTTTCTGATCGCAAAAAATCTCAGGAAAATACGCGATCAAGTCGGTGTCAAGTTTGAGACCACACCGTCTCTGCTGCTATTATCCGAAAATTGTATCAAGACCGACTCGGTATCGTGATCAAGGATCATGTAAATATATTGTTATAAATCCATGCGGGGATAACAGAGCCTGACTAAATAAATTTCTAAACTTAATTATGTCCATATCCCCGCTACACCAGGTCTGATGAATATTTCATAATGTGTGAGTAACAACTCCGTTAAACACAGCAAGAATATTGCAAGTATCCCTGATCACTTTTGGAGTTTGTGTATATTGCTAGGTTACATAAATCACATCAGTGTTTTTGTGTCTACCTGAAAAAAATATTCTAGCTGGATTGGACTGTTTGTCCAGCATTATATCATCGTACGTGACTAAATTGCTAACGAATCCATCAAGATCGTCTACAGATGGCGCTTCATCAATATCCGTGATAAACTCAATAACATCATCGTCATTTTCATTTTAACAAATTTGCATTTTCATTAAAATCCTTAAGTACATCATAGCACCACTGGTCATCTACAAACTGAGCTACTTAATACAACTTATCCCACCTGAGCCATCTCATTATCAAATTAAGTAGCAGTTGTGTTTTACCACTTCCAGATGGTCCTATAATAATAATACAAACATAATTTGGTAGTGCAATATGATGCTTGACTGGCTCTTGTTGTTTTGTCGCAGAAAAATCAATTACATTCATGGTATATAAAAGATAAACAAAATATGGATTTATATTGTGTGAAATGAAGGGCGCATACCCCAACAAGTGATCTAACAACTATTACAACAAAAAATAAGAGATCAGCGGTTATAGGTAGGTGTGAACGATGCGGTACAAAAAATTTTAAATTTATTCGGGTTTTAAAGAAAGCAACATGGAGGTGATATTGCTGCAAAATTAACAAAGTTACCTGGGACTCCTTGGGCTAAATATCCAAGAGAAAAACACCTCCCAGGATAATAATTATTGTGGTCCTGGAACCAGGCTAGATATCAGACTTGACAATCAAGACCAGCCAAAACCAGGTGAGTATCCAATAAATGCTATTGATAAAGCATGTCATGCTCATGATGTAGCTTATAAAAGTAAAGATCTACAGCATAGTCACATCACAGATATGAAATTAATTCACGCGCTAATTCCATTACAAATAAATCTTTCAATTAATCTCTAGTATAATTGGTTAGTAAGATCTGCAATGAAAGGTAAACTCTGGTAATTAATTAACTGATTATAATGGAATAATAATAGAATCGATTTATTATTCTCAAAAGAGGATATTGGAAAGGTAGAGCAGCGATTCGTAAACTCACCGAAGCAGCATAAGTTACATGTGTTACTGCTGAAAAATGGTTATCACGACAGGTAATATGGCAAATTTAACTACCACCGCCTAAAACAATATGGTATGCACATTTTGATGTCAGTTTTCCTAATGAAGTTCAGACCTGCCAACCCTCCTGAAAAAATCGGGAGAATCCCGAATTTTGGATCTATCTCCCGATTCCCCGATTTTTCAGCTCCTCAAGAAGCAAAAAGTCTGTATTTTTTTTTATACAAAAATAGCATTTTCCGTTTCCCTGTTTCTGTATCTGGCTTTTCTGTGTCTGGTATGTTTCTTAGTACTTTACCATATCCGGCTTGATTCGGATCTTTTCCGGTTTTCACCTGCCAGTTTTTAAGCTGGATTCAGAAGTTTTGACAGAACCAACCAAGCTCTACAGCATGACAAGCCCCTAATTCACAAGACCAGAGACATTCTACTATCTATGTACCGAGAATTCCTTTCTATTGTTATTAAGCCAAAGTACTTTGTTGACAAGACAGACATCACAGCAATTGATGTAAAAGATGAAAGTTTGTACATTTGTTCTCAGGACTTGTACTTGGGTGAGGCAACCAACAAACTTCTAGAGAAGATGAATAATGAAGCACAGTTACAGACAAGAATGCACTGTAGGGCATTTCTGATCAAATCACTGTCATACATGAAGGAAAAATTTTCATTAAAGAATGACTTACTCATTCATGCAAGCATTGCAGATGTGGCTAAACGATCTCTAGCATCATTTAAGGACCTGGCCTTTTTCTCCAGCCGAATGGAAGGAATCAACACTGATGAGCTACATAGAGAGTTTCATCTGTACCAAAGCTACAATCTAGACACAGAATTGAATATGGAAAGAGCAGATCATCAGTGGGTTGCTCTCGGGGAAAAAAAAGGATCTGGCCAACTGTTGTTTCCAACCCTAGGGAGAGAATGCTATCAGTACTTTCAATACCGCACAGCAACAGCAATGCTGAGAGAGCATTCTCAATGGTCAGAAAAAAACAGAACTAGTCAAAGAGCCAGCCTGTCAGCATCAACCCTGGAAGCTATTCTTGTTAGCAAATTTGGCACCCAAGGACAAGTAAATGATGAACTTTTGCAGAAATGCAAATCTGCAACATTCAGTGGGCTGAAATAAAAAAATATACATCGTTATCATGATATATACACCTTACTCTTGTACCTCCTGATTTTTAATGGTGATTTTCCTGATTTTGATTTTTTCAATGTTGGCAAGTCTGGAAGTTCATCAGGCTGATATTTTATTTTTACCACATGATACTATACATCGTAGCACGTACGAATAAGCGCTAACTGTCGTTGATGTTCCAAGTAGATACAAAGAACCAGAGCCAGCAGCTGAGGTAGCTTCTGTGTTTAAACGAATTTATCAGCGTGGTAGTCTGCGATGGCCACAGCTGTTACAGGTTGATCCTGGCAAAGAATTTCAAGGTGCATTATCATCGTTAATGAAACAACATAACGTCACCATCAGACAAGGACATACTGCAATTCATCGTGATCAGGCAATTGTTGAACGATTTAATCGAACACTTGCTGAGCGGTTATTTGGATATCAATACGCGAAGGAATTCATTCAAGACAAGAGATATCGCAAATGGGTTCCAAGATTACCAAGTGTGATAGCTGCACTAAATAATGAAGTAACTCGAACAACTGCATTGAAACCCGTTAATGCAATGAAAAGCTCACGTATAACAATACAACGACGTGATTTTTCAAAACAGCCAGTGCTGGGCAATGTGACTATAAGATATTTATATGAGCCAGGTGAACTTGAAGGTGGTAAAAAAAGAGCAACTGATCCTATTTGGAGTATTACGACTCACAAGACATCTAACATAGTAAGATCCTCGGGCAGACCCACAATCTACAGACTGGATTCAGCTGCTCCTCAACGTGGATTTACACATGAACAATTACAAGTAATTCCTGAAGACACAATTACCACTGCGATCACTTAACTACGTTGATTACGTTCAAGACAGGTCAGTATCACATTTTCTCGTGTATGACTGCAACTGTTATCTTTTCTATCCATGGTAAATTGTTTTGGATTATTACTCGAATTCTGCCATAACATTATACAATTACAACTTGTACAATGATTATTCTGCTGTTGTTTCAGTACGTTGATAAATTCAATGTCAAGATCAAAATCGCATTTTTTTTTGTTGTCACTTTGTTTATAATCAGCTAATTTTTTTTCCTACTATATCGTCATTGATCACTGGTGCGTGCATCGTAATCCTTCGCAGTTAAGATATTTTTCTAACTCTAGATACTGCTAAATGAACTAAGTTTGACCATTCGATACAATCATCAACAATCCAAACAACTGTATCAGTAATAGTTAACCCCTGAGATGAGTGAATTGTCATTGCCTATCCTAGTGACCACGGAGATTTATCCAACGATAATGCATTCTATACAACACTGACATCAACTAAAACAATATCATTCATCACCAGATTTTGTTTCTCGGTTTGTCTCAGTATGTCAATGTCATTATTCTGTCGCCGTGTATCAGTTGGTTTATAACACAACGGTACCCGTAACACTGAGATTTTTCTTTATGCGCTTCAAACAACTTCCATTGAAGTGTGTCTCTAACTATCTTTCTACTTGCCACTGTCAGATCATTTGGTTTCCACATTTGTAAAAAGTCGTTCATGGAAGTTTCTGGAATTACCCTGCATATTATTTCACATTGAATTTTGTTCCATTGTGATCTGATTAATTTTTTTAATTTTCTTAATTCTGCATCAAGTGATCTATGATCATCGGTTTTTTCTTGATAGTAATATTCAAAATCTTTTAGCTATTGATGTGGAGATGGTCCAACAAATGGAGGTGGTTGACCGTGATCGCCTTACTTTATCAAAGCTACATTCTTTAACAATAACCAGTTGAGAGACATTTTTAATATATCCAACGACACTGTGCATAACTCATCCCAAATGATGATAGCAGGAATATATTTATCTCCCATTCGGTCAGGAGTCCATGCATCACCTTTATATCAAAAAAGCTGTGGTAAGTACAATAATTGAATCCTCATTGTTTTATTTCTCGTGCAAATCTATGTGTTGGTGTAAGCACAATCATATCATTGCGGCTCTGTCGAAATAATACAATAACTCGTGTTGTCTTACCACAACCCCCTGGTCTGCTTAAATAAACGGTTTTATGTCTTGGATACTGGACATACATGGATGGTTTCAATGACAATTCTGATATCTGATTGCTGCAATAATTATCTTTAACCACAACATCTGCAGATTTGCAATAATCACGTAACATTTCTATTTTTATTCTCCATGAGCTCCATGATGCATCAGTGGTTGTAAAACAAGCCAGTAATTCTGAATATTTTTTATCAATATAAAATGAATCCATGGCAACTCTGACCGCTGTGCGAGGAAATTTATTTATCATCGATAATAAATTTATGGAAACATAAGCGAGCATTGAAGATCTTAAATGAGTATATTGAGGAGATTCTCCACTTATAAAATTTACAACAGTACCCAACCATGTTGAGTCAGATAAGTAAGCGTCATCCCGATTACAAAATATATTTTTCACTGCTGCATCAGTGACCACAAATTCATATTCGGCGGGATCCATAATCAATAATTTTTCACTGTGGCAAAATGAGCCACGACTGACGGAACTGTAAAACAATTACTCAGTAACTGGTTAATGTTTTCCATTGAGAATCTTCCCGCGAGTTTTCTCATTGTTTCATGAAGAGATTCTCGAAGATATAAATCGCCGTTGGGTCTTACAAATTGATCATATTCTTCATCAGAACTTTTAAATAACCACACTGACACAGGATCATTTCTACTTAATGTGTGAATAAAATCAAACATGTTTTTTTCAGAATTTTCAGATGGGTAAAATCTTACAGTACGATTCCGTGGGAATATTGTTACTGCATAAGTCCATGCATCCGCATTGTGATAAATAATTTTTAATTGGTTACCCTTTTCCTTTATTCGCTGATTCATATAAAATCTCTCCCGTTAACGTTTTTACTACCATTGGAAATTTTAATTTACTTGATAACTTGGTAACATCATTTATTGTAGCTCAGGTATTCTTTACTGATTCAGCCCACTTGGCACTTGACACTATCGGTCGAATAAACCAGTCAGTTTTGTTAGTAATGCCAGTTATCTTAGATTTAATGTTGGCAAAAAGAAAATTTATTACAATCACAGGTTTGTATTTGAATGTTTCCATGGGGAGATCAAAGACGGTCTTGTGATCGATGATATTGACGGAAATAAAGCTATCACACAGACTGAGAATGCTGCACGTGGGAATGCTGGGGAAAACAGAAAGTCTAGTGTAGTTAAATCTTTCAATATAGAGACCAGCAAAGAGAGAATTTTTCAATCAATGAACATGGCTGGTAAGTATTTAGGTATTAACTGTGGGGGTTATGATATGTTGCAGAAAATATAACCAAATCAGCTTTTTCAAACAAGTATGAAAGTTGGATCTCATTCTCTTATGTAAAGATACAGGCAATGAACGGAGACAACTCTACTGAGGCTATTAATGTGGTTGATAATAGAGTTATCCTTGTTTTCTGTTCTGATTAACCGAATTCTAATTTCACTATCATTTGTTCTGTACTGCGCATCACAATGCTACCTTTAATAAGCAATACTTGTGTAGCTGAGTGTTTTCTTAATTATATACACATTACAGTTTTTCATAGACTTAAACGTAAGTTATTATTCTTTCCTCACTGTCCTTGATTTCAGAATACCTATATGGAAATAAAATATAAACGATTACTTCCTGTAGATAAAACCAAGGTCTGTCAACACGGGCAGGTGTAATTGTTTATCTAAGATAAATATTTTTTGTCACAGACAATATACTTGTTTTGCTGAATCTGTCTGGTTTATCTATATTTTTTCTACGATATTTAAGAAAACAAGCAGCAAATAAACCACACCCATCATGTGAGTTTCTAAGTATCAGCTTATATACTATACGACCCCATTTTCTTATTGGGGTTTTCAAAACTCAACAACAAACACACCTTTCCGCCATGTCAGTATTGATTCGTAAAGAAGATTCAGACAGCAATGCGTCAGTCACTAGCTACAGTAGAAGAAGAGCGAGTAAAGGAATTTGTTTCGTTGTCTCGGGCCATCAAAAACATTAGATAAGAATTATCTCATGAATATGAAGCAAAGAAGATAATACGCGTGTGAGGCAACTAAGAAAAATTCTGTCTAATGAAAACGAAAGTTAGACTATTCGTGGAAATGAAAGTAAAAGTAGTATGGCAGTCAGTAAAAAATAATTCTGATTACACTGACAGATTTCAGTAAAATATACCTTTTTTTTTCTTCACCAAAATGTTGGATTTGCACAATATTTACTACCTATTACCCTATCAGAATTGAGAAATTTGACAGATTTTCAGAAAAAAATAAATTATAATATTTTTGTGAAATCTGAGTGACAGCTTGGGTCTAGTCAGTCAGTAAAAAAAAATATCCACCTTGACTGTCAAAGACAAGGAGGACAGTTATTTTTTTTAATACTTTTTTCTTGATAACACTGTTAGATCCTTAAGATGAGATCTTAAGATCGGAAATCTTAAGATTTTACATATAAATTTATATTTACAGTCTGATTTCTTAAATCCAACAAATGCCATTGCTGGTCAGTTAACTTGAAATTTATTCTTGATAACAGTGGATTATGACATCGTAGATAGACTGGATTGATCGGTTCTTGTACAATAAAAAATCCGGGTAGTTCTTTCGGTGTGAACGAATAAAGAATAAATCCTTGTTGTGCTTGATTTGATATTGTTGTGTCTGTGCTGTAACTTCCATCAATTACATTACACACAAGATTGACCGCAACCGTTGGAGTTATATTTACGATTTCTGGAGATACATGTCATCCTTATCCTTGCAGATTATTGTTGTAGTTGCCAGTGGTAGTGTTTTTCTCCACTGCGTAAGTATTTCAGTAAAGAACTCATTGATGATATAGTTGATGGATTTTCTTAATTCAATTGCGTTATATCATGGAAATTTAAACTCTGGCAGCGACGCTTCTTTTATCGAGTATGCATATAAAAATTGGTGTTTATATCTATTTATTTTGTAAGTGTAATCAGTTGTTGCCTGGATTTCTTGCTGGTTAATATATTCCATGTCAGATACAAGCTGATTCAATATTTCTGTTTGTTTAATGATTTTGCTATGTGAACTTGTTATATCAAAAAGATGTTCTTGGAAACGTTGCTGTAGTTTTTCTTGTTGTCATTTACTTTCTTGATTAATGATTTAAAAAATGTTTTGATGTCTCCCAGATGAATAACAATAAATTTAGATTCTCCTCCTACCACAAATGATAGTTTATAACCAAATGCCATGATATATTGTCCTTATCGATAAAGACAAATTTACTGCCCAATATTGAATTTTTTATATCAAATAAATGATCTTTGTAACGTGGGGTAACATCTTGGTATGATTGTTTATTTATCGTAAAATCAGACTGATTCAGGTGATATCATTTTCTCAGGTGGAGGAATTTCAGGCCATCCAAACACCGTTCTGATCGAAGATTGATATATAGTCGGGAGAGTTTATCTCGATTGCAGATGAAAGCATTGGTTCATGAGCTGTTAGTGTTATTTTAGACTCCTTTGTTGTGATATTTTTATTCTGCGTGCTAATTCCTCATTGATTTCTTAAATTTGAAAGCATCCAGTTGGTATTCCAACAACGTTCCAGTCGGGTGTACCATCTTGTTTAATTTTTTTTGCAAACACAAACGAATTATTTGCTGGTAATCCACCAAATGATACTGAGCTAATATTTGGCCAACTATGGTATACTCGCAACTGTGCTAACACGATTTGCTTACTCGAATCGCAATTGGAAAATTAAAACTGAATTCAGGCGTAGTTGAGCTTATTGTTATCATCGTGGTTTTCGGGGGGGTTGTATTTGCGGCTATCTGCTGAAGTAGTTCTGTCATTATTGTTTTTATTTTCTTTCAAATGATGGTTTATTACTTCATTGTATGTCTTAGCCATTAACGTGAATTCGGAATCTGATATTTTTTCATCATTGAGGCTTGATGATATCAGCGATGATAATTTTGATTATGCGGCTGTTACCATGTTTAATTTTACAGCATAGTCATTTAGTTTGGCGCCCGTGCATGTTGATATCTTTTTTGCAATAATATTAAAAACACCTGCGATGGCAGCCGATGATGAAATGCATATTGTTACTGCTACTGCAGTTGTTACTGATGTTAGCACTGATAATACTACTCCGGTGGACGCAACTAACATAGATACCAAATAAACTATAGCATCTAGCATGATTACATGCCGCTTGTATTTTTTTATACTTTCAACGTATACTGGTCAATGATGGTTTTTAACTCTGATTGCCATTCACATACCAGATCGTATCTGTATTGTTGAACAATTAATGTTGTTGACGCTTTGCTTGACTTCGTCAACACCATTATTATTTTATGCAATAACCAATTGAGGTGTTTCAGCAACAAATTCCAGACACCACCAGTAAGATGTTGCGATTAATTTCTTATCAGCTGCTTCTAGTATAAATGTTTATTCGGTTCCGCTATTTAATATGATACAAAACTTGTTGATTGAATGACGCCATGGATACATTGCAAATATCTCGAATTTTGCAGCACTGAACACAGACAGCCTATACTCAGCAGTAACTTTTGCAGTATGTTTGATAGTATTATTTTGTTTTGACCATGTTGCAAACCTGGATGACACCATGTATACTATGTTGGTAATATGCCCAGGAGTTTCTCCAAGTGGAATTTTAATCAGATGAATTTTGTTAACAATATCAGGAATTCCACTTACGATATCTTCTTGTGTTTTCTTAATCATATTAATGGTTATCTTGATATCAGAAAGTTTCATATCAGTAGTGAGCGCACTGAGCATTCGTCAGATTATATCATTCCATCTGATATTGCTGGCTTTTGCTTGCCATATCGATCCTGAAAAATAACAACCTCATCTGGGTCTAACCCGGAGAAGTTTAAAAGATTATCGATTTCATCTTTAGTCGCATATTTTGATAAATCAATATCTTGTTTTTTGTCTTGTGCTGAGAGATCTTCCATAAATATCAACCATATTATCTTTAAGGGTTGTTTAAAATGATAAATTTTGCTGCGGTGTACTCGTGCACAACTTTGTGAAGTGGTTTGGTTGATTTTGATAACGCGTCAAGTACATTAATTACTTCACGGCCACATATTGGTGGATCGGTTAATGTTTGTGTTGGTATGTTGAGTACCAAACTGGAGGACTTGGAGTGCTTTGTACGTATTTTAGAAATTCGACTGGTGGTGCAAGCCCATACGAATCGATATAAACAATTCCAAATGGATCAATCGCTTAGGCAACCCAATGAGTTCCTGGACCATCGCTGTTATCAAGATTAATAATTCCTGTTCCATTGGTGCTTGGTTGACTCGATAACTAATCTTGCATAAAAACACCTGAAACTTTTTATTTTAAGTTGTTTAGCAGCATCGAGTAAATCAAAATTTGACATTGGTGAAACACTCTGTGTTAAAAATGTTTTGGGTACCATGAGGGCAGAGTTCCTGGAAGTCTTAGACCTGCTTTTTTATTATTATATCACTTCCCATTTGCTTTCTTTAATGCCATTCCAGCCGTAGTTCCAACTGCACCTAACATGGCTGCTTTTGCAACAGCTGGGACAGCAGCAGTAATTAATGCTGTTTTAGTCAACAATAACTTGTTTGTACCACCATTAGCAATTTGTTCTTGCTTTAGTGTTATTTTTGTTGTAATTCTTTTACCTGACCAGGAGTCAGAGTGACATTAACATGACTATATGACATTTTTTAAATTAATGTGGTTGGTCTAATTGTCTACATGTTTTCTACTGGTTCGTCAACAACTTTCATTTGTCCACCAACACTTTCAAGTAGCATTGCTTTATCACTGAGTATGACCGCGATTGCCCTACCATTAGGAGCAGCTGAGCGAGCTCGAAAGGTTATATCATTGATAGATTGTCTGAATAAATCCAAGTGTTCCAATGAAAAGTAATAGTAACTTTGTAGAATCAAGTTGAGATATCTGCAACCCAGTGTCAATATTTTGATCATGCCCCAAATAAGACATCAATCGATGGTATACACGTGAAACATCATTATTTGCAAAACTTAGTATTATGTCTTCAGAAGGTTCTTGATGTCCATTTACCCTTAAAGAGATTTCAGTAGCCTCAAAATTGTCAAGTACCATTGAATTTGTTTCTTGATTTTCTCTTCTGTTAGCAGCTTAGAACGTGACAAATATATGTTGTGGTGCTGAGATTCCTTGTTGTTTTGATAATTGCCATGTAAAATGTTCTGTATTACAAGCTACACTATTTGTATCCATTGACAACCATGATAATGCTTATTTACCACCTCACTCCATAAAAGCAAGTATTTTCTGTTCTTCAACGATTGTTGGAGTCAATACTGGCATCCACAAGGATAATTTTGTTAGTACTACTTTACCTGCAGCAACTGCATCATCTCGCCATATTGCATCATTGTCATTGCCTTTCCTAACATGTAATACTTCGTGTCTGGCACCAAATATAACCTTTCGGACATCTCTGCAAAATCCAAAAATATGAGACAATGGAATCATACATGAAAACTTTCTCTCATCACCTCCTAACATTGATTTACACGCTGCAAAACCTAGGTTAAAAGTAGGATTTTTTTTTTAACCACATTTGTTCTCCTGTCACCAGCTGCATTTCTCACATCACCTGTGGCTGCATATTGGTGCTTTGGGTGATCAGTTGTATCTTTTGCAAACATTAACGTTAGACCAGACGATCTTGTGTAGTCATCCGAATATCTTGCAAGACTAAGGATTGTCGTGGCAACATCAACATCATGATGACATGATTCGATTTCCCTTCCATCAATAGAATACGTAGCTTTGGAAAATAATGCCATCACACCGTTGTTAACAAAACTTAATTTTATCATTTTCTGCGTAATTAGTATTACTGCTTTTACGATTCGACCCACGATTTCAATAAATGCTTCAAAAGGCAAAAAATATCTACTTGTATCATGAATTTTTAAGATCATTTTTCCTGTCTTGTTGGGATCAGGCTCGGTATAAGAATAATGCTGAAAATCGTGCACAGACTATTTTGACTGGTGCGTCGATGTCAAATGCTGTATCAGATATATGCTTAAATATTTTATTATTTACCATGGTTTAATACAAAGACCATTTCCTGCTTTCAAACTCGAAGTTATATTTTTTTATATTTCTTCACCAGCCAGTGCTGCTAATTTTTGATTTGCTGCTTGATTTATTATTTTACTAACATTTGCCGGCATAACTTCAGTGCATGACAATTTTACTGGTTGGACCGCTTTCGGTCTGCGTAATAATCATACTAATCTGTCTTTGACTGACGATAGAGCCTTACCAGCAACGTCACTGATTGTACTAGGAGCTTTTTCAAGAATAATATCCATGGCTTTCATTGATAATTGTTTTGCAATTGGGCCTACCTTTGGAGCTATCCTTGTAAACAATCCTTGAATAACTTTACCGAATCCATCCCTGTAATATGTTGTGTAAACGGGGTATTGTGAGTTTATTACTCTAACCATCCATTTTTTGCGATGAGAGTCGTGAACATCTTATTTGATAGTTTCATCAACAAGTCTTTGGTAAGTATTAATATCCATGATTCCACTTGTGAACAATCGCTGGCAAATATCAGCAGCTTCATTAATTATTTCTGGAGAATTATTTTCAGTTCATACTCCTCCTATAAGAACTTCCAACCGTTGCACATCTCCGAGGATATTGTTAGGACAAGTAACAAGACCACTTCCCAAACATAAAATTCTTCTTCTTTTTCATCTGGATGATACATTTCATCTTCCGTTTGTTGCATTGGTGGAGGAAGTTGATATGAAGGTTCCTCTTGGGAAGTTTTTTTCGTCGATTTTGTTGTTGTTCTTGTTTTTGTTCCCTTTTTGTTGTTGTTCTTTTTCTAGCTCTCTTTGTTCTTTTAATACTCTGTTATGATATTGTACTCCTTCTGAATAAATTTTATTATCAACTTTTTCTTTGTCTATATAATCAATATTTCGATTTATTTTAAACACCCAATCGTTTCATACCTCACTATTTACTTTTTTTTAAACATATTCAGGTTTTAAAAATTGATATCTGAGAGGAAAATGTTCAGCAGCAAACTTACCCTAATTGGCGTAATCCTGGCGAGTGTTCAATTTATATTTTTGAATTTCTTCTATACTCTTTTTAGTAAATTTCTCCCTACAATCAATTCCTCCTCCTCCTTTTTTTGGTTTTTCACCAGCAGCACCTTCAGGTTGAGGTTATGTGGCGGTTAGTTTAGTTGGAAACTCCTGTAAAATTTGTTCTGTTCGTTTTAATACTGGAAGAAGACCCTCCTTCTCCTCATCCTTAATATCTCCCCATATAACTTTTTCGCTAACTTTAGTAATGGGTCTAAATAATTGCTCAGTACCTGCTGCAAATTCAACTTGAGATTCTTGACTTTATTGAAGATTTTGTCTTAGAGAATCATAAACAGGAAGAAATTTTTTGATTGCTTCTAGTCACACTTGTGCTAATCTAGCGGAATATGGTTCTCTGATGTTTGCCATTATTGATATAATAATGATTAAATTAATAGCAGCAGAGAGGGTGCAGTCTCAAACTTGACACCGACGTGATTGCGTATTTTACTGAGATTTTTTGCGATCAGAGAAACTTGTCAGTGATGGGCTGGGTAAGTTAATTAGAGTTTATTAAGTTCATTGACAGGGTTGTCTTGTACCAGATACTGAGACAATCATGATTTTTTTTTTGTTTTTTGGCGATATTTCCAGGAAGGCTTATTTTGCAAAATGGAGAGTGAACCAATTAGAGGTTGTTCATTCTCTCTGCTGCTGCAACTCTTGCTTGAATCAATAAACCAGATGATTGTATACAACTGTAGTAACACACCTGCACAAAGATTATGTTGACTCTGCCCTACATTTGAAATTTTACTGGCTTGGATTAATTGTTTTTTTGTTGTTTTTTTCCAGCTGATGGCCAGATAGTTTGTGGGGTGGGGGGCCAGGTGGGTGAATGGTCTAAAATGCTTTCCTTTACCAATCATGGCCATCTCACCTCTGTCCACATGGTTTCAATCTCAGGTTAGGCCAATGTGCTATGTGAGAAATCTTGCAAGTAGCTACCCAGGGGTTGGTGGTTCTTACCAGGGTTTTCCTGGGCTCTTCCTTAACCAGTTATTGTGACTGCTATGAAAAGTCTATCATGCACTGAAAAATGGCATTAAGTGCAGAATAACAACAAAACTCAAATAGTTTTTTTTTTATATTAGATGTTATCCACATAGTAATCTATCTAGAATCATGAAATTTGGTGTGGAGATGCATGTTGAGGAGCAATGTTTCTTTATTTCATTAGTTGGTCATTATGGTTCATATATATTGACTTTAAATTTTTGTTTTTTAATGTTCATTTCTCAGGTAGTATTCATGCTTGACTTGTGAAATTATTGATGATTGTATCTCTAAGTACCACACACTTGCAACAAAAGATGCTCATCACAACCTGATTTAAGTCAAAGTCTGCATTTAGCTCATTATCATGTGACTTTTTTGGTATACTATATACATGTACATACCTAAAATCATTAAACTTGGATATTAAGCAGATTCATCTTTATAAATACTACATTCTTGTTACAGAAAATATTGTGACCAATATTTCCAACATCAGAGACTGTTCAAGTTTGTTTTGTGTATGATTGTGTGTGATTTTGATTTTTGATGTAGCTTCAACAATTTTCTAGTCTTATCACTACAATGTCTGCAGTGTGGCAGCTTATATTGATGTCTAGCACTGGGGCATCTTGCCGCAGACGTGTAGCATCATGTCCCACCCAGTCAAATTATTCTGACACCAGGCCAGCTATTCCTAACACTAACCTATTTTTGCTGAGCACCAAGCATGGTGGCTGTTAGTACTATTTTTATAAGTTTTTGTTATGACTCGGCCAGTGTTCAATCCCACAACCTCCTGCATCCAGGGCAGAGACTCTAACCACTTAGGCCACCAGAGCGTATAAATTTGTTTTGTTTAAAGTTCATTTATTGGATGTTGTTTATAATCCAGTCATTAAAATGATAATTGGATGCATCACTGTTAATATACTACACCCGTACCACCATAGATGGTCACTGTAATCTGCATTTTATGTTTAACTAACATGGGTTAAATATTAGTATTAGTTCACTGTTACATTGTTGTTGCCATGCTGTATAAACCCTTGCATACACAGAAGTTCCTTTCTGTCCAGTAGGAGTAAATATGTTAATTCAGTGGTAAACCTTACACATTAATGACTGTACGTGTATATTTGTATGGGTTACCCATCACAGATTAAATGTGAATTGCTCACAGGCATGAGTAGTGGAGTTAAAAAAGTGCACTGCATGCTTTTCAAGCGAGGCCTTAGCTGTAATGGCTATGAAGTGTCATTACTGTTGCATGAACCATGCATGGCATACTGGCCATCCGAAATTACTCAAAGCCTGTGACTTTTACTGAGTAAAATCTGGCTTCTAATGGTAGACAATCATACTTTCTTCCATAGCTAATTGTAAGAACAATATATTTAAATAAAGAGAAGAAAATCAAAACTAATTTTTTTTTTATTAACTCCTTATAGTACTTCTATGTAGATATCATGGAAAAATAATGTTCTTTTTAATTGTTTTATGTCTTGTATGCTATGTGTTTGTTTCTGTGCTGGTGGGTGGGGGTATAATGGTACTTCAGGATAAAACTAACTTGACATGGGTGAATAAAAGTGAAAAAAAAAATAGGAAATAAAATTTCGTTAGAAAAATAACCAGCATTTTGTTTTCAAAATTACTTAAGTCTGAATTTATTTTCTGAATGATAATTATTGCTTAAAATGACCACTAGATGCTGTTAAAAGCATGACTGAGGTAAGTTATGTAATCATTGATTACACTCTGGTTATGCAGTCTTTGGACTTTTCAGTTTTCCAATTCATGTATTAGAAACAAAATGTAGAATTTTCCCATTGATTTCAGAAGTAAGGTAGAACAATGTTAATGGTTAACAGTTCAATCATTTTACCTGATTATTGGCTTTAACACATTGAATAATTTCTTACAGACATACAGCATGAAAAAGAAAGTAAGAGGAAGAGCCATTATTATCAATAACACAGTTTTTCATGGACCATGTGTGAATGGTGTTCTAGTGCTACCGATGAGACACGGCACAGAGAAGGATAGAGATAGGCTGAAAATACTGTTTCAGCAACTCCACTTTGATGTCCATGTACATGAAGAGAAACCAGCAGAGGTTTGCTTTTTGTATAAAATATCCAGTTTCATTTTTTATGGATTTGATCACTTTTCTATAAATC
Organism: Sinohyriopsis cumingii; assembly: GCA_028554795.2. Lineage (NCBI taxonomy): Eukaryota > Metazoa > Mollusca > Bivalvia > Unionida > Unionidae > Sinohyriopsis > Sinohyriopsis cumingii. The sequence goes on along the minus strand of JAPYKE020000126.1, from coordinate 422,557 downwards.
GGTTTCATTTATTATGTGGAATCCGATCTGATATTCCATTTGTCCACGCGAGCTCCCAACTTGAAATATAAGTTTGATTATTGTCCCAAAGAAATTAGTGAAATTTTGTTGTTCATAATAAGTTTCATAGCATATTTATGATTGATATGTGTTTTTTTTCCAACTGCTTTTTAAGTCCATCTAAATTTCTGTGACTAAGAAGCAGAAGAATTGTCTTTAGCAACACTTCCTCAGACTGCTGAAATTGTTGTTGTTGTAGGGTTTAATTCATTTTTCAGCACATGATAGGCTATACATGGCGGCCAGTATTAATGGTGGAGGAAGAACCCAGGAAAACCCCGGAAAGAACCACCAATCCACGAGAAGCTACTGGCAAGCTTTCTCATATACCCACATTGGCTGAATCCGAGACTTGAACCCACGCAGACAGAGGTGAGATGGCAGTGATCCGTAAAGAAGAGCGTGTTAGACCACTCGGCCACTCGGGGCCACAAAACTGCTGAAATCAATCCAAGGTCCTTTAGTGTGATTATCAATAGGTTTTTCTCCTTTAACATCAAACCACCGTATCATCTGACAATGAGGTATGCATAACCACGGACAATATGTCAACCATGTTTTGTACCTTATATTATGAGGTGTTCAAACAAGTTGTTCAGCAGTAGATAATTATGTTGATTGCCAGTATTTTTTAGCAGTAGATATAATCATTGCAGTATGTTTTTCCTCATAATTAGCAAGTATGTTTTTCCTCATAATTAGCAAACTTTTAATGACATTTGTATTAAAACAAATGCTATCATTCAAGTTTTGCAGAAGCTTACTGTATATACTGAAATATAAGCCCATTTGCATATAAGCCGACCACCCAGACTTAATAGGTATAAACACTAAAAATTGCATGACCTGCCTATAAGCCGACCCACAACTCCGTGACGTCATAATATGCACACGGTAAGTTCTAAATGCATTTATTTAGGCAAAATTATATTAACATAAATTACACATTTACTTCTCTCAGGTTGACATCTATGATTGTTGAAAAGAAATGGCATAAACTTGTTTGAAAAGTAATTTATTTTTAATTTTCTGTTTTCTTATTGTTTCTGCCTAATTTAGATTTGTGTATAACTTGATCGAACGATCACAAGAATTGAGCATTCGTGAGTTGCTGTAACACTACCTCTCCTTTTGACTCAATTATTGTTTGTTTATGCATTATTGGATTGGACATTAGCACCTGTAATTACATTTTCATTTTGCCTTGAAATTGTTAACACCTAACTCATTACAATGTGATCCCAGTATGACAAAACAACGAACAACAAACTGGTTTGATTCAATGCTCACAATTAGGTTACTAAATGTATTTACATAATGGCGCCACCGCATGTACATTTAGGTTTAAACATGCACTGAATGAAGTACATTCCACTGAATGAAGTACATCCCTTGGAGTCGAATCATGGGCACCACTGCACTAACCTTTAATGATATCTCCAAGATACAGTAATAAAGTTTCAGAAATAATGCTTCAAAAAATTATGCTAATGCTGTAAAAGCTGAACTGTAGTTTGCTTTGATGTAAGCGACCTTACACAATACCTGTCAACTCTCACGTCAGGAGGAGAAAAACCAAAACCTCCTGATTCTTAGGGTTGTTCCACACCAGCTTCCTGATTTCATAATATCTCCCGATTTTTGCAGAGAACTCCCAATTATTACATTATATCTTCGATTTTCATTTATCTTTAAAAAGCCCTTCATAAATAGATATATCATATGCAATCCATGGAAGCCATTTTCTGTTGTATCACCTGTGAATATTGTTGTAATGAAATAATTACGTTACTAGAAAGAATTTGCTTCTTTTTAATTTAAACATTATTCACTTAAATTTATGATATTTTTAACCTCTACAAGAATACAAAATCTGAAAATAAACCAGAACAAAAAATAAACCACAATAATAAAATTGTCAACAATTAATTTCAGTCCCAAGAATGATCACTGTGATCACTGTAACTCCATATGCTGTAGCACTATTTCCACCAAAGAAACTTACACGAGTGAACACCTGGCATTTTTATATCATATATACAAACATTAATTATCATTGTTAAATTAAAAGAAGGAATGAAAATACATAACACGCAGCATATATGTCCTCAAAAACTAATTCAGAATACATATGTTTTATAGTAAACAATACTAAATGCCTTATGAGTTGACAATAAAGAAATAAGGTCAGATATACGAGGGGAAAATAGTTGCCACATGATTGGTTCCATGAGGCTGCCTATTTAGGCAGCTTTAGTTCAACAAAATTGGGAATCCTTTATTTGCCAATCGATTGCTGGTGCTTGCATAATACACAGCAGTGTAGAACATGGTTTCTTTGAATTATGACAGAGGGCCAGTCATTTTCACAAAATAGTTGCATCTATAAGCAGGATTAACTTTCTTGCTTGTTTATTTAAGACTAACCTTTAGCTGTTGTGCAGTTTGGCCACAGCTGGTCAGAATATGAAAATAGGGCATGTCCTGGGGTAAAATAAGGGGCGTCACAGGGAAAAATTGTGTGTCCTTTGTGAATTTCACACATATTGGACCGAGAAGATCAGTCAATATTTAGTGAAACCAAGGGTTTAAAAATGCCATGAAAAACCTCCCAATTTTAGGTCCCAATCTCCCTAAATGTTTTTCAGTCTTTCTACTTGGATTTTGTAAAGTATACAGGTATGCCTTACACCCTGTTTTACAAAACTGCGGTAATTGTGTTAATTTTATGGAATGAAAAGTAATTACACATCAATGTACTGGTATAGTTACCAGTCATAATTCCCTCTTAACACAAGCCAGTTTCAGAGTTTTAATGATTAACTGGCCTGTATTGCTGTCAGAAAGCGAAAGACAAATCAGGCCAACTATAAAAAAAAGAGACGCTGAAACGTCCAGTTTTCCATTGTGTGGAACGTTATGATGTTGTTCAGCCAAAACACAAAACTAAAGTAGATTGTTGATTAGTTGATTATAATGAGAATTTTAGCCTGTATTATTGCCACTATTCATGGTCATGTAAGTTATGCTTGTATAATTAAATGTGTGTACCTTTTCATAAATATTACCTCAGTTTATATGTGGCTTATACGCGAGTGTGTATAGTAATTAAATCCAAAGATTGACCAACTCGCATGTGATCTCTAATCCTTTTATCAGGCAATGCTTTGGTACTGCTAGTTTTACATAGATGAAGAATGCCTTGTGTTTTCCAAGCTAGTCAATTAATTGTAAGCTTTCTGTTAAGAAAGGTACGTTGTCATAAATTTGTTTTGTTTCTCTGATAACACTGGACAACAAATTTTTACAAAAGTCATGTTACTGAAATAAAATTAGTCAATTCTTATCAATTTTTATGTGCTGAACACGAATATGACAGTCAAATTGCAAAATTGGCTCTAGTTTTTTTGTAATCTGCAAGAAATTAATGTTTACATAACGAAATGCATTCCAATAGTAAAAGGTCAACTGTAATAGCCTACCTATAAAAAATCAAGTCATTGACTACATCTTAGATTTCTTCGCCTGTCTCTTGTACAGCTGTTCGGGAGCATCTCTGAGGAGTGTCCAGCAGTAGTCAGCCAGCATTGTAGTGGACCATTTTCCCTGGTATCTTTGTTCCATTGTTGCGATATCTTGATGAAAACGTTTGCCGTGTTCATCACTAACAATACCACAGTTGCTAGGAAAGAAATCCAAATGGGAATGAAGGAAGTGAATCTTTAGAGACATATTGCAGCCAAGTTTCTTATACTTCATCAACATGTCTTCTACTAGTTCCTTATAGTTTTCTGCCCTAACATTTCCGAGGAAGTTTGTAGAAACTAGGCGAAAAGCATTCCATGCTTGTTTCGCGTCACCTTCCAGCAAGTTGTTGAACCGGTCATCTTTGAAAAGCTCTCGAATCTGAGGACCCACAAAAACTCCCTCTTTAATCTTTGCTTCGCTGAGTCGAGGGAATTTTTCATGCAGGTATCGGAATGCTGGCAAAGTCCGGTCAATGGCTTTCACGAAGTTCTTCATCAAACCTAGTTTGATGTGAAGGGGTGGTAGCAAGATTTTCTGAGCCTCAACCAGAGCTGGGTGTTGGATATTCTTCTCTCCAATGGCTACATTCTGCCTGTGAGTCCATTCCTTCCTCATGTAGTGCATTTCCCTTGCTCGGCTATCCCACTCGCATAAGAAACACATGTATTTTGTATATCCTTGCTGCAGTCCCATTAAAAGGGCAACTACCTTCAAATCACCACAGAGGTGCCAGCTGTACTTGTTATACTCAATGGAATTCAGTAGCTGCCTTAAGTTATCGTATGTCTCTTTCATGTGAACAGCATACGCTACTGGAATAGATGGAAGAATGTTTCCATTGTGCAAAAGCACAGCCTTGAGACTCAGTTTCGAAGAGTCCACAAATAGTCTCCATTCTTGTGGGTCATGAGTGATTTTTAAAGCATTCATGAGGCCCTCAATATCGGAACAGAATATCAGATTACTTTCCTTTCTGAAGAAAGGCTCCAATTGCTGGTGGCGCTTTCGATATGCAGTAATTGTGACATCTTCTTCTAGAAGATTCCATTGTTGGAGTCTTGATCCTAGCAATTCTGCCTTGTTCTTTGATAAGTCCAAATCACGAATCAGGTCATTTAGTTCTTCCTGTGTTATTCTGTGTGGGTTGATGATGCACCACAGTGAAAATCTGGATCACTGCATGCTGATGGACCAGGAGAAGAACAGGTCGACTCACCTTTGTCTTCGTCAGATGAATCAAGAGAATATTCTGCTGGAGGTTCTGGAATAGGAAGTCCCTCACCATGTGGAACTGGTCTCAATGCAGACGGAATGTTTGGGTAGACTATTCTCGACTTCTTTCGCTTCGTTATTCCGCCGGAAAGAGGAGGAACCAAGCAGAAGTAACAGTCATTTAGGTGGTTGCTTGGCTCTCTCCACACCATTGGGACTGCAAACGGCATTGATGACCTTTTGCAATTCAACCACTGTGAAAGCTGTGTTGTACATGTAGCACAGCATATATGCGGAGCCCAAGGCTTGTCTTGGTCACCAACCTTGCATCCGAAGTAAAGATGATATGCCTTCTTCACTTGAGAATTGATACTTTTCTTCTGGTTGGCAAATGTCACTTCCCCACAAATATAGCAAAAATTGTCCACGGTATTAACACACTTTCGAGGCATTACTGTTCTTTATTGTACGTAAATGGATAAAATAATAAGTTTTATGTAACAGTAGCTTGAACTGTCTCGCACAACGTCTAAAATATTTTAAATGCTGAACCTATCTGATTGGGCTTTATATAGTACACTGCTTACGTCAGCTGCAGCAGCCGCCTGGCATTAGTATAATAGGCCTACACATGTATAGTACACTGCTGACGTCAACTTACTTCAGCAGCCGCATGGCATTAGTATTGCATTGCATCAGAAAATGATGCAATCAACTGTGGATGATGTGAGCATGATGGTATTATGCAATGTTACATCATTATTCCGGATGTTGCTGCAGTCCTACTGGAGAAATTTACACAGTGAAACATAGAAAATGAGGTATATGAATATCTTCAAAACGAGAGCCAATACAAATTTTTCACGGTTATATTCGTGTTCGGCACACCAAAATACTACAGATTAGGGCCTTTTCAAGTCAGTAATGATTTCACTGTTGACCAGTGTAATAACTTGTCTCAGTTTTTCTGACATTACAAGTAGTAGTACAATTTAGAGTTACCATATATACTCACCTATAAGTCATTTTAGCTACAAAGATAGACCTTGATCTACCATTGCATAATGTGCCAGCTGATCAGTGTCTGGAGTTTATGCTACTGATTATAAATGGCATAGAGCCAGATATGTCAGCTCATTATAGGATGGCAGATATGGGTCTGTGCAGTTTGCAGTTGAACTCAATTTTGCAAATTAATTATATAGAGTAATCGGGAATAAATACTACACATCAAAGGCAGTATGTATGGTTTTGATGTGTCAAAAATGTGACGAAACTAACACACTTTTGAATCAAAGAGACACTTATATTAGTCTTGTGAATTTTATCATGTTTGTGACTGGTTTTTTATGTGCTTGGATATGTTGTATCTACATGTTAGTAGTTTGATGAATAAACCCCAAACCAACAGCAGAATTGTGAAAAATGGTTTGAGAGCTGGTTTATTGGACATAGGGAGAGAGAGGGAGGGAGGAAGTTGCAGTTTTAATGGTTGTCAAACCCTCAGTTTTGTAGAAATCAATTTTTCAAACGTTTTGATAATATGTAAAATTGTGTAAAATTCTTTGATGAAAGTGATATTGCACAGTCTTAGCTCATAAGTTACAACATCAAAATATAATGAATGTGCTATTTGACACAAAAGATTATTATACATCTGAAAGACAGATGGGAATGAGTTCCAACATCAAAATATAACGAATGTGCTATTTGACACAAAAGATTGTTATACATCTGAAAGACAGATAGGAATGTGTAATGAATTGCTCAGGATCATTTACTTATTTCAAGCATCATGACAAGAGTTTATGCTGTATAGAAGAGTGGACATTATCGGATCTTTACTTTTTAGAGGTGGGTGGGTGGGTATAATAGAAAAGCACTTACTTACAATAACAGATGGTACCATACATGGTAATTTTTTACATGTATCTTTTTTTAGTTCTGAAACATGATTCCATACTTTTTCAGGAAATTAAAAATGTTTTGGCAGCAGAGATAGGAGATCCATATCATGCAACGGCAGAGTGCTTTATCCTTGCAATTCTCAGTCATGGCACTGAAACAGGAATCTATGGTGTTGATGGAGAAGTTGTGTCTGTGGAAGCCATTACTGGGTTTTTTAGATCCGATTCATGTCCAAACCTGGCAGGAAAACCCAAGATCTTCTTCATACAAGCATGTCAAGGAGGTACTGAAAGAACAAGGAATAATTGATTGATTTAACTACTGCAGTTTGTGCATATGTTTAAGTTTTCAGGAGTGTAATCATATATTTAATTGTTTACAATTTATTGTGATGGCCACAGGGTTATTTGTTACTGAGGTCCAAATAGTCCATAAACATGCACTTTGTATGAAACATGTATATAAAACAAATATTTTGTTTTAAAATGGGTGATGATTTCAGTTTTAATGAGGAGTAATGTTTTTAGATAGCATTCTGAATGAAATACCGGTGATGATATGTTACATTGTTTGAAGTCAAGAATTTCGTGCTAAATACACTTTATCAATTTAGATAAAACTTATTGTTTAGAATAAAGGTATTCGACACATTTGATAATGAGTGAAAAATGCACATTCAAGGCTCGAATTTAGGATTGTTTCACTAACAGTATCATCATAATATATTTTTTACTAATCTTGCCTAAGTGCCATTGATCCGGCTAAAATCAAACAGAAGCCAGTTCATTTTCTAATTCAGTATTTATTATTCATTCATATCAACTCTATACGATAACTTTATTTCACTAACAAGACTCCAGAATAGTTGACAGGTCTGTATCTGATTGATCCTAGGCCGTAAAAAGGTATATTCTCTTGCCTGGCATGGGGGGGGGAGCAGACCTTTTTTTGGAGGGTGACAACCCACCTTCATCCAAGGCCCCAATTCTTTAATTCAAGCGTTATAAAAAAATTCACTGCCCTTGTAAAAGTGTTAATTTTGTTGTTGCCAAAAGCCAATCATGTATGTAAGGGGGCAGACTGACTTCTTTTGATAGGCCCCCCCCCCAATCCCTGAATTTACAATCCAGTCCTTGTAAAAATGTTGATTTCTTTGTTGCCAAAAGCCAATCCGAGCCTTGTATATAAGCCTCATTGGCAAGATGAAAGTTGTGGTCTCATTGTGCAAAAAAATATAGCAAAAGGAGATGACCATGTCGTGCTGAATGATGTTTCATATACTATTTCAATGGTAATTTCCCCTGTGCGTGAACATGCCCCCCCAAGCAAATCCCTAGATGTGAAACAAAATGTTAGAGGTTCAGGGGGCTCTCCAGGCAGAACTTTAATTGCTAATTTCTAATCAGGCACCCACCCACCACCACAAGTGAACCCTGGGTGTAAAACACACCAAAACCTTATTGGGTTTAGGGGCGGGTGTGGGGGGCAGGCAAGTTCACCTGGGTCAAGTTATATTTGTTACAATTACCTGTTCATTGATATTTCAACATCTTCATAGCTGTCCCTGCATACTTTTTTTTTTTTACAAATGCTAACAAATTTGTCACATGGATTCAAACATGAACAAAGTTTCACAAGACGACCATAGAGTAGATGCCTTAACCTTTTCACTATCACACTACTGAAGCAATATATTTTTGAAACAAATATATAATGGATACAAACAGTGTGTTGTTTACAACAGGTTGCTGAAAATTTATAATTTTATCTGTGTAATACTAAACAGACAAAGATAGAATTTATAATTCTCTCAATGTAAAACTAAACAGACAGACACATTTATAACTTATAATTCTGTCAGTATATGCTTGTTGTTGTTGTTGTTGTAATGGGGTTTAACGCCATTTTTCAGCACAAGATAGGCTATACATGGCGGCCAGTATTAATGGTGGAGGAAGAACCCGGGAAAACCCTGGAAAGAACCACCGACCCACGAGAAGCTACCGGCAAGCTTTCTCACATACCCACATTAGCCGAGCCCGAGCCTCGAACCCACGCAGACATAGGTGAGATGGCAGTGATCCTTAACAGCGAGCACTTTAGACCACTAGGCCACTCGGGGCCCCGTCAGTATATGCAAACTTGGTGAGTCATGCTTGATTTTCTCCCACTCGGTATGAACAGGCAGACGGTATTGTACATGTTGTACAGGCTGTCTACTAAATGTGTTATATAAATCTGTTACGGTGGCAAAAAATACTCTTATCCATGAGCCTGCCCAGCCAACAAAGCTTTAAATAGAAATTTGACGTCTGTGTTGGTATTGATAGATTTTCTAAGTATTTTAAACGAACTTATGTGTGGACAGGTGTCTTGTTTGAATGGTCCAGCTACAAACTGCAGAGACCCAGATCTGCTGTTGCATAATGCACCAGTAGATCTGTAGCCGTGCATATACATAACGTGTTATTTTTAGCTCAACTAAGTAAATCATTGGGAATTACTATGTTGGTAGCAGAATGTGAAGTCTGCTCACCCCCCACCCCCTGCTGCTGGCTTTTAATTTCTTGATCCATTAACTTGATGGCATCTTTTGGATTGCAAACCTTTATGTCTGGTGAGGTAAGCCTTTATGTCTGGTGAGGTAAGTTTTTACGGATCATTACCATCTCACCTCTGTCTGCATGGGTTCAAGTCTCGGGCTTGGTCAGTGTGGGTGTGTGAGAAAGCTTGGCAATAGCTTCTTGTGGGTCGGTGGTTCTTTTCAGGGTTTTACCAGGTTTTTCCTCCATAATTTATACTGGCCGCTATGTATAGCCTATCTTGTGCTGAGAAATGGCGTTAAACCCCACAGCAGCAACAACAACAATCATCGCCTTAAAATTTAACAATGAATGGATTATCTTGCATCTTAAACTAGGTTACTTATCTTTAAACATGCATGATATTTATAGCTTCAATGTCAAGTGCTAAACTAATGTGCTTACACAGTAAATATATTAACAAGTATTTACATGTCTACAGAAGAACTGTCAATCAAAGATAAGATCGAGGTATTGTGCTATAACTTTTGTTGAAAATAAATATATTTAACTAGTCTAAGTACTTAACCTTTTGACTGAGAAGACATGAGAGATTCAGATTTGTATATTTTAGGATCAAATTATGTAGGTAAACATTTTTTAAGGCCACAAAAGAGGAAGTGATAATCTGTTTCAGTTGTATTTTACTCACATATTACACAGAGCCTCTCTGGATATGTTTCTATAATGATCAAATTCTTCAGCATGTGAGAGCTATTCAAAATTTATCACATCTAATTGTGTACAGATATGTTTCTATAATGATCGAATTCTACAGCATGTGAGAGCTATTCAAAATTTATCACATGTAATTGTGTACAGATATGTTTCTGTAATGATAGAATTCTACAGCATGTGAGAGCTATTCAAAATTTATCACATGTAATTGTGTACAGATATGTTTCCAAGCCATAATTGTTTTATGCATGTCAGTTTACAAGAAGGTGCTTGTGACTCCCTACATAACTGTATAAACTGTTCATAAAATATTTGTTTAATTAGATTATGGGGTATCAAAACATTATACTGTGTCAACTATAAATATGATCGTCCTAATTCACCTAGTATAAGTTTGGTTTGGTAAGCCCAATTTGACTTCTTCTGAAGTTATACTAGCATCATTATTATTTTTCAGTATTAATTATATTTAATACAGCAAGGATTTACAGTTTGATAAAAATCCATGATCAAAAATTTATTGAGGTTGTACTTTGTCAAGCTCAGCATATAATGCATCCACCTTTGTACATCTTTTAACTCTAAAGATATTTCTACAGAATTTATAAATGCATATTCTCAACATGCTTGGCTTGGTGAAATCCACCATAAACTGTTGCAAAGATAATGAATCATATCTCTAAAACATGCTTGTGTTCAGAACCATCCTCCATTCTTAAACAACATAATTCAAGATATTTACAAAATTCAATGACTATTAGTGATTGATCCCTGTAATTAAAGAAGCAGTTGTATCTATTCCTTTTCCAGTGATCAGTAATTTGGTCTTGACTGTAATCACTTATAATGAGAATAAGTTGCATTAAAGCATTTAAATCATTTAACATTGATAGTAAAAAGCATCTTTTGATTAAAAAATAGTACAGAATCATCTGCATACAACAAAATAAACAGCTTTAATCCATCGTACACACGTACTCAAGCTAAACATTTATATTTTCAACAGTGTCATTGGAAAAGAATATAAATAAAATCAGAGGTAAAGAAGTACCCAACCTGACACCAATATATGATTGAAAAGATCTTGACATACGCTCATTATATGTAACAATGACCTTAATGATGAAGAGATAGCTATCAAAGCCATGTGTTTCAGTACCAGTACCTTCCTTTATCAGGTCTTTTAACTTTTTCAAACTTCATAGCAAAACCAGTACACGCACAGTATAGTTTATTATAATTGCTCATAATATTTTTAATTGTAGAACAAATTTAAAATATACAATCGTTGACTTATGGGCTTGAAAACCAAACTGATTATCATCCTTTTTTTGTACATTTGGTCTATTTAAATGGTCTTTCATACAATAAATCTGAAATTAGTTTGACAAGTCTACTACTGAGTATTATTCTCCTATAGTTTTTTGTGTCATTTTATCACCCTTTATATGTGTTGGAACAATGCGACCATCACCCTTTTTATGTGTTGGAACAATACGACCATCACCCTTTATATGTGTTGGAACAATGCGACCATCACCCTTTTTATGTGTTGGAACAATACGACCATCACCCTTTATATGTGTTGGAACAATGCGACCATCACCCTTTTTATGTGTTGGAACAATACGACCATCACCCTTTATATGTGTTGGAACAATACGACCATCACCCTTTTTATGTGTTGGAACGATACGACCATCACCCTTTATATGTGTTGGAACAATATGACCATCACCCTTTATATGTGTTGGAACAATACGACCATCACCCTTTTTATGTGTTGGAACAATACGACCATCACCCTTTTTATGTATTGGAACAATACAACCATCACACATTTGATAAATTCAGTCAGTAAAAATAACATTGAACAATTTTAAAGCAAACAGAGTAATAATGTCAAAGAAACAATGATAAATTTCTGAACATATTGAATCAAAGCTACCAGTATTATTTTTCGGCAGTGATTCAGAGACCTTTTTAACCTCATCTATAATAATATCAGAGTCAAGATTAAAATCCATAATAGTTATATCATCAGAGTAATCCACCATGGGATTGTCAATATTAGAGTCACAGGAACCATACATATTCTTAAAATGGTTGTGGAAATCAGCCTCACTTCATCTTAGTGTTATGTATTTATTTCCAAAATCATTTTAGAAACCTTTATGCCAATCCCAGTATAGACCTTCATATTTTTCTAAAGATCAACAATGCTCTTCTTTTGATTTAATTGTATTTTAAACTAACAAACGTTATCCTATTTTCTTTCTCATAAAGAAGATAATTTGATTGTTTATCGTTCTGCAAGCTATCAGTCTTGGCTTTATATTTAAAATAATAATGGACTGCTGCCTACTTCTCAAGTCGGGCAATTGTGTTTCAACTCTGGGTTTTAACATAAAGGAAGTAAGTGAAACCAACAACTTAAGTAAAATTCAGCAGTTTTTTACCCATGAATACAAAGTGAATATTAAAAACACAGTATTGTGAATTAATCCCAAATAATCCTAAATGTCCTATCACAAGTCCAAAAGTAAAGAATGTATTTTTTTAAACGAATTTCTGTAGTCTTAAATGTCCTGATATACTACTAATCTTGAATGTCCTGATACACATAGGTAATCCATAATGTCTTTGAATAAATTCACAAAAATACCAAAATAATGTGTTAATCCAGTCATTGAGCATTTAGTAATTCCAAGGAATGATTGAAATAAATAATGCTTCTAGAATTATATCTGAATACAGTTGTTAATTCTGGTGAAATAGGATTCCCACAGACTGGCCTAAAACAGGAATGAATTCTTGTTTACAAAGTTCACTGATATATACCAATTTCACATTACCTAAAATACAATAAAATATTCTGGAAACTAAACATTTCTAATAAAATAAATTCCCTGAAATTAAAACAAGTTTAGGCCTTGAACTTAATTTCAATGAACATATTGTTTACTACTTACAATCATGACAAAAGTCAAATAGGCAAAACCTTCACAATCCTCAAACATGGACAAAAATTAAGCACACACAATAGATATACATAACAATGGATTGTGTGATTTATTCCATGAACATGTCTGGGTATAGCTAAGCTTGTGTGACTAGAAAGGGACATGCATGAGATATGATCTGACATCTTGGCACATTTTAATATATAAATGCACAAACTGGAACCATATTAACTGTGTAGTATGAAAATTTCACTTTGAAACCAAAATTTGCTCTCGTAAATAAGTTCAGTTTTCAAAATAAAATAATGGCTACTTACAAGGCATGGTTATTTCTATTTTGGGAATTTGATCAGTCTTCTTGATAATGAAATATGAGATCAATGTTTGGCAAAATCCTTTTAATTATATTTGTTAAGCATTATTTTGTCCAACCATCCTATTCCTTTGCCTTTAATTATATTTTATAAGCATTATTTTGTTCAAAGAATAAAAGCTGTCCAACCATCCCTGTTCCCTTGCCTTCAGACTTATAGTAGATAGTTATCAATATTTGGTCATAAACCAGTCCCTCTCCAGAAAGGTTTAGATAATAATTGTCATTTTCAAAAATTAACTGCTACGTTTAAATGGGAAATAAAGGAACATTTTACTTTACATAGTGCAATAAAATGCATTGTGTTGAAAAAATGTCTAAATACAATTATATGTTTTGAGGCGGAAGAATATAAAGTTATGTATTCATCCATTTACTTTCTAATTGGTAGATCAATAAAGTGACATGGCTTCTATTTTGTATTACAAGAGAATATAGATCATGGAGGAATAGTAAACACTGGACCAGATATCTCGAACATAGGAGCAATCCTGAAGAAAACAAAAGATCTGAGCTTAAATGAACAGGATGCTGTAAAAGATCCAATACAGTCAAGTGAGAACAGAATTGCTACAACACGGGATATATTTATTGCTTCTGCCACACATCCAGGTATGTGATGTAGTCAGAGTTATCTGTTTCAGCCAATGTGGGCATGTGAGAAAGCTTGCCAGTAGCTTCTCATGGGTCGGTGGTTCTTTCTGGGGTTTTCCGGGTTCTTCCTCCACCATTAATACTGGCCGCCATGTATAGCCTATCGTGCTGAAAAATGGCGTTAAACCCCACAACAACAACAACAACAACAACAACAGAGTTATCTGTTCAGTTTATTCAGTATTTATACACATTAGAAAATAGTCACCACAGAGATAATGTCATTTAATGAAATAAAGCTAAGATGTAATTCATTATATCCCAGGATTCAGAATTTTTAGATAAGTGGGATCATTCCCAGTTTTGCTTTGTTCAGACATTTGTTTGAACATGAGGAAGGAGTCTGATACCAAAGGCAAAGACCTTAAGTTCAAATCCTTTATGGAGAATTTCAGTAAATATTAGATGTGTTGTTACAAATTAGTGAAAAGTTTGAGACCAGAGGCAAGGTCCCAAGGTTCAAATTCCCTCTAGAGTGTTCCATCAATTTTTGAAGTGTTAATAGAATGCGAGAGGAAAATTTGAGACCAAAGGTAAAGTCCTAGGGTTCATATTCTATCTAGCTATGTTGCAACAAGCATTGAAGTGTTAGAATGATGGGAGAGTTTGAGATCAAAGGCAAAGTCCCAGGGTCATTTGAGGTGTTGTTAGAAATTGAGGAAAGAGTTTTGGAAGAAAGGCAAATTCCCAAAGTTCAAATTCAGTCCAGCAGTGTTCCAGCAGACATTTTAACTGTTGTTTGAACAAGGAAAGAGTTCAAGACCAGAGATGAAGTGGCTCTGTTTAGTTTCTATCATTAGTGTTCCAATAAACATTTGAAGTGTTGTTAGAACATGAGGAGGAGTTTGAGAACAAAGGCAAAGTCACAGAGTTTAAATTCTGTTTGGAGTGTGCCAACAAATAATTGAACTTAGACAATCGTTTATGATTGTTATACATACATCATCAATACCAAAATAATTTTTTTACGAAATACATATGCAGTGGTCACACTACCAGGCAAAGTGCATGACAAAGTTTTCCTAAAGAATAAAAACTTTGCCTTTTCTGTTAGGAAATCAAAAACGACTTCGCCCTTTGTTTTTGTTTTATAGATGTTCATTGAGTGACTAGCTTTTGAGATGATCCCTTGGCTTAGCCAGTTATTTCCGTTGCTCAAGGTGAAATGTAAGAATCAAGCCATCAGTAGCTCATGTTGATTTCATTTGTGCTGAGAAACTCTTGTACATTCACAGGCATGTGTTTTGATAGCTGATTGACCATTAACCCTTTTGTGAGTAAGTTATAGCAGGGATTTGTTATATACGTCTGTGGTTATAGCAACTGTCACTGTCCGATTTCCACAAGGTAATATCTGTTGATAAAAACACACAAATTTGTGTTTTGAAACTTAAACAATAGTATGCAAATAGCATTTTGTATTTTAGGAATAAAATTAGTGACCTGAAGATTTTAACTGCTGCCGGTGCAATATTTTCTTCATAAAATCATTTTGAAACTGTAAGTGAACCCATCAGGGGAAAATAATGGCTGGCATTACTGATTCTGGGAAGTACCACTCTGTTAGATTGTCTGTTTTTATAAACATTTGGTGAAACATATTAAGGAAAATATTCAACTCATAGAAAGAAAAGTCTAAATATTATGTTATTGAAGATCTAGCATAAAAATGCAATGTATGAGGCAATGCCATGTTGTGGAATTTGAGATGCGCTGTAAGGTCAAAGTTGTTTTCACTAATTTTTTGTGAAAATGCAGGGAAAAAGTAGCAAAGCAGATAATATTTAACCACAGGTATGTAGACAAATAGTAAAACCAAAACTTTTTAATCCTAGCATTGGATTGTTTTATCGAAGCTAGGATGCGAGTGGTTACATTAAAAAAAAAACTCTTTCGAAAAATAGATGCCCTTACATGCTAGCTGTTTCAGTTCAATTAGAAAGAAGGGTTTAGTTCATTCATATATTGACTTTAATGCTTCAGAGTGTTATCTAGGAATAGTTATGGTAATGTTGTTTTGGCAACAGAGAAATTGAGATGAACAATAGTATATAAAGACACAATGTGCATTTGCTCTCATGTACATGTTACAGGGATTGTTTCAAAAAAGTTTGCCAAGTTTTTTCAATGACTATTTTATAGTGAACTTTCAAAAAGTAAAACAAAAATTCTATACGGGTAGTTGATTATGAATTTTTTTACTAACATGCAATTACAATACTGTAATCTAGTTACTCCTATCAGTTAAAATTCATTACAGTGTATAGCTTATAGTGTTCTTAAGTCATGTGGCCATTATGCACTGCATATGAATCTGATAATTTTTATACATGTACAAAATGTGTTATAATGTATATGTAACTCAGAAATTTTCTCATTAAGCAAACAATGTGTCAGTTACATAGATATGTTATAAACAATATAAAAAAGTTTTTCTTCCGGTGTAATGAGAAAGAGGGTGTTGTATTAAAAAAAGAGTACTAAGTGGTCTAACTTTTTGAAAACATAGTTGATCTTTATTGATTCAGATTCAACACTAAATTTATGTACGAACACCAGTTTTCATCGAATTTAGCCCAGTTACAATTGTTTAAAGCAATAACTTTGTCTCTTTTGCAAATAGAATATTTCCAGAGTTTAAAATGCAGAAAATATAAATGATGTTGATTTATTTTACACTTAAAAATGTAGTTTTGCACACAGTAGATTAGTATTCACAGTCAAGTCTGCTTTAATTGAATCTAATATTCCAAATATTATTTCTTCAAAAATTAGATAGAGATCATGCATTTGGTTTCAGTCCACTGGTAAAGTTCTTACCAAGAGAGATTACAGCTGGTCAAAACCAAATTAGTTGCATTAAGTTTACAGGATTACTTTTACACGGTAATATGTTGTCAACAATAAATACAGGTAAAACCTGTTATGGGATGTGGGGACCCCCCTCTCTTTCTGGGAATTGGGGCTTTCTTCCTTCCCCTATCCAGCACCCTGGATATCACTCCCATGGTTTTGATAGGTCTAGGAAATTACCCCCCAGT
The DNA here is from genome assembly GCA_028554795.2 of Sinohyriopsis cumingii. NCBI lineage: Eukaryota > Metazoa > Mollusca > Bivalvia > Unionida > Unionidae > Sinohyriopsis > Sinohyriopsis cumingii. The sequence continues at coordinate 405,558 of JAPYKE020000126.1, read as the reverse complement.
ATATTACCCCCCTGCAACTACTCCCCTGCCATTACCTCCCCCGTATATTACCACCCTGCCATTACCCCCCATATAATTGTTATATCCCAAGAGTAAAGAATAAATTAAAATAAATTTCAAAAGAAGTTATTTTAAATTTTTATTTTAGTAAATGAATCTCAGCCTTGAAAACATATACTTATCCTGGAATATTCAATAGTAAAATCATCATATCATAATGTTATATTACCATAAAATATGTTATATTTATAAGATTACAGCTGAATGTTATGTGCAATCCCTCACAAGTATTCTAAGTGCTCTCTATTAGCAAAGGCATTAACAATGTTCATAATCCGAGCATTGCAGTCACGATATTTCTTTCAAGTTGGTTCTGCTGGATGTCCTCCAAGTTGCTGAGAATTTATCACGTTCAGGAATGATTGCTGTCTTTGAAGGATTGTCAAAAAGCACCAGATGTTTGGATGGTCAGCAGCAACGGCAGCTTGCATTTTTCAATGCCAACCTTCAACGCTGTTGTTAGTGCGAGGTAATTTATTTTGAACACGGCTGTGTACACTCCAAACTTGAGGAACAAAGACAGGATTAGCTCGGCTTCGACGTCTTCTTCTGCCAGTGTAGTTATCTTCAAAATAATCTAACAATTGATTCATGTCGTCATTTTCTGTAAGTTCTTGAAGTTCTTTGAAAACCTGCACAGTGTAAGAAAGCGGCACAAAAGCCAAAGCAGCCTCCATTCTAATGGACATTGCAAATTCTGAATCATCTTGATATCTTTCCTGAAATCCAAGAGCTTGTACTTTTCGGTATATGCTCTGAGAAAAATGATAAAAACATCCTTGTACATCTATCCCTGCGTAGCATTCTGCAACAGAATTCATGGCTGCTTTTTCATAATCCATCATAACTGTTTCAGGCTGAGCATTTAGAATTAGTGCCTTTATCTCCATGAAAGACGCTGATAAGTTTCCATAGTTTTATTTGGGAGCAAGCAGTAGAGGCAAGAAATGACATCACCACCGATGAGTGCATGCACCGTATATAATTGAAAGAAAAGCTCAGGCACAATAGCAAAAGTTCCATCCATGAACCAATTAGGAGATTGTGCTAATAATGATGACGTTTTATAAGTCCCAAAGATTAAAATTCTGTTTATATCTCGTAAACCGCTATCAAATAACAAGAAATTCTCACCATTTGGAAGTTTCTTGTATACCTCAGGCAGTTCAATGGTTGCTCGATCAGTTGGAAGAGGCTGTGGAGCATGACTAACTTGTCGCTTTCGTCGGACCTGATGACGAAGATGTTGTATAGGAACCATTTGTACTGATGCTCCTTCACTTAGATTCAGCATTTCCCAGCCAAGAATCTGTTGAGGTGTTTCTTCAGTTTCCACTGCTCTTTTTGTAATGTTTTGTCTAACTTGCAGAACTTCACATCGTGCTGAATCTGGTGCATGTGTATGTTCATGCAGAGATCCTACTACAACATCATTTATAACTTTGATCTTTTCTTTACATTCAGATACTCCTAATAAATTTCCTCGTCACTTTTCACATTCGTAACTGATTACACCTGCCGCTAAATCTTTCTGCTTTACATAGACATATCCATTGTGCATAATTTTTTGCTTTCCACATATACTCTGAACTTTATCCATGGTAAAAATATTTCTGGTGATATATATTTTTAAGAACATATATATATATATATATAGTTTTTCTGGAGCATGTGCATAGAAATAATTTTTGCTTGAAGTATATTCAATGAGGTGAAGCCAATACCCTTATCAGATTGTATTTGTGTACACTTAATTAGAAACCATTTCTGCTCGAAGTATATTCAGTGAGGTGAAGCCAACACAATTGTATAGATGGACCACAGATTAAACTGCTAAAATCATTTTTATTGTTGTGAAGCCAATACTCTAATCAGATTGTGTTTGTGTACACTTAATTAGAAACCATTTCTGCTCGAATTTTATTCAGTGAGCTGAAGACAAAACAATATTATAGATTGAGCACGGATTATCAGATTGTGTTTGTGTACACTTTAATTAAATTCGTCGTATTTGCTTTAGTTCGATTTTGTATCTGTATGTCTAAATGATGCTAATGGCAGGGGGTAATTGATAGGGGGGTAATATACGGGGGGGGGGGTAATTGACGGGGGTAATGTCCTGCTCCCAGTTTTGACGTGGGGCAGATGCGACAGATGGTGGACCTGCTCCATCACCTCTGGCCAGGGGCAACAAAAAGGAGGCAGGCTACCACTAGATAATCTAGAAGGAATCAGTGACGAGGTCCACCAGTAGGGCTAGTCCCATCATATTCCATGAGCTGCTTAAGGAGGAAAACAAACACATTTAATCATCTTCTCTGGGGAGTGATACTGGTAGGGAGAGTCCTGTCATGGTTCGGGAATAGGTTCAGATGATGTCATCTCCTCGGTGGTGTTCTCAATCGAGTTTTTGGAGGAACAAGTGTCAACAACCCCTCTCTAGTAGGATCCCCATTCTTTACACAAGGTGATGTGTTGGAGGTGGAGGAAGTTTGGACATTCAGTAAGTCATTGAACAAAGATTATTTTCTGTGTCCAATTCTTCCAGTTCTAAGGACAAGAACATTCTTTCCAGTTTGGAGAGGCTTTCTTTGGCAGCTTCCCATCCAGACCTTCATTTGCTCCACTGTAATTGTCTGAGAGCTTACACAGAGGTTTTCCTGGGGATATGAGATCACAAGGCAGCAGAAGAGGTGATCTGTTCCCACTTCTACACATCAGCTTCTACACTTCTACACATCAACTGATGGTTTCTGCCTACAGCTGTCAGGTCCATTCATTGGTGAGGCCCCTTAAGTCCCCCCATTGACTCTATGGCATCACAAGTAGGGATAATGGCTGAGTCATGGGCTCACCTCCCATTCAGTGTCTTAGAAACCTTGGAGCTTGAGGTCCATAATCTTATGCTGATCATCTTAGATGCTGATCTCTCATTTGCATATCTATTTTAGTCTCTATATCTCCGGTGGTTCTTAAGTGTTTGCTGGAGTCTGTAGCAAATATAATTCTTCATATGCTATGTCACTGTTGCTGTCTTTACCACTGAAGGGATGCCACCATGATGACATCTGGATCACATCAAGAACCTTTTAAGGTCTGCATATCTTAAGGCAGAGGGCATTTCTCCATTGTGGCATCGCATGATTTGAGGTGTCAGCAGTACAAAATCAGGTCCCTGGCAGCAGTTCCTAGTATGCCCACCCTGGCTGCCCTATAGGACCATCCAAGTTTTTCAAGCAGGTGCAGCCTCAACTGCCTCACAAGCAGCCTCAGTTGAGAATTACTATCTTCCAATATCATGACCACTGATTGATGCACAGTATCCTCAGAGCGTCACTTCTGAATGATCTGTCACTTTGGTGTTCGATTGCAACTCATCAGGGTCTTTTGCTAATCCTAGAGAAGTCACATTTCATCCTTTCTCATGTCCTTATATATTAGAGGGTGGATTTTCTGAATCTGCCTAATGAGAGATCATGTTTCTTCAAGCAGGATCAATCAAATCCAAATTGGCCCAAGTGACCATGACCTCATTGTTGGCTTGCCTTTACCTGTGTCTACTGGGGACTCTGAACTTGGATGCAGACCTGACTTGGTTCCCCTAGGCAGACTAAACTTGCCCTCTCTCTAGTTTATGCTTCTTGTAAAGTGGAGACTACATAAAGACCCTCTGTCAGATCAGATAATACCCCTGGGATCTGATTTTCATCACCACCTGCATTGGTGGCTTAATTGGGACTAGTTTCTGACCACTGTCCCAATTTACACCCTTGAACACCACTCCTTTCCATACGCCCATGCATCAAATTTGGGATGGTGTGCTCACCTGGAGCCAGATAGTGTAGTTCTTCAGATATTTTTATTCCTGAACAGAGCGACCTATATAAACTACTTGGAGGTGTAGGCAAAGTTTTAGCCTTACAGGTGTCAATCTCATAATGTGTAAAGTGTTACTGTTCTATGGTCACCTCAAACGTGATGTCAGTTGTAGCATACCTCAGGTATCAGGGAAGTTCATTTCTTTGTGAAAGTCTGGAATCTCCTCTTTGGGAAAACTTGGAGAAGATCACTTGCCATGTCCACTATATACTGGAAAGAGGAATAATCTGGCAGACAGTCTATCCAGAGTGTGATTCTCACAGAATGGTCTCATTACCAGTTGGTAGAAGAATCACTTTTCCAACAGTAGGTGAGACACTTGGTAGACTTGCGTGCTATAAGACTGAACAATAAACTGCACCACCATTTGTGTCTCTCCGCTACCAGATTGGAGAGCTGGGCAGTGGATGGATTTAGTGTAAAGTTTGTCGATCAATATGGATACACTTTCCTACCTTACAAAATAAATCTGTGGCTGCTCCAAGTCAGAGTCCTCGCTGCTCTACTCAATCTGTTACTCCTTCCCCCACCCCCTTGGCCCTAATTGTTTTGGATCATTGATTTACTTGAATTGTTGGTAGATAAACCCAGGAGATTACAAAAAAGGAGGGACCTGTTGTTGCAGCACAGGGATTCACTCCTCCAAAACAGCCAACAGATTCTCCATCTTCGTGCTTGGCTCATCTCAAGTGATCATTTCATCCAGACCATTGTTTTAGCAAGGTTCCCAACTACATCATCCAGGCTAGGAGGCAGTCAGCTTCCAGGGTTTATGATACAAAGTGGAGAATGTTCTGTGATTGGTACAGTAGAAAATTCATTGATCTTAGCTGTCCCCCTTTAAACACAGCTGCAAATATTTTCTTCTCCTCAGGAAAGAGAATGCTTAGTGTCAACTATTAAAGGATATAGGGCAGTCCTTTCTAACACTCACAAGTTCTCTAGAAGATCCACAGTGGGTCTGACCTTCATCTTTCCAGTCTAATCAGGTTTTGTGAGCTTCAGAGACTGGTATCTTGCTCATTAATGCCTAGATGGAATCTTCTGTGTGTTCTTCGAGCATTATCAAAACTCCCTTATGAACCTTGCTTCCTTTGAGAACTTTGCCTTCAATATGTTTTCCTGCTGTCCATAGCATCTGTGAGGAGAAGTAGGAAGCTTCATACCTAGTCAGTGGAAAAATATATGATTCAGTGGTAATTATCATTCTTTTTCTATTCTTTGTCAGCCTGGTTGTTGTTGTTGTGGGGTTTAATGCCATTTTTCAGCACATGATAGGCTATACAAGGCGGCCATTATTAATGGTGGAGGAAGAACCCAGGCAAACCCCAGAAAGAACCACCGACCCTCAAAAAGCTACTGGCAAGCTTTCTCACATACCAACATCGGCCGAATCCGAGACTCAATCCCTGGAGTTTTTAATAAGAATTATTTACCTTCAGTAGCTCCACTTCTATTGAGATCCCAAGTCTCTGTCATATCTGTGCTGGGGATGAAATACATAGGTTTCTTTTCACATTTAGGGCCTTATGGTTTTATTTGCCTTCTTCAAAAGAGAGCTAAAAGGGTTGAAAGCGTCTCTTTCTGCCTCTTAATGGTTCTTCTGATATATTGGTGGCTACTATTTCCAGATGGATTGTCCTCACTATCAAGAGAGTTTATCAATTCCTCACTGAAGTGTACATTTTCTTGAGGATTAATTAGGTCTACTTTTACATCGTGGGACTTAAGGATGAACTCATTTTAGCATGATGTTTGGAGAATGACCTTCTGGCAGTCTTACGCTACTTTCTCCATTTGCATTTGATCAGAGCAAAAACATTTTTGGGGGGCTCTATAGGACTTGTGTACTAATTCAGTCCCCATTGTAAACTTATGCTAACACCATGATATTAAAAATTCAGTAACTTTAAATTTTCGAGTGCTCATGATCAAATCTATATTTATCAAAATAGATGCATCCTGGATGACAGATTCAGTATAGAGGAAAGGATATGAGCTGCTGCATTTTCTGGACCTGCATGTGTTTGAAAAATCAGCTTTCAATTCCGCACCAAAGAGTGTTCTAAACTCAAGACTATTAAAGGATTGAAATTCCGTTAATAAAACAATGTCTCTATTCTTTTTTCATTTACAACTACAATAAGATCTCAAAAGAATCTTTTTACTAAAATCTGTCTTCCATTATCAACCAATCCTGGCCAGCCAAACCCATATATATTTTATCTTCACCCATTTCCAGGCTTGTTCCCATTTTTCACACAATTTGTACTGTGCGTCCTATAGTGATGGCACAACATCTGACCATACAGCTTACAGTATTGAATAATCCTACCTGCTGACAGCAATACTTTAGCTCTCTGGTACACGATAGTTTTACTTAGCAGATTTGTTCAGGCCACCACCCTGCTATCTAACTGGTAGATGCAGCAATACAGTTGTAGCAGGTATTTTGTTACTGCTATTAAAATGTTGTTTTGGGGTGGGGTGAGGGTGGTAAGACTAATTTTAAAATAATACCTGCTACTATTGCAAAGATTACTTCCTGCCATCATGCTCTGATTAATGAATTAACAATCTGAATTATATTGCCTACAAGATTAAGTCTGAATCAATTAAAAGAGAATTATATTGGTTACAAGATTAACAATCTGAATCATTTAAAAGAGAATTATATTGCCTACAAGATTAACAGTCTGAATCAATTAAAAGAGAATTATGTTGCCTACAAGTTTAACAGTTTGAATCTATTAAATGGGAATTATTGTATTGCCTACAAGATTAACAGTCTGAATCTATTAAAAGAGAATTATATTGCCTACAAGATTAACAGTCTGAATCAATTAAAAGAGAATTATATTGCCTACAAGATTAACAGTCTGAATCAATTAAAAGAGAATTATATTGCCTACAAGTTTAACAGTCTGAATCTATTAAAAGGGAATTATTGTATTGCCTACAAGATTAACAGTCTGAATCTACTAAAAGAGAATTATATTGCCTACAAGATTAACAGTCTGAATCAATTAAAAGAGAATTATATTGCCTACAAGATTAACAGTCTGAATCTATTAAAAGAGAATTATATTGCCTACAAGATTAACAATCTGAATCATTTAAAAGAGAATTATATTGCCTACAAGATTAACAGTCTGAATCAATTAAAAGAGAATTATATTGCCTACAAGATTAACAGTCTGAATCTCTTAAAAGGAATTATTATATTGCCTACAAGATTAACAGTCTGAATCTATTAAAAGAGGATTATTATATTGCCTACAAGATTAACAGTCTGAATCTATTAAAAGAGAATTATATTGCCTACAAGATTAACAGTCTGAATCTATTAAAAGGGAATTATATTGCCTACAAGATTAACAGTCTGAATCTCTTAAAAGGAATTATATTGTCTACAATATTTACCATTTGATTGATTTTTAATAGTTTTACAGCTAAGAGATATATTATGTAACCTGCATGAATTTCAGATGGGTCCGTGTCAAAAAGTAAGGTTTTAGAAATCATGATAAATTCCAGCCTATTGTTTCAGAGAATGTATCTTTTTCCAAGTGAATTAAGACTTATCCAAATTCAACTCTCACACAATATCTATAAATTCAGTTCCAAACATAAAATGAATACAAATTCTCTTTCATTTTTTGGTTGTAAAGCAACATGTAATTGCATATATGTATATATATATATATATTGACTGTCCATTTTTGGGTTGTAAAGCAACATGTAATTGCATAATTATATATATATATATATATATATATATATATATATATATATATATATATATATATATATCTTGACTGTCCATTTTAAGATCAAAAACTTCATTCATAGAAGTTACCTGCTGCAACTACAGTTTTGTTGCAAAACCTAACTCTCTTAATCATTCATAAAAACAGGCCTTTTGTTATTGAACTGACGTATGTTAGCAAAGCTTTCTTTCTTGTATTTTTTAATCAAAAATTGTCTTACCATCATTTTCCTCTGTTACATTTGCTGGAGTTTGTGCATCAAGTTTTAATATTGCTAATCTAAGTCAAATCTATGCATAGTTCTTATAGTGTTGTTTTCATGCGATGAAAAGTTCCTGTCCAAAAAAAAAGATATTGCAAAAAAAATTATTTAAAAAACAAATGATGTCTTTTCATTTTTCTTCATCTCCTAACTCCTGATGATTCATTTAGCTCATTTTTATATATCTATCCATTTTTGTATCGAGTTTTTTTTAACAAAAGAGGAATGTAACATTCTTGCACAACTATTCTTCATTGTTGTGCTAAATAAAATAAATTCTTGCATATATATATATGTGTGTGTGTGTGTGTGTATTTACACAAACAACTCTTATCTAATAGTTGTTGTTGTTGTTGTTGTTGTTCTAGGGTTTAACGCCATTTTTCAGCACAAGATAGGCTATACATGGCGGCCAGTATAACTGGTGGAGGAAGAACCCTGGAAAACCCAGGGAAGAACCACCAACCCACGAGAAGCTACTGGCAGGCTTTCCCACGTACCCACGATAGCCAAGCCTTGCACCTTATCTAATAGAAGTAAGGATAGATGAAAGATATCATAAGAGGGAGTAAAATGATAAAGAAGGAAAGTGTTACAGAATGAGTGTCAATTTGATGACAATAGTTGGTAGGATTAATAAAAATTTCCTTCAGGAAGAGGTTAAGATAGACCTACACATTTTATGGACCAAATTTACCTGCAAATGTTAACAGCACATTATTTTTTTTAAGCACCAGCCAGGACAAGTTTCACTCTGCATGAACAGAAATATTCATATTTTGTGGGCCAAATCACCATAAGATTCGATAACAGAGTCCTTTGTTATATGTAAAAAAAATTAAAATTCTGTATCAGTATTTAAGGTAATTTCAAATATATAGTTAAATCCTATTGGACATTATTAGAGTGTCAGAACTATAACAGATACTCTGTTCTGTATTTCAGGCTTTGTTTCCCTGAGGAATACCTTATATGGCTCTTGGTTCATTCAAGCTGTGATATGGGTGTTTCAGAGACATGCTTTTGAGGAAGAATTATCCGCTCTCTTAAAGAAGGTCGGTAGAGTGATGAATAACCTGTATAATAAATGTATATGTTACTATACGTTTATATCAAGCATAAGTGCAAATATGCTTACCCATAGATTGCAAAATTGCCATAAATTATTGATTAAATTTAATGCAATGATTCCATTTGTAGTTGCATTTTAAAATATTGTGCATAGAATTTTTTTGATAGTTTGTTCTTGACATAAAAACTATGAAAACACTCATTTGCAGTTAAAAGTACTGTAAACGATGAAAACAATCATTAATCATGCTGCAAGCATGATTAATAAGTTGTGGTTCTTTTTTGCCACACAATTTAAAATCACTGAAAGTTTCTTTATAAGCAGTAATCATATGATAAACTTTGTGTACACTTTTATACATATATATATATCAAACATACAATTATGTTCTAGATTATGATGATTAGATGTAATACTGTGTATTCACAAATTTTGAGGGTTTCCAATTTTCATGGGTTATTTTTTACAATTGTCCGGAACCAATGGTCTATTGGCATGATAACAATAAAAGTAATATATAATAACTCATTATAAGGTAGATTTATATAATAACTCATTATAAGGTAGATTTATATAATAACTCATTATAAGGTAGATTTACATCTTCAACATTCCTTGATAATATACATATAACAGTTTGTCCATTCAGAAATCAGAAATTATTTATTGGTTTTTTTTTTAAGTTCCAATATTGTTAGTCATATCTTTGTTGTAGTTTTGTATGTAGATAAATTTAAATTATTTTGTGCTCTATTTAAAATACTTTTTTCTTATGTTCAGATAATTTTTTGTGCAATGAAAAAAACCCAACAAACAGCTTCTTTCCCAATTCTTAAATTTATGTACCTACAAAAACTATGATTTTAAAAAACATGAAAATTGACAACTGTAAAATACTGGATTCACTGTAACTCATGCATTATTCAAAAGATTTATGAGTTAGTTACTAAGACATAATTATTAAGTGTTATTGAAGAAACATTTTACCCCAAAATCTTATCAAATCTGTATAGTATTATGTTATAAAATATGCATTTTCCTGTTGGCATTGTGAAAGTCTAAGGTTAGTCTTTTTTACTCAAACTGGGTATATTGAATCAAGGTAGTAGGACTGATGAAGAACTTGTAAGTCAACAGAATAATCCCGTTGAATACAATTTTTAATCATTATATAATGTTGTAATATACTTTGTTGTGAATTAAACTTTGCAAAAATAAAATTTGTAATCTTGTGTAATATGTACATGTGTTGTGAAAAACGTTGTTATAAATGTTAATAAAGCTTTCGTAAGATCAAATGGTCCAAATCTGAATACATTTTATTGTTGTGAACTTTATTTTGATGATTATTATTATTATTATTTGCATTTTGAACATATTATTTTGAATTTTATTATTATTATTACTGTGAACATTATTATTATTATGAACATTACTATTATTATTATTATTATTATTGAACATTTAGGATTACTATAATCTCTGGACTTCTTGATTACTGTCATCTCTACACTTAATTTCTTACAGGTAAATTACATTTTGTCTAAAGGAAGGACATCAGATTCAAGATCACAGGCGGACATCTTTCAAGCAGCACGTTATACAGACTCTTTTATCAAAAAGTTCTACTTCTTCCCAGGATGTCATGAATGAATGTATGCACATAACATCTTTGATGTAAATGTTTTGCAACCTCTCAGATTCTGTTTCTAGATTAATGAGATACAAAATTTTTATAATTTATGGTGAGCACAGAATTGTCTTTTTGTTCTCCAAGTTGTATTATTGTCATAATGACATTTCTGTGTAATTTTAATTATACAGTTTTGTTTCTGTTATTGTTTGTTTTAATTGAATTTATAATGCATTATTGGCTATATCATGCAGAGGAAATGAGAGCTAAGTGCCTTTCGCAGGGACAAATGGAAACAACCCTGGCTGGCCAGGGCTGATATAGAACTTGAAACCCTTCATTGTTATGTCTGACGTCATAGCAACTGAGTTACCATGACTCCCATTTTAATAATAATAACACTAATTGTGTACAGATGCAATGAATTAACATCCTCATATGAAATGCTAACAGATATGTCTTCAGATCTTTGAACTACAAGTAGTTTTGCTCTCTTCTGTCAGGACATATAAGACGATGAAGTTTGGTGTCTAAACTAGTTCACATAATTAAATGAGTATTAATCCAGAGTAAGAATTCTCACCGTTATCCAATTTCATCACAACAGTAATAATTTCACAAACCTAATCAATTCATCAGAACATTTTGAACACACACACATGTACATATATATATATATATATATATATATATATATATATATATATATATATATATATATATATATATATTGACCTTAGAAACCTAAACAAACAAAAAAATCTGAATGAAACCTAATTTTAAAAAAAATCAACAAAACAATTGAAACAAACATGAGCAGCTCTATTCGACCCAACAATAAATGCTTTTTTCACACTGTTTTTTATTAGGCTAGCCAACTAGTGTGTAGTGCGCACACATGTGTATTATTTAGATTAAAAACTGCCAATATAGTTGCTAATTTTACCTTTGATCCTGTCAGCAATTCCAGCTAGCTTCATTATTTTTTAAGTTTCTTGAGGTGGATTTTACCATGTATAAACATAACTAATTGTGATATATATATTTCCACACACATACACACACACAGTGAGACCCCCCATAACATAGTTGTTGGGTTTCATAAAACCCATCCATGTTATAGACCAAACCTTGATATGACTAACCAAGTCAGTCAGCTGAAGAAAATGATGCATGCAACAAAAAATAAAGCAAAATTGTGTGCTTTTGATTAAAAGAAGATTAAACTAGCCTGAAATACACTTGTATATTGACATCTTACATTTATGTACTACCGGTATATTCCTAAATGCCTTGGGTACTGTATTATATATATATGAAAAATCCATGAATTAGAGTATATAAAACAAATGATAAAATTAATGTATCAGTCACATCCTGTTAGAAAACATAAATAACACATATTGTAAAACTCTGGTAGTCCTTGTTTGTTCTATATACCATTGTCACCAAACACGTATCACTTAACAATTCACTACAATATTGTCACTAGTAGCACCTGGCTATAGTTGTTTACATGCCACATGTACTGAAATTGGCCTAGATTTTGGTAAGCTGGAGACAACTGTCATCTTGCTGAGGCTATCAAGGGGATGAGGCTATTCAAAGTGAAATGAAAACATGAACAAATTAAAAAGTAACTTGATGGCCAGATATCTGTGGTTTCAGAAGATTGGCAATTTAATTTGTGTTTTATGCCACCATTGGTAGCAATCAAAAGCATACACGTTTTTCCTGCAAAAAGGAAACTTTCATGGCACAATGAATGTCTTTTGGAAACTTTGGAAAATGCAACAACCCATCAGATTCCATTGCATTAATTAAAGCTTGATTGTGACCTACTTTCATGAAAGTGCTTTATTTTTATTGAAGATTGTAGTCAGCTTCTTTTGATGAAGAGTGCATGTGTTATTGAATTCACTGCTAAAGTTCAGTTTTGGATGACCAAACAAATGTGTGTTTGTTATTCTGGTGCAACATCATATGGTTGTAGGACACTGATTAATCCTGAATTATTTTTTCATTTACTTAGTATTTTTACAGAATGACTGATGTTTCAAGGGTAATTAGTTTTTTTTGAAGTTTCATCTAAACTGTGTTTTTTGGGGTACGTTTGATATTTTTTTTAGCCATTGTTGGTCGAGTGTAATCATTTATGTTCCTGCCTTCATGTCAGTTGTAGCTAGTCTGGTAGTATGACTATTTGAGTGTATCACAGCACTAAGGTACTCAAGCCAGATGTCAGAATATGCAGATTATAACAATGCACTGTTCAGATGGCTTGTCAATATGAACAAAGAATTTGTTTATGTAACAATAGATTCCAGTGCAGTTTATATCCAAGTTTGTGGCTTCCTTTCATGGTGCATTTTAATTTCTCCTCTCAAACCTAATGATTTTATATACAAGTTTAAAGAGCCAACAATGTAGTCCCCCCAAAAAAAATCACCAGATGGTTTATTTTGTTGCCAATAAGGGGAAAAAAAATGCAATGTGCGAATTGATGAAGCCCAGGGTGATCCCTGAATAAATTGTTTACACTTTATTTTTCATACTTTATTTAAGTATGAGAAATTACTGGAGCTACAACATAATCATCTTGCATTAGAATTCATATACGATCGCTGTGATGGTAAACTTTACATGTTAGTTTTTGTACTTTTGAGATCATGTTATATCTGAATTCATATTAGAATGGAACATGCAGCATCACACTATATATATATATATATATATATATATATATATATATATATACACAACACAAAACATGCATTATTATCATAACAGTGGCAAAATCAATGACATATAAAAGAAAGTGTATATATTTACAGTGTATCCTTTATTTCCTTAAGATTTTGTATATAATTTCTGTCATGCCAAAACTCATTACAGTCTTTCTTTTTAAATATAATAGATGTGTTTTGTTTCTTTACTTCCCCGTATGTCTTTAATGCCACATTAAAGCCAGAGTCCTGTTCTGATGGTTACAAGAACCCTCAGTGACAGCCTGTTCCTTAATGCACTCTTGATTCCTTTCATGATTTACAATGTCCTTTTACCATCCAGGAAAAATAGAACAGTTTAATAATGTGTGTAAGAAGATAGAGAAAAGCACCAGATTCCAAATTAATAAACTACCAAGGACAAATTCTTGAAGGGTCATGACAGTGACATGCTTTGAAATAATTAACATAACACATATTCCTTTCCATTGTATTTCTATTTGTTATGGCTTATTTCATTCAGTGTCAGAGAGCTGGCATATTGTTCAAAAGTTCAAGGTTTTTATTTATCTGCTGTAGACACAATTAGCACACTAGTTGTTTGGAGAAATATTTCACATATAAATGAGAGTATAATCCAGAACATTTTCTTTACATGTTTTCATAACAGGTAAAATTGAAGATGAAAATTTTTCCTTTTCTTACATGGATAGAAATGTCAAGAGAAATTCCTTTGGTGCCACCCATTTAAGATTTGGGGTGTGTGTGACCAAACTTCATTTTTTTCTTGCTCAAAGTATACTTTATAAAATACATGAACGACTCATGCAGTTTTCATTATTGAAATTTTACTTAGCACATGTTCTGGAAAATAAAGGAAATGACAGCAGTTACTGTTACCAGCACTACTAGAACTATAAAAACAAAACTAATAGATTGTAATAGTGCCCAAGGAATTGTACACAAATCGCCTAACCTCACCTGTTGCTAAGCAGACCAAGGCCAAACATTGTTAAATGGAAGGCTTGCCATCTGATCCTTTGGTTTCCATTAAAAGATAGGAAATATTCAATTCAGTGTGAAACTTATTTCATTTCTTTTGTTTCGTTGGATCTTTCTTTTACTTCAGAAGATAAATCCCTTGATCTGAATCTACAAATTCTGCAGCTGATTTTTTTCAGACAGGTCCACACCGGCTGGCTTTCAGCTGGATAATGTTTATGATATTTTTAGACAGGTCCACACAGGGGCTGACTTTGAGTTGGATAATGTTTATGATATTTTTAGACATTTCCACACAGGGACTGGCTCTGAGATGGATAATGTTTATGATATTTTTAGACATTTCCACACAGGGACTGGCTTTGAGATGGATAATGTTTATGATATTTTTAGACATTTCCACACAGGGACTGGCTTTGAGATGGATAATGTTTATGATATTTTTAGACATTTCCACACAGAGACTGGCTTTGAGATGGATAATGTTTATGATATTTTTAGACAGGTCCACACATGGGCTGGTTTTGAGATGGATAATGTTTATGATATTTTTAGACATTTCCACACAAGGACTGGCTTTGAGATGGATAATGTTTATGATATTTTTAGACAGGTCCACACAGAGACTGGCTTTGAGATGGATAATGTTTATGATATTTTTAGACATTTCCACACAGGGGCTGGCTTTGAGATGGATAATGTTTATGATATTTTTAGACATTTCCACACAAGGACTGGCTTTGAGATGGATAATGTTTATGATATTTTTAGACATTTCCACACAAGGACTGGCTTTGAGATGGATAATGTTTATGATATTTTTAGACATTTCCACACAGAGACTGGCTTTGAGATGGATAATGTTTATGATATTTTTAGACAGGTCCACACATGGGCTGGTTTTGAGATGGATAATGTTTATGATATTTTTAGACATTTCCACACAGGGGCTGGCTTTGAGATGGATAATGTTTATGATATTTTTAGACAGGTCCACACAGGGGCTATCTTTGAGATGGATAATGTTTATGATATTTTTAGACAGGTCCACACAGGGGCTGGCTTTGAACTGGATAATATTTATGATATTTATTTTAACAGGAGTTACTGTTTAGTTAGTATTTTACTGAATGAGATGTAAGGAAGTTATTAGCTTGAAAAGTAATAAATGCCATGCCTATTGAGCTGGTAGTGAACACAACTGAAATATTTAAAAAAAAACAGTAGACTTCATCTTTGCTTGCTGATCACATGACTAGGTCAGTGCAAGACTGAACCAACATCAACCACCACACAATGGCAGTCATATTTTAGCTAAGTATAAAATATAACAGTACACAAGTGGGTAGCTATTGGCCGTTAACTTAATTACGTATCCTAGAAGTTGTAAGAAATGTTGTCATATGAGTGATTGGGCATGTAATTAGATAACTGTTTATTTAACAGAATAATTTGTAACATTTAGTGGGAAACAAAAACAAAATATTGGTGAATTGGCATTTCATAAAATTTATCCCAGATGTGTTATTGTCATAGTAAATCTTCTTTTATATAATTATAATACTGGTAATCACTTTAAATTTACGGGTATACAGTTTTGTGGTTTGGTAAGAAAATGCATATAAATTTTTTAGATTTGTCTTTTGATAAAAGAAACAAACTTGAATGCTATTAAGGAATAATTTATTTATCTTTATTAAAGATTGTACAAACATTCACTGCCACACAGTTTTGAAGATACAGGCTTAATCCATACTGCAGTGATTAGGTTGATCAGGTGATTTTTTTTTCCTAATACTAAACATGAATTCTGAGAACTGAATCAAACAAGATGCAGACAACCTTTTTCATGTATGTACTAGCATAATTCCACTGCTTGTTTGTGGTTTTAGTGCCATTTCTCAGTGTAATATAGACTATACATTGCAGCAAGTATAACTGGCAGATGAAAACACGGGAATTTACTCGTTAGCTTTCTTACATAGCCACATTTGCCAAGCCCAAGATTTGAACTCACGTGGAAAGAGGTGAGATGGCAGTGATCAGTAAGGGCGGCCACCTGGGGCTGCCACTACTTGTATTAGGACTGTAATTAGTTTTTTCATTGTTCTTGAAGACAGCAATAAAAATAACAGCTATGGATTAGGTGCTAAAAGAAAGGTATCAGCAGCAAACAAGGCTATTGTTTTTCAAAGCTTTTGTCTTTTCCCAAAACTGAGTTTCACCCTCTCCACCATCACCATGCCACTGAGACAGTGGTCAAAAGCAGGAAACTTGAAAAGAAGTAGCACTCTTTGATGTTTTCAAAGCACATGGTGAGGAGAAGGTGCCATCTCATTTAAGAGAAAATTTCATCATACCACTGCATCATGCAGTTAGATATCAGATGCATGCCTGTTCTTGATTTATATCACATGACTTAAATTATTGCTCAGGTAATTGAATAGTGGACAGCATAGATGTACTATAAGATAGGGTGACAATCAATACATGCAAAGTAAAGAGGATCTGATGGCAAAGTGTAACCCCTAGACATACATGACTAAGATGATCTTTGGGAAAAGGGACTATTGCACAGATTGTTTAGTCAGCAGTTAGTTGTATCTGTGTAATGTGTCAGTAATAAAAATGTGCACTATTGTTTCATATGTACAGTAGAAATGTGAATAATTCCTGTGATCAAAGAAATTAAAGCTGTACTGAAAACATTTATTCACAAAATGACTGATATTTGAATCACACATGGTGTAGTAGTTGCTTACACACACATACATACATACATGCATACATAAATACATTCATACATATATGGAAAAGGAGATAAAACAGTGTACATGAGCTATTCATTATGTGTGATATATTCACAGATTAACAGGGACAAAAGGCACAAATACTGACATTTAATTTATTAGCCATAATCTAATTAGCTCTATATACCACTCAGCTGTTCTTGGCAGTAATAATCAACAGATATTCCACACTGGATTAGAACTGGTATGTAGCAGGTTTATGTTGTGCCTCGGGTTTAAGTTCTGTGAGAACAATACTGTCAGGTGGCAGTCTTGTCTTACCATCACAACTGTAATGATGACTTGTTATTAAGAAAAAGTTTAGATTGCCAATCGTGTAATGCTGCAATAAGAAATAACATTACCTGGTGTTGGTATTAAAAGAATCACACAAATTAGTGAATGCTTTACTTTCAGATATTGGATTCAGCCAATGTGTGTATGTGAGAAAGCTTGCTAGGAGCTTCTCATGGGTTGGTGGTTCTTTGCAGGGTTTTCCCGTCTTCCTCCACCATTTATACTGGCCACCATGTATAGCATATCTTGTGCTGAAAATGGTATTAATCCCTGCAACAACAACAACAAGAGCCTTCAAATATAGTAGCAGTGTGGGGGTGAAAGGGCACCATTAGTATTCGCTTGCAAATATCTTATTGTAACTTTAAATTCATTATCTAGTTTAAATATGAAAACCACAAGAAATTAATAATAATAATGATAATAATAATAGTAATTGTGTATGTGTGAAGATGCATGTTATTGAGTCATCCTGGTTCAAGGCTATTGGGTTTGGACGTTCTTGGCTGGCAGATCTAGTAGGTTTCTTTTACAATCCTAGCTTCTTGACTTAATTTGAGGTTGTAAGCAATTCCAATGAAAATGATGTCACTGAAAGTGCCTCCACTGAACAAGAAATATTCTGCCAACAGAATTTTCCAATTTTTTGGTAATCCAGTCAGATTGGTTCAAGATCATTCTTTTTTGAAGTTTTTCCTCTCCATCATACTAGAAGGGAAAAAAATAACTCAACAGGTGCGCCTGGTTACTCTAGTCACATCTCTAATTAATTATATAGACCTATCACAACCACATTTTTATCCTTGAATGTCCATGTGCTACTGAAGGTCTTGCTCTTAATATCATAAGTCTGGTTTACTACAAAAGTTGGACATACTGTAACTACGTGATCGAAAAAAACTTTTTATTCAGTTGCGAACAAATTTAGTCCAAATATTTTCTAACATGTTATAGGGTTCATTCAACTGCATTATTGATAGCTGAAGAAGTAAAATAACCCATTGATTTGGGTTGATTGTTTTGTACATGGTTCATTCAACTGCATTTATAAATGCCTGAAGAAGAAGAAAATATCGGGTTGATTACTTTGTATGTGGTTTGTTCAAACTATATTTATTGATGTCTGAAGAAGAAAAGAAAATGCTTTGGATTGATTGTTTTGTATGTGGGTCATTAAGCTACATTTATTGATGCCTGAAGAGCAAAAAAGAAATGAATTGGTTATTTTGTTTTGATTATTAACCAGACCATTTCAAAAGTAGTTGTATGATATTAGCAGTTTTGTATTTTCTTATTGCTCTAGATAAGAGTCTTCTACCCCAACACCCCATCTTTGTCCTCAGTAATTGTGCATACCCACATGGGAGTACCCACAGGTGTCCCTGCAAGAGAAAACTCATTGGGAGATGGCAGAAGGCTGTGACCTAGATCATTGAACAACATGACCACTATTATCATACTACTACATAGATGGTCTACAAGCCCACAGTTTTTGACCAGAACAAGTACATACATGATTTGCATCAATGCTAGCATGGTACACCATCTTGGGATAAGAGTATGAAAATTTATCACAGACACAATCTTTGAACATGTGTAGTTTTTTGTGCAGACTGATCAATATTTGCACACAGTGTTTTTTTTTTAGTATAGTGGGACTTGGTCTTGTATAAGGCTGTATTACCGGTACATTCTGGGTTTTTCCCCATGTGTTACAACTCTATGGTCTTAAACTAAGTAGCAGAAAAGAGTGAAAACCAACAAGTTTTGTAAACATTCAACTAATTTATTTTCATAGAAGACAAAGTGAAAAATTAAAATAACTTAGTATGGTGAATGAAATCCTAAATTTCTATCACAAGTCCAAAAGTATCGAGTATTCCAAATGAGTTGGGTTCCAAATGATGTCCAATTTATTGTGCTGATTTGTCAGTGGTCTGGAATAGGTTGATGAGATAAACAGTTTTGATGTATCACAATGAAATTTTCAAAAATGTTTTTAAATGAATTCACAGAAATTCCAAATAGTTTCTTTTTCCTTAGATTTATGAACACATTGTAATTAAAATGAATAATTTAAGCTATTACTCTCAAATAAAAATTGAATGCAACTAAAATAACTTATTCTTCCTTGGATGTTAGACAAGGAATAAATAATTATATGGTAAATAACTTTTTTTTTATAAAATGCTACAACACAGTTTTAGAACCAGGATGAGAGCCAAATATTCATTTACAAATCGGGGCCTCGGGTGGCCCAGTGGTCTAAAGTGCTTGCCTTTACCATTCTCTGCCATTTCACCTCTGTCCTCACGAGTCTTGGGCTTGGCCAATGTTAGTATGAGAGAAAGCTGGCAGTAGATTCACATGGATTGGTCATTTTTACTGGGGTTTCCCAGGTGCTTCTTCCACCAATTATAATGGCCGCCATGTATAGTCTGTCTTATGCTGAGAAATGGCATTAAACCCAGCAATAACAATATTTCCAAATCATTATAATGTGATAGCAAGGACATGTCCTTTAACAGGCAATGAATCAGAAATCAGGTGAGATAGAATTTCCAATGGGAAGACCAATGATCTAAACTCAAATTGCATCACTTTCGGTCAACAAGATTACTTCGACACCTTCCAAGGTCAAAAGGCCACAGTAACATGTGTACCAAACAAAATGATATTAATTATCCTATAGAACAAACCCACAATGGACCGAAGTAGCCATATTTAAAAAAAATTGGGGGGGGGGGGTAACTTACAAACAGACCCTTACAATATATAATCATAAAATTATCATATTATATATGGATATAGATATATGCCACTCAATTCTCAAAGAAAAATAAACTTATTCAAGAAATATATTATTTTTTGGTGTGCCAATATATCACAGCAAAATTATAAAATATTTTGGTCCGTATATAAGAGACAGTCAAATCAATAATTAGCAGTTTTGAAAGCTACTCAAATTATTGGCTGTGTCAAGTGCTAGCAATTATATACTTACCATAATACGGGGCCATGTTTGAGTGTGTGTGTGTATATATATATATATATATATATATATATATATATATATATATATGACCTTTGGGATGTTTCTAACTTTACAGAAAAGGATAAATGACTAATTCTCTAAAATGTATCGTACATATTTGTCACAGATGCTCAATAAATGTACGATTTTTTAAATGTGTATCCGGGACATCTTGATAAATTAATTACTTTACGAATTATATTTGAAGCTCATTTATGTAAATTTGGCGCAGAATATAATAAAACACTGTAAAAGTCATTATTTTATATTGTGCAAGAAACCTAAAAACTGTTGACGCTAGCCGAGTCACCACTGAGTGAATCTTTCGAGCAAGACACTAAGTATGCCACCAGTGATAATGAATATAGCAATGATCATCACATTTGAAAGATACTTTCAGTGTTACTATAATGATATATTTCATTGGGGGAGATTTTTTAAACCTCTTTTTCAAATCCAGAGTAGCATGATGTTATACAGTCAATCCAAAACGTGTATAATTAATGGATTTGACGCTGCTAACGGCATTATGAGGATTGGTGCAGTGCCAAATGATGAATCAGTTGAGTTGATATTGGACCAACATCGACTTAAGGCACATTTTACACAAGTTTAATGATTCGTTTATTACACATTATTCAGACAGTGTTCCTGTATATTTACATGACTCTCGTATAGTATATTGCAGACTACTATAAATAAAGATAACGGCACTGTTAAATCAAAACACACACACACACACACACACACACATATATATATACATATATATATATATATATATATATATATATATATATATATATATATATATATATATATATATATATATATATATATATGAATGGCATTAGGACGCAATTACAGTAATGTTGTATGCCTTGAAAAACGTAAACTATGCGGCAGAACCTTCCACCATGAATACTGTAAAGCACATTTGCTAGCATTTCATGTTGGACATGTATTAAATGTGATATCCAAGTAAAGTCACAAATTCAGATTGCGCTCCATATGGCACTATTTGCGACTATTATCTCGGAGGCACACCTAGCTTAAATAATATAAACCTGTGAAATATTTAATTCTTATGGATGTCATAATGACATCTTGTAATTCGTTTTGTAAAATGCGCAAGTTGTTCATTAGAATAATGTTGCTGTACAATGAAGTTGGCATGGGAATTACATTAAAAAAAATCATTTGAAATCTGAGCAGCTGTTTTCTAATCATTGTTTTCCAACTCTTTGTAGTCCAGTTTTTACCGGTTATCTCTTTATATGTTCCGTTTGTAATTGTTATGTTCAATTCCTGTTTGTATTCATCAAGTTTAGGTACCGTTTCAGGATACATGTAACTATTTTAGTCCACGGTGAATACCTATTTTTTCCGAATGTGATTTATCCATAATCTTTATTGTTTAAATCCACCAAAAATTACCGGAATGGTGGAATGTAAAAATGTTTGCATATCAGAAATATACGTATTTGAATTTATGTTGTTGTCATTTGATTTGATCGCATCGTCATCTGACATTGGTATCTTACAGTTGTGCACCCCTGGTTTAGGGTGATTTTGCCATACTTGCTTGTCAGACTGTGATCTTTATCGTTTCATTGATTCATCACTGTTAAATTTTAGTGTGAAATTTTCAAAAATGTTCAATGGTCTATACGTGATTTGTGTTTTGTTTAATGTTTTCGAAATATCCTGGTTCACCGGAGAGTTAAACTGAGTTGCGGGACAAGGGTATGGTGCTCTACTGGGTTTGTATTAAATCTGAAAACCCTAACATAAAAAATTGAATGTTGAATTGGCTTCTATTATGAAAATACATTCATCAACTATTTAATCTTTCTCCTTGTTCTTGTGTAATATCTCATGGTATATTCTTTATTATTTTCATTTGCTTCATCGTAATACCATCTTAATTTTGTATGATTTATGCAATCTCTTGTAAGCTGTATTTCCTCTGTCCATTTCATCCAGCAACCTTTCTGTGTGAATACCTGTACCATTTTACAATTTTGATACTTATAACTGTTCCTTTCACTACTGGTTATCTATGAAAACTTCAGCTTCCAATTATGTGCATGAGCACACTATGAAACTTGTACTGGATTTGATTGCACGATGTGACAGTTCTTGAGTTTGGTCAACTTCGGGGTAATTATTTTTGATTGAAGGTATGATAAATAATCTAAAATTGTTCGTGGCAAACATGTTCTTCAGAAAAATGCATAGTTGATTTAGCGATTTAACGAGTCTCTGCTATTCCTTCCTTGAATGAATTTGAAAGATGTTTGAATGCCCTGATGACTGTTTGAGCGTCTGTTCGAATTCCACTTCTTCTACTTGGTTCAAAATCTCGTAGGCCAACTTGTAATCTTTCAAGCTGCATTTGTCTTGAAGATTTGTTTAATTAAAAAATGCAGCTTGAATTATACGCTCGAATTTTTATTATTTTAATATCTTCTGTTTTGCTTTTAACTTAATTAACTACTTTCTTAGGATATTACATACATTGTATTCGCCTTATCAAAACTTTATGTGTATAATTTTCTTCTTTAACTGCAATATTTTTGGACATAGTTTATTTTCCAATATGATCCTGTGATCAATAGAAATCTGTTTACCATGCAGGTTTTATCTCATTCATTTTCTAACACGCCGTTCTTACCACATACGTCACACTCGTTAGGTTGATTTTAAGAAAAACTAATAAATAAAAAATCATATTACTGTTATTACCATTCTTCAAAATGGCTGACTGGCATGGATATGATAATATAATGGTATTATATATAAAACTAATAATATTTTTGTTAGCTAACTATATATGGTATTGTTTAAAATTTACATGATATCACTTGATAATCATCGTTTAATATACTATCATTAATTATAGTTTTACACGCATATTACTGAACCATTTTAAACGTGTATAGTTTATGCTATATTCATATACAAGTGTTGTTGCTTTAACATATTATAACGGTGCATGCATGATACAGAATACTGATAAAACTATAAGGTCTGCATAATTAGGTCATAAAGCAATAACAGAGACATGTCAAACAGTGGTATATGCTGTAGAGCTTGGCTGTCGCGGACAAATTAAAAAGTCACAAACAGGACGATCAGAATTGTATACCTATTAAACATAATTTATATATGCTGTATATGTGATATTTTAAGGTCGATTGTGGAACATAGTAATTGACCGTGGTAAATCATGATGCCCAAATTGTTTTACATTCATAAATTTAAATCAGATCTTATATGCCAGAGTTGCAGTAGAGCCATTAAATATTTACGATGTACGATTTTTTTAAATGTTATATTACATGGAATATTTATAGTTAACCCAAACCACTGCAAACGTAAATTGTATGCCAAATGTTCTGAAAGTACCCTTTTTTTAATTTAAAGGTATGACAGGTCTATAACATGCTTTTATGCTGTTAATCTAAGAACACGCACTGAAACGAAACACACAAGGTGCATTACACCTTAATGCGTCCCCAGCAAGGTACGTAATATTCTTTTTATCGACGAGTGTAAGTCAACAGTTCTGGATGTATTGTCTAAATTGTGAAACGGACGATTTCTTGACATTATGCTCGGCACTATTATATGAATGAAGAGTACAAAATAGTGATTGGGTTTGGATATGGTGAGAATGGAATTAGATCACTTACTTAAATGTGTGCATGTAAGGGAAGTTATTTTTTATTTTTAAAAAAAGGAATCAAATATATCTTTCAACTGTCAATTTAGACGGCTATGTGAACTACTTAAGAACAGGTTTACACCTTCAACGACTATTAGATTTTAAAATGTGCGCAAGATCGTGTTGTTTGTTGCTCAACATAATTACAAATAACAACTCGTCAATGGTTAATACCATATAGTATTTGTTCACACTTATTTTACATGTTCACTTCCACTATACTGGTTTTACAGCTACAATAAAACGCATCTCAAAATAAATAATTACTTTTCCCAATTATTCTATGGTAAAAGTCAGACCCGGTCATGAACATTGCACAGTGAATGACACAGTCAAACAAACTTCTAACTTTAAATATGAACTCAATAGCTCCATCAACCCGGAAGCATTTTTTTCTGGTATGACCCCTTTCAGCCGTATGAAATGTGACAAGTTACACTGATAGCACACCATTACAATGCACATTATCAACAAGGGAACATTTTCAGTTACGTCAGTCCATATATTCTTCGGTTACAAACCAAGCTTTAATCGTACACGAAGATGAACCATGAATGTTTCGGTGTCAGCTATGAGAGCACAGTATTTCAAATTGTAATGGAAATAAATCAATTAAAGATTTTCATCGCAAATAAGAAAGTTATATATTTGAGTTATCTTAGTCATAAACCAAACATATATGCCAAGTATGTTGCCACTTACGTATTTCATAAAATTTTAGCAAACAATTTGAAGTTTAAAGGTATTATCTGAAGTCATTTCAAATTGTAATTTGCCAAACGTTATGCAAGAAGAAACTAACTTAAGTCACCTAGACAACTCTAGCATAGATCTCTCTCAAATGTGCACGTACATTGTACTTGAAATACATATATGTAGCCTATGGGGAGTAAGTCAGAAACTGGAATCCCCCACCCCACCCCGTTACTTAGGACTCCACATTCCGATTCTCGGTCTGACTGATCTGGACATCGATAGTTGAATGTAGAGAAATCTAGAGTTTCTAACTAAATTACAAATTGAACCCGACACATATAATTTTGTCCGTAGGCTTACAAAATGGAGTCCCAAACCCATCAGAAACACAACCATTTTTGTTTTATCCGCTACCATGAAAGGTGCAACAAAAAAAAACTACACGCTTCTAGAAGAAACACGTCCTATATAAGAATGTGTGAAAAGTTCTGAAGTCCAAGACTCTAAAATAAATCATGTAAAGTTAACGGCATCATCACTCCGACCTGTTACATGCAAAAACGGATAGCAATATGATGACAGGCAATCCTCATTCTGATACAGAGGAGCTCGGCTTAACATCTAGATGCAATTATTCGAATATTTTCTTCCTCATTTTACAGGGAATGCGACTATTACACCACACAAAAGTGGTAAATATGATCAACTAGATGTCTAAACAATATCACGAGGGAGCTACAAATGCACGAATGGAGGTATACTACGTACACCATGAAGTTAAGTGGGGCTTGGGCGGGATGATGATCTTAAAATGTTTGAAACGTGGTTTCATCTCACCTAAATTCAAGTTCTATAAAGAGGTTCCATCCAGACAACCAGGATCCAGTGCTGCTTCATTCAACTTGGGATTCAGAGTGGGATCTCCGGAGATATCAATGGGAAAAACAAAGGATATATTCTTTACTTACAGCAATAGGCATTCCTCCTCCTCCTCCTCTTCCAGCTCGAAGCAGCATGCAAATAACTGAAAATAGAGTACCAAAAGTTACAACTTGACTAAATAAGGACATGTTTAAACTAACACTGGCAACTAAGATCGTGGAAGCACAGACGCTCAGAATATCAACTTTGCGTTTGATGCACGTTACAATTCCATTCACATCGTTAATGCAGAAAACCAGGACAAGCATATTCACAAGGTGGTGGAATAACTTATGAAACAATGACTGATCGTAAGTACTTCACTGCGGCTGTGTAAGAAAACAATATTTGACTGGAGCTTGGTATAATGTTTTATGTTACCTAAAGTTCTAGATGCAACAGTGCGTTGGTATGATGATGACTGCGTTTGATGCCGAAGATAATCTGTGGTCTGTGGTGGTGATCATAAAATAACTGGAAGCTTAATTCCAAATATTTCGGCGGAAGCAAAGTCACTAATCTGCAAATGGATGAGAACGAGAAGCACTGTAAGAAATCTGAAAATGAAGTTGGTTGAGAAATATAACAACAACAACAACTATATTTTATATCGGGGAAATGTCTATCATGTGTCATGTACTGTGACATTCGCTATCACCACCTGGATCAAAATACTTCGGATGTCTTTAATATACATATATAGAAGTACACTGCAAGAAACCTTACCATAACATAGATAAATTATGTTTCTGAAATCATCATTACTGGTACATTCTAATTTAAAAATGAATTGAATTTGTACAATGAGTAAAACATTTCTTTTCACTAAGAGAACAATTTCTAGAACATTTGCCTAGTTTCTTTCCAAACATAAATGGATGTACTAATGAATAACATATTATGGCACAGATGGCTATATTATGTGTACATGTATCTTTTTCCATTGTTGTGTACTGGATCTTTAGATGAAAGTAAGCTACATTTCACATTGGTGTTTGGCCACCATTTAATAGTAAGGCATTTCCAATTGGAGCCAGGACAAAAGTTTCATTACGGTTCCATGTCAGAATCTGAAAAATCCCCCATGCTAACTTTTGCATCAGGAAATCGGTTTCTTAATACAATGAAACCACAAGTAGCAGTAAATGGTGGCTGTGGACAGTGGTTACTGATATAGGTCACGGCGTTCTACCAATCATGAATTTGTGCCTATATCGTGTATGCATATGAATTCATGGATAGTAATCCGTGAAATGTATGAGCAGAGTCCAATACAAGAGGATAGTCATGGAATAACCGACAAACCGACCATTTCACTAGTACTATGTAAAACGTCTTTTGGATTGTGACATAAGAAATACATTGCTTGTTTTTGTATTGATATACTTTTTGTCTTTAAAGGAACTTGCTCGACTTTTAACAAACTAGTCAGCAGCAGAATGGATAATAACCCTTGATGAGCTTATATGCAAAATCTCTTGATAAAAAGACACGAAGAACAAACCTCTCGATATCACCTTAGTAATACAATCGATTCCAATTCCATCAATGACGAAAAGCTGACGGAAACCGACAATTTTCATTGTTCAGAAATAATAGATATTTTGAGAACACAATGGATACCTGGGAGATTCATTAACTTCTGACTCAGGTATAAACAGGTTCTTGGAGTCCAGTGGTCTATGCTAAAGATGAATTTCCACATTGAGAACCTAAAGATGTTCCAGCCTATGTCATCATTAAAGACCATTGTCACTCAGCGGAGAACCAATTGGGTAGCTGTCTACTTTCCCAACGGACTACAGTATGGAATATTTTGATTCGCATGGATTACCTCCTCTGAAAGACAATATTATCAACTTTATTAGAAGAAATGTTGTTTCGACTCGATTCAATAATGTGAGATTCCAGGATCAAATTCCAAAGCGTGTAGACAATATTGTGCGTAATTTCTTCATCAACATAGTCTTGGATTTCCCTTAGAACATTTATTGACTTGTTTTGCTCGTTACAAGTCATCTACTTTCCTAATGAACATAGTATGGAATATTTTTATTTCCTATTGATTACTTCCTCTGGAAGATGACATCATTGGTTTTATGAGAACAAAAATACGGTGCCTATCGATTCATTAATGTGAGATTACGAAGATCAGAATCGATTATGTGAAGACGATATTGTAGGTATTTTCTAAATAAATGCAGTATTGGATTTCCATTCTAATAATTAGTGACTTGCTTCAATTGCAAATACTCAAGAAATGATGATAAAATAGAAAGATGGTCTGTGAACATTATGGCTATCTTTTTTTATAGTTCAGAAGCGTAGTGTGTATTGATCGCAAAATTACATCGTATTAGATCATTCATAGTCAAGTCTGACTCCACAGTGTTAACTTTGCTAATACATTGAAGCTTAATTTGTTAGTTTATATAGTTTTTTATGTTTGAGTCAGAGAAGCGTATTGTTTTTATTATGTTCATTTTGAGATAAATGTTTTGTTTATTTTCACCCAAAACGTGTGTTAACATACTCAATCACATTCTCTCTATTGATGGCTGTAAACGAAATAATGTCGTTTATCACATTCAAGTATCATACTTAAGCATTGGTGTGAAAAGATGATATGTTTGTGTGGGATCATCCTTTTCTTTTTAGATCCAACCCTTTTTAATAGATAGTAGATGTTTGGGTTTTGGTCACGAAACAAGGTGTTTTGGATAGTGATCAAAAAGTTGGTGTTGGATATTAGGGTGTTGGGGCCAAGAGTGGCCGAGTGGTCTAAAGCGCTCTCCGTTACGGATAACTGCCATCTCACCTCTGTCTGCGTGGGTTCGAATCTAGGACTCGGCCATTGTGGGTATGTGAGAAAGCTGGCATTAACTTCTCGTTGGTCGGTGGTTCTTCCGGGTTTTTTCCCGGGTTCGTTCTTCACCATTAATACTGGCCGCCGTGCCTAGCCTATCGTGTGCTGAAAAATGGCGTTAAACCCGACAACAACAACATATTAGGATGTTGCATAGCACTCAGAAAGGTTGTGTTAGGTAGTAGGAGCTTTGATGTGTATCTGGAATATGCCTTGATGTATAATACAAAGTGTTCTGGTGTACTGTGTAATTCTTGCATGGATGTTGCTATTAGTGGTAACAGGAACTACATCATATATTTTGTGAAAATCCTATTCAGGATATTAAATTGTTCTCAGCAAGTGTTTTATCGGTTTGTAGTTCACACGAAGAAGCATTACATGTTCATAATGCTCACCTCCATCACTGGTGTCAGTATAGGCTGGCAATTGTTTGCCATTTATTTGAACCAATATTACCAACTAAAATTAAAGAATTTCAGATCACTTTGAAAGTTTTATGATGCATTGCAACATACCATTAGAGCATATTTGCAGACTAGGTAACCCCTATCTACACCTTGGCGTATCGGTCAGATATTTCTGTGCTTCGGGTCTGTGAATTTCATTGCCGCAGCATCTAATGAAAAATAAGTTGTCAAATTTGAACATTGTTCCTACACGATCGAGACAATGGGAGCACATCACTTGAATGAACTAATAAATAAGACATTTTCCACTGCCGGTCTGTGTTTATACAAATACTTTGCACTCACATATACCTGTAATGGCTTGCCAGTGGCATGTAGAGATACGTTCGATGTTAAAGTTAGCAAAGTATCCTTTTTAAGTCAATTGTCTTCACCATTTTTGGCCGATTGCAATGCACCGCTGGTACACGCTATTGGTTAGTTGTCATTATTTCCTAAGGGAGGCAACGGATGAAATGCAATATATGTCGCTAGGACAAAGCACTAAAATATCTGTTCGATCTGCCAATGTGTAGATAGGGTTATCGTATCGGAACCTTGGCTAGCGATGATGACCATTAGAGGTAATTCATCAAATTAAAGTTAGCATCTTCCCAGTTTCGTTACAGATTGGTCTAAGCTTTGCCAAACCACTTTATAAATGTTCGCTTTGTCATTATTGAAGCACCTATCTCACACACAATTAAATTCATGTCAAAGAGAGTCAGGAATGAACTTTTAAATTAATACAAATTAAAAACAAACTGGTTTTAATAAAAACTAATCTGAATTCTTAATAGTATGCGGTATGTTGGTGAGACAGCATGTGACAGATGTAATAAGATGGGCTAGCAGACACTTGCAAATGTAATACTAGTATATATATATATATATATATATATATATATATATATATATATATATATATATATATATATATATATATATATAAAGAATAGATTAAATTATGTTATGAATATAATATACAACAATGAAACAGTCTATATTTTGTGACAGATTAAACACAAAAGGTGGGTCATTCTATTTAGATGCAGCATTTCATAGTTCATTCTCTCCTGTGAAGGGATTGGCCCCCACTACTACTTACAGAACAACCATGTGGTGATGTTGAATTGTTCTACCTTAAATTGATTATTTTATTGCTAATTATAGTTTGTGATTTATTATAATACCTTAACTGTGCTCAATTTCTTATTATTTGTCACCTGGCAATTTCCAATGCTTCTTTTCGGAAACTTTTAAAAAAAAGATCTTTTCTCAGCGTTGTTGTTAAGAGATATTACCTAGAAAAAACAAGATCGTAATACCCACCTCTTCCAAAAATTTAAATATCATTTTATTCCAAAATTCTATAGAACACAAAACATGTTTTAAAGCAAATTTTACAGTTCTCTATCAAGGAGAGGCAGTATAATTCGAATTGATACACCCACCCCATTCTACAGTCCACAACAAGACCATCGCACTCTGGAACGCCGGTGGGGTTTTGCTGCCTGCTCAAAATAATATATTACTGAGTGTAACATGTCAGAAATAAATGGACAACTTACAATTTGTCCTAATTAAATCTATTAAGTCCATAATGCTTGACTTTTTCAATGCATTGTAATATTAAATCCATGAATTCAGTTATAGGTTACATACATGTACCTGCATAAAAATAGTAGTTCCGAATGATTTGACTCGGATTATCTTTTTAATGTGTTAATTCCACACATCTTGCAAACAAACAATGCATGTTATATCCATATTTTTGTGTGATTCACAGTATCTTATAAATGTTACTAACAAATGTCAAAGTTGAAAAATTTCTGATAAAGTTCTTAAATCTAGTCATTTTGATTTTGACCGATCCGTTTCCTCGACTTCGGTGTTACATACAGGTCCTGATAAAGAGACTGATCTTGGTCTCTGTAAGTAATCCTTTGATCGTGCAGTCTGTGAAATATATTAAAAGTTGAAACAGAACATGTGTCATTTGCATAGGAAGATGACAGGGAGTTAAAAGACACCGTCTGTTACTTGGCAATGAGCAAATACCAAAATTGTGGCTCGATCAAAGAAAAGTCACATGGATACACAGTGTGCTGCCAATACAACCTGAAGGAGTAAGGTCCAACATAACACAGACAGTTATAGAACTTTACTTGTCACTGAGCAAGTACATGTATTCATTTCACGGATTGATCGAAAAGATTGTCAGCTAGAAAACAATGCGAATGCTGCCTTCACAAGCAATGACCTATCGAGCTACACGCACTGGCAGAAAACTTGTGAAACATCGCTTGGGAATTAAACATATGGAAAAGGAAAATATAAAGGAAATAAAACTTTTTATTGCATGAAACACGGTGATTATACAGCGAAACACAAATGATAAGACAAACAGATTGTTAGGACAAAAATTGAAGCAATATACTTGTAAGTTAACACATATGGTACACACCATTGACAGACACTTCACTTTACAGCAGACAATATTTAACTTACCATGAAATGGATAAACACACTGCATAACGTTTACACATTTCTCAGTGGGAATGGTGACATGAAAACGTAAAAAATATTTGAATTGAAAGTAATTATGTGTACTGCAAACATCTTGAGTTTCCATCATTACTCTAGATTTACGAAAAAGATTTTTGTTTGTCATGCTTATAAGATGGCCTCTGCTCTGCTTGAATCAAATTTCTAGCAACAGAAATGTTGACTTTTAGACAAGTATATATAATAACTGGGCTATGCTGTTATGTACATCTATAATGTGTGCTTAATTTTTGTCCATGGTTGAGGGTTGGGGTTATGCCTACCCGACTTTTGTCATACTTGTAAGAAGTAAACAATATGTTTACCTGAATTTAGGTTCAAGACCTGGACTTGTTTACAGATTAGTGGGTTTTTACATAGGAAATCAATTACATTACAGGTCAAGTGAAGCTTGTACATAAAGTGGTTTAGTAAACAATTATTCATTCCTGTTTCATATCAGTGTTTCAGAATATATGATCTGAGTTTGTATTTTTTTATAGACAGAATTAGAGAAGAATTCTTTAAATTATTTATTGGAATCACAAAGTGCTATTGACATTTTGGACAAAACACAACTTTGGAATTATTGAGAACTCATTCAAAAACATTGTATATTATATCAATATGTTAAACCAGGACATTCAAGACTCTTGGTACATCAGGACATTCAAGATGATTGTAATTGATTCTGAATATTCCATGCTTTTGGACTTGTGACAAAGCATTTGGGGTTGTTTGTGATTTAATCACAAGACTGTGTCTTTTTGAATTTTCGTTTTGTATTCTAGGGAAATAATTATTAGTTAATTTTTATAAACTTGTAGGTTTTCTCTTTTTTCTGTTGCATAATTTAAGACCTTGCATCATAACAGAAATTAGGGGCTCCTCCGAAATAAGAAGTTCTTTGAAACATTAAAGACTTTAAAAATTGTCCTTATAATTTAATTGACCTTTTTCTGAATTTTCATTATCCCTAGTAAAGATTTTAATTTCACACATTTGAGAAATCATCGTGAAACCAGAAACCATTCACAATGTCATCTAAAGTAGAGAAATTCATTTTAAATCCTACCTAATAGCGATCAGAATCTATCAAATTGGAAGAGTTCATCAAGATTGCCAGACAATATGATCTTTCTGAAATGAAAGCATCTTTAACAAAGAATAGATAAAAAATATCTTGACTCCGTATTTGGTAGAACAGAAATTGCAAATGGAGAGAGAGAGAGAGAGAGAGAGAGAGAGAGAGAGAGAGAGAGAAATGCACATTTAAAGAGAGGAAAAGCAAGTGCAAATGCAGAGAGAGAGAGAGAGAGAGAGAGAACTGGCAGGCAGAGTGCGCTTCTCCCCTATACACAAAAGCTCCAGTTTTGATGTCAGCAGAACTTTCAGGTTAGTACCCCCTTTTTGAAAGAATCAGAAGCAGATCCAATATTTTACTCATTTTGAAAAATGGCTGAAAATTTTAAATAACCAAGAGACTATTGGACTTTATTATTACAAAGTGTAATTATTGACAAATACTTCATTGTCGGTACAACAAAGTGCTGATTCGGGTCTGGTTAGGGAATGTATTTTGAAAGGTGATGAGTTGATACCTGATGTATATCAACAGACGTTTAGGAATTTTAGGAAAGAAAGAGGACAAACCCATGTTGAATTTGCAGTTGAAAAAGAACAACTATTTGATAGGGACTGCTCCGGTGGTCTAGTGGTTAGATCGTCCACCTCGGATGTGGAAGGTTGTCATGATAATGTGACTGGGTGGAACATCATGCTACATGTGTGTTGCATGATGTCCCAGTGCTAGACATCACTATAAACTGCCACACTGCAGACATCCTAGCAATACGTCTGAAAAAAGCTTCATTAAAAAAATCCAAATCGCACAAATCACACAGGCTTTTTTTTATAATTTTGTTAATTTGAACACTGAATACAATAAGCGGAGAAGGAGCTGAACTAACCTGCACTTCAAAATGTTGAAAAACTAATATTAAACCAAACATTCCTTCTTCATTGTGGAATAATGTATCTGGTGCTTGTTTAGTTGTTTCAAAAAGAACATAGTGAATGATCCACCCCATTTTTATCTTCTTTATGCAATATTCCACCAACCACTACATCATTTGCATTAATAGACGTTTAAAAAGATTGAATGAAATTTGAAGCTGCTGAAAAATACTAATGCACTCTTAAGATAGGCCTTTAAGTTGCCAAAAGATTCCTGACATTTATCAGACCAATTAAACTTTCTTACTCAAAAAAAGTTTGTCAGAGGCTCTTCAGTTATGGAACAATTTGAACAAAAGTTCTGATAATATTTAAACATATGCATGACGACTGTTACTGTATTATTGAACAAGCTTTGGTAAGACGGCAACTTATTTTCTGGTTTCATTTAGAGTGAATTACGTCTGCAATTCTAGTCTTCAGATTTTTCTTGATCTTCTCCACTACAGATACGTAATGGAGTTAGTTGACAAACTCGCATTATTTTCCTATCGAAATAATATGCAACTCTTTAGTTGTAAGCTCTTTCTCCTCATGAAACTTTATCTTGTCAGACGTTCCTCTGTTGAGGCAGTCTTTGAAAACTTCGTCTTTTGTCATATCCCTTCGTTGCATTTACTTTCTCGGTCCAGGTATATTTTAAAGAAGACACAACAACAACAACAAAATTTAAAAAAAAAAATAAAATAAAATTCAAATTAAAAAAAAAATACCAATATTTCTGTCAAGCCGAATTTTTATCTGTTGTCGTATGTTAATATTCTTACATGTAAACACTGTCCGCCACCACTGGTAATTTGTGTAACATAGGCTTATGTGGATGAGAACGTGTAACGTGTATGTATATTGCGCAGTTAATCATTCTTTCAGTTATCATATTTTATTCAATTTGTGTAAGCGATTGTTCTTTCATGATCTTAATAAGGGTGTGTTAAAATTGTTCACTGTCTTACTCTAAAAGATCAGCTTTTGGCTAGTCTGCGACGTCTCAGTGCTTTACGCTTGGCAAACTGTCCTTTTGACGTGATCAACAAGCCAATAGAACTTGCATGGGCAACGGATACTTTTAGTTTCAACAATTTGCAACATTTTCTCCACATCCTTTCAAACATATGAATGATTTCAGGTCGATTTTAAATCTTTACATTTCTATGGTTGATTAAAAAACCCAGCAACTTTATACACAAATTTATCATAATCTGGTTTGAACCTCTTTTCCCCACAAATTGTATTTCTGTTTTCAGGAATCGTGTTATATTAACCTGGCAGTGCTGATGAATTATGTAAGTTGTGCCGTAAATTTAGCAGAACACAAATTTTGGTTAAATTTTCACATGAAATATGTAAGGGGCCATCCATTTAGTACGTACGCCAAAATCTGGCAAAGCTTTACCCCTCCCTGTACACATGCGTACTCTTCTACACACCCCCCACCTGCGTACGTACGCTTGACGCACCCCCACCCCGATTCTATAGAACTGCCTATACTTACTCCATGCAGAAACCTTAAAGAATTAATAATATTAACGTGTTTAATAAAACCGATAGTCCACCGATGTTGAATGTGTGGCTGCATAAAAAAAAAAGCTACGTAACTTTAAACAGTTTGTCTAATGTTTGCTAAAATTCAAACGCCGACTGAACCCAGTCGAACAGGTTACGTATCAGACAAATCATTAGACAGCTCAACTGGATTCGTATTTAGTGAACACTGGATGTTTCCTAAATTCGTCACTGTCTAGGTCAACTGAATCACTGTCCTGATTAACTGAATCACAAACTTGTTCAACAGATTTCTCATAAATTTTATTATTTTATTTTTTTTTACACAACGGTCAATATAAACTTGCTCATTTTTTATTTTTACATCATCTGAAGCATCTGTTATATCAAAATATCGCTCGATTGATTTATATTTTTTCCTCCACACACTACACATAACTGGGTCTTGCCTTTAATCCCAACTCCACCAACCAAGCAAGGTCTCGGTCCAGCGTTTCTTCGTCGAATACTATATGCGTGAATTCGACAATAATCACCACGACAGGACTTTTCACATGATGTTGCTGATCCAATCATCAACCATTTACAAGTGATTTTTGTTGGAGACATTTACATAGCATCAACTATTGTTTAAATGAAAACGTTCTTTTCAAGGAATTGGAATTGCATAGTATGGGCCAGTGTGACGAAGCTAGAATACTACAGCAACAATAACAGGATCACACAGGGAACAAGATCATATTACCAAAATCGAAAACATATTTAAATCTCATCAAAATATATACAATATCACTAGAAGCACCAGAGTTTGTAAGGTTGTCTATGACTGAGCCGTCAACATAAATATTTGAATCAAAGAGATTAACCGAGGATAAGAAATAAATACCATTTATAGAACCAACAATGAATAAAACATTTGCTCATAAAATAATACATCATCTGCAGGGCAAGAAGATGTATTTGTTCAGGATAAAAGTTATAGCTGAGCCACAAACACCATATGGATCACAGTGGATCATACGTGATAAACTGGATCCGGTAAAACAATCAACACCAGCATCAGTAGTCATACTGGACAAAAATACCAAACCAGGCACATTTATCAAGATAGATAACACCTACAACACGAACGTTTATCCTGCTACAGCTGTTGTTTATGCAATTTATCGTTTGAATGAACCAGACATAGCTGCTCTTGCTTCGATGAAAACAGGCTCGCTAAATTGCGTGGCTGAACGTGTCAGAGAACATTTTGTAAACTCCAAACGTGAAAATGGACTTACAGAAAGAAGAATTAAAATAATAGCACAGTGGGGAAAACTATATTATCAACGAACTTAAGATAGACGATGTGGTTATTTTAGAGAAAAAACATTGAGTTTCCAATAATTATAAAAACAATCATAAACAAGATTTTGTGCAATTATGATGAATACCGGAGTAAGGGTGTTCCAATAATTTTATATTATCACAGTTTATATGCTAGGACCGGCTCGGTGACAAAATTTCCAAGGAAGAGGATTTTATGACGATGATATCTACGAAGACATCTATAACATAAGTAAGCTTGACCCTGTATCAGTCTGGTCATTTCAGGGGGATTATTCTGAGTCTGCTGAATCAACATTTGATATGTTTATGTTACCGTCTGAAGTTATTTATCGAAATGAATCACTCCAACAAAATATGAAATAAATTTTTGTAAAAAGATATAACAATAACAACGATGAATTACCTAAAAACTGTTTTTCTACGTCGTCTGTTGCTGTGCATATACGTACTCCCCCGAAAAAAATCAGGCCGACCAACTCCAAAAGAATTTCTTGATGTATCAAAATCTTACTTAGCGCTTTGCAGTGGTTGTCTCTGGAACACAAACTATAATCCATTCGATATGATTTCTGTTGACAACATCGCTGCTTATCCGAAGGTTTTTCTTGGACTTGGCAAGTGTCATCGTTATTTTGAACGATTCGTCTACCCAACACACGGAATGACTAGAGTTGCAATAAACAGTCCGATACCAAATTTCGATCCTACTGAATTTTCCGAGATTGAATAATTCGAGTGTGCAGCGAGTATTTGTCCGGTTATACCAATTTGGTTTGGTAGACACTTTAATAAACCGGATACAAATGCGAATCTCAACGACTTTTGCGCAAAATATCAGCGTGGTTGGGCTCCAATAGTGTTATTACGATACGTGCTCGATGCTAAGATTCTCACATCGTTAACGGTAACCTCTGCGATAATTTCGTACAAACGTTAGAAACAAGTTTGGTTACATCAAGACAATAAATATATTTGCAGAATTTTTTTGGGGGGGATAAATTTACTCAGTGTTCATCACGTCGTTGTACAAGATTAATCAAGGGGCCCCGAGTGGCCGAGTGGTCTAAAGCGCTGTCCGTTACGGATCACTGCCATCTCACCTCTGTCTGCGTGGGTTCGAGTCTCGGTGGGTATGTGAGAAAGCTTGCCAGTAGCTTCTCGTGGGTCGGTGGTTCTTTCCGGGGTTTTCCTGGGTTCTTCCTCCACTATTAATACTGGCCGCCATGTATAGCCTATCGTGTGCTGAAAAAATGGCGTTAAACCCTACAACAACAACAACAACAAGATTAATCATGGATTTAGCATATTTAGATTTTGTCATCAAGGACACAGTGGCAGAAGGTATATTGATGTCACGGTGAAATTCAACAATAGACGATGGTATATGTATTGGCACGATCATTAGCTACTGCGACGGGAATTCTCCTCAGTTTACTCATTTGAGAAAATCAATGCTCGCATACTCATCAATAAACCTATTATCGATAATAAACATATTTCCGAATGACGTTGTTAGAGTCGCCACGGATTCTTTTTATAATAGTCGTTGTAAAATGGAGCTTCTTGAGTCATTTATCAAAGAATACACCTGTGGTGGCAACTGGGGATCTTGACGAATAAAAGTCCAACAAATGAGTAAACATTCTGCATCCGCTGACGTAAAACACCTACAGTTTATTATCGCATCGATAATTTATCACAGATTTCATCGGCTCCGTCACTAAACGATCCAATCATGAGACATCGTACAGTCTACCTGAATGCTCCAGGTGATTCTGTTATAGGCATCGTCGAGTGCGTTATTAGATTTACAGAAATCGTCTACGTGATATTGACAATACACTGTGATACATGACGACCACCACCTGTTGGATTGTTATTATGTCGGAGAATATATATAGGGCTTTTATTTTTTCTCATGCCTCAACAATCTTCGGAAGATATTCGTCAGCTATATCAATGATAGCTTGCTTCATCTTATTAGAATCATGCCCGGATATTCTGAGAATACTCTCATCTTCTAAGGTAATCTTAAACTGATCATAAAATATTTTTGAGGAGCGAGGTTGTTCTCAAATATGGTTGCTTCATGAATATAGGTTGCTAACTGTAAAGCATTGACACTCACACTTCTTAGACAATTCATTTCAAAATCGATCCTTGATCAAGGAGATTATTTAGGATTGTGCCAGTGCAATTTCAAGTGACCGACCTTTCAGAGCTGGAAAACCAATACCAAATTCTGGCTGTGTTGATGTTGCTGATATTGTAGTAGTCAACGGTGTTGTGTTAACGATGATCTGTGTCATTCATGTGGTTATTTCTTCGGTCATTATTATCTATACGGCGGATTCTAAATGTGACGTTGGCATCGTTGGCAACGGTGTGTTGTGGTTCTTGTGATACCGATAATAAATAACCCTTATCTTAGCAAATTCATTGTCTGATATTGCACCGTCGTTTAACCCCACTGGCTGTATCGATGGTATATTTATACACGCATATGTCGCAGTATAAGTTATTTCCGTGTGCTCGTTCAATTTTTTTTTACTGGCACCTGTAGATATTTTTTCGCGATAATATTGAGTATAACAGCTACACCGACAACAACAGCGACGCCGATTCCAACCAAGGGCGATATCATGTGGTCGCTGATAACGTACCGATTAATGTCGTTGTTACAGCGACTGACGTGGAAACGACATATACAATATTGTTCATGATGATGATTCGTCTGCGATACTATTTTTTGTTTTTGTTTTATCATGTGCTCGTCTATGATTTCTT
This sequence comes from Sinohyriopsis cumingii, assembly GCA_028554795.2. NCBI lineage: Eukaryota > Metazoa > Mollusca > Bivalvia > Unionida > Unionidae > Sinohyriopsis > Sinohyriopsis cumingii. The sequence continues at coordinate 366,187 of JAPYKE020000126.1, read as the reverse complement.
GCAGCAATTCCATGCACACGCTTGATAATACCGAAAGGATTGTGTGGAATTCAGTATGTGTTACACTAAGAATCAATTTAGATGTCTTCGCGATGAATTTCAGACAGTAGTAGTATACCTCTGGCTCAAAGATATTATCCTTTGGTCCCAATATGAATATTGCCTCATTATTCTGTTCTGTCATGAATGTCATATTTCCGGAAGAAGGTTCGGAGCCATAACTCAAAGAAAAGTTTGGAACTACCATAAATTGCTTAGGGCTAAGCAGGGTTAACCTGTACATCCCAGAAACATCAGTAGTATGTTTGATGGATTTGTTATCTTTTGTCCATATTCCTGATCCAGACGCCACTGTGTCTTCCACGTTGATGATCGGAGTCGGGTGAATTACACCATCGGCAATGTTTTTGATTTTTTCGAGTTAGTATTAAACGAAATGATTCTTGAGTTGATGTTGGTGAGCTTATTATTAATAATTTCGACTGTTGTTTTAACGTTAACTTGATGAACAAGTTGTGTGTGAATTTCAGAGAACTTGAAGTTGATGACCGTTGGATTTCCAAAGAAATTATCTAAGGTTCAATTTATGTTTCTACGAAAATTTGCAAAAGCTGTTACAAGATTAGTATAAGCAGATCTGAACAGTGTCATTCCATCATTGATTGTCATTAAAAGGTCATTATCGGGATGCTGCTGTTGTCTACGTATTTCTTCATTGCAGCGTCATCGTTTGATTCTGGATCTCTCCAATAAGCAATTACATTTCCGCTCATGTTGAGATTGCCAGTCATTGCATCGCCGGCTTTAGCAACGCATCTCCTGATCTCAGTTCTGATCTGGCGTTGTTGTTTCCATGTTTTGTTTTTTTTTTTGTTTGTTGCCACGTCATCGTTTGATTTTGGTTCTCTCACATTGATAATTGTATTTCTCCTCATATTGAGATCGCCATACATTGTCTCCAATTCGTCGAATACGTCAAGAAATCTCTCCAAAGATTGGTAATACTGAATTCCTCGATTCTTGAATTTTACCGGTTTTAGTAAACACTATTAAATTATCTTCGGTCGCGCCTGGAACTCGGAAAATGATATCTGTCAACGGGATATTGCTCATCTTTAACCGTCTTTGCTGATCCTGATAAACAACAACGTCATTTGTGTCAACATCGGCGAGACGTAAAGAACAGCAAGTTCCTCTCGTGTTCCGATTTGGATACATCAATGTCATCCTTGGACATGGTTTTAGCAGATCTTCTGTAAATATCTACCATTATTAACCATTAACCTGTTTGAAACTACGTGAGGTATACTTATGCACAACTTTATGCGCCAGTGCTGATGACATCTGACATGGTGTTAAGTACAGCAAGTATTTCTGGACCGCATATTGTTGGATCCATTATTGTCTGTGTTGGTAATGTTGACTAAAAGATTGATATGTCACCGGCCGTGCCACTATAGCGTAATAATTCTGTTGGTGGTGCCAATATATACGAATCAAATTAAACAGCTTCACGTGGGTCAGCTGCGTATGCAACCTAGTGAGTACCAGGGATGAATCTTCCATCGAAATTTATGATACCTGTTTCAACACGATTTGGTTTTACAGGTAATTGATCATGCATGAAAACACCTCTGAACAGCATCAAGTAAATCCATATTGGACATGGGAAACTTTAGTGAAACATTCCCGGCTGTCTCAGACTTTGCCCATATCGCGTTCCTGGTAATCTTAGGCGGCTTTCCTTCTTTGGAGGTGTTTATGCCGTGTCTTGTTGATTGTTTCACTGCGATACCGTTAGCTGTCCCAACGGCACCTAGCGCAGCTGCTTTTGCAACAACTTAAGCAGCTTCTGAAATTAACGCTGTTACTGCCGCTTGAAACGGAAATATACCCCCGGTTTTTGTTGTGTGGTTGATTGTATTCGCATAAAAATCAACTCTCACACCAGTGATTGATTTCTTGGTGTTGTTGTAGTGTTTAAGTTGACCTTCAGTCAACGATAATGTATTTATGCCCTGTAACACCGCTGATTTCTGAATTATTTTTGCCCCAGAATTCTTCTTCGATGTTGACTGAAGTTTCTTTAATATGACCATATGTCAGAGTAACACTGGCTTTATATGACATTATAACATCATTAATGATCTAATTACATCTTTTCTACGGGCACATCAATGACTCTCATTCGTCCACCTTCAAGCAACATTGTTTTGTCTGACAGTAAAACAGCGATTGCTTTGTAACCATGAGGATCAGCAGGTATATCATTAACACTTGCTCGCACTTGAATATCAACGATATATTGACTGAACAAATCCAGATATTCCAGTGAGAAATAATAGATTGGATATAGCTTTGAGAAATCACGCTGAGATATCTGCAAACCAGAATCAACATTCTGATAAAGCCCCATAAATCACATCAATGATATGCCTGTGCTACTTTGTTTTGCTTAAAATTCAGTATTCATTCTTCGGATGGTTCCTGATGTCCATTTATCCTCAGAGAAATCGTAGACACAGCTAATCTATCAAACATCATCGGGTTTCTTTTTCGATTTTCTAATCTTATGTTACCTTGTTACCTTGCTTCGGCGGGCAGGAAATACCTGGATGTGTATTGGACTTGTTCGATTCGCCCTTGGTTTAGACCAACGAGCAAAGACAATTATTAAATATCTCGACGAACAAAGACATGTTCTTATAATAAAAGTTATCGTTGAGGTAGACGACGGTGACGTAACCTGGATTATCCGTGACAAAAACGACCCTGTTCGAGAATCACATCACGCTGGAGCTGTTGTAAGTTAAGTAAAAATTCCAAACCAGGAATACTGACTGGTATTGACAAACCCTATTATAAATGAGCATATCCTCTGACAGCAGTTACTTATGCGATATATCTAGTGAATGATAATCCTAGCATTAATAATCTTTTACCAATGAAAATTTCTCGTTTAAATTGTGTAGATGAAAGAGTTACAGAACAGTTCACAAATGCGAAACGTAGAAATGGTTTAACTGATCTGAGACACACAAAAAATAAATGAGTGGGCGGATTGTGTCCTTAAAAATGGAGCTACGATGAGTTGGAAAAGAAATTTAAATTTCCAATAAGGTTGAAGACACTAACCGGAGAGATTTTGTACGAATCAAAATATAAATCAAATGTAGCTTCGATATAGATCATTGATCATAACGCACAGACGTGGACTTCGGACATAACAATATATCCACGAAATCGAACTGTTCAATTTTATGACGATTATAATGATCGATTTTATCAAAATATCAATAAGAGCGACCATGTATCTGTGCGGTTGTTTCAAAGTTCCAAATATGATTATTATGATCAGTTTGTACTACCTAATGGAGATATTTATCCTGTAGAATCTTTTCATGACGAAATGAAAAATCTTGCGTTGAAATATACCGATGATGTTGAACGATTCCTTGGTAATTGTTTTACTGTTCCATTAGTTGCTCGTCAGTTTGCTCAGGAGAAAAATTCATGGAAACCGACAAGATCGGAATTTCTTGAAGATATACAACGCAGTTGTGTCGAATACGGACACGGCGGGTTGTGGAATACTAAATACGATTATAGGGATGTTATCTCCGTTGATATGGTTGCTATTATCTTGGAAGCTTTCTTGGAATGGGAGAGCGTTCTGAGTATTTTAAGCGATTTGGATATCCAACACAAGAAAGGACCAGAGTTGCAATAAATAGATCTTAACCAAATTTCGATTTAACTGGATTTGAATCTATTGAATCGTTGAAATTTGCATTGTGCCTTCATCCGATTGTCTTTGTTTGGTTTGGTCGTCATTTTGGCGAACGCGGTTGGGCTCCATTGATGGCTCCAATAAGCGCAATCCTGATGCGGAAATTTTAACATCGTTAACCGTAAGTGAAGCAATAATATTGTATCGTCCACAGAAACAAGTCTGGTTGCTTGCCGTTGAGAGATATATTCTCGGTGAGATCTTTGAGCGCAATCCTGATGCTGTAGAATACGAAACTAAACTTGCAAAAGATCTTGGCAGAAACATAATTGGTAAATTTACCCAAGGAGGTTCATGTGATCACAAACTACATTGCACAAGATTAATCATCGATGATGCTGCACTTGATTTCATAACTGCTAATACAACAGAGAAAGGCACATTTATTAAGTCGGAACAATGCTTACTTATCGGATGGAACTAAATCTGGAACAAGTGTTAGCTATGTTGATAGCGATTCACCACAGTTTGCTCATTTAAGATCTTTGATGCTCGCGTACGTTTCTATAAATTTATTATCGATGATAAACAGATTTCCTGATACCTCTATTAGAGTTACCACAGATTCATTTTATATGAATGCAAAACATGCGGATTTGTTAAAGATTGGTACCGATGCAACATGGAGCGAATGAAGAATAAAAAGAGAATAAATACTCAGTTATTATGAATCCGCCGACGTTGAATCTAAGGATATATATCATAAAAATAGTCGAATGTCACAACCATCATCAGCACCGTCGGCATATGATCCTGTGGCCAGACATAAAACCGTTTATCTTAACGGGTGTGGTCGTTGTGGTAAAACAACACGTGCAATGGAATTATTCCTAAACCATGGTTCAGGGAATCATGACATGGTTGTTTTGACGCCCACACATAGTCCCGCCAGAAAAATGAATGAGCGAAAAGTTAAATCTCATACTTTCACAGCTTCTTTAGATGGAAAGGAGATGCATGGACTCTTGAATGAATGGGTGAGAAATATATCCCTAAGATCATTATTTGGCATGAAATATGCACGGTATCTCGGGATGTATTAAAAATGTTATTTGATTGGTTATTGGCTTGAAATACTGCTGTTATCACGTGTGGCGATCATGGTCAACCACCAAATTTTGTTGGATCATCTCCGCATGAATGACTGAAAACATTCTTAGATTATTATAAGGAGATAATTGATGATCACCGGGCGCTTGATTCAACGCTGAAAGAGTTCAAGAAGTTAATCAGACTACAACCAGATAAAATTCAATATTAAAAAAATGCGTGAAGTAATTCCAGAAACTCAAATGAATGATTTTTGGAATATGTAGAGACCAAGTGATGTGATGGTTGCAAGTAGAAAGATAGCTCGTGATACACTTCAACAGTAATTATTTATGTTACATAAAGAAATGTTTTCAGATTTACCTGTGCCATTTTGTTATCGCCCAGCAGATACACATAAATAAAATATTGATGTTGAGATTTCTGGAATTAATGAGAAACAAAAACTTGTATTAAATGATATTGTTTTAATTCTGATTGATGCTGTTGAGAAAGCATTTGACGCCAAACAATCGTGCTTAACTTTAGGATATGCAAAAATGATTGATTCATTGCAAGGATTAACAATCAGCCATACAAATATTTGGATTGTCGATGATCGTATTGAATGGTCGAACCTAGCTTATTTAGCAGTATCGAGAGTCAGGAGAATGTCCCAGCTACGGAATTTTTTTTCTGAAGTTATTCACGATAACTGCGATATTGTAGATAATAATCCAATTACAAAAAATTTGGCTAATTATCAGCGGTGTGATAGAAAAAAATAATCGCAAATTCGATATTGATGTTGAATTTATCATGACGGTGAAACAACGACAAAATAATCATTGTGCGAGCTGCAACAGAATAACGTTGTGGAAGTATTCTCCTAGTGACGTAAACAATTGACCGTGGATAGAATTATTAGCAGTCTCGGCCACACACGAGAAAATGTGATGCTGACCTGTCTTGTGTGTAATCGACGTAGAGGCTCTGGAGACCTTCTAGTGAATCATCCTTCACAAAGTGAAGGCGGCGGTAGTTGAGTATCTTCAGGGATTACTTGTAGCTGTTCACGTACAAATCGACGTTGAGGAGCGGTTGAATCTAATCTGTAGATTTCAGGTCTATCCGTGGATCTTTTCTGGGTTACCGGTTCAAGAAGGTCATTGAGCGGGTCTTCATGTTTACATTTAGAAATCACATTTTGATGCGCATTTCGAGTCGAAATGTGGGATATTATTGTACACTTTATGAATATCACTTTCCTTGATTAAAATGCACATGAAAATGTGATTTTTAAATGTCAACATTAAGACCCACTACTTAACCTTCTTGTACCAGTAACCCAGAAAATCCGATTTACCATGTATCTTATAGAATCATACAAATACATACATCATATAAAAGATGGAAATGTATACTTTAAAACAATACAGCATTTTAATCCAAGTTTCCAATTTTGCAAGCAGTTGTCCCACACATACAAAATCGTCTAAGAACATAAATTCTCAATAAATTCCCCGGCGTATAGTCCATTTCTAAATTCATCATCAACAAAACGTTGTAAACACATTACATCCAATTCATTGTTGTTTCTCTTCCACGTATTAGCTTTTTTTTAAAAATCAGATGTTGAACTTCACTCTTTTACAAGATCGGTTTAGTTTGCTTAATATCTCTTGCCATTTATTGGCAGTTTTACCTTGAAGTTTTACATCCAGTTATAAACCTGACCTAATTATTCGACTAAACTGCTGACAGAAAGTCCAAAGCAATGCGTTTCGATTCTATAGCCCGATGGATAAATATTACATCTTTTCAATGCTGTGTGCAGAATAGGCCGACATATCGCGAGTCAGGAAAACACGGGGGTGGTATCCCCTGTGTCCAAAAGTAATATTATTTTGAACAGAATATTTTGGTGGCAATTGCCTCTTTTCAAATGGTAAACATTGCTGTATTTTATTTTCGTCAATCGGTCGAATTCTGTTTGCGTTTTGCTTCAATATTGGAGAGGGAAATCTTAGGTGCGCAGAAATGCCCGACAGCATTGTATATTACATACGTAACAGTACTCCTAATAAATATAATATTGTTTTATGATTAATTAACAGATTTATCTAAGATCATGTGGTACGATTTAACCAAATACACCCAAATATAACCAAATACTGCCCAAATACACCAAAATACTGCCAAAACTACGCTCAAATACTGTCCAGAAACAAGCACGTGATACATTTACTACGAAATAATGTTTTTAATTCATTGCAAAGTTAAATTCTGGGTTAATATGATGTACGTTAAATTACTAAAGCAATTATAAATTCTTTGTACGAAACGTAAGGAACATCTCCAGTTACTATTTGCTCGGAAATTATTACCTATTTGCACCGAACACTGTAACGAATTATCTTGACTATTCAATAAAGCAGTTTGTCAAAACAGTGGAATAGGATCATTATTTGTATTTTAAAAAATTACCTCATTTAAAACATCTGCAGAAAGTTCCTTGTCATTATACATTTTATATGTTCATATGACAAGTACTAGAAAAACTAAATGCGCAAAGGCAGTGCAGAGACGTTATATATTTACAATACTGGAAACTATTTACAGCTGACACAAAAGTAAGACATAGAAATGTTTGATTTGTCTATATGTTGATCGTTATAGTTCTTTTCTTTACTTATTTAAATATTTGCAAATGGGGAAATTACTTTTCTCTTCTTTTTTCGTATTGACCATGAAATCTCCTCTTCATTCTAAACATATATAATTAAATGTTGAAAGAATGAATAGGACACACAAAGATATTGAATTTATACCAATAAAAACTGTTTACTGTTGATACAACAATAAAGGTATAGGGTAGTAAAGTGCTACTGTAATCAGATTGACACGTGTTATCGCGTGTTACAATCGCAAGTAGCCGAGTACATACGCGCTACCTCAGTTAGCATTGCGACACTTCAAAGACAGTTCAAATGATTTTCAACAATAAATATGTAAAAATGTAAGCTGTCTCATGCTGTTAGTTTGGCAAAATGGTCTTGCGAGACAGCCTAACCAATATACTCGTTGAAAAGCCACGAGGTTGACTCTAAAGCTCTTCGGACGGGGCAGCGCACATTTGTCGACTGATTTGTATATAAACTGAATATGTATCGTATTTAGATGCAAAGAAAAGAAAATTAAACTAATTCTATTATATCCTTTTTTATAATCAATTTATCTTTTATCATGTTAGTGCCATGTGTAAATGTTGAAAGAAAAGAATTAAAGAGATTTTAATTTTTTTTTTATTCACTTTGTTTATATGTAAACAATAGTTTTGATATTCTGTATCAATTTATTCATTTGTCATCTCTTTATACTTACGCATTTTAAATTATGGATTCTTGTATTAATATCTAAATAATATGCATTGGGAAATCAAAAGTACTTTCATGCATGTAAGACAGATAGGTATTAATTTCAAAATTGAGTGACTTTAAAAGTAGGGTCCACGTACCTAATCCCGGGTAGACAAACGTGTAGCAAATTCTTAACAAGCTATACTAAAGAAAATAGTCCGGTATAATACTATCCGATAACCTTTTTGAATTTTCTTTGCATGTCTTTGCATGTGTTTACTTTTATGACCAATATTGCTCTAATTGATCACATCTTTCTTTTAGAATTAGAATCAATTTTCTGCACACACACACACACACACACACACACACACACACATATATATATATATATATATATATATATATATATATATATATATATATATTCTGCTGAAGCAATTAAGCGAAACCGGTCACATTCTACGTGTTGGTGTTTTTTTAATATATTTTACTTTATCATTGAACATTATGTGTGTGTGTGTGTGTGTGTGTGATCAAATTCTAATTCTTTTTTGGAGAAATAGACATCAAAAAACTAAAATAAAAAATTTGACCACACAAACGCCAGTCTAGACACAGAAACTATATAGCAGACAAAACATAGCATATACATAGCAAACATGGAAGATCGTTGGCCACGATCACTGGAAATAGGAATCATCTAATGTAATTAACCACATACATAGTTCAAAGCATATAACAAGTTATAAATTTTACAAAACAAAGTTATCAAGTACTGGGAGAGGAGGAAATAAGGGTCCTGTATATACAGGAACCTCAGAGAACGACTCATCCAAGCAAGTAGCAAATTAAGAGAAACCATCGCAACAAAAAACGTTCATATAAATACTTTTTTTTTTCTTCAAACAACCTTTAGATTGTTTACGGGAAGAAAAAACCTACATAAATATCAGAGGGTGGGAACACGAAGAAATAAAAGTCTTTGAATGTTTCGAACAAAGAACCATGGGGGGGGGGGGGGGCACTCGAGGCCAATAGCTAATTTATCTAGATGTCGAAGCTGTGCCCACAAATAAAAATTAAAATCATTCTAGAATATAGATGTCTGTAATTAAGTATGAAATTTAAGGACATACACGTCATCCCGGACTCTGTCGATATTTTCCAGGTAAATGGCAATTAGAAATGTTCGTTACGTTTCAAATTGCTTTAGTAATTCAGCGTATTTCATTTTGATCCAGAACTTAAATTTGCAATCAATTTAAAAATCCCTTTAGTTGTAAATGTATCACGTGTTTGTTTCTGGACAGTATTTGAAAGTATTTGGGCAGTATTTGGGTATATTTGGGTGTATTTTGGTAAATCGTGCCGCCGAAGATCATGTGTTTTGGATACGGGGATATTTGGTACTGGTACGGGTTACACTTCTGTAGTCATGCAAGCAGCGGTGTAGTGTTAAATTTTGACCCTCGTTGAATTAAATAAATATGTCAATTGAATTACTACTAAAATTTAGTTAGTGTAGACTTTTTGTTCTCATAAAGTATTTGTGTCAATTTGTATCAAAGGACGATAATACCGTATATGTGTTGACTGTATATCAATTCTTTTCAAAAAGACCATCTATTCAGTTTAATTTTCGAATGTGTGGATGAAACCAGACATGGGATATATACTTCCTGTTTCGATTTAGAAGTCAAGAAAACCAAGGGGATTCACCTCCAAAGTTCCCCCTTCGTATGCGCTTCAAAAATAGATCAGTTGTAAGTGTCTTCCTAGCTATTAGCTTTTGCTATACACTGTTCTGATTAGAATAAAAAGATTTAGCTATTTGGGTATGATACATACCTGTTTACTGGCGTTTCAAACGCACTCGTTTATGAAATAAGAATAACTATTGACAACACGAGTCTCATTTATGGTGAAAGTCATGCAGATCATGTACGCGTTCGGTACAGGGGTGGATGAAGGCTCACTGGTGCCCTAAACACTAACAAATCTTGGTGCCCTCCTCCTTTCCACGTACACCTGGGAAGATAACCCTAGGGTGCACCATGATCAAGAAACAGAACATAAATCATTATGATCAATTTGCACTAGTTTTATCAATTTTTTTTTTACAAATCTTCATTCGTTTTTTTTCTTCTTTTCACCCTTTTCTCAACTTTGTGGTGCCCCCTTTGGCCCTGGTGCCCTAAGCACGTGCTTAGTCTGCTTAATGGTTAATACGCCCCTGGTTCGGTACAAGCTATTTCAGTAACGGGTGTACTTTTTAAGAATTTTATTATACATACTTTTAAATGGCGTTTATTCACTTTATTTAGATTCTTCCTTTTCCTTTCGAAGGCCATTGGTTAAACACGTACAGCAGAACTCAATAAAGTACATGGACATTTTTGGACAAAGCGAACTTAAAGGTGTGATCAGACCCGATTGAATGTCAAGCACTGTAATGCCACAATGAAAACTAAGCATTTTGAAAATAATGTCATGTTGACAGGTGTGAAACAATTCATTGATATATTGATGCATCAATACTTTTCTGTAACGATTCACGTATGGATACAAGAGACGGATAATCGATAAAAAAATGACATACCATATGCAAGTTATTTTAGTCTTCAGCAGTCTTGAATAATTATTATTAGTTTGCTTTATTAATTTTGAAAATTAGAATTTATCTGAAACAGCAACTGCAGTCACAGGCACTCATTTTTATTAATAAAAATGAAAAAAAATACTATTGAGAATACTCGCTGCCATCTATAAATTAACACAAAATGACATGGTTCATAATTAGTGCCCCCCCCATTCCAGGCTAATTATCTTAACTCAGCTGCATGTTCAGCATATACTGTACATTCCAAACTTGTTCCACATGTATAATGAAGCACTTTACAGATCATTTAATAACCAATTTTACGCGATTTTTCAGCCTTGAATTATATTATGTCTCAGATCTAGGAGATGCTTAATTACGCATATTTGGACAGAACCTTTTTTATCTGGATTGCGGAAAATCACCCATGCAGGAGTTCTCCATATGGACCTTATTTTGTTGCAACAGAAAACTTTTGCGGCACAATAAATATGTTCTAATCACTATGAAAAATGGAATGATACTTTTATTTAAGTTTGCTGCTGACTTCCTTTGATCAAAGTTCGTTGGCTTGCTTTGTTGAGGTGCATGTGTTATTGAAGGTGCTGCTAAAGGCTCTCTTTGAAGGACCAAGCAAATACTTATTTATTACTGCTGTGGCAACATTAAATAATTAAACAACATTGAGACAGACTTTGTTTTTATTTGCTTGTTTTATTTATCAGTGCTTCAAAGTTAATCGGTTTTCTTTGAAGTTGCAAGAAAACTATTTTTTCTGGTACATTTGTTTATAAAACTGCAGTCGTCTGGTTGACTGTAGTCATTTCCTATTCCCACCGTCAGAGATGGTTGATTATAGCTAGTCAGTTACATGGCTATTTTGGTTGTATTACAGCATACAGTACGAAGGCTAAACATTAGCACAGGCAGATTATGATATAACAGTGCAATGTTATGGTGGTTTGTCAATATGAAGCAAGGATTTGTTTATGCAACAATTAATTCCAGTGCATTTTTATATCCAAGTTTGCGGGTACCTTTCATTGTACCTTTGCATTTCTCCACTCCAAATCCAAGGCTGTATATACAGGTTTTATCAGCCAAAAATGTTGTCACCAAAACTATCACCAGCTAGTATATTTGTTGCTAAAAAGGAAAAAAATCACAATTTGTGACATTGGCAAAGCCCGGCGCAATCCCTGTTATTGTGTTCATTTCTGATTGTAGCCAAATAAATATTGCATGTGACCTCAAAATCAAGACATGTCGAGAATTGGACAAAATGCCTTTTGCAAATTTGGATAATAATTTGGAGTTCAAAGAAAAGCTGATGAAGATTTTAATGAGATTCATAACTGTGCTAAAGTTGATAGAACTGATATTTTGGATGGGATAGTAACCAAGCGTAAGAAAGTGCATGACGCCTGGCTTAGTGTTTGGAATAAAAACTTTACATGGATTTACAAAATTCATTCTGATGGACAAACAAGAGTTAAATGCCAGTGGTGTAAAGAATGTGGAAAATTAAACTCAATGGCAACCACTGGTTCTTCTGATCTGCAAAGTTCCACATTTTCTAGGCATGAGACATCTTGAGACCACCTATTTGCTAGGTAGTTATAAAATCATTGAAATTCACACTGACAGATGCCTGTACAACTCTGCTTCAAGAGTATATAGATTTCCAGACTTTGCAGTCCAGGCTGTGATTGTGTTGGTGTCACCAGTGACATCCATGGCATGCAGGAGAGGCTTCAGTCTGCAGAACAAAATCAAGATGAAGGGAAGGTCCAGAATAAAACATGAGACTTTAACACAAATGATGCGAGTCAAAGAAGAGGGACCCGGTGTGGAGGAATATGATCCAAAGCCAAGCATCAGAAAATTTTGTGAAATGTGACATAGACAAAAGCGAACTTTATTGTAGTTAAAGAATATGATAATTGTACATGATATAAATTTTAATATATATTTTTTGTATAGAATAATAAATAATTGCAAATAAATAAAACTGACAAAGTTGGTCTATTTATTCCTGGCATTTTAATGGACATTTAGCCATTTCAACATGCTTCTGGGAGGGGACTGCAACTTTTGCTGGTGGGACTCCTATTTTTACCAAGTTAGGAGTCCTGGACTCCTAGTTTTAAAATCCTAGTGAGACCTCTGATGTCTGCTTGGGCTGATTTGAAAGCTGCACTACCTGTGTGTCGCAAAGTGAAATCTGTCACAGTGAATTCTCATTGGTGGTTATTGCTTGTTCCAGTTTAAGTTAAACAATAACCACCAATCAGAAATTAGTGTAGCTTATTCCCTGTGTGACAAATGGGAAGTATTGGTAAAGCGACAGAAACTTTGTGCAGAAGTCATTAATTGATATGTAAAGTACTTTAAACAGAGATGGTGTCATGTGTGTGAATAGGTGAATCATGCAAAATTTGAAAGAATTTGCAAACTTGGAGAACATTGATGTTTGAGAACTCCCACAAATTAATTGAAAGCCCTGCATATGAAAATGTGCTCAGAGAAGTATACAACATTTTTTTAGGCTAACCATTCTTGTTGGGACATCTATTTTTCAGGTAGGCAACTGTTTATACATCTGGGTTCTTCAAGCATGACATTAATGGTTGTTACACTAAATTTGATTGGCACATGGTCAGCCCAGGAATAAGCATTATTATGGAGTAGTGTGAACCTTTCATGAAGGCTGTTTAACAAATGTGTGTTGGAAAATACAGGCTACCTAGAAAACCCAAAATGTCTGATTCCTGGTGTGGTTCATTATGATTTCGTTTGGCAGATACTGGCTGATGGTAGGGATGAAAGCAATAATTTTAAAGTTATGAGGCATATCAGATTATTGGAGCTGAGAAAGTGTTAATGGAGATACCAGAGAGTGATTTTTAACCTGAAAATGGTATTAAATACAAGTCAGATTTACATGTTTGATGGACAAAAAAAACTGGCATGATGGTCATTCTCTCTTTCAGCAGCATTTCGAAATGTAGAAAGGGCAGAATACTGAGCCTAATTAAAATACAAACAATTTGAAAGTATAAAAATCAGTTTTTACTTTTTATCAATAAATTTAGCCCTGAAGAGCATATGCTACAAAACCATTTGTTAATATGAAGGTTAAAATAAACCGAATAAATAAGGGTAAAAAAATGAAATTAACAAGTAAAGATATTTGAATACCTCTGTCTGCACAAGCATTGACTATGGCTTTGAAAGACTAAAAACCCAAATAGATCATTATGGAATAGATAAGAAATCTGGCATAACAGTCATTAAACTACTGATTCAACAAAGTTTATGTTAGTGAAAAATCCTACTTTGGAGCAGATCTATGCACAATAATATCTATGAGCACTGGAAAATTGTACATAACAGTTATAAACTCACACAATTCATTCAGGGGTCCCTCAAGGCTCAGTTTTGGGCCCTCTCATCTTCCTTATCTATATCAATGATCTACCATTAAATAATAAATCCACAAATGCAGATTTGTTTGCAGATGATGTAACCTTGTATACATCTAGTTCTGATACTGAAGTTATCCAAATGAGATTGAACTCAGACCTTATTAGAGTCCAAAACTGGGCACCACAAAATAGGATGGTAATTAATGAAGGTGAAACAAAATGTATGACGTTGGGGATGTCACAAAAGCTACACAAGTCAGGGAAACCAGAACTATCTCTTGCAATAAATAATCATCCATTAGAAAATGTCAAACATGAAAAGCTGTATGTGTGTCTGTAGAAAATAATTTATTATGGGATGATGATATTGATAAACTTTGTAAAACACTGTCATCCAAAATTACCCTACTCAGCTGAATCAAGAAATATTTACCTATGGAAACTCAAAATCTATACTACAGGTCATATATTCTTCCAACAATGGATTATTGCTCAAATGTATGGGAAAACTGTGCTAAATCTGAGCTTGACAGGATTTATGAACTTCAGAAACGAGCAGCACGTGTAATTTTAGATGCATCTATTGATCATCCCTCAAAAGCATTATTTACAGAACTCAAATGCTTCACACTATATGACAGGATAGATTTTCACAGGGCAGTTCTTTTATATAAATGTCTACATGGAACTGCACCAGGGTATCTTTAGGACTTATTCAGGCCTTTTTCAACACAATACCAGTTGAGATCAATATCACATGGAAACCTTCTAGCACCAGAACTAAGAACAGAGCAATTTAAAAAGAGCTTCCAATACCCTGGTACAGTTCAGTGGAACAAGTTTCCACTACATGTAAAATCTGCTGACAGTATTAGAGTATTTAAGAAGAGATATCATGAGCATGTATGTGTTTCTAATAGATAATGGAATTTATTATTTTAATATTAAACATGTTAAAATAAAGAGTAATTATTGCTATCTTCATATAATGTACATTGTTATACTCTCCTTAAGAGGGCTCAAGGGAGAATAGTCCTTGACTAATAAGTCACCCTCTATAAATAAAGCATTATGATTATTATTATTATATAAATCCAGCTGTTGTTAGTCCACATTGGAAAATGTTACACAATGATGTTATTTAGGCAGGATGACCTCAACTCCTAAAACAAATATCAGGGTTGATATCTTACATTGTAGGACTAACAAAGTTGCAGCATGTTTATAATTTCACAATGTAGCATTGTCCCATATGTTTCTGACCTACATGATTACATTACATTACATTTTTAAGCTAAATCTATTATCACACAATATTTAGACTTTGCTTTCTAAGAATTGTATTTTTTCGTTAATCTGTTTGCCAAATTTTTTATGAAAACAGACAGTCTATTGAAGTTTTATTTCCTAGACACATCAATGTCTGTCTTTATATGTTTACTTACAGTTTCAAACTGATTTTATAAAGAAAATAACACAAACACATCAGTTAAAATCTGTCACAACTTCTTGGCTACAGTGAGGGAGCAGCTGAAAAGTCATAAACTACTGTCACTAATTGTACATCTAAAAAAAAATCACATGGCAAAGTTGTGTTTGCTTTTCTAACAGAAAAAGGTGAAGTTTACATTTTTTAGGCAACTTGGTCACTCACCTAGCCTGGTAGTGCCACCCCTGAGAAAGAATGTTCTATGTAAGTAATTGGTAAATTTCCCATGGGGGATATTTAGCAGCTACCTATATAGTAACCAAATTTACCCTGCCAAGTTCACTATACCTATCACATGTACTTTGTTCCAAATTCTTATTTTTAGAACTTCACCTCCAAAATTTTAAAAAAATCTCATTTTTTAATATGGACTGCCCTACAAAGAAACCCTTTTCCCAGAAAAATTTCCCTTTGTATGAACTATATTTTTCTATGCAGAAAGAATGTTCTGTATAGGTAATTGGAAATATTTACCAAGTACCTGTATTGTACCTTCTGTCTCCATATATGAACTTGATAGTCAGCTTAAAAGGAAGTTTTTTCTGGGTATAGACATTTTCCAGGAAGTTGAATCTGGGTTTTTCCACTCCAATATTTAACGCATGCGCAATCAACGTAGGGCAACTTTTAATAATAATGACCTTATTTAAAGAGGGTAACACAATTAGCTAAGAACTATCTACCTTGAGGCCCTCATACAAAGGAATTTATTTATTTTAGCGATTGTCATGAACATAGTGTATGTCATGAAGAAAGTTTCAAATAAATTTTTTAAGGTTTGACATCTGTTGTTGTTGTTGTTGGGCTTAATGCCATTTTTCAGCACATGATAGGCAGCCAGTATTAATGGTGGAGGAAGAACCAGGGAAAACCCTGGAAAGAACCACCGACCCACAAGAAGCTACTGGCAAGCTTTCTCACATACCCACATTGGCTGAATCCGAGACTTGAAACACCGCAGACAGAGGTGAGATGGCAGTGATCCGTAATGGAGAGCGCTTTAGACCACTCAGCCACTTGGGGCCCCTTCGACATCTGTACACCCTTCACAGAAATAGTGTTTAAAAATCATGAATAAATAGTTCAGTAACCTGCCTAAAACAGAAAAGTAGACATGAGCACAAAAAGCATCACAGAGGACCAGGGCAGCGAAAAGGATTTGTGGGCCCTAGGAAAAATTATCCAATAGGCCCCAATGAATCATAAATATAAACAACGGTGGACCCCCTGACCATTGTGGTCTTGAGGAATTTGTTCTACTCTGTCCGTGGTCCTGGATAGGACTTACAAAGTTGTATGACCATTTCTGAAAGGAAAGGGGTTGGTGGACAAATTTTTGCATGTGACCAGAATTACAATTTGTACAAATCTACGTGTATTTAGATGACTCTTCAAGACCATATACTTGCGAAAACATGAGGACTTACAACTCTCTTTGTTACATATAATTAATTTCATAGCGAATGCATACAGGTGAACACAGCATTATCAATGCTAGCATAATCAGATCCCAAGCCCAATCCGGGAAGCGACACGAGTTACACATAGCTGATAGTACTGTAGGAACTGGCCATTGCAAATGTATCGCAGGATGAGTTAACTCATCATTATCATCCATATTTTTTCACGGAATTAGCAAACTAAGGAAAGAGAGAGAGAGAAAAAATAAATTTCTTAGCCAGTCGAATGTATCATAAGCAGTTTTGGGATTCACATTCATTCCCATTTAATTTATTAACTAAACGGCAAATCTTTGAGGAATCGGCTTAATATGTGATGTGCTGCCTTTGGTGTTCATTGTTTGCTGCTAATTAGACAAGTTAACTTGTTTATTTTGGGATTATTCGTTACCATGCATTCATATGAGGGGGGGACGGAGTTTAGATGAGAATCACGATGCAGTAACATAAAGCAATAGATACTCATTCATTGTTAAAAATACTTGATGAAAACATGCAGTTCAACTCTTATACTTGTGTACTGGCACATTATTGTTTACTACTATTTGTGGCGATCTATAATGACAAATGTTCTATTCATGCAAGAAGTGTTGGTCACTCAAGTTGCCCTACGTCAAATGTGCATGACCGTTCCGGATGTGGCTATTGGATAGGTTTGGCCAGCTAAAAATAGTATTTGAAAATGATCTATAAGGTTTTTTTGGTTGGGAGGAATGGGTGGTACATAAGAATATGAGGCTTGGTATTTAGGGGGGTGGGGGAGGTTCTAACAATTTTGGACTTTTAACTAACTGACTGATTTCAGTTACAATTAGCTCATGGATGAATCTCCAGATATACATGTCAGCACTGTACATATGGTGGTCTCCAAGCAATGCAGTGATTTTCTTGTAATAGCCATTGGCCTTGCTGATGAGAATAATTTTACCTGGCACTATCCATAAAACTAAAAAAAACAAACAAAAATCAAGTGTTAATCAGAATAATCAGTATATCAGTGCATGGATACTTTTTCTATATTGATGTCCATATCAATGCAAAAAGTGAAGAATCAATACAAAGTCACTTACCCCTCTGTTGAAGTTACTTTAATCTCAATCAGTCATGAATGATTATTAGTTGTTTGTTCTTTTTATCCTTTAAGCTGAGAATTCATCTGAGACAGCTGTCACAGGCATATGCATTCATTTTTGTTGAATAAAAAAAAACAAAAGCAATTGATTATACCCACTTGCCTTCTACAATAAAAACAGGTCATTATTTGCTCCCCCTGCCAATTGCATGCTAATTATTTCATTCTATCAACATAGCAGGTAATAACATTTCAATATAATCAAGACAATGCTGATTTGTTCTTCATGTATTATTTGCATATTTTGCTGATCATTTGATAGCCAGTTTTATGCAAAGCTTCTTACTTGCTTCATATCTTGTCTACTTGGAGTGAATGTCATGGCTACACTTTCTGTGTGTGATGCAGTGAAACATGTTAATTTCAATTCTGATTGGTGGTTACTCTTTGATTAATTCCAGAGAATAACAATAACCATCAAGGAGAACTAAGTGTAGCTTATTCACTGCGTGATACAATGGAAGCATTGCATCAAAACTAGACTCAAATAGATGCAAAGCAACAGATACTCTTCACACAAAAGTGGCTATTAAAGGGTCTGTAAAGTACTTAAGTTGTCAATGGCAGCAAGTTGGAATTTCTCCTTTAAGATTGATATATGTAATAAGGTGGAGCTCTACAGTTTTGTATTTTGCATAGGGTTAGGATTTTAAAGAAAAGAATTTCCCCAGCTTTCTTCACTGGTTATACTTGTTATTTAAAAAAGACCTTGTATATCTTAGGTATAATGCAAAGAACCTTTAATTCCCTTTATTTTGGTGTATGATTGATGGGTGTACTATGGGTTATAGAGTATACAGCTTGGCCTTACTTCAGATGTGCACCTTTCAAAAAAGTGCTAGCTCTACTTGGTCATTTTCACTTCCTGAACTTCAGAGGTAAATTGTATAAAAAAGAGAAGATAACATTTTTTTACATTTTATATATTTGGTAATTCATTCATTGCACTTTCAGCAGCTGGTATTGTCTGGTCTGGCAAAATTCATTTTCCCTATTTTAATAGCTGCTATGTATAGTGTACTTTAGACTAATTCAGGCTGATTTTTTAACACAAGGGAGCAGTCATTTTAGTTAGCAGTGTGCTTAAATCATGTAAAATTTCCAAAAGTACAGTATCCAGAAGAAATATCATCCACATTACATTAATGTAGCATAGAGGTATGCCAACATTCTCTCCACTGTGCATGTTTTAAATGCGAACTACTTCACCTTACATACGTCACTCTCTCAAAAGTACATATTATCTGGTGAGTGCCCCCTAAGCAACTTGCCATGTTGATGAGATAAAACAAAATAGCAAGGGAGCCGATTCCAAACAGCATGAGCTATTGTCACCTTGTCAATTTGTAGAAGACAAGTGGGTATAGTCAATAAATTCCTTTTTCACTGAGAAATGAGTTCCTATGGCCATGGTATTTGATTGGCATCTACAATGTGAAAGACCTGGTTGTTAGACACCTCGGTTCCTACTCATGGATTTGGTCTAGATAAGAGTTTCCTTGCACAAAGAAATTGTACTGTTTCTTCTGTTTTGATTCGATAAGACTGTAATGCCTTCCAGATTTAAGTCAAGACATGAACAATAAGATGTTTTTAAAGCATTCATGCAGTGCAAAGCAATGGGCATGATGACCCAGAGAAGTCATGCATCTGATCAAATGGAGTAGCCTGATGTATTACCTAAAAGGTTGAATTAAAGCCACGGACAAAAAACGGGTAGTCTGTATTGAAGTACTATTTTCTGCTTGTCAGTGATGAGTATGGCTTAAATATAGATAAGTCTTTGCCAGTAATTTGCATATTTGCAATACAGCCAAGGTGTCAACGCATATAAAACAGCAACACCCTACAACTGACAGACCTTCATAAGATGAATGACTCTGAGTCTGGAAACACAACTTTAACAAGTTTATTAAAAAGATCTGTCATGAGGAATTGTAAATTGTGCACTGCCACTAAAGTTAACCAAGTCTCTGCAAGTGCCACTCATCCATTTTTGATCCAGTCTCAGACAAGGCCTGCAAAGTGGGAGTGTTTACTATAGAAGTATGCAATGGTGTCTACATGTACGAGGTGATATATTTTTTTAAAATCCACTTTGCATGAAAATCAGGTTCTTTGCTACTTGTTTACACACACTTAAACACAAATTTCCAAGCATTGCTGAACTTGTAATTTTTCGTAGCCAGATGGGTTTTTTTAAATTGAGAGGAAGCACCTGTTTCTGTGTTTTGATATAAATTGATCAAAACAACATAAATCTGCCCTCAAAATATTCCTCTTAAAAAATCATTACAGAGTACCTAAGTGTTTCTGCTAAAATCATATTTTGGTTGGTCTCTCTTTCTTATCTGTCCTCCACCAATGGTCACTCAAGTTTTAATCACGGATTCAAAAGGCATCATGGACTATTTTTTTTACAACAGTAGGCTGATCAATTTACAGCTTGTTATTTAAATTTTTTAAATTGATGACGCAGCTTCATTGATGCACCAGTCACTGCTATGGTGGAATAATTTGTCAGTCCACAGTAGACTTGTTTTTGCTGGATTCTGTAAAGTGTGGATATAATGTATAAAAATAAAAATAAATTCTTCTTCTCTTTTTCAGTTTTGAAAAATCTTTTAATTTTTGACATTGTAGATTTCAACTATAAAATGATACATGCAGTAGATGACCTTTACAACAGTATTTTTTTCCTACCACCAGTAGAATCACATGTAAAGACATACCTAATTCATTACACAGGCTGCTTGTATTAAGATGTGATTTCCTGGATAAAACGAACAGTACAGTAAAAACTGTTATGAGCAACCTCTGCTATGAGCGACCACCTGTCATTTTTGACCACAATCGTGTGGCACAGATCGATTTTATTATTTAAACACTCTTGTGAGTGACCACCTGCTGAACGCCACCAGCAACCACAATGTCTTGGCAAAATATGCATTTTGACACTGCTATGAATGACTGCATTGCAAAAACCTTTATTTAATCTCTGTAACAATGACCAGTCATACCATTCTAAAAAAATTAGCTGGCTACCAGTATCTAAAATTGTGTACTAGGTATTTCTTATAGGGTTTTATAGTTTCATTTGTAAACCAGACCAAAGTACATGCAGATTATTCCCTTGTCTGATTCCATGCTTCATGTGCTCCTCCTATTGTTCTCCGCTATTCGTATATGTTTCTGGATGAGATAATTGTTTCTTTTTATTTCATTAATTGTTAGAATATGCTGAAGCGGTCAATCGGTCATGGGTTTGAACCCCAGCAGAGTCATACCAAAGACTTACAAAAATGGTACTAACAGCTACCTTGCTTGGCACTCAGCATTAAGAGGTTAGTGTTAGGACTGGTTGGCCTGGAGTCATGATAATGTTACTGGGTGGGACATCATGCTACGTGTCTGCGGCATGATGCCCCAGTGCTAGACATCACTATAAACTGCCACACTACAGACATCGTAGCGATATGACTGAATTTTTTTTAAAAGCTATGTTAAAAATCCTAATCACACACACACACACACACACACACACACACACACACACACACACATGTTCTATTATGATAATTATGTTCAACATAATACATATCATGATAGTATTGCATCTTTTATCATGATAATTGTTTTCTATATGTTTCATAAGGATTGAATTCTGTATATGTATCACAATAATTGATTTCAGTGTGATATCTATCACCATAATTGCATTCAATGTCATATCCATCACCAGAGTTGCATTCTATGTAGTATCTATCACCATAATTACATTCTGTGTGATATCTATGACCATAATTGCATTCTATGTGATATCTATCACCATAATTGCATTCAATGTCATATCCATCACCAGAGTTGCATTCTATGTAGTATCTATCACCATAATTGCATTCTGTGTGATATCTGTGACCATAATTGCATTTCTGTGTGATATCTATGACCATAATTGCATTCTGTGTGATATCTATGACCATAATTGCATTTCTGTGTGATATCTATGACCATAATTGCATTCTATGTGATATATATGACCATAATTGCATTCTGTGTGATGTCTATGACCATAATTGCATTCTATGTGATATTGATTATTGTGTTCTAGATGGTATGTATCACAATAAAAGTGTTCAATATGATATAGTCTAGCACTGGGGCATCATACTAGAGACATGAAGCATCATGTCCCACCCATTCATATTATTCTCACACTAGGCCGACCAGTCCTAACACTAACCTCTAATTGGTGAGCACCAAGCAAAGCAGCTGCTAGTACCATTATTATAAGTCTTTGGTATGACTCGGTCAGGGTTCGAAACCAGGACCTTCCGCATCTGAGGTGGATGCTCTATCCACTTAGGCCACTGGAGCAGTGTGTCACATATATAAACAAAAAAATGTGTCCATTTTTGCACAGTAAGCTACACTTGCATCAGTTTGTAAATCCATTGTTGGATATGCTTGATGTCTGGAACAAATGAAAACTTATGTATTTTCCAATTCTTTCTGTCTTTATTTTAAATGTTTACTAGATACTGATTAGAAAATAAAATGCTTTAAAAACACATTTATTATTACAATGCATTAAAAAGGTGTACCCAGCACATGGTAACAAGAAGTGAAACTGGACCCTAAGTATAAGCCCCAGTATTCTGTCATCATAATATTTAACAATTAAAAAATTATTTATGACAGTTTTCTGTCAATATAAAAAATGTGAGCCATTCTGATGATTATATTTAGTATCTGTTACTTACTTTATTTAATGTAATCTTGTTGTATTACGGAGGAAATGTAATCTTGTTGTATTACAGAGGAAATGTAATCTTGTATTACAGAGGACATGTAATCTTGTTGTATTAAAGAGGAAATGTAATCTTCTTGTATTGCAGAGGAAATGTAATCTTGTCATATTACAGAGGAAATGTAATCTTCTCATATTACAGAGGAAATGTAATCTTGTTGTATTACAGAGGAAATGTAATCTTTTTGTATTACAGAGGAAATGTAATCTTGTTGTGTTACAGAGGAAATTTAATCTTTTTGTATTAAAGAGATGTAATCTTGTTGTATTACAGAGGAAATGTAATCTTGTCATATTACAGAGGAAATGTAAGATTGTTGTATTACAGAGGAAATGTAATCTTGTCATATTACAGAGGAAATGTAAGATTATTGTATTACAGAGGAAATGTAATCTTGTTGTATTACAGAGGAAACGTAATATTGTTGTATTAGAGAGGAAATGTAATCTTGTTGTATTACAGAGGAAATGTAATATTGTTGTATTACAGAGGAAACATAATATTGTTGTATTACAGAGGAAATGCAATCTTGTTGTATTACAGAGGAAATGTAATATTGTTGTATTACAGAGGAAATGTAATCTTGTCATATTACAGAGGAAATGTAATCTTGTTGTATTACAGAGGAAATGTAATCTTGTTGTATTACAGAGGAAATGTAATATTGTTGTATTACAGAGGAAACGTAATCTTGTCATATTACAGAGGAATGAATGAACAGGACAGAGAGACCTTAAGGAAGAACAGAGTCAACTTGAGAGATAACATAGCAGATCCAGATTCGGTCAATGAACTTCTTTTTGAGCGAGATGTATTTACAGAGGCCATGAAACAAGAAGTTGAGGTAAGACTGTAATTTTTGCTCTACTTTGCATAGACTAGAAGACCATATGAGATGGCCTATTGTCCATCATCTGTCAGCCATCTATCCATGGGCACAAGTTTGTTATTGCTACTACTCCTAAATTATTGGGAGGATTGCCGTAAATCTTTACAAACACATTCCTGAAAATGTTGCCACTAGGAAATACAATATGGCCACTTCCTTTTTAATGCTACTTCTCCCATATGAGTTGTTTTATTAACATGAGATGTTTTGTTAAAGTCTTCTTGCAATTTAAAATGGTAAACTTGTCTGCATTTGCAACAAGCACAATGAAGGAAATAAAGGCATACCGCTGTGTAACTTGTATGTACTGTGACTGGCGTTGCATTATAAGGGGAAAAGCACACTGTCTAAAAGAAACAGCTGATCTAAATGGCTGCTTCCATGAGCATAAGAAATGAGCTTGAACTAGTCCAAAGCACACTCATTTAAGCAGTTATTAAGACAGGGAAATTAATTTATCTAGAGTAAATGATACTAGCTTCCAAATGTGCAATAAATGAGTTATAAAATATATATAAAATAAATAGAAGAAAAGATACAGGCTAGTGATTATTTTTCCCAATTTACCTCAGATCTCTAGGTAGTGGAGAGAACAACACAGCTAGCAGTCTTTGAAAGGTGCACATCCGAAGTGATGCAAATCTGTATACTCTCCAACCCAAATTGAATCATATACCAGAATAAAGGGGATTAACAACACTTATATACATGGTCCGTGTGTTATTTTTTAAAAGATAACAGGAATACCAGTGGGGAAATTTAGGGAAATTCTTTCTTTTTGTAAATTCAGACCCAGTGCAAATTATGAAACTGTTGAGCATAACCTATTGCTACCCACCCCCAAATGGATGGTCATATCAACATGGGGTTTTCACCAATATGATATCTAATAGGTCCTAAATGAAAGTAGTGCCAATCCTACACACTGGCAGCCATGGGTTCTCAAGCTGTGGTATGCAGACCACGGATGGTCCACAAGCTCCATTCAGGTGGTCCATGGAAAGGCTGCAGTAGTTACCTATCGGGTACACGCAACATTACAGTAGATCATTAAGTAGTCCACCAAGTCTCTAAGCAATGTTAAAATGATCAGCGAAAATAAAAAACTTAACAACCACTGATCTAGAAAACCATTTTTTCTCTTAAGAATATCAGAGATGGTTTCGAAATACAGTATTTAGAATAAAAACATTTTGGATTCTTGCAAATTCTTTGCAGTCAGTAGAGCGTCAGCCAGAGTTATTTTCCCAGAAATTTTGTATCTTATCAGGACAAGCACCTGGCTGGTATGATCGTGATATTTCTTCAGAAACACGTGTTATCATCATAGAGTTAAAGATTTCTAACAACGATGTATAAAAGAAGTACATACATTTATATTAGTGGTTAAGGCAAAGTTTTGTCGCAAAGTATTCGAGATGACTCTGTGTCCATGTTTCTTGACAAACTCTCAATCCTGTTCATTGTAGAAAATTACCTGAAGGTGACCCCAGAAAATTGTAGATAATTTATTACTGGATGTTCAAACAGATGTAAAACTACCCGAATCCTATAATTAGGTAGATTATTGAGGATAGATATTTAATGAGTCAAAACAGTGATGTGTTTTCAATTAATCTTGATGTAATAACTAATATAGTAAATCCATTAAAAATAATATATCAATGTGTTTATAATTTTATTTCTTCATCGAATCAATGTACGAGAGCAAAAGGTTTCTTCAGAAGTTTAAAGTGGTTTTTTTACCTCCTGTAAACACAGTTGACATCAGTGCAGCTTGTCTGTAGGTTGACTGATGAGGGTACAATTCTTCATTGTGGGCTTAATTTTAGTGGGAAATAATAAAAACAATCTAGGCTACAGCTGCCCATGTAGTAATATTACTCTATTTTTAGGTGACATTGTAAAACTGCTTTTGTGATAACCAAAACCTGATGTAATAACTATACTGCATTGCTAATTACCAAACCCATGTAAAACAAATTACTATATTCCCAGAGAACAATTCTTCACTGAGTTTGTGATCTCCAAACCCTGCTGTAATAAGAGCACTACATAATGGTAAACACAAAAATCATGTAGTAATGTTTCCCTATTTCCATGTGAAAATGTACCACTCATTTTGTGACCTCCAAAATCCTGTAGTAACAACACTACATTGGTAATCACAGAACCCATGTAGTAATATTACCCTGTTTCCAAGGTAACAGTGTATTGCTGATTATGCAATCTCCAAACCTGATGTAGTAATAATACTACATTGCCTCAAATCCATGTAGTAGCATGAGTCCTATAATTTTCCAGGCGAGAGTGGAACACTGATTTTGTCTTCACAAAAACCCAATGGAGTAATTTTGCTACAAGGATAAAGTTTAATGATATGCATTAATGATTTTTGTTAATATAGTAACATGATGACATTGTTACTCCTGAAACCCATCTTGTAGTGATATTTCTTGCTGCTTTACTTCTTTGTTAATATCTAACACTTGCAGTAATACTACCGGATTTCAAACGTAATAGTTCAGTACCATTGTTTTGATCTTCAAAACCATTAGTTGGTACTAGATGTATTACTACAAGTCCAAAATTTACTGCTTTGCCATAATATTACTTGTTAAGGAAGCATTTCTACACTGTAGACCTATCCGATCTGCTGTCAAATTTTAAGTTCACACATAAAAGGCATTGGCTTTGTGCCCAAGGTGGATTCTATCAAGGGTGCTGACATGGTTGTGTAGGACACTTTTTTGAACTGCTCTAGAGGGCTTCATTGGTTCACCTCTCATGTAAGACCCGCTTCCTACTCGCATTATTGAAGGCAGGCAGAATTAGCAAGCTGACCTGATCTACCTGCAGTACCAACAGGATCTGACAGCATAAATCATGACTGCCATTGCTTTCATTGCCAAGAACAGGCTTACGTTGAATGGAGTCGGACTTTTGTTGTGAAATCCCTGTCTGCTTTGGACTCTTCATCTCAGGGTTGTCTACTGGACCCTAGTGTGATTTTGAAGTGGTACCTAAAAAGGACTGAGCTGGTGCATCAAGGGATATCATGCCTCTTCTTACCCTACATAGGGAAAGGATGATATATCAGCATAATCAGACACTTTAAAATGGATGACTCATTCTGCATATCGGGAAATAATCTTAAATCAAATGAATTTGCCACTCATTGAGGCCATTGTAGTTTGCAGTTGCCACATGTGTTGCATTTGAGTGGCGCTGTCTAACTGACATTATCCATGCAATCCAGGGATGGAGTTCACTTCCTCCAGCTTTTATTTCAGAGATCTTTCATCCCAAAAGGTTCAGCTCAACCTGTTAGGACCTATAGCTGTGGTCATTTGACAGCTTCATAAGGACATGGCTTCACAACTTAAGCTGGATTTGCAGAAGAGAAAATTTATCCCTTTCAAAGTCACTCACTGACTGATGGAGTCTATTCTATTGTCAGGTTATCTAGAAACTGTCTTACATACTGCAGGGACCAGAGATGGTATGTCTCTCCGGGGTAGGGGCATGTGACTCCCAACACCTTTAACCTATTTCTCCTAAGGTATATTGATCATATAATGATTTTGAAGAAGAAACCAATTATGTTTGCAAAATATGTTTCTTTAGTAATGCTTGCCCGATCATAATACATACACCCTTCCTGCCTAACTGCAGTTATATCCATATGGCAAGATTGCCTGACACTCCAATAGTAACTGAAGTAGTCACAGGATTTGATGCCATGTATGAAGGGTAGATCACCCTAACTCTTACCAATGTGGATAGATAGCTTTTAGCTTTTTACCTAAAATGGCATCGCTTGGGAAGGCTGGATTTCAAGGTAGTAGTAGTTTTTCTAAGGTATTTTCATCAGGTAAGTATTACATGTATTTACTGAACATATTTTACTGGGAAAAAATTGGTTTCTTATAATGTTTTGAAACTAAACTAAAATGGTGCTGATTTGACGGCCAACGTATAGCTGTCTTGAAAATCACATTTTCACTGCTCTTCTTAAATGGAAAGTCATTTTGACATGAAGGTTTTCATCAGAAGAGTTTTATGGTGTCTGCTTGGTCCTAAAAAGAAAATGACTAACCCACAGTATGGTTAGCGTAGTGGTTATCTTGAAAATATTTTGTATCTGTCTCTGTTCCTTTAAAATGAATGGCTGTATCAACATATTTTAGTAGATCCTAAATGAAAATGGTGCTGGTTGTACAACCATTTTGGCCACCACAATAGTTCATCTTGAAAATCTTTTTGTCATTACTCCTGCTGAATGGATGATCAGTTTTCACCAAAAGACTTCTAGTGATGCCTGCAGTATCCTAATTATATGAAAATGGTACCAAGCTGTATCCTAATTATATGAAAATGGTACCAAGCTGTATCCTAATTATATGAAAATGGTACCAAGCTGTATCCTAATTATATAAAAATGGTACCAAGCTGTATCCTAAATATATGAAAATGGTACCAAGCTGTATCCTAAATATATGAAAATGGTACCAAGCTGTATCCTTAATATATGCAAATGGTACCAAGCTGTATCCTAAATATATGAAAATGGTACCAAGCTGTATCCTAAATATATGAAAATGGTACCAAGCTGTATCCTAATTATATGAAAATGGTACCAAGCTGATCAGATACAGTATGTGCACTAAAGCAGCTAGTATGAAAATCTTGTTATTGCTGAAGAGATGGTTTCAACACTCAGCAGTAAAAAGGAAGAAATGGTCTTATCTTGATTTCCTGGAAATTCCTATTGCCAAGTAGAACATCAGTCCATTTGAGGCACTCATGTTTTTGCATTCAGGGCAAATTTGCCCTAAATAATGCCAGTTCTACAATATTGTCTGTTATAGAAACAAGAGCAATACACTGGCTTGTATTGTAAATCTTCTCCTTGTAGTTCTTCAGAAATTACCAGTCTTGTTTGTCTTGCCAGACAATACATGACAGACATTATAGCAGTAACTTTCTTGACAGTAGCATATCTATCACAGCTATCATAGCAGTCACTTTATTGACAGTAGCATATCTATCACAGGCATTAAAGCAGTCACTTTATTGACAGTAGCATATCTATCACAGACATTATAGCAGTCACTTTATTGACAGTAGCATATCTATCACAGCTATCATAGCAGTAACTTTCTTGACAGTAGCATATCTATCACAGCTATCATAGCAGTCACTTTATTGACAGTAGCATATCTATCACAGGCATTATATCAGTCACTTTATTGACAGTAGCATATCTATTACACAGGCATTATAGCAGTCACTTTATTGACAGTAGCATCCTTGGTGCCAAAGGAAATTAAGTTTTGGTCATTCTTTCAAATTTCTAGAGAAATGGGACTTGGAGGGAAACAGTAGTAACAATTAGGGTTGAATCTGGATGATAATACATGTAGCAAAAGTTTTTTTTTACTGCACACAAGGGTCTTGTATATATGATTCAGTAACAAGATGGAGGCACAAGAGTGAAATTGACGTGCATTGAATTAACCTTCATATGATAATGTCTGTTTCAGTGAAAAATTAAATTGCTTCAAATGACATTCAAGAATTTTAGGATGTTCATTGGAAAATGATAGGATTTTTCATGGTTGATCATTCATTTTCCTTCTTCTTCATAAATGAGACTTCTTCCAGACTGGAATATCATGAACTTGAAACATTTACACATAACATGATTGCATGTAAATATCTTATTTGTGTCTAGATATTGTGATTGCATCAGGCATTATTTGTTCATGGTATTGTTTAGCTATAACTTTTTTTTCCATTTTAATATTATCTGATTTTTCTTGCTTCATTAGGCAGAGACAACTAATATTAAGAAGATACAGAAAATACTGGATATTGTTCCCAGGCGAGGCAGACAAGCCTTTGAAAAGTTTTACCAGATTTTAATAGACACAACAAATTATGATGCAGCTGCTTTTCTGAGACCAACCCCAACTGTTGAGGAACTTCCACATGGTAGATTGATTTCTAAATTGTATACACTCACCATAAGGCAGAATATATTTTGTTATGATATTGTTCACCTGTTCACTACTAATTTTGTTTCTTAACATCAGTCTGAGTTGTCTGAACCTTTAGTATTCTCACACCATCCTGTTTCTTTGTACCCCAAATGGATTTGAACAACAGAAGGCATCATGGATATAAATGATGCACAGAACTTTGTCATTTTATTCATTGATTTATAAGTTCTAACCTGATTGTTGCCAGTGGGTCCCAGACTCTGTCAACTTCTTGGTATTCTGAATCCAATGGGAGATGTTTAGCAACAGTCATCATATTTGCATGGGTCAGTCTGTGTTTTCAAGCAACAGATGTGATGTAATTCACCATCTTTGAAAATCTCAATAATTCCATAAATTTTGGATTTATATTTCTTTGAATGCATGTACACAAGAGTTCATCCTATTTATCTGTTCAATTTGTTTAAGAAGTATTAAAACTTGACATTGCAAATATTGGACACAGACAACACCCTTTTAACCGAAATAGGCTATTCTAGAAACAAGAAGTAAACAGTCTGTTTGCTTGTTTACTTCAGGAGCTTCTGTTTGTGTTGAAAGTCCAATAATATGACATTGTTAGGGACCCCTTGACGATAATCTGGTTAGAAATTATAAACCAGTGAATGAAAGGACTAAGTTTTATGCATTTTTGTAGCCTTGATGCTTTCCTTTTTAAAATTGGTAGAGGGGTACAAACAAACAGGAGGTGTGGGAATACTACTCCAAAATTTGTATATGGCATGCACTTGGTGTAAGGAAGAATCCTAAAATTTGTGAAGTCAAAAGGTCAGTGATCAAAGTCACCTTGGCTGAAAAAAGAAAAACTGTTTCCAGACAATAACGTGAGTTGTTCATAACCTATAGTTACCAATCTCTGAGTAAGAAGAAAGCTGTTAATTTGGGGGTTCTGAAGGTTAAAGGACAAACTGAAAGAATGTTCTCACAACAACTCAAGTTCTCCACCAGTGTTTCACCTGGGAACAGCAAACTATGAACAGTGTCTCCCCTTGTCCACAAATAAGGTATGCAAAAACATTTAAAGAAATAAATCATTTTTTCCATTACAAGTAATGATAAAAAAGTGCAATTTGAGGAACATACCAACCTCATGTTGATACAACCTTAGCTGGAAACCATGTTCCACCATTTACATATACCATACTCTGTGGATGACTTACCACATGGATTAATAAGGAACCCTATCAGTTCTGGGTGAAAATGTCAAAGGTCAAATTCATTGTCGCAGAAAGAAGAACTGTTCTGCACAGTAACTTGGGTAAGGTACCATTGAAAGTTACCAGAATTCAAAAGTCAAGAAAGAAAAAAAATGGTTTCTGTCCAAAATTTTCAGTAATTCAGTAATTGACCATGTCCCATCACTGATGTTTGTGGATGACTTGTTCACTTTTTTCAAAATGAAGCCTATTGATTTTGGGTTCAAAAGGTCATGGTCACAATGATTGAAAGATACTCAATCTTGTAACTTAATAGCTTTGGTTTAAGACCATGTACATTGATCAAAATATTTGGGAACAGCATGTACTTAAGGTGTGGAAGATGACTATTGATTTTATGGTCAAAGGTCCAGGCCATTTTGGCTCCAAGAACAATTGATTTTGAAGAATGAATTTTGCTCTGGAGTAAGTTCCTTGGCCAAATTTGTTGTTGATGGCTTGAAATTAGAGTAACAAAGAGTGATAACAAACTAGATTCTGTGGCCAAAGGTCAGAGTTCATGATCATCATAAGTGAAATACAAAAATAATGGATTCTGCACATTGAGTTTAGTTCAAGACCATATACCTTGACCAAATATCATGATCCATGAGACCAACTGGTCAGTAATTTCCAGAGTCAACCGTGCTCTGAGCATGCGGGTATAAAGGACCATTAAACACCATATTTGGGTATATAATGTGCCATTGACAGTGCTCCTGATTAATTTTAACCAACTTTTGACATAGAATCAGATTAGTTTAATTTTGTATGCTAGCCATAAAGGAGAGGATATTATGCTGTCCATCCTTCTGTCCAGGTGTATGTCTATTACCAATTTTGTTTTCACACATTATCTCGGGTTGTCCACCATTCGTAACTTCTAAACAGTGTGGATAGCTAGCACTTGCATTAAGGAAGAACCCAGGTCAAAGGTTATTGTAACTGAAATAAGAAATGTGGTTTTTTCTCAGAAGCATAAGTTCATGCATAACATAACCGTACCAGATATTATGGATAGCTTGAAAAATGGGGTAAGGAAGAAAGTTATTGAATTTGGTATCCTATGGTCTGATTTAAAGGCCAGTGCAAGTAAAACTTGAAAAATATTCTCTGCACAATTATTGACCATTTACCCTATTAATTTTAGAGTATAAAGGTCAATCATTATTGTAGCCCATAGAAAAATTGGTTTTGCAGAAACACCTTTGTTCCAGAGTAAGTTCCTTGAGCAAACTTTGTAAATGGTTTCCACTTATAGTAATAAAGAAATTTATGGATTCTAGGTTTTAGGGTCAGATTTCTTAATCATCACAAGTCAGATCAGAAAATAATTTTTCAATACATTAAGTTTAGTTTAAGTCTCTATACCTTAATCAAATGTCAAGGTCATTGAGACCCACTGGTCAGTGATCTCCAGAATCAACCATATGCTACAAGTACCTACACAGAGGACAGTATAAGCATATATTGTGCCATTCACAATCTTCTTGATTATTTTCTAGTTGAATAAATGGCAGGCTCAGCAAATAAGGAAGTCTCTTGTTTCCATGTCAGAAACATTTTTAATCAGATTTAGATGCTAGATCAGTTTTGTTTTAAAATATGGGTTGTTTTTTATATGCCTTCCATAAGACAGATCATATTATGGTAAGATGCCCTCCTTCATTCATCTGTCAGTTACCAATTTAATTTTTGCACCATTTTTCTGGCAGCCATCTTGAAAATCTTGTTATCGTTTCTTTTCCTGAATAGATTATCTTATCAGTATGGAGTTTTCACTCAGAGACTTCTTATAATGTCTAGCTGATCCTAAATAAAAATGATGCCAATGTGACATACGGTATGGCTACCATGGCAGCCATCTTAAAAATCTTGTTATCACAACTCTACTTGAACAGACAGTTATATTGATAAGGGGTTTCCGCCAGATTTTTCTTATATTGTTCAGTTGATCTTAAATGATAATGGTGCCAGTCTGATGTACAGCAAGACCACTACAGCAGTCATCTATTGTTATTGAATGGAAAGTCATAGCTAGAAAATATTGTTATCTCTGTGCCATTCCAAATGGATGGATATGTCAACATGGGGTTTTAACCAATAGACTTTTTACAATACCTACTTGGTCATTAATGAAAATGGTGCCAGTTGTTCACTTAATATGGCTGCCATGACAACTGTCTTAAAAATCTTGTTGCTACTACTTACCCTGAATGGATGATCATTATGATGGGTTTTTTGCCTATTCCTAAGTGAAAATGGAACTGGCCATTGATCCAGTATGGATCTCATGATGATTGTCTTAAAAATCTTACTACTCTCCTTGAACAGATAATGATTGTGACATTGGAGTTTTCACCAAAAGACTTATAATGATGTCTGCCTAATCTGAAATGAAAATCTTACCAAGCTGATATCCAATATGAGTACCATTTCAGCTAATTTGAAAATCTTGTTATTGCTGAAGAATATTAGAGATGGTTTCAACACTCAACAGTTAAAAGGATGATATAGTCACTTTTTGAATTCTATGAAATTCTTTTCACCCTGTGGAGCATCAGTCCCTTCTAGGTACTCTTGTTTGGAATGTTGAATTATGGTAAAGCAGCTACTAAAGCTCATGGCAGTATTTAAATGTGATCTGAACAGTTAAAACAGGTATTGTTAATATTATTGATGGCAGTACTATTTCCATGGTAATAATATTTGATCAATTGATATTTCAGTCCATTGTTACACCACTGGTCACTGTGACCTACATTTCAAATTTTATTAGCTTTTCTTGAGCTCATGACCATTTTTTTAGCCTACAGTAAACATAATTTTACACAAGAAATCTTTAACTCAATGAGGATATGCATCCTGATGAGTACTACACCCTCACCTCAAAAGTAAGTCACTGTGACCCAATTTCACACTTCACTTACCAATGTTACATTCGTGTTTCAACTGTACATATTTGAATCATTAAACCAAATCATTATATGCAGAAGTCTTTGGTACCACATCAGTACTAAAAACATGTGACCTTTGCACGCATTGGGGTGGGGTTCTTCCAATATAATTTAATTAAATTATGATGAAAGTTCCACCCTGGCTTGTGAGATTAGAAAGTTAAATTAGTGACGAGGTAGATTTACAGCTCTGAGCCCCCAGTCAGCAATGCCGATGGTTAAATTATAGAGAGCATGAAGATGAAATTCAATCAATAACAATTTAATAAATTTGATAATTTAAAACGATAACTTCCAATCACTCGTCTTTCCCTCGACCAAGTGACAGCCTAATTCATCACTTGATTTACAGTGTGAGTTCGATTTTCCCCCTGTCCTTGCATCTACTCATCTCTTTCTTTCCCACTAATTCCTTCCTTCTTTCCATTTCTCTAACTCCTCCTTTGTCTCTGTTTCCCTCTCTACTATCTCCTCCAATTCCGCTCCCAGACTGCAACTTCTCCTGACTTCTCTCCTTTCTTCTCCTTTCCTCTGTCTCTCTATCTGAGACTACGGGACCAAACTGTAACTGGTCTGTCCCTCAAAGCTTCCTGTGAAAAACCACAAGGCGTTAACATACGTTTTATCAAATCTCACCTCACACTATATCAACCATTAATCATCAGATAAGCTATCACGGTTTCGGTCATGCATGTGTACACATCGAAATTCCCACACACTTCTTGCAGGTTAAACAATGGCGTAATAACACAATATCAGCGAATTGTCATACAGACATCAATACATTGCGTCAGACAGTATATACACATATATTTAATCTCATCGTACTACAGTCTGACAACAATCAGATGCATGTCTCTACATTACACAAATATTCAACAATGGCAAAATCTATAATCACATGAACACATGTGTTAGTCTACTATAAAATACCCACATAGCGAATTACAATATTAACTCTTATGATGGCTAGCAAGCTATATAATTCTTTACAAATATCAACTCATTTCTTCAAAATATGCAAACATATTAACAAAACAAAGTAATTCTTCATACTACGATTCTAGTAATAATAAAGTATACATACGACCTACAATTAAAATGCAGTCGCATTCCACAAAGACCGAACAAATATCCCACTGACCTTATTTGAAGCTCTCTGTACTTAGAATTTCCCGCTCTAAGATTTTCATGCCAATAATGAATGGCTATTCGGAGTTACGCTAACCTCTCCTCTGGGTAATTTCTCTCAGCGAACTAATTCTTGCCAGAAGACGCAGAGATATCATTCTACCCAAATCAAGGTCTCTCCCCTATCTCGATTCTGATTGGATGGCGCTGTGACCCTGTCCAATTGTCTTAGCGGCCAGTTCAACCTGTCTGTCTGTCTGCAGGGAAAAGAAGTTAAGACACTCCCACTTCTTCGGGCAACTTTTTTTTATCTTGGAAAAACATTTCCACACCTAGGTGATAATTGGCTATCTGTGACTTCGCAACTCCGAGGTCCGGTTCTCCACTTCTAGCCACAACAATCTTTCGTAATGGATTAGTGGTAGTCTGCGGCAATGTTTAACATCAAACAATGGCTTGTCAGAATTACCTTGATTATACATGTTTCAACTGGGGCTACTCTGAGTCGGGGTAAACATGACAAAACATGTCAGTGATTTACATCTAACTTTTTCTGGCTTAAGTTAAAAGATTTTGCATTTATCTCATTACCAAAAGTGTTTTGCCTGCTATGTACCTGCCTTTATAGAATCATGAAATTTGATCAAGGGATGCATTTTGATGAGCACTACTCCTTCTTTCAGAAGTTGTTTATTATGACCCATATTTTACATTTCAGTGACTTATGTGAATTTTTTGGGGGTGTTCATTTTTGCAGGCACCATTCATACTAGAATCACAAGTTGAGGATGGTATGTATCTCTGTTAGTACCAAATCCCTGCAACAAAAGAGGCCTCACTCGCATGCCAGTATTTAATCTTTTATTGGCTTAGGATGAGTTCTTTAGTACAAAAAAGTGGTCCCTCTGACATATATTTGATACTTCACTGACTTTGTTGAAATTATATATTCAATTGAATTTTTGAGGCATTGTTTATGATAAAATAGATGCATATCTGTTCCTTTCAACCAAAGAAGGTCACTGTGACCTTCATGTTATGTTTTTCTAATAAGGGTTAAGTATTTAACTCAAAATCACATATATTTTTTCATGCTGTATTCAGACTATTCAGATGACCTTTCATGACCAGTACAGTTGGAAGTAGAAATAAATATGTGTATTCAGTGGTGACCATATATTGTATTGTATATAAGGTTACCTTCAACAGTTTATGGTTTCTGTACCCAAATAAGTCATTACACCATTTAGCAAGACCATGTGACTTCAAATGAGCAGAGTTAAAAGTATACATTGTAATTAATTCTGACTACTAATAATACCATTAATTCTAATTCATTTGTTGCTGTTGTTGTTTTAGGGTTTAACGCCATTTTCAGCACATGATAGGCTATACATGGCGGCCAGTATTAATGGTGGAGGAAGAACCCGGGAAATTCCCAGAAAGAACCACCGACCCTCGAGAAGCTACTGGCAAGCATTCTCACATACCCACTTTGGCCGAATCTGAGACTCGAACCTACGCAGACAGAGGTGAGATGGCAGTGATCCATAACAGAGAGTGCTTTAGACCACTCGGCCACTCGGGGCCCCACTCTAATTCATTTGTAAAATCTACTTATTTCAGTATGATCACTTTTGATAAATATCTTAGAAAATATATAAATGAAATATGTGACTCAAGAACAAAATTTATAATGCAAGATATGTGTCTAAATATGAATAAAATACAGGAAATAACTTGACTAACTCATATGGTAGGTAGATTGTCAACAAATTTTTACAGTCTGAGAATTCATATTTCTTTTATTGTGTAAATTTTGGATGACAATAAACATGTATAGTAAGTATCATATGTAAAAATTAGGATGTTAATACAGTGTGTATCGACATAGATACAGGAGTATTTGATGTGTGTTTGATTGTGTGTGTGGATGTGTATGCTTATGTAGGTGTATAAGTAACTGCGGTGTTAGGCAGCCTGTGAGTTTTTGGATTTTTGAATATTGCCTTTATTGAGAGGAACTTGAAGGATAAGTACTGTTTAAATTTGAGACCTTCACCTCATAGATGCTAACACAATTAAAATATTCATGAGCATTTGAGGGGACTTAGTTTAATGGGAGGGGACTTAATATAATGGGAGAGGTTTTAGTATAATGGGAGGAGGCTTAGTATAATGGGAGGGGACTTCGTATAATGGGAGGGGACTTAGTATAATGAGAGGGGACTGTTAATATAATGGGAGGGGACTGTTAATAGAATGGGAGGGGACTTAGTATAATGGAGGTGACTGTTAATATAATTATTTTCATTGGGAGACCTGTACTTTGTGCTTATGTGTATGTTGTGGTGGGGGGACCAGAACATTAAAAATAAAAAGTTACTGTAAAATAAATAAAACAATAGATTTTAGAGCAGTGTGAGTATGGCATGAAAGATAAGCTCTATTTCTTTTGTTTTGTCATAGATTTTTTCCTTAAAAGCTATATCCAGGTATAAACCCTGTGTAGTATTGGAGTTAGTCTTAATTGAAAATATTATCTCCCAGAATTTTACAAATTGCATAATTGCTAATTCTTCTAAGTAGATGGACAGGCCAACATTTAGCAGTGTATAGTTATTCCGTTATTTAAATGACACTGGTCTAACTGTTTAAATGGTTGGCATGATGCCTTTCAGAAAATCTGTGTATAACTACTTCTTTTGAATAAATGGTCTTATTGACTAGGATATTTTCACTGAAAATCTTCATAAATTGCAGTAATATATAGCAGGTTCTAAATGAAACTGGTGGTAATCTTACTCCCAGCATGGCATGATAATGGCAATCAAAAAGTTTGCTATAATGCTGTTCCTCTTGTCAGTAAAAAATTCTTTGCAATATTTAATTGGTTCTGAAATGAAGATGGTACACACCTAACCACTACCCTATCTGCACTTTTGTGAGTGATTTTCAAAAACCAGACATAGTTGACCTTGGGGTCAAGTCAGATGTCATTGATTACATTTTTGTACTTCGCTGAGCTTATGAATACTGACTTATATATATTTAAGTGTGTTTTGACATAACTTTGTATATACTTGCATCCCACGGAACAACTTGATAGTCTGTGTTCTGATATTGATATGAGGTCAAAGGTCTTGACTTAGATATTTTTCTTTTAGATGTACTGGCTTGTGAGTATGATAACAAATGGATTTTTATAAGACCGTTTTGTGGATCTGAATGATGCCAGATAAATAATTTTGTTTTTCCCATCAAATTATTAATAATAGATTTAGTCCAACTTAGCATGCAGGTATATTGTGATATTGCATGAAGCATGTTCAGTGATATAATTTTCAGGGTCAAGGGCCATGTCAAAGAATCTTATACTACACTTACGGGGTTTTTCTTCTGATACATTTACAAACCATAATATATTAAGAGTACATCCACTACCTGACAAATTCAGTCCTTCATGTTTGCTTGTAGCAAGAGGAGTACTAAATGTCATCTGTCCATCTAGGTGGAAGTCAGACAAGACTTGGATAGAAGGATTGGTGCCAAATCCCATTTATACTTAACTTACTACATTTGTGCTAAGAAGCAGACTTCAATTTAGACTTGGCAAAACCAATTTCCACTTCTTCTTTTCATTCAAACACTTTAGTTCAGAATGTACACGCTAAGACAGGTTCACAGCATCATTCAAGTGAGAGATTTCACAATTGGTTTAGACTTTACAATGTTTACCTTCATATTCGAGTCCACAGGTCTTCCAGGAAATTCCTAAGATTCACAATCAATGATAGACCACTCTGGTGGCCAGGTGGTTAGAGCGTCCACGTCGGATGTGGGAGGTTGTGGGTTCAAACCCCGGCTGAGTCATACCAAAGACTTAATAAATTGGTAGTAACAGCAGCCTTGCTGGGCGCTCTACATTAAGAGGTTAGTGTTATGACTGGTCGGCCTGGTGTCAGATAATGTGGCTAGGTGGGACATCATGTTGCATGTCTGCAGCATGATGCCCCAGTGCTAGACATCCCTATAAACTGTCACTTTGCAGAGATCAAAGCGATATGACTAAAAAGTTGTTAAAGCTATGTTAAAAATCCAAATCGCACACAATCAATGATATGTTATACCATTGAGTTCAGGGCATTCCATTTTGGTCTGTACAGCAGTTATGGAAAGAGTTGATGTACATCAGAATCACCTCTAAGACCATGAATCCCAACAATGTGGACAGCAATATGCAAAATCATCATTTTTAAGTTATATTCTAGATCAAGACATGAAATTGTTTTATTTCTGCTCCATCTTGGATTCCTTGTCAATAAAGATACATCTGGTATTGTCCCATTCCAAAATTTTACCCATTTTTTATGAAGATCAGAACACGCATAGATGAGGTCTCTCTGCCTTGAAATCATTTAACTGTTGTCTGCTATTTCTGAAAAAATCATACCTCAACCCAATAATCTTTAATCTGTTTGGTATCAATGCAGCAGCTGATTTCATCATTTTGTGCTGCCTGTTTATGAGACCATTTAAGATGGTTCTCTTGTCCTATTGGCAACCAAAGTATTGCTTACCGGATCAAGTGATCCCAGTTATTCAGGGTCCAATCAGTAAATGGGAGAACCTGACCTGGCTTGCAGTTGATCTAAACTTGCAGATTGAGCCAACAGGAATTATGATATGCATGCATGCCAGCAAGGCAGACTGAGGTGTCCACCTCCTGCCTCATTTTGGGAAGTCAGCCTTGAGTGGCCCCATCAGGAATGTTCATTACACATTAGTCTCTTGGAGATGAAGTCCATAGCAAATGCATTTCAGTTGTGGTAGAAGACATATGAAGAGGCTGTTCTCACCCTATCTAACAATTCTACTTTGTTAGGATGTATCAGAAGGCAAGTGGGAACCAAAATCCCCAGTCCTCTGATTTCTGTTTTGGGATTTTCCCAGATGGTGTCATTAACAAAGCCACATCTAACTCTGCTACATCCAGCAGAATCATTTTTTTAGTAGACTCAGTGTCCCAAGAAAATCAGCTGATTCAAATTTAATGGTCTTTTTGCCTTCTGTATTCAGACAAATATCTGCGCCTCCTAGGATGGTTGACCAATTGTGGATCTATTTGCATCAAGGTGGAATGCTTGGCTACATGCTTTTATCTCTGCAAAAGT
This sequence comes from Sinohyriopsis cumingii, assembly GCA_028554795.2. Classification (NCBI taxonomy): domain Eukaryota; kingdom Metazoa; phylum Mollusca; class Bivalvia; order Unionida; family Unionidae; genus Sinohyriopsis; species Sinohyriopsis cumingii. Next base: position 325,675 of record JAPYKE020000126.1, on the reverse strand, counting down.
CCAGGCATCTTTCACACTTTCCATGAACTGGAATGGTCTAAATGTATGTCTTCCCTCCAACTCTGTTTCCAGCATCTAGGAGAAGGAAAGAAAATCATCATGCCATCTGGTTCTGATTGCTCCATGCAAGTGGGAATAAAAGCATGGTTACATGATCTCTGAAATTTAGCAACAGAAATTCCTAGGAAAATCTTGGTCTTTCTTTACCTTCTTAAGCAACTGCAAATGCAGTTTTATCTAAACATGGAATAGTTCGATCTGTCTGCCATGCTCATGTCAAGAAAGCCATCAGGGGATACAGTTCCTAGAGGTGGACAGTATTGCTGGGGAAAGAAAGGCCACCAGATTGAAAGCTCCAGTGGTACTATTGGCAACATGCCACACATTTATGGGTCTAGAATCCCTAAAGAACTAACTCTGTCATTTGAAGAAAATTTATCCTCCATCAGTTTTATAGCCTGCCATTTCATGATCTCATGGATATTTCATCATCTTGGAGTGGATAATGTAGACCATAATAAAGACCTCTCTAAACTTTTTTGATCTTTAATTTGTCTCAACCAAAGGTTTTGACTCTGTGTCTGTAATGGAATCTGCCATAATATTTGATATGGCTGAATACAGAACCTTTTGAAAGTGTCTAGAACCTCCTTGACTCATGTCTCATACAAAACCTGCTCCCTGGTCATTCTGTGTATAACAGATAGTATCGGTGAGATATACACTTTGTCACTTAATCTGAGATGCAGTTATTTCATGATTGTTCAATTCCACTGATGTTGACTCCTGCTTTACTAATTTTGCTCACAGAGCAAATTGGTTCTTTGTTGTGAAATCTCTCAAGGAAAACAGGACCCCAATAGAGCAAAAGATAATCAAACTGATGAGAAGAAAGAGATCTGATCTATTTCTTTTATTGAAAGAAAGGAAAATATCTGAACATAAACTCTGTTGTCATGGTTTATTCACCTTATGTATGAAGAACTTACCCTACATGAAACGAGTTTCATATGTATGTTGACTTATGAGGTTACAGCAGTTCTCATTAGCATTCAGGCATAGCTGTTCCCGAATTGATATTATTCAGGCTATGGAATGTAGGTCAGAGATGACGTTCTGTAGGTTTTATATTAGAGGTCTTTCATCACAAAGGGCTTCGTTTGACCTAGTGGGACCTATAGCAGTTGCACAGTAAGCTACATTCAGCAGCTTTATAATCATGCAGCTACTTAACTTCCTTTGGAAGTGCATCTTGGGGGTGAGGGGCTTTTCCCTAGAAGCCTTGTCCAAACAAATCTATATGCTATCTTTAGCCTGTGCCTCTCAGCCCTCTGACAAGATTTGAAGCAGCTTCATGCACATAATTGAATCAGAGATTGGAACTTGTCTATTTTAAAGAGATATAATTCTCTTCACCTCTTGCCTATTCTAGTTTATTATGAACAGGTAATATATTTGAAAACAAAACCAATTTTTGGAGTAAGTTTTATTTATATGAGACCATTGTACAGTCACACCTGCCCAGCTTTCCCACATTTACACTTTAAAACCTGACAGCATGCATATCTGCTGAAGTATAAATATGAACTAGCACCAGTCTATCCAAGAGGAGATCAATCTTGTTTGACCTCCACCTTAGGGGGCAGATGACTTTTAGTCCTTTTGTTACTAAATACTTGCTTGGGAGGGTTGGAGTTTGGGAGGTAATGATTGTATTCATAATGTGATTGAGTACTTTTATTAAACAAACAAATTTGCAAAAATTAGTGTCTTGTGAACATAATAACTTGGACATAAGGAAATACTTTTTTGTGCAAAATATGATATCTTGGAGTTTCTCAAGATATTAGAGGTTGTTTCAGTCTTTTCTTAGATTGATGGAAATTGTTCATCAGTAGAGCATTTGTCCCTTTGAGGGACTCTTGTTATCAATTCATTATAGTATCACCACTTATTATATCAGATGAAAGTGTGTGTGTGATTTGGATTTTTAACGTAGCTTTAACAGTTTCTCAGTCATATTGCTATGAATTGTCTGCAATGTGGTAGTTTATAGTGATGTCTAGCACTGGGGCATCGTGCTGCAGACATGTAGCATGACATCCCACCCAGTCACATTATCCTGACACCAGGCTGACCAGTCCTAACATTAACCTCTTAATGCTGAGCGCCAGACAAGGTAGCTGTTAGTACCATTATTGTAAGTCTTTGGTATGACTTGGCCGGGGGATCTAACCCATGACCTCCCGCATCCGAGGCGGACAAATCAGAGGAAAGAATGTTCTTTCTTATTGTTTTATTGTATATGCCAGGTCACAGGATGTGTGTATATATGCATATATTTATCTGATGTAATGCTATTTCAGCACAATTCTGGCTATGTGTTGGTAATTTAAAGTTAAGATTTTAAATTTTTTAAAGATTTTATTGTCAAGATCACTACATTTTTTGCTGTTTGATCATATTTACAATGACCACATAAGACTACTACAAGCTGTATAGAGGTGAGCCACGTATTGTATTCTGAGTTGTTTAACTTTCAATTGCTGAAAACTTAGATGCGTTGTGTGATGAATTGCTAAATAAAATAGAAAGTTATCAGTTCATATTTTTAAATTCATTTTCAGACTGGCCAGATGTGGACGCAATGACAGAGGAAATAAAAGTAAGACATTGTAGTCAGTCATCAGAGGTCTACAGAGAAAAATGGAATGATTCAATGGTAAAATCCTAAACATTTTCATCATATTCACTGGTCAAAATAATTTCAGTTGTAATGATGGAATGGTAAAAATCTCTAAATTTTGCAAAATCATGGAATGGTGAAAATCTCTCAATTTTAATCATACAATAATCAAAATCTCTCAATTGTAATCATGCAGTGGTAAAATACTATCACTTAAATCATCTAGTGCTAACGGTCTATAAAATGTAGTCATCAAATGGTCACAATCTACAATCACATGGTAGTTAAAATCTATCAAATGTAGTCATCAAATGGTCACAATCTACAATCACACGGTAGTTAAAATCTATCAAATGTAGTCATCAATGGTCACAGTATGCAATCATACGGTAGTTAAAATCTATCAAATGTAGTCATCAAATGGTTACAATCTACAATCACACGGTAGTTAAAATCTATCAAATGTAGTCATCAGTGGTCATAGTATGCAATCATATGGTAGTTAAAATCTATAAAATGTAATCATCAATGGTTACGATCTACAATCATATGGTAGTTAAAATCTATAAAATGTAATCATCAATGGTCACGATCTACAGTCATATGGTAGTTAAAATCTATAAAATGTAATCATCAATGGTCACGATCTACAATCATACAGTAGTTAAAATCTATCAAATGTAGTCATCAATGGTCACAATCTACAATCATACGGTAGTTAAAATCTATCAAATGTAGTCATCAATGGTCACAATCTACAATCATACAGTAGTTAAAATCTATCAAATGTAGTCATCAATGGTCACAATCTACAATCATACGGTAGTTAAAATCAATCAAATGTAGTCATCAATGGTCACAATCTACAATCATACCGTAGTTAAAATCAATCAAATGTAGTCATCAATGGTCACAATCTACAATCATACGGTAGTTAAAATCTTTCAAATGTAGTTATCAGTGGTCACAATCTACAATCATACAGTAGTTAAAATCTATCAAATGTAGTCATCAATGGTCACGAACTACAATCATACGGTAGTTAAAATCTATAAAATGTAATCATCAATGGTCACAATCTACAATCATACAGTAGTTAAAATCAATAAAATGTAGTCATCAATGGTCACAATCTACAATCATACAGTAGTTAAAATCAGTCAAATGTAATCATCAATGGTCACAATCTACAATCATACAGTAGTTAAAATCTATCAAATGTAGTCATCAATGGTCACAATCTACAATCATACGGTAGTTAAAATCAATCAAATGTAGTCATCAATGGTCATGATCTACGATCATACGGTAGTTAAAATCAGTCATGTGGTAGTTAAAATCAGTCAAATGTAATCATCAATGGTCATGATCTACAATCACACGGTAGTTAAAATCTTTCAAATGTAGTCATTAATGGTCACAATCTACAATCATACAGTAGTTAAAATCTATCAAATGTAGTCATCAAATGGTCACAATCTACAATCATACAGTAGTTAAAATCTATAAAATGTAATCATCAATGGTCACGATCTAGAATCATGCAGTAGTTAAAATCTATAAAATGTAATCATCAATCGTCACGATCTACAATCATACAGTAGTTAAAATCTATCAAATGTAGTCATCAATGGTCACAATCTACAATCATACGGTAGTTAAAATCAATCATGCAGTAGTTACAATCATTCAAATGTAATCATCAGTGGTCATGATCTACAATCACACGATAGTTAAAATCTTTCAAATGTAGTCATCAATGGTCACAATCTACAATCATACAGTAGTTAAAATCTATCATGCGGTAGTTAAATCAGTCAAATGTAATCATCAATGGTCACGATCTACAATCATACGGTAGTTAAAATCAATCAAATGTAATCATCAATGGTCACGATCTACAATCATACGGTAGTTAAAATCAATCATGCGGTAGTTAAAATCAGTCAAATGTAGTCATCAATGGTCACGATCTACGATCATACGGTAGTTAAAATCAATCAAATGTAGTCATCAATGGTCACGATCTACGATCATACGGTAGTTAAAATCTATCAAATGTAGTCATCAATGGTCACAATCTACGATCATATGGTAGTTAAAATCAATCAAACTTAATCATCAATGGTCACAATCTACAATCACACGGTAGTTAAAATCTGTCAAACGTAATCATCAAATGGTCACAGTAAGCAATCATATGGTAGTTAAAATCTATCAAATGTAGTCATCAATGGTTACAATCTACAATCACACGGTAGTTAAAATCTATCAAATGTAGTCATCAATGGTCACAATCTACAATCATACGGTAGTTGAAATCAATCAAATGTAGTCATCAGTGGTCACAGTCTACAATCATACGGTAGTTGAAATCAATCAAATGTAGTCATCAATGGTCACAATCTACAATCATACGGTAGCTAAAATCAATCAAATGTAGTCATCAGTGGTCACAGTCTACAATCATACGGTAGTTGAAATCAATCAAATATAGTCATCAATGGTCACAATCTACAATCATACGGTAGTTGAAATCAATCAAATGTAGTCATCAGTGGTCACAGTCTACAATCATACGGTAGTTGAAATCAATCAAATGTAGTCATCAATGGTCACAATCTACAATCATACGGTAGTTGAAATCAATCAAATGTAGTCATCAGTGGTCACAGTCTACAATAATACGGTAGTTGAAATCAATCAAATGTAGTCATCAGTGGTCACAATCTACAATCATACTGTAGTTAAAATCTATCAAATGTAGTCATCATTGGTCACAATCTACAATCATACTGTAGTTAAAATCTATCAAATGTAGTCATCAGTGGTCACAGTCTACAATCATACGGTAGTTAAAATCAATCAAATGTAGTCATCAATGGTCACAATCTACAATCATACGGTAGTTAAAATCAATCAAATGTAGTCATCAATGGTCACAGTCTACAATCATACGGTAGTTGAAATCAATCAAATGTAGTCATCAATGGTCACAGTCTACAATCATACGGTAGTTGAAATCTATCAAATGTAGTCATCAATGGTCACAGTCTACAATCATACGGTAGTTAAAAGTCTGTCAGTTGTAATCATCCAGTGGTGAAGATGTATCTGTTGTTATAATGCATGTTTTAAAAAAGTCACAATTTTCCACTCATCAGAATATATAAATTGTAATAATGCAATTGTAAAATCTTGTTAACTGTAATGATCCAGTGGTTCAAATCTATAAATATATAAACTGTAATCATGCAGTTGTAAAATTCTGTCTATTGCAATCATCAGTTGGTGACAATCTTTTATTTGCAAACATTGAGTAATGACAATTTATCATTTGTAATCATTCAGTAGTTATGATCTATCAATTAGAATCATCTGGTGGATAAACTCTTTCAACTCTATTCATCCGGTGTTAAAAATCTATCAGTGAGTTGTTGACATCTGTCAGTTGTAATTATCCAGTGGTAAAAACATATAAACTGTACATCATAATCATCCTTTAGTTAAACTTATAAATTGTCATCATCCAATCATAAAAGTCTATAAATTGTAATTGTCCAATAGTTAAAACCTGTCAATTGTAAGCATCCATTGGTTAAAACATTCCTGCGATGGTCACAGTTTGAAAATTGTCATCATCCAATCAGAAAAGTCAATAAATTGTAGTTGTCCAATAGTTACAACATGTCAGTTGTAAGCATCCATTGGTTAAAGCATTCCTGTGATGGTCACAATTTGAAAATTGTCATCATCCAATGAGAAAAGTCTATAAATTGTAATTGTTCATGCGATGGTCACAGTTTGAAAATTGTCATCATCCAGTAGTAAGTCTATAAATTGTAATTGTCCAATAGTTACAACCTGTCAATTGTAAGCATCCATTGGTTAAAGCATTCCTGCGATGGTCACAGTTTGAAAATTGTCATTATCCAATCAGAAAAGTCTATAAATTGTAATTGTCCAATAGTTACAAGCTGTCAATTGTAAGCATCCATTGGTTAAAGCATTCCTGCAATGGTCACAGTTTGAAAATTGTCATCATCCAATCAGAAAAGTCTATAAATTGTAATTGTCCAATAGTTACAAGCTGTCTATTGTAAGCATCCATTGGTTAAAGCATTCCTGCGATGGTCACAGTTCGAAAATTGTCATCATCCAGTAGTAAGTCTATAAATTGTAATTGTCCAATAGTTACAAGCTGTCTATTGTAAGCATCCATTGGTTAAAACATTCATGCAATGGTCACAGTTTGAAAATTGTCATTTTCCAGTAGTAAAAGTCTATAAATTGTAATTGTCCAATAGTTACAACCTGTCAATTGTAAGCATCCATTGGTTAAAGCATTCCTGCGATGGTCAGTTTGAAAATTGTCATCATCCAATCAGAAAAGTCTATAAATTTTAATTGTCCAATAGTTACAACATGTCAGTTGTAAGCATCCATTGATTAAAGCATTCATGCGATGGTCACAGTTCGAAAATTGTCATCATCCAGTAGTAAAAGTCTATAAATTGTAATTGTCCAATAGTTACAAGCTGTCTATTGTAAGCATCCATTGGTTAAAGCATTCCTGCGATGGTCACAGTTTGAAAATTGTCATTATCTAGTAGTAAAAGTCTATAAATTGTAATTGTCCAATAGTTACAAGCTGTCAGTTGTAAACATCCATTGATTAAAGCATTCATGCGATGGTCACAGTTTGAAAATTGTCATCATCCAGTAGTAAGTCTATAAATTGTAATTGTCCAATAGTTACAACCTGTCAGTTGTAAGCATCAGTTGGTTAAAGCATTCCTGCGATGGTCACAGTTTGAAAATTGTAATCATCCAATCAGAAAAGTCTATAAATTGTAATTGTCCAATAGCTACAACCTGTCAATTGTAAGCATCCATTGGTTAAAGCATTCCTGCAATGGTCACAGTTTGAAAATTGTCATCATCCAGTAGTAAAAGTCTATAAATTGTAATTGTCCAATAGTTACAACCTGTCTATTGTAAGCATCCATTGGTTAAAGCATTCATGCGATGGTCACAGTTTGAAAATTGTCATCATCCAGTAGTAAAAGTCTATAAATTGTAATTGTCCAATAGTTACAACCTGTCTATTGTAAGCATCCATTGGTTAAAGCATTCATGCGATGGTCACAGTTTGAAAATTGTCATCATCCAGTAGTAAAAGTCTATAAATTGTAATTGTCCAATAGTTACAACCTGTCTATTGTAAGCATCCATTGGTTAAAGCATTCCTGCAATGGTCACAGTTTGAAAATTGTCATCATCCAGTAGTAAAAGTCTATAAATTGTAATTGTCCATTAGTTACAACCTGTTTATTGTAAGCATCCATTGGTTAAAGCATTCCTATGATGGTCACAGTTTGAAAATTGTCATCATCCAGTAGTAAGTCTATAAATTCTAATCAGCCAGTATTTAAAATCTGTCGGCTGTAGTATATAGTGGTTCAGATTTAGAAATTGTAATCATCTAATAATTAAAATTTGTCAGCTCTAACCATGCAGTGATTAAAATATGTAAATTAGCATCATCCAATTTAAAAAATTATCATTCAAAAATATCTGATGGTAAAAAAGATCAGTTGTAATTATCCAGTATATGTTGTTGAATCCATAAATTGTAAATGGTTTTATTTGGTGGTTTAAATCTGTAGTAATCAACCAGTGGTTAAAATCTATTATTTGCAATCATCAGGTTGTGAAAATCCATCAGTTTTAATCATTTCATTAGTTAAGATCTATCAGTTGTGGTCATCTAGTAGTTAAAATCTTTAACTTGTGATCATCCAATGGTGAAATCTGTTATAAGTATCCATTGGAATAAACCTTTCTGTTGTTATTATCCATTTGTAAAAATGTCAGTTCAGACCTGTAATTAATATAAAAAATTTCTTTGTGACCAGAAGAACTTTGAGATTGAAAAATGTACTGAGTCTTTACTATTCACTTTATCTGGCTGCCTGGTAGTGACTAAACTTGCTTGCCATCAGACAATTGAAGTAATGAAAACTACTGATCTGACAGGATATTTACCACCCATGGGATACCAGACTCCCACTAATTTCAATCCGTGCACTTGTAATCCTCCACTGACAAAAATTTATCTACTTAATATCATCCAGTGATAAAAAAAATCTTCAGTGGTAAATTATCCAGTGATTAAAAGCTATAATTTGTACTGATCCAATTGAAAATCTATAATTTGTCATCCTGACCAGTTGTTAAAATCTGTAATGAATTATTGTCAGTCACATGTGTTTTCAAGATCATAACTTTCCTTCTTTATATCCATTACCCATTTATAACTCATTACAAGTGTTACAGCTCCCATGCAAATCAACCCTTCAAGTTTTTTTTGTTTATTTTTGCAACAGAGGTGCTAAGAGTCATCTGCCCACTTGTATGGAAGTCAGACAAGACTGATCTCCCTTTCTATAGAGGGACTGGCACCAAATCCCATTGATTCTACTTCCACTTATACTAGGAAGCATTCTCTTTTTCGAGGCTTCTTAAAGTTATTTCCACTGGTGTCATTTCACCATTTGAGCAATTTTAACGAGTTTTCAAATCCAGGGAATTATACTTCATCTGTTTTTCTTTTAAATCTTTCTCTACTCTTTATTTATTGGTCTAACTTCATCATATGATAAAGATGTCAATACCATTTTAATTACCTGCGTTAAGGTCTATAGTACTTCATTTCATATCAGTACATCAGGTATATAAAATTCTATTGTATTGCATATAGTAATTCGTACAGTTATCTTAAATATGATACCTGATTGATTCACCTGTATATGCCATTATTTAGCCCTCTAATAATACAATTGTCAATACAATTTGCAGGACAGAGTGCACATGCTGCAAATTTTTTAAACTGGCAGAAGATAACCATGTTTCCTGTCTCTATTTTATGAGGTGCAATGCAGGTCATAAATGTGACATATGCACATGATGGTCAGAAATCATCTTGGTAAAGATATTAAGAGGGCAAGAAAGGGAGTAAGAAAACACCATTAGAGATGCATTCTTCATTGGTATCATTTCCAATGTTGACTCAGTTTACAGCTTCTTATTATCAAAGACCTTGAAGGTGGAGAGCTCTTCCATCCATAAAAAAATTAAGCTGGCAATATCATCATAGGCTTCACATACAGTGCGAAGTCCTGATCTTGTCTTAATGATCAAACAATTATTTCTGGCAGTACCTGTCTGCCAGAATCAGCTTGGTTTGGCAACCCATCTAGAATAGTGACATACCAATATACCCTTGTTTTGATTAATATGTTAATCTGTCCCAGGATAGCCAGTTGTTGACCTTGACATCAGATGTTAATTGGCTATGGTCAACACTAACACAGACATAGCCTCATCCTATGTCTGGGCTCCTTGGACTGGTACAGTAACATCTTTTCCTGGTATATCCAGGCCGGCTTGATGAAAGAGATAGCTCCCAACATCTAGAATTGCTACTTCCAGCACCAAGTATGATACTAACTTCTCGTATTTCAGGCACCAGTATTGAGGAATAAATAGCCTCTATCCAGTACTGTCCTTCATGAAGTATTGCATACTGATACCTACCCTGGGCCTGGCACCAGTTATGGCAATGCTGTAGTAACAGATGCTTGGTACCATTCCTTGGTTATAAATGATTTGCTCAGTGTATGTCTTGAGATAACAGTGCCATCTTTATCTGCCAAATTTGCAAGTTTCATCACAGGCATCTTATGAAATGTCTCTATTACTCCACTTTTTTCTTTTTGATAATTTATGCTTGCGGGCACTATTTTCTTACTTCATCCAATGATGTCCAGAGATCTGAGTCTTCTGAGCTATGATCTAAGTTTTCCCAGCTTCTGCCACCTAAGTTTTGACCATTTCCTCACATACCATAATTGGCAACTCACAGTTCCTGCATTCAGCAATCTATTAGGGGCCATCCATATCTTGGCAGATTCCCCCCCCACTCCCCCACATCACATTTTGACCCCCACCACCCACATCACATGTTGTCCCCTATACCTCCACATCACATTTTGTCCTAAAAACTCAGATTCTCCTCATATATGACATCACAAAGCTCTGAACCCCCCCCACAATAAAAGTTTTTAAAAAAATGAAATTGGTTTTAAATCTCATGTTTAGAAAAACACATGGCAATACATCACTGCATTCTGAATTATTTAATACCTACAAGGACATAGTTTGATCAATCTGGGTTTAGTCTTCTGGAAACCTTTGCTAAAGAGAAAAATTATGAACAGGAAAAAGACTTAAAATCCAATGAATAAAGTTTTAGACATCTCATCTCATGAATCTATTTCTCAATGTTCTCTTCCTCCCATGGTGATACTGCAGTGCTATATAGTTTACGTTTTCTTTAGTAGACAGTGCTGGTGTTGTTTTAGTGATGTCACTTTCTTTAAATAAAACCTACCCCCATCATCACACAAGTAGGCCCCCCCCCCAAGGGCATGACATCATTCATGGAGTACTCATTAGCCAAGAAAGATTGGCCAGCATTTAAACTACTACCAGTCTGGTCAAGATGCCAATGCATTGTATAGATAAGCAATAGAAATTGTTCTTCTTGGGACTTTACTCCAGACTTATATGGGCACCGGGTGGCCAAATGGTTTACGGTCCTCACCTTGACTCAGATCACTGCCATCACACTTCTGTCCGCATGGGTTTGAGTCTCTGGCTTAGCCAATGTGGGCATGTTTGAAAGCCTGTCAATAGCATCCCATTGGTTAGTTGTTCTTACTGGGTTCTTCCTCCACCAATTATACTGGTCACCATGAATAACCTATCATGCACTGTAAAAATGGTGTTAAACCCAAACAACAACAGCAACCATCACCATCAGATTATTATTGGTGCCAATGCCCAAAAAGGCACACTTTACCTGGTCATAGATCTCAGTTTTCTCAACCTTTTCATTTGTGGACCATGCTTTGGAATGAAGACATCAAAGCTGCTTCTCAAAACCATTTTGGGTGAAAGTTTCACGTTCAGGAATAAGGTGTAAATTCAGGGCACTCCTTTTTTGTCTGAACATCAGTTCTTTGGTCTTCATGAGTAATATGGACAGTCTTATCACACTTCAGAGTTAACTCTATGTCTGATTTCCATTATGTTATGTATATTTAATTTGCATTGTTTGTTAGTTTTTTTTAACTTATTTTTTAAAATTTGAGGATATACTGTGAGTAATGAAACATTGTATATAGTGGCTGACCTTGTCCAACATCAGTGACAATATTGGTTGTTGTTGTTGTTGAAGAGTTTAACACCATTTTTCAGCACAAGATAGGCTTTACATGGCAGCCAGTATAAATGGTGGAGGAAAAACCTGGGAAAACTCTGAAAAGAACCACCGACCCATGAGATCTGTTTATATCACTTCTGGTTTACCTTAAATTCCTTGTCAGTATTTGCTATTTTCTCAAAGTATAGCTTCTGAGTCTGGAAATATTATCTTGGGCCACCTGTTTATGAAACCATTGTAGATGATTCTTATTGGCCTAGTGACAAATGATGCTTTTCCTAATGGATCAAGCAATCCTAGTTACAAAAGGCTCTTGAAAAATTATAGTACCTCACCAGGCTTGCGATATGCAGATTTGACCTCAATTTGACCTCAATGAATTATGATCTCCACAAGTGCAGAATCCAGGCAGGAGTGCATACCTCCTGCCTTCATTTTGGGAAGTCATTGGGTTGTGACTTGATCAGGAACATTCATCACAAGAGATGAGGGCTATAGGTGGCTCTCTACAGTTTCTGATTTTGCATAGAGTTAGAATTTTAAAGAAAAAGAATTTTCCCGGCTTACCTCACATGTTTGTGTGTGTGTGTGATTTGGATTTTTAACGTAGCTTTAACAATTTTTCAGTCATATCGCTACGATGTCTGCAGTGTGGCAGTTTATAGTGATGCCTAGCACTGGGGCATCATGCCGCAGATATGTAGCATGATGTTCCACCTAGTCACATTATCCTGACACCAGGCCGACCAGTCCTAACACTAACCTCTTAATGCTGAGCGCCAAGCGAGGCAGCTGTTAGTACCATTTTTGTAAGTCATTGATATGACTCGGCCAGGGATCGAACCCACAACCTCCCGCATCCGAGGTGGACGCTCTAACCACTAGGCCACCGGAGCGGTCTCCTCACATGTTATACTGGCTATTTAAAAGAAAGACCTTGTATATCTATGGTATAGTTCTAGGAACCTTTACTTCCCTTTATTTTGGTGTATGATTGATGGGTGTAATATGGGTTATAGATTATACAGCTTGGCCTTACTCCAGATGTGCATGTTTCAAAAAACGTGCTAGCTCTACTTGGTCATTTTCAATTTCTGAACTTGAGATAACTTAAAAAAAGATGTGATAACTTTTTTTACATTTTATATATTTGATAATTCATTCATTGCACTTTCAGAAGCTGGTATTTTCTAGTCTGGCAAAATTCATTTTCCCTGTATTTATAGCTGCTATGGATAATGTATTTTAGACTAATTCAGGCTGATTTTTTTTAGCACAAAGAAGCAGTCATTTTAGTTAGCAGTGTGCTTAGATCATGTACAGATTCCAAAAGTACAATATTCAAAGAAATGTCAGCCACATTTCATTAAAGTAGCATAGAGGTATGCCAACATTCTCTCCACTGTGCATGTTTTAAATGCAAACAACTTCACCTTACATACGTCACTCTCTCAAAAGTTACATATTAAATGGTGAGTGCCCCCATAATGAATGCATTTCAATCATGGCAGGAGATGCTGTCTGGAAATGGTATTCTGATCCCATCAGACAACTCTGTTGTGGTAAAAATTACATCAAAAGGCAAAGAGTTGGATCCAATCCCTAGAACTGTGCCTTCTGGTTTGTCATTTTATCTGTCATCATTGACATTTCCACATCAAAGTCTGGCACAAACTGTTCAGTCGAATTGTTCTAGCTGATTCATTGATCCATGATGGAGTCAATTAATTAAAACTAATTAGTTAGTTCACCTCTTGGTATTAAGATGAATCCATGTCAACTGGCATCATCCACTTGTGGGTATAATTCATGGATAATTGATTTGTTTGTGGCAAAAATCATGGATGAATTATCTATTAAATTTTTTGGCTGAAATTTCCAGGAAAATTGTCTTTCATCAAGCAAATGCAAATGCAGGTATTTCATCTGAATCTGGAATTGTTGAACCTCACACCTGACACATGTCAATCAAGCCCTCAAGGGGAAATAATTTTCAGAAAAAAACAATGAAGTTGGCCCACAGCTTTGAAAGCATACAAAGGGAAGTGGAGTTTTCTGTAATAGTTGCAAGTGAAATATATCATTCTCTTGAAAGCCTGCTCCTCTAGTTAACTTTCTCCTTCGAAGAGAAGAATAGTAAAATGTGTTTCTTATAATACTGGTATACCCTTTTAGCCTTCCTACTGTTACATTTTAAAACCTGACATGGTGCATATCTGAGGTTCTGTTATACCAGTATATGCTGGTTTTTACCAATAAAATTTGCCTCTGTATTGGCAAAAGATGAGGCTGTTGGTATTCATGTACAGACAAACTGTAAAACGTGTTTTAAGTTTTGAAAGTTAATGCCTCAACATCAAAGTCTGTAAGAGGCCAACTTAGTCTTTTCATACAGTTGTAGTTCCATATTCTTGCTGACTTTGACCAGTGAATGTTGGCAAGAACACAGCACCAGAAGGAGAGTCAGCTTGTCTCTTTGATGGATCACAGGTGATTGATTCAAGATGAAACAAACAATACAAATCAAAGCACACCTCTTTCTGTTTTGTAGATGTTAATCCATGCAGTCACTTTCTTCTTCATTCTGTTTGTGTTGAAGAATCTGTAATCATGGCACAGTGATCAATAAGTTTCTGAGTTTTGAAATAAATGCTTGAATATCAGGATATTGTTTGTTATGGAGTTTAATTCTTTTGTATACCACTGGTGCTTTAATTTAGTCTTGTTCAAAACAAATTAATAACCATGTGTTTATTTGCTTGGGGACTGGTTTGGTGTGGATTTTGGTGGTTTCTATTTATAATGACTGTAAGTCATGTGATCTAGCCATGATGAAGTTGAAAGCTTTCACTTACACCAAGCCACTAAAACTAAACATGTTATGTGGCACATGGAAACACTTTAACTATTTACTTTATTAGTGAACTCTGTACCAAAGTTGTTAAATGTGTGTGGATTAAGTTGGTGTCACTATTGGAATTGGGCTGCACTATATTGTGTTCCACACATCATCAAAATTTGTATCCTATTTGCAACTTGGTAAATTTTCAGGTTTGCATCATTAAATGTAGCTAAAAGTACTTAATTGATATTAAATACTTTGTATGAAATGAATTAGGTACCTTTAGCTACATTTAATGATGCTGACCTGAAAATTTACTGAGTTACAGATAGGATAAAGTTCATGATGCTGTGTGGAACGAATTGTAGTGTCATGATGTTGATTTGTTGACACTGTCCATTGCAAACACAGCTTCTCTGAAGATCAGAAACTCATTCATTTCATTTTCTTACCTAAAGTATTGTTTACAACATAATTTTCTCAACTCTGTGCAAGAGATAAACCATGCATTGATTGGTTGATTAGCTTTTGACTGGTAAAATTTGTCATGTATGAGAGTACCTGTAGTTAGCACAGCAACCCTAGTGGCAATGCTGATGTACCTACAGATGGTATTTTGTGCCAGTCCCTTTATCCAAAAGGGAGATCACTCTTGTCTGACTTCCAGCGATGTATGCAGATGATGTTTAGCAATTTACTGCTAAAAACAAGCTTGGGAGGGATGGAGTTGTGAGGTAGTGGACGTATTCATAATGTTTTATGATTCGTAATATCAAAGAAATGTGTTTTACTCTAAAAGTTATTTTGTCAGATTTAACCACGATATTATATTAAACTATACACACTGTTATTTTTACAGACATACAGCATGAAAAAGAAAAGAAGAGGAAGGGCAGTCATTATCAATAACAATGATTTTTATGGACCAATGGACAAAAATGAAAAGGGGGTCCTTCGTTGTGTGCTGTCCCCTAGAAGTGGCACAGAAATGGATAGAGACAGGTTGAAAGTACTGTTTGAACAGCTTTTCTTTGAGGTTATTGTGTATGAGGAACAAAAAGGACAGGTTGGTATTAGCTGTTGTTAATGTTACTCCTGCATTTTAATTATTTTTAAAACTTCAAAAGGATCTGTTTTGCTCTTAGAAAAATCTGTTTATTATCAGAAATCCTACCCCAGCATATTATCAAATCTAATATATCCATTTTTAGTAGTGAATCCCCTCAAAAATATACTGTTTTACAGTTTTTGTGATTTGTTTTGTAATGCCTATATCATTAATATGTGTTTTAGTTCTTACAGTTGTTGAAATTTGTTAATGTAGTAAAATATGAACAGCTTAAAACTGACTGTCATGAACACCCAGGATCACTCACAGTGCTTGTATAGCTTTGTCTAAATCTCTGTAATTTATATAGAAAATGCTCAAATAGTTCACCCGCAAAATTTGTAACTGAATTAAAGGTCAGTTGACTTGGCTATCATCAGAATTTACTAATCCAGCCTGAAACTACTGAGTTATCATGCAAATAAAGTCTGCAATAGCTGTTGCTGGCATGATGCCCACATATCTCTCCCCTGCAATAGCTGTTGCTGGCATGATGCCCACATATCTCTCACCTGCAATAACTGTCGATGACATGATGCCCACATATCTCTCACCTGCAATAGCTGTTGATTACACGATGCCCACATATCTCTCACCAGCAATAGCTGTTGCTGGCATGATGCCCACAAATCTCACCTGCAATAGCTGTCACTGACATGATGCCCACATATCTCTGACTTGCAATAGCTGTCGCTGGTATGATGCCCACATATCTCTCACCTGCAGTAGCTGTTGCTGGCATGATGCCCACATATCTCTCACCAGCAATAGCTGTTGCTGGCATGATGCCCACAAATTTCACCTGCAATAGCTGTCACTGACATGATGCCCACATATCTCTGACTTGCAATAGCTGTCGCTGGTATGATGCCCACATATCTCTCACCTGCAGTAGCTGTTGCTGGCATGATGCCCACATATCTCTCACCTGCAATAGCTGTCACTGACATGATGCCCGCATATCTCTCACCTGCAATAACTGTTGATGGCATGATGCCCACATATCTCTCACCTGCAATAGCTGTTGATTACACGATGCCCACATATCTCTCACCTGCATATTAAGTGGTGTTTTAAGTTGTTAAGCAGAACAAAGTTCATATGACAGTGTTGGTCCTTGTAATTAGTTACTTTGAGATCAAAGCTTTAATTAAAGTTTTTATGATGTGTGTTAAATATAAATGTTGTAAGATCAGTATGAAGTTTTTATTCAACAACCAAGCAAAAATTACACAGTTGCATGACATTATATTACTATCTCTCTGTACATGATATTCATGGCCTGGTTCTTTAGGCATCAAACATCAACAATTTACCTCCAAACATTAAAATTGCTTGCTCAAAACTATAAATTACGTAACACTGTACTGTGCATTCATGCCTATCAGTACCAGACCCAATGCTGTATAATAATTACTTTTTATGCCTTTCACGACTGACCCAAATATGAACCAATACTACCAAAAACAGTTGTTACATCCATAACTATCACTTATACCACTGACAAAATGAAACTGGAGAGTAAACGTGAAGTAATTCTTAAATTGACAATCCAGAATTGAAACAACAGAGCATGTCAGTCTGCTCATCTATTAGTGTCATCCCATGTCAGTCACTCATCTATTAGTGTCATACCATGTCAGCCACTTTGTTGTTGTTGTTGTTGTTGTGGGGTTTAACGCCATTTTTCAGCATGATGGGCTATACATGGCGGCCAGTATTAATGGTGGAGGAAGAACCCGGAAAACCCCGGAAAGAACCACCGACCCACGAGAAGCTACTGGCAAGCTTTCTCACATGCCCACATTGTCAGCCACTTTGTAAATATGTGCTTAGTCTGCTGCAGTGGTAAGTCATTAGCATGAATTCTTGTGAAAATTGTAATATTACAGCTGAAGAATTGGTGCTAATATAAATAAAATGACATTTTACAGGAAATATGTTCCTCAATCACATTACCATTGGGGAAAAAAACTCCACTACCTCTTCAATCCAGTACGTCTCAAAAGACAAAACTTTAGTATTTCCCATCTATTTGACATATTGACAAAAGGAAGAAATGCTTACATTGTGACCTCCCCTTTCCACTCCTAGGTGACTTACCCATTTACTGGAGCCAAGAGTGATATACCATGGATAGAGGGCTTGGTGCCAGATCCCTTCATTTATTCAGTTACTTCTTCTCATCATGCTTGGTAGCAAAAGACCTTTCAAAACCAGTTTTCACTGGTGCAATTCTAAGGAGTCCTGTACATTTTTTTGGGCGTATGGTGGCCCCTCTGGATCAATGCTAGACATGACAACACATACCAGTACTAGTCACAGTGATCTGACCTCAGATAGCCAGTACTGGACCTTGGTATTAAATGTTAAATGTCTACAGACAAAACCAGTACTGTCATAGCCGCAACCCATGCCTGGGTTTCCCAGGACTAGGTACAGTGATATTTTTCTCGTATACCAAGTACCAGCTTCATGAGAGAGTTAGCTCCCAACATCTCAAATTGCTAGCCCCATTACCAGTGGCTGACTGACATTTTTGTATTCCTAGTACCATGATCAAAGAATAAATGGCCCCTAATTGCACTAGCACCTTGGAAGTATTGTAAACTCACACAGAAAAATTCCAGCCCTAACCACAAGCTCTGTACTAACCTATCACTTTCTATAGCAATGTTCCAGTCCTGGATGTTCAGTACCAGCAGCAGGAGGACTTGGACCGACCCCCCAAAAATGGCGGCCAACAAACTTTTGTTACCGATCAATAAACACTCCATTGTGGAATCAGGCACTTTTACGAACAAGAGACAATTTTTTTTGCAAATGACCTAAATTTATATGAAACTCACAGAGTCACAATGTCACAATATTGTAGTCTGACCTATTTAAAAAAATGCAAAAAATGGGGGGGTCAACCAACCTAAGGGGTGCCAGAAGATGGGTGTGAAGGAAAAAAAAAACCATAAAAATAATACATGGAACTGTTGGATTGACCAACAAACAGTAACATAAACTATATGTGACACATCGTGATGTTTTATTATGTGCCATAAAATTTGAATATTTTCATCTGATATGAGCAAAAGGTGGGGGGGGGGGACAGAGGAATATGGTGATCAGACCAAGTGAAAATGATTTAAAAATTTACATTTCTGATAGACCGAATAGTATGTGGGCCCTGTAGCAGAGATGTTTATTGTGTGATATACTCAACTTTTATTTTCTGGTTAAGTCTCTTTGACATGGCTGAATATTATATATTGCCTGCTGTAAATTGTATTAATTTGTAACTTGCATCAGAATATTTTCCAGCGGAATATAATGATGAAAATTTTTTTATCTCTCGTCTTGAAATTTATTGACGTAACTGGTTGTGGTTTTTTTTTTTGTATTTGCCGGGTTTTTTCACATTTACTATTCTCACTTTGTGTGACAACTTGTAAGTTTTCTAATCTATTATCTTGTTTTTCAGAATAAATATGGTCAATAATATATTATTGGATAAAGTCCAGTTGAAGAAAATACTTCTCTTATATATAAGAATAACTAATTCTAGTGTTGCAAAACAACTGCAAAAACAGTATTTTAGTCAAACTGGGATAAAACCAGCTTTCCAAAGGTAAAAAATTGCACAAGAAAAATTGCAAAATGAGATAAAATTGTTATTATTAACCACAAGTGACATTGAGAGATTAACAAAAATAGAACCAGAGAATTGCACAAGAAAAATTGCAAAAAGACTATGTTTATGAGTCCATGTGAATGTGAATGAAAAACGATTATTTGAGAATGAGTTACAACACACTACTAGATTTGATTTTGACAGATTACCAGGTGACAGATTACCAGGTGACAAAACAAATAACATTTGAGTTACATTTGCATGATTTTATCAAACAAGCAAATAATGAGTTTTACAACAATGGTGCATCTCATGTTTTTTCAACATTTAAGATAGATGGCAATAGAACATTTATTGATTCCACAATGGATGATAAATGAGTAACTACTATTATTAATAATCTTGTCGACAATGAGAAGTATTTTTTCAGGATAACATTTTTAGCTGAGCATCAAACACCAGATGGATCAGATTGGATCATACATGATAAACTCAACTCCGTTACAGAATCACAGCTACATAACAATGTCGTCATAATATATAAAAATACCAAACGAGGAACATTTATTGGGATAGACAACACCTACTACAAGAACGCTTATCCTGCTACAGCTGTTGTTTAGCCCCGACACTGCAGAGACAAATATTTTTAAATATTTAAATTAAGTATGTTATTTTAGTTACGAGTTTGATGAATCAGATGTAGAATATTGGTAATAATGAATAGTGGCATGTTGAGAGAAAGGGAGAGAGTGAGTAAGAGAGAGAGACAAATGCATATACATGTACTCATATATCCTATATTTCTTACAATGCATGTATTAAATCTTTTCCCGTATTATTCAGTATTGTTTTGTTGTGCATAAAACAAGATATCTGCCTGATGAACTTCGTTGGGTGTACTGACATTAAACCGTCCATGTTGAATTGTTTTGGGATGTGAAAGATAAATTTGCTATATCGCCTGTCATGATGACCAATCTGCAGCTTCAGCACATGTGAAACCTGCTGCATTGGCGAGTTTTTTAATTGCTGCTTTACCTCTGCAGCATTCGATTGGACTATAGTAAATTGACTCCATTATGTATTGTTGGCACTTCATTACCCACTCCCAACACTATTTTACCTTTCATTGCCAGTCTTATCAACCAATTTGCAAGTGATTCTCATATGTTTTAATTTTTATCGAATTCAGTGTGTGAATCAACTTGACATACATGATATGTCATTGTTGTAGATCTGGATTTTTATACACGATATCATGAACATGACATGCTTGACCAGTCGCATTTACTGGAATTTCACCTGGTTTTGGCCGATTTTTTCCATCAAATCTAATATCAAGGCGAGTTCTAGGACCACAATAATTATATCCTGGAAGATGTTTTTTTCCCCCAGGATACTTAGCCCCTAGTGCTTCAGGTATTTTGCCAAGTGCCTTGGTGATGCTGCCGTATTTTTTTGGTAACAAAAATATTCACAAACTTATATTTTTGTGTGCCGCATTTTTTACATTTACCTGTAAGTGCTGGTGTGTTATTTTTCAATACAGTTGCTCTCAGAAATTTTGTACTAGTGAATCAAACATCAAACACAATATAAACTCATGACTATAGATATTGCTGTATTTGTATAATATGAACATGATTGACTTTTTCATCAACACGTGAGCAAGCATCAGTCAAGCATCACCCACTACATGTATTACCAAATCCAATTCGAGCTATTATAATTGGGCCATATGGATTGGGTAAAACTCAGTTGCTGCTCAACCTGATAATTAGGTGTCTCAAATGGGACAAACTTTATTTAGTAGTGCCATATGTGAATGACCAAGGATGCTGCAATGCTATTAAGGAATTTAATGAATCTGCAGCACCTGAGGGCATTTTATTTTGAATGTATCACAGACATCGATGAAGCGTCATGTGTCGAAGATCTTAATGGAGATATCAACAATCTAGTGGTTTACAATGATGTCATGCTTGACAAACAAGTAAATCCAGCAAAAATATTTTCATGGGACAGATATATAAACACTGTTGTCATTTAATTCACCCAGCGATATACTCAGATTCCCAAGGTAATTAGAGATAATTGCAATTTTTCGGTTATTTTTAATGGGGTTGACATATGCTTCGAAATATTCATCACACATGGAGTCCCGGTGACGTAGACATAGGTAAGTTTAAAATCTTCACACATGCTCAGGAAACCCCACATGGATTCATCATGATAAGTTTACTTGATCCAGCAACATGTTATCAAATTGGTCTACATAAAAAATGTTATTAAAGAAATGCATTTGTTGTATAATGAGCCAGGAAAATATTAATCAGATTATCTCTACGATCGAACAATTACAGCAAGATGGTCTCGCGGTTCAAATCGATGTTGAAAAAATCAACTGTGATTTTGAGATGATACAGCAGCAACATGATGAGGGCAGATATACACTTGTGGCTAAGTATAGATTTATCAAATTACTCCAGTGCGAAATGGAATTGTCGTTGGTGGATTTACACGAACAACCTGATTAGCTAAATTTGTTCCATTGGCAAGCACTATTGAGAGAATATGATCAGATTTGTCTCGAAAATATGAAACTCAAGTGGCTGTAAGTGCTTGTGCGAGACAGCTAAAAAAAACTTGTATTGGAGTCTATTAAGATACCCGCAGAATGAGAAGAGTATCCCGGAGAAAAAAAAATGAACACAAAAAAATTAACCACAAAAAATATATATATATTTTTTTCTCATCATAGTGTACTGTTATGGTATTCTGGGCTGATCCCATACAAACTAACAAACAAGTCTTCACCATGTGTGTCCAATAAATTACCATCTTGGTGGGTAAGAAGAAAACTTATTCATGACAGCGATGGATTATGACATCATAAATAAACAGGATTAATGGGCACTGACACAATCAAATGGAACATCTGGAGAAAAGCTGTAAAGAACATATCCCTGCTGGGCCTGCCCTTGTAATGTTTGCCCAGATGCAGTATACCTAACATTGACAGTGTCACAAATTAGATTTACAGAAATTTTCGACATGATGTTGACAGTACCTGGTGAGACATGATGTTGACAGTACCTGGTGAGACATGATGTTGACAGTACCTGGTGAGACATGATGTTGACAGTACCTGGCGATACATGATGACCACCACCTGTTGGATCATTAATACGTCAGAGAATATATGTAGGGCCCTGTAACTTGCCCCATGCCGCAGTAATTTTTGGAAGATATTAGTTATGTCTTCAAGTTCGTGCTTCATTTTATCGATATCCAGCCTAGGTAGTTTGAGTGTCGATATTTGTTCTGCAGTAAAATTAAAATAATCAAGAAATAAGTTTTTGTATATCTATGACTCTGTCCAATTGCTGTTTCTAACAGAATTTTGCATCAAATTTTACCAATCTCATGTATGATACTACATTAATGATTTCCAGATTAAGATCATCATTTGGATATTCAATTACATACTGCACAAAAAGCCCTGCTCTCAGATTGCTCTGTGCATTTTTAGGTTCCTGTGTTATTTCAACAATAAACGATTTGCTAGAAAACCCCAATATGTGTTTTTTCTCTTATTTTGATTCCATCATTGCTACTTCTTTATAAAGCCACTCTGGGTATATTTAACCTTTTCTAACATAGTCTGCCTCATCTTCCACTATTTTACTCTCTTCCAGAACTTTCCTAATATTTTTGTTTGTCTCTAAAAGAAAGATATCACTATATTGTTGTATTAATTAATTTTGTTCTTTATGTTTTTCTACCTGACCAATTCACTGAAAGTGTTGTCTAAGCCCTGGAATTTTTACTCCAGTATGTTTGTCAAAATCATAATAGGATCATTGTGGTTGTGGTGGTCTAGTATAAATCGGCGCTTCTAACAGCTATCCCAGCATATGTCAGTGGACTAAACTGGTGTTGATATTTCAATGGCAGCACTCGGCATTGGTTTGTATACTTTGATAGCAATCTTTGATTCTTTTCCTGTCATTGATTTGATTTTAAGTTCGTCGTTGATTTGTTTGATTTGATATGATCCTATTGGGATGGTAACGACATCCCTGAGTGGGTCTTGCCCACCAGCTACATCAGCAGTAGTTTTATTTGAAAATACCAGCAAATTATTAGCGTCTAATCGACCAAAAATTATTTTTTTCTGATATTTGGCTAACTATAATAAAGTCATAATTGTGATAGTGCGATTTAAAGTGACCGACCATTAGGAGCTTTTATCCGAGTTGGAAAACCAATATTGAATTCTGGCCATGTTGATGTCAGTGATATTATGGTCGTCGGCAGTGTTGTGTTAGCGATGATCTGTTCCAGTCTTGGGGTTATTTCTGTGGTCATTATTATCTATACTTCAGATTCTAAATGTGGCACTGGCAAAGTAGACATTGGTATGTTGGTGTTCTTACAGTACCAATAATAAATATCCCTCATTGCATTAAATTCATTATCTGATATTGCACTATCATTTAACCCCTCTGACAGTATCAGTGATATATTTATGCATGCATATGTTGCAGCATAAGTTATTTCTATGCGCTCATGCAGTTTTTACTGGTACACGCAGATTTTTTTTTCACGATAATATTGAGTATACCATCAACACCACCAACAACAGAAACACTGATTCCAACCACAGGTGATATCACATATGTTGCTGATAATGTACCAATTAACATTGTTGTTCCAGCAACAAACAAGGAAACCACATATAGAACATTGTCAATGACAATGATTCATCGGCGATATTTTTTTTGTTTTGTCATATGCTCATCAATGATTTCTTCCAACGACAATTTCCAAGTGCATGCTTGATTATACCAAAACGATTGCATGGGATTCATTATGGTTTATACTAAGTTACCAATTGTGAGATTCTTTCAAGATGAATTCCAGAAACCACCCTTACTTCACTGAGACTTGGAGTTTGCCTTTTGGAACCATCTGTTTGTGAAAGGACCAAAATAATTTCATACATGTATCTCAAATTTAGCGGCACCAAAAAAGGACAGCCTATATACCCTGGTAACCTCAATGGTACATTTGAGTATTAAGTTGTTTCCCGGTTTCCATGTTGCCATTCCAGATGCTACTGTGTATGCCATGTTGAGGAGCAGAATAGTGTGAATTACACCATCGGCAATCTTTTTGATTTTATCAAGTTCATTGTTTATCAGATTGATTCATGAGTTGATGTTGGTGAACTCATTATTAATAATTTCAATTTTTGTTTTAACATTGACTAGATCAACAAGATGTTATTAATTTCAGCAAGCTTAATGCTGATGACCATTGGATTTCCAAAGAAATTATCTAAAGTTTTATTTATGTTTCGACAAAAATTCTTAAATGCAGATATATGATTAATATATTCAGATCTGAACGTGGTCATGCCATCATTGATTGTCATTAACAAGGTCATCATCGGGATGTTGCTGTTGTCCATGTATTTCTCTAGCTTTAGCAACATACTGATCTCAGTTCTGATTGTAGCGTTGTTGTTGTCCACCAATTATTTTGTTGCCACGTCATCATCTGATTTTGTTTCTCTCACATTGATAATTGTATTTCTGCTCATACTGAGATCGCCATGCATTATATCTTCAATTCTTCTAATACATCCAGTAATCACTCCCATGGTTGTTAGAATTAAATCCCTTGATTCTTTAATTTTACTGATTTTAGTAAACACCACTAAGTTATCTTTTGTTACACCTGGAACTCATAGAATAATATGTCAATGGGATATTGCTTGTCCTAACCATCATTGCTGATCCTATAATAAAAAAAACTTCATTTGTGTCAGCATTGGCAAGACACAAAAAATCTTGCAAGTTCATTTTGTGTTGCATATTTGGATAATCAGTGTCACCTTGGGGCTTGTTTTTAGTAGCTCTTCCATAAATATTTACCATTATAAATTATTAACCTGTTTAAAATTATGGGTTGTATACTCATGCACGCCTTTTTGATGCAGCACTGATGACCTTCACACAACATTAAGCACAGCAAGTACTTCTGGACTGCATATAGGTGGATCTGTTATTGTCTCTGATGGTAATGTTAAATACCAGATTGGTATGTCACTGGCTAAGCCACTATACCATAAAAATTCTCTCAGTGGTGCCAATCCATATGAATCAAAATAAACCACTCCACATGGATCAACCACGTATGCAACCCAGTGAGTACATGGACAAGAACGTCCATCAAGATTAATGATACCGGTTTCAACATGGATTGGTTTTTCTGGTAATGGATTAGGCATGAAAACACCTGAAGTTTTTTTTAGGTTTAATTGCCAGGCAGCATCAAGTTAATCAAAATTGGACATGGGAACCTTTATTGATCTTGACCATACAGAGTTTCTGGTAATTGTAAACCATGTCCCTTTTTTTAGAGGTCTTCAATCCTTTTCCTGTTGATTTTTTTATGTGCCATACTGGCAGTTGTTCCAACAGCACCAAGTGCGGCTGCTATAATTATTGCTGGTAATGCTGCTAAAAACAGAAATATACCATTGTTTTTTATTATTTTGCTGATTGCATTTGCAGAAAGATAAGTCAAATGCCAGTTCTTGATTTCTTGGTGTCATTGTAGTGTTTGAGTTGACGTCACTCAACAATAATTTATTTAGGCCCTGCAACGCTGCTGATTTTTATTATTTTTGCTTCAGATTTCATCTTTGATACAGATTGCTGGCTTTTAATCTGACCAGGTGTCAGAGTCACATTGACGTGATGATATGCCATTACAACATCATGAATGATCTAATCACATGTTTTCTATGGGTGCATTGAAGACTCTCATTTGTCCACCATCACCCTCAAGCAACTTTGTTTTGTCTGACAGTATAACAGTAATTGCACTGTAACCACCTGAGCTAGTAATCATGCTACACAAGCTCAGAAGTATATGTTAATGACAGATTGTCTAAGCAAATCCAAGTGTTCCAGTGAGAAATAATAGATTGGATACAGCTTTGAGAAATCATGCTGAGATATCTACGAACCAGAATCAACATTCTGATCACACCCCATGAATGACATCAACCGATGATACGCATGTGCAACACGATTATTTTCAAAATTCAATAACACTTCGTTGGATGGTTCTCGATGTCCATTTATTCTCAGAGAAACTTCACTTACCGCGAATATGTTAGACACCATTGGGTTTTGCTCTTGTGAATCTACTCAGGTGCTTTCCTGAAATTCTATAAATATATGTTGTGGTGCTGACACTTGCTGCTGCGATGCTATCTGCCACGTAAGTAACCCAGCAATGTTACTCTGGACACAATTCTTACAGGAATTCATGAGAATCTCATCCAGAATTATGGCATGCCAATTCAGGACACTTTCTTTTAGTCTGAACATTAGTCCCTGTCATACGTTAGAGCTACCTCAACAATAGTGAATTTCAACTATATGGACAACATTCTGAAAAGTACCAGATGAGCTGTATTCTTGATCATGATTTTTACATACATTACTTCATGTATGCTTCACCTTGGATTCCTTTTCCACAAGCACAAATTCAATATCATCCCATCCCGGCATTTTATCTATTTGGGTATAGAATATGATGTGTATAAAGAGTTTTTTGTAAACAGTCTTCATTTCTGTTTAATATCAGTCTTTGGGATTCTGTGATCAGAGTTTATAGTTGTGTTCAGATATAAATTGAGAAGAATTATTTATTTAAATTATTCGTTGGAATTACAAAGTACTTATTGACATTTTGGACTAAAACACTACTTGGGGATAATTGAGGACTAATTTAAAGACATTCTGGATTAGGTTATAATGATATATCAAGACATACAAGACTATTGTAAATCATTAGGAACATAGTATACTTTTAGACTTGCAATAGAACAATTAGGATTATTTGGGATTTTAAGTCACAGTACTGTAAGTGTCTTTTGAATAATTAATTTTGTATGTTAGGGAAATAAATTATTTGATGATTTGTTGGTTTTACTTATTTCAGTTACATAGAGTAAGATTGTAGAGCTGTAACATTCAGATTTGCTGGTAATCACAATTTTTAAGAATTTATATCAGATTTAAAAGAAGAGCACACAGAGTTTGCTGATTCTTGAATGAATTTAAATCTGTTTTTATTTGTAAACTTTTGGAAAGCCATCATAAAATATGTATACTTCCATGGCATAAGACAATAAATCTGATTACCTACCGTAAATACTCACTTACTAGTCGATTCTAACTGCAAACAGCATAGACCCATATCTACTATCACATAAGATACTGGCAGATCTGGGTCAATGCAGTTTGTTAGGAGTAACAAGTAGAACAAACAACACCTACCCTGATCTGCCAGCACATTACTAGGCAAATCAGGGTCAATATTGTTTGCAGTTGGAGTTGACTTATTAGCAAGTTGAATGGTACAGTAACAGTTTCCACTTATTTAAAGTTTGAATCAATAGGAAAATCTTGTAACACATTTTAAAACTTGTGTTTGAAGATAGTTGTCTAATTCTGATCCTTTGGTATATTAAGAGAGCTTGGTTCATAATTAGTGGCATCATATTATATTTCAGTTGTCTGATCAAATTAATATAGTACCTTTAAGTGAATACAGCATGAAATTTTGTATGTGGGAGACTAGTTAAAACATAAACTTCTGTACCTTACTATTATTGCTGCATTTTGACACTGTTACTATAGTAACTAATCTTTTTTGTAAGAAATTTAAATTAATTTAATGTTCAGACCAAAGTACTGTTTCTATTTTAGATGTTTCATACCATATGAGTATATGAAAGAAAAATGCAAACACAGAAAATTCATTTAAGAAAATGTATTTACTTGAGCTGTTTGGTTTTGGCACTTTACTCAAAATGAACACCTGCTATGTGTATATGAACTGTTATACTTATAGTAAGTGGTATACTTATATTAAGTGGCTTATTTATAAGTTGTATATGTATGTAAAGTGAAATTTGAACAGTAAGGGTCAGACTATTAGAAAATCATAAATTGAAAACATTCAGACCATGAGTGATTTTGGACAGAAAGAAGAAAGCTCAGCATTAAGATTATTTTAAGATTTTACAAAATTATTGGGAGGATTTGGTTGCCATGGCAGTAAACAATGTCATCCCTTGCATGCTGAAAAAAGCCATACCCAGTACCCATCCAGTGTTTACTAGCACCTTGAAAGAAACGTATTATTGTACAAGAATTAAACTCACAAGGGATGCTAAATTACTGACTTAATTCTGTACAAATTAAACAGTTTAGCATCTAGAATGATAAACAGTAGAGGGCTAAAAGATGTACATGTACTAGTTTTCTTTGTATCTGAGTTATCATATATAGATTGTGACCCCGCTATAACACGGTAGTTGGGAGCCATAGAACCCGACCATGTTATAGACTGAACCATGTTATAAGTAACCAGGTCAGTTACCTGAAGAAGATTATACATGTACCCCAAAAAATGGGCGGGGGGTAGGTAATAAATGTGGGCGGTAAAATATGTGCTTCATTGGCACAGTTACCATCTTAAATTGATGCATATTAAATGAGAAATACGCCTGTATGGAAACAGAGAAGGCATATATAATATTTTACTTTATTTAGAGAACCATGGATTGTTACATACATGTTGTTGTTGTTGTTCTAGGGTTTAACGCCATTTTTCAGCACAAGATAGGACCAGTCAAATAGTATGTGTAAGAGATAATGTATTAGTATACTGTAATAGTATACTGTACGAGATAATGTATTAGTATGCTGTAAGAGATGATGTATTAGTATACTGTAATAGTATCTTGTTGTTGTTGTAGGGTTTAAAGCCATTTTTCAGCACACGATAGGCTATACATGGCGGCTAGTATTAATGGTGGAGGAAGAGCCCTGGAAAACCCAGGGAAGAACCATCGACCCATGAGAAGCTACTGGCAGGCTTTACCACATACCTACGCTAGCAGAGCCTTGGATTCAAACCCATGCAGACAGAGTTGAGATGGCAGTGATCCGGAACGGTGAGCTCTTGAGACCACTCGGCCACTCAAGGCCCCGTTACATATATGTGTATGCTGTTTATATATACATGTTTAATGTATAGCATGAATAGAGTATCAACACAGTGTACTCACCTGCGAATCTCATCACATACATTGAATCCACAATACAAGCAATTCCATCAAAAATATGCACACATCGAGATTTAAAACATTCAATAACACACACACACACACACACACACACACACACACACACACACACACATATATATATATACAGAGTTGTGAAATGTGATTGTTCATTTTTTCAGGACATCAGAAATGCACTTGAAAAGGAGAAAATGGATCCATATCATAAAACAGCGGACTGCTTCATCCTGACAATTCTTAGTCATGGGACTGAGGCTGGAATATATGGTGTTGATGGAGATGTTGTGTCTGTGGAAGCCATTACTGGGTTTTTTAGATCCAATTCATGTCCAAACCTGGCAGGAAAACCCAAGATCTTCTTCATACAAGCCTGTCAAGGAGGTACTGAACAAAGAATTAACTGACTTGAGAACTAGTATATAATTATTGTGGGGTGCGTGTCCCATATGTTTGCTGAGAGTGTATAATTGTTGCGGCGTGCATGTCCCATATGTTTGCTGAGAGTGTAGTCATTATAGTGTACAGTTTTTTATTGCTTATGTATGTGTGTTCTGCAATGATGCATATTGTTGGAGACATAGAGTTGAAGATCTTTAGTCACTGCAAAAATTAATTTGTATTATGCAGTTCATTTTTGTTATTACTTGATAATATTCTGGAGAGGTCTTGCTCTTTTCTAAATTCTAAGCCAAAAATAGCATTCCCCAGAAGTTCTGACTTAATGTGTTTTGCCTATTCTACAGACTGGTATCCTATAAAAATATTTGTATTTTAGATGTGTGATATTGGTCATGTGCTGTGTTTCAATTCCCCCAGTCATGAGTATTGATCAATTTTAGAGGGTGTGTGTTCATGGCTTCATTAGAGTTCAGTATAGGCTATGGGCATTTTTTGCTAGTAGTGCACAAAAAACACAATTCATGGCCCTCTCAGATATGAAAGACGTGTCCACATGAAGCAATTTCAAAATAATCTCTAACAGTTTTGTATGTCTCCATGTCCGACATCTTCCTGGTTTGAATTCAGCCCAGTAACTTGATTGTATAGATGTACATCTAACTAACAGACACTAAAGCCATTTTAGAAAAAAAGGCCACACCAAATGGAGTCTGAATTAAGTATGATGCAATTATCAGCTAAAGCATTTGGTTTCCTATATGTGACGTGTCATCAAATTTATAGCTTTATGCCATTAGTGTTATTATACCAGAGGGAGGTAACTGTGTGGATTATATGGCTACAACTGTCATGTTATGTGTTTCGTATTTAACACAGTTATAAATGATAACCATTCTCACTATATTGTTGTTGTTGTGGGGTTTATCGCCATTTTTCAGCACACGATAGGCTATACATGGCGGCCAGCATTAATGGTGGAGGAAGAACCCAGGAAAACCCTGGAAAGAACCACCTATCCACGTGAAGCTACTGATGATCTTTCTCACATAACCACATTGGCTGAATCCAAGACTCGAACCGCCACAGACAGAGGTGAGATGGCAGTGATCCATAATGGAGAGTGCTTTAGACCACTCGACCACTCGGCGCCTCTATTCTCACTATATAGAAATATCTGTCTTTACAAGGCATGTTGCACAGACATGCTGGCAACATTTTTGCAGAAATTCACCCAAATTAGAATAAATCGAAGTGATACTTTCAAATGGAAATTGTCTTCAGATGCTTCCCTCTGTGCGATCCATCATCATAATCAAATGAAATGAGCATTGGGTAATAAAAGTCAGTAGCATAGGTGACAACCATGGTGAGATTTTTGTAGATGTAAAAATCAGTATTGGTCTCATACAGGATGAAAACAGTACTGAAATCCAGGTTTGTTTTCAAAAAATGCTAGCACTCTAGAGATATACATGTACTTATTTATATACTGATTCTTATTTATGTGTCATGAAATATCGTGACTGAGATTGCTAGTCAAAACAATTTTTTCAAAGGAAATATAACATTAGCAATGAGAATGATAGCAAGAAACTGACAGACACAAGAGTAAAGCACACAGAGTAAATTTAATTCACTGTAAAAGTGGTAGAAACTGTTATAACTTTCTCTGCATTAAATCTGACTAACCTCGCAAGCAGGCAACGATAAACTTCTAATTTTGCTGTGAATTAAATGCTGTAAAACCCTTCATTTGAACGTGGGGAACATGCAGATCATCAATGACGCAAGTGAGGAAATGATTTCTGATCTTAAATTATTTACATTCAGTATCAAAAACTACTTTGGGTGAAATTGTTTAAAAGTGAAAGTCATATTTGTATTATAGAAGAATAGAAACTATGCAAAGTACTGGCCTGTCAAATCCTTATCTGGCCTTTTTTAAAAATATCATGTGTGTCTCTTGATCCACATCCCTGAATCGTAGACTGAACCTTGTTCATGCAAGACTAACTTGCAATGAGTGAGCAACAGTTTGAAATCTGTCAGTCATTATATTATGAAGTATTTGAAAAGATTTTAGGTGGTGTTTCTTAACATGGGTAGAGAAAAATAAAATTATTACATGGTGATATTTCTCAGAGCTTGTCAAAATTGTTGGATTTACTTTTGTAAGCAGTTTCTATTAATTTTGATTGTTTCACATTTGCAGCAGAAAAGCAATCAGTTTTTATTGCTTAGTGATATAAATGGAAAGAAATTGTCACCATTTCTTCTTCAGATATATAACCTGATCATGCCGGTAATACGATTAGAAATACTACAACTGCCATGCAAATCCATCCCTCCCAAGCTTTTTTTCGCAACAAATGTGCTCCAAGACATTTACGTAGCTATGTTTAAGTCAGACAAGAGTGATCGAGCATTAGATAAAGGAATTGACACTAGTTGCTTCAGTAACTACTTCCACTTATGCTAGGAAGCACACTCTTTCAAGAGACTTCACAAAACCAGTTTACCTCTTGTGGTTTTTCTTGATTAGAGTCAATCAAAGGAGATTTCTCACCCACGGAAGTATTCTCAAGCTATATTTCTGTCTGTTCTTACTCTACTCTATGATAAATGAAGAATTCAAAAAATTTATTTGACTTCCTTCATCCTACAATATATTTGTTAACACATTTTTAATTATCTATCCTAGCATCTATAGTACTTATAAGTTCATCTCAGTAATCAACATGGCATATTATCTCAAGTAATTGTCTAGTAATTATCTCAAGTAATTGTCAAGTAATTATCTCAAGTAATTGTCTAGTATACATGCCGTAAGGTCACTCATGTAATTATTTCAACATATGTTTTTGTCATTACTATCCTTGATGGATATCATCTGCATATTCCATTGTTTTAGCTCTCTGTAGTATTTCTCATCAAAATGGGTAGGACAGAGTTAAAAGATTATAAGCATTTTAAAGCTGTCAAATGATTACCATGTTACCTGTCTCAGTTGTATGGGGTGCAAGTCAGGTCAGTATGGGTAGCCATCTTGGCTACTAAGGTGATCATACCTCCTAACCCTCCATAAGGTGTTGGGAGGTTTTTGAGACTCAAAAAGTGCCAAGGATGGTCAGAGCACTTGAATCTAAAAGGCATCTTTGGAAAATGAGACTATACAGGATTTGCACAGTACCTTGAAAAGTGCTTGAATTTTTATTCATCCTTGAAAAGTACTTGATAATCATTTTTACCTGGAAAAGTACTTGAAAATAAGCCTCAGTCCTTGAAAAATATAAAATTAATCGACAAATGAATGTGTGAAAGTTTCTTTTCATACCATTATGTCATATAATTGGAATAAAAAGCTGTTTGCTATTGGGTGGTTTACAGCACATGATCAATCAGATATTTATAACTGGGCATTGTCCTGATTGTAGAGAGCATTAAAAAGTGAATGAATCTTTTCCAATGATCATTCTTCTTTTTGATTTATTTTCTGCTGCAACGGTACATCTTGGTACTTTAAATCATGGTGAATCAGCTGTTCAAACTCTTGAAACAAAAGGTAATGAAAAATATACACAAAAATTGTCACAATTTGGTCTTATTGTACATCCAAGCTTCTGATTTTCGGCATATGATCTAACATTTGGAAGTCTGCTGAAAGTCTATTATTGACTTTTTTGGCATCGTGACCAAACTTTGGGTATAAATTATGGCCATATGTCTTTTAACAGAAAGGCTGCTTTGTACACACTGTTCTTACATCTATGTGTAAACATACCTGTAAAATTTCAATGAGCGATCACGGGACAGCAAGTATAAAAAAAATCAGATGTGGCAAGACACAACATGCTTTTGTGGCAAATGATTTTAAGATGCCACATGAATGCATGATATCATGCATCAAAGTTATTCCAGAAATCGATTTTGTCCATCGCAGACAACTTCAGATACACATAAACTATACAAATCACTATATACAAGGTTGGCCGATGTGTTTTCATGAAGTGTGTCGGAGAGAGAAGGTGGGCTTCAGCAATCTTGGTAAACTCCAATCGCTACCAAATATTCAGGAGGCTGCATTCACACCTGCCAAAGGATAAACACGTGTATGTGGCATTGAGAATATGGAAGATTTTTCTGGGTATTTTTTTGTGAGAGTTTACCCATTTCACTTGGAGCAAAAAAATTGGTTTCAGAAACAAAAATACAAGACCTGGTAATTAATTTCCCATATACTTGAGAGTGAAATAATGGTGAATTATACCTCCATCATGAAACATTCTACAAATTTTGCCTTTACCAAATAACAGGTGAATTTTCATCCGACAATGACCTATTGCAGAAAAATGGGAATAATTTTACACTGAAGCTACAAATAAAAACAAACTAATGATTTTTGTAGAAAGCATGCATGTGAGATTTTGTCTGTGGCAATCAGGTTAATTCCTTATACAACTGGTAGCTTTTATAATGAACCAATAATGCCACCAGCCCCTCTTTTTACATTCATTTTTGACAGCAAAGAGCTAGTTTGAATATTTTCCTGTGACCAGGCAGCTAAAAGAATCAGTGTGTGTCTTATGCATGAATAAAGTTCACTAATACTATAACAAATTAGCATATTTTTCATCACCCCTCAGCCATCTCAATATTTAGATATTTACCTCTGTAGCAGACATACATAAATATGTGTGCCAAGTCAGCTGTTCATTTGCAGCCTAAGTTATGCATTTGATCTCCAATGCTAGTCTAACTGTGTCAGGCAGTCACCAAACAAGCCAACCCATTTTCAAGCCTAACTCAGAGTAAATCTAAACCGCATTACAGATTTAGCCTCTATGTAAATTCTTAAATGCTAGGCTTGTGATAATTAGATTCATGCCTTTTACCTTCAAAATTAGGGAGGTGTCAAAAAACGAAACTAGCCAGTGAGACCTTAATTTTAAAACAAATAGAGAAAGAATGAGACTTTTCTTGACCACCATATGCCTGTAACCTGTATAGACTGTAAACAGTCCTACATAGTTTAATGTATCCTGGGGCAGTTTATGCAGCTGATTATCATACAAGCAGTTAAAACATAGGGTTCAACAACCACCATTTCATCAATTACCTAATTTTTATTCCTTGTCCTGTTGCTTTCTTTAATGCCATCCCAGCAGCAGTTCCAACAGCACCTAACATGGCCACTTTTGCAACAGCTGGAGCTGCAGCAGCTATTAACACTGGTATAGCCACAAGAAGTTGAAATATACCGCCTCTTTAATGGCACCCGCAGAAAGATTAAGTCTAACACCGATTTTTGATTGTTTGGCAGTATTGAAATGCTTGAGTTGACTTTCGGTCAGTGATAGTTTATTTTCACCACCTGTGATCTGATCTCACTTTAGTGATATTTTCATTCCACAGTTCTTTGCTGAATTTGATTGAAGCTGTTTAATCTGACCAGGAGTCAGACTGACGCTAACATGATGATATAACATTATAATATCATGAGCGATTTAATTACACTGGAGCAACAATAACTCGCATTCGTCCACCAGCACCTTCGAGTAACATTGATTTGTCACTGAGTATAACAGTGGTTACTCTGTAATTAACACCAGCACCTGGATTCACACGAGCTTGAAAATGAATGTCAACAACAGGCTGTCTACTTAAATCAAGATGTTCCAAAGAGAAGTAATAGATTGGATACCGATTTATAAAATCTATGTGTGATATTTGCAAACCAGTATCTATTTTGATCATGTCCCATAAATGTCATCAAATGATGATATACACGTGCTACATGATTATTTTCAAAATTCAGTAATATATGGTTCTTGATGTCCATTTATTTTTAATAAAACCTCACTAACTCCAAGATCATCAAATATCATATGACTATGATTCTGTGAGTTTAATCGCTCAGAATTCTGAAAAGCAATAAAGATATGTCTTGGTGCAGAAACACCTTGCTGGGATGCTATATGCCATGTAAACAAATTATTAATGTTGCTATGAACACTGTCCATGGTTACTGTTAACCATGACAACAATGATTTACCACCTGAATCCATAAAAGAAAGTAATCATTGTTCTTCAGCAATTGATGGAGTCATTATTGGCATCCACAATGAAAGTTTTGTCATCATTACTTTACCAGCATCAGTTCCTGCTCGCCAGATAGCATCATTATCATCGCCCTATCTGACAAGCACAACCATGTGTTTAGCCCCAAAGATAACTTTTCTAACATTTCTACAAAATCCAAAGATGTGGGATAGTGGAATTGCGCATGAAAATCTTCTATGATCACCTTTCAACGCAAATCAAAGTTTTGCAAATCCTGCATTAAAATCCAGGTTAGAAGAAATAATCATAGTTTCTACATCAGCATCTGCATTTCGAGCAAAGTTTTTGGGTCATACTATTATAAATTGATTATGATCAGATTCGTTAGGATCATCTTTGGCGAACATCAGTGACGGACCAGCTGATGTTGTATAGTCATCGGTGTATCTTGTTAAACCTATTATTGTTGTGGCAACATCAACGTCCTTCTGAATCGTTTCAGTATTTTTCCCATCAATCATATACATAGCACTGTCAAACAGCACCATAATACCATTATTGACAAAACCAATCCTATAATTAGCATCGTATACAGTATCATCTGTTTTTATAATATCACCTTCTACCTCAATAAAAGCCTCAGTTGGTAGAAAGTATCTACTTGTATCTTGAACTTGTAATTCAATTCATCCATGCTGATTTGGTTGTCGTGCATCATAAGAATGAAATTGATAATCACGTACCGATTTATCTTTAAGGACTTGTGCATCCAAATCGAATGCTGGATCAGATACATGCTTAAACATCTTATTATATTTATTATTGTCTAAAATGAAGATGACCTCCCAAAATAAAACTTGTATTAATTTTTTTCTCTTTCTTTGGTATGGATATTCCTGCTTCACCAGTCATATCTGTTAGTTTTTGATTTGCGGCTTGATTTATTATTTTACTGCCATTTGCAGGCATAACTTCAGTGCTGGGTAATTTTACTGGTTGTGGTTTTCATCGTATTAATCATGCTAGTCTATCCTTGAATGCCAAGAATGCTTCTCTGGCAACATCACCAATCATGCCAGGAATATTTTCACAAATAACTCGATAGATTTCATTCCTAGTTGTTTTGCATTTGGTGTTTTTTTGGGGGCTATTCTGTTAAATAAACTTTGAACAACATCACTGAGCTCATCACTGCAAATTGCTTCGTAAGTTGGCAGTCGCAAATTTATCACCCTGACCATTACAGGTCCACATTGAGCATTATGTACGATCATTTTATTTATTATTTATTTATCTAATCACTGTGATAATCATCAATGATTTCATGGATAAGAGACTGATAAACATCAATGTCCATGATACCGCCTGTAAATAATCTTGACAAATATCAGCCACTTCATTAATAATTCCTGGAGAAATATTTCCGTCACGTTTCCCTCCAATGAGGATTTCTAGTCGTTCTACATCAGAAAGAACATTCTTAGGACAAGCAATAAGACCACTTCCCTTAGGTGTGGTCGGGGAAGAAAAACCACTTCCAGTAGCGCCAAAAGATTCATTGTCAGGATCTCTTTCCTTGCTTAGTGAAAAACGCAATTTCTCCTACCGTCTGATTTCTGTAAATCTCATTTTTTCTTTTCTCTGTTTCTTTTCTTCTTTTTTTGCTTCATTTATTTTTCTCTGTTTTCTTTCTTCTCTAGACTATTCAAGTTCCACCTTCATCTCTTTTGCTGCACTGAAGAAAATTGTTGTCATTCTATTTGTTGCTGTGGTGGAGGAAGTTGATATGAAGGCTTTTGCATGGGGAAATGCGGCAGAAGAGGTTTTTGTTTCAGTACCTCATTATAAAGTCTTTGTACTTCTTTAACAAGACTTGTATATCTTAAATCATCATCTCTGGCTTGTTTTTGGTTGCTAAATAAGATTATGATCATTTACATTTTCATAACCGGGTTTTAAAATACTAGATTTATTAAACATACTAATTAATATTTTCTCAGGTAATTTTTCTTCTTTAGTATTTTTAAGTTCTTCAATAAAATCATCTCTGAATTTATTTATCAATTCAATATTTTCTTTTCTTACTTTAGGTTTAGGTGCAAGTTCTTTTTTCACATTGGCTATTTCAGTACAAACTTTGCCAATACCTTTAAGTATTTCTTCATTTACAGGGGGAGGTAAAATCTTGTAAAATCTGTTTTGTTTGTTTAGTTCTTTTTGCTTTTTTGCTCAGCAGTTTGTCTTACTGATGGAAGAAAACATTCAGCAGCCTCTGCAACTCTTTCAGTAACTTTTGTAACAGGTCTAAATAACTGTTCTGTGCCTTCTGCAAATTCAACCTGAGATTCTTGATGTTCTTGTAGTTTTTGTCTAACAAAATCACAGACGGGAAGACATTTTTTGATTGCTTCTAATCTCTCTCTCAAGCTAATCTTGCTGTATAAGACTCCATAGCTGGTGCCATTATTGATATAACAATGATTTAATTACAGCAGCAGAGGGAGTGCAACCTCATTGAAGTATCACAGTGGGTAAACACACATGTATACTTTCTAAAAAACACTTACGACAACAATAAAGTAACAAGACAAACTAACTCAATTAGAGAAACTCTTGGTTAGTTAGAGGCTTTGGTTTGGTATTATTGACCTTGTATTTTCATTTTCATAGGAAGCCTTATTTTTCCAAAAATGACAATCCAGCAAATGGTCTGTTCACTTCCTCTGCTGCTCCATTGTCTTTGTGCTTAACTCTGTCAAGCAGGAGTTCTAAATTTTGGATTTTCTTTGCTTACTTCACAGATGATATTTTCCCATAAAAAATGAATCACACTTTCACCTATTACAACTACAAAAATTTTCATGTCTTACATTTTATATAACCAGTGAAATCTGACTTCAATGAAATGTTACTGCAGGTCATGATGAGACCAATAATCTTGAATAAAGATGGCTTAAGTGTTATTAACTTTTGTTTTATAACACACATCTTTCTGATTTACATAACTTAAAACAAATTGGTTTGTTCCATTACCTATGCATATTAATCTAATGGTCTTACCCACAGCAGTGCTCAACACAAAACAACCTTAACTATTGTCAGTCAATTTAATAATCTGTGCAATGTTAGTTGTTTGTCTCTGACTGCCTTTATCTTTTGTTTGTTTTTATGAAAGCCAACAGTATAGACTGTCATGTGCTGATAGTTTGTCTTTATGAAAGCCAACAGTATAGGCTGTCATGTGCTGATAGTTTGTCTTTATGAAAGCCAACAGTATAGGCTGTCATGTGCTGATAGTTTGTCTTTATGAAAGCCAACAGTATAGGCTGTCATGTGCTGATAGTTTGTCTTTATGAAAGCCAACAGTATAGGCTGTCATGTGCTGATAGTTTGTCTTTATGAAAGCCAACAGTATAGGCTGTCATGTGCTGATAGTTTGTCTTTATGAAAGCCAACAGTATAGGCTGTCGTGTGCTGATAGTTTGTCTTTATGAAAGCCAACAGTATAGGCTGTCGTGTGCTGATAGTTTGTCTTTATGAAAGCCAACAGTATAGACTGTCATGTGCTGATAGTTTGTCTTTATGAAAGCCACAGTATAGTCTGTCATGTGCTGATAGTTTGTCTTTATGAAAGCCAACAGTATAGTCTGTCATGTGCTGATAGTTTGTCTTTATGAAAGCCAACAGTATAGTCTGTCATGTGCTGATAGTTTGTCTTTATGAAAGCCAACAGTATAGTCTGTCATGTGCTAATAGTTTGTCTTTATGAAAGCCAACAGTATAGGCTGTCATGTGCTGATAGTTTGTCTTTATGAAAGCCAACAGTATAGGCTGTCATGTGCTGATAGTTTGTCTTTATGAAAGCCAACAGTATAGACTGTCATGTGCTGATAGTTTGTCTTTATGAAAGCCAACAGTATAGGCTGTCATGTGCTGATAGTTTGTCTTTATGAAAGCCAACAGTATAGACTGTCATGTGCTGATAGTTTGTCTTTATGAAAGCCAACAGTATAGACTGTCATGTGCTGATAGTTTGTCTTTATGAAAGCCAACAGTATAGTCTGTCATGTGCTGATAGTTTGTCTTTATGAAAGCCAACAGTATAGTCTGTCATGTGCTGATAGTTTGTCTTTATGAAAGCCAACAGTATAGTCTGTCATGTACTGACAGTTTGTCTTTATGAAAGCCAACAGTATAGTCTGTCTGTGCTGACAGTTTGTCTTTATGAAAGCCAACAGTATAGTCTGTCTGTGCTGACAGTTTGTCTTTATGAAAGCCAACAGTATAGACTGTCATGTGCTGATAGTTTGTCTTTATGAAAGCCAACAGTATAGGCTGTCATGTGCTGATAGTTTGTCTTTATGAAAGCCAACAGTATAGGCTGTCATGTGCTGATAGTTTGTCTTTATGAAAGCCAACAGTATAGACTGTCATGTGCTGATAGTTTGTCTTTATGAAAGCCAACAGTATAGGCTGTCATGTGCTGATAGTTTGTCTTTATGAAAGCCAACAGTATAGGCTGTCATGTGCTGATAGTTTGTCTTTATGAAAGCCAACAGTATAGGCTGTCATGTGCTGATAGTTTGTCTTTATGAAAGCCAACAGTATAGGCTGTCATGTGCTGATAGTTTGTCTTTATGAAAGCCAACAGTATAGGCTGTCATGTGCTGATAGTTTGTCTTTATGAAAGCCAACAGTATAGGCTGTCATGTGCTGATAGTTTGTCTTTATGAAAGCCAACAGTATAGTCTGTCATGTGCTGATAGTTTGTCTTTATGAAAGCCAACAGTATAGACTGTCATGTGCTGACAGTTTGTCTTTATGAAAGCCACAGTATAGGCTGTCATGTGCTGACAGTTTGTCTTTATGAAAGCCAACAGTATAGGCTGTCATGTGCTGACAGTTTGTCTTTATGAAAGCCAACAGTATAGGCTGTCATGTGCTGACAGTTTGTCTTTATGAAAGCCAACAGTATAGGCTGTCATGTGCTGATAGTTTGTCTTTATGAAAGCCAACAGTATAGACTGTCATGTGCTGATAGTTTGTCTTTATGAAAGCCAACAGTATAGTCTGTCATGTGCTGATAGTTTGTCTTTATGAAAGCCAACAGTATAGTCTGTCATGTGCTGATAGTTTGTCTTTATGAAAGCCAACAGTATAGTCTGTCTGTGCTGATAGTTTGTCTTTATGAAAGCCAACAGTATAGACTGTCATGTGCTGATAGTTTGTCTTTATGAAAGCCAACAGTATAGGCTGTCATGTGCTGATAGTTTGTCTTTATGAAAGCCAACAGTATAGGCTGTCATGTGAAAGCCAGCAGTATGGACTGTCATGTACTGATAGTTTGTCTTTATGAAAGCCAACAGTATAGACTGTCATGTGCTGATAGTTTGTCTTTATGAAAGCCAACAGTATAGTCTGTCATGTGCTGATAGTTTGTCTTTATGAAAGCCAACAGTATAGTCTGTCATGTGCTGATAGTTTTCCATGAGCATTACACACAAATTGACCTCTTGGCCACATGACTTCAGTTGAGTTGTTCAGTGGAGAAAATGGTCCCTACAAACCATATTCAGACATATTTTGGTTCAAGGCCATATCTTATA
The DNA here is from genome assembly GCA_028554795.2 of Sinohyriopsis cumingii. Classification (NCBI taxonomy): domain Eukaryota; kingdom Metazoa; phylum Mollusca; class Bivalvia; order Unionida; family Unionidae; genus Sinohyriopsis; species Sinohyriopsis cumingii. The sequence goes on along the minus strand of JAPYKE020000126.1, from coordinate 283,880 downwards.
GGAGATTTGAAGATGCTTTATATATATATTAGATGACCAGGATTTGGGCCATCTCTGAGAGATAGGATTTAATTCCCTCCACTTCTTTCCAATATTTATGCAAACTCAAGTCCATAGCTCTCATTAGAGGACCAGAGTTTGGGCCTTCTCAGGTTAACTTATTAAGGCCTGGTGCTGCTGTACTGGAGAGAGGCTGGTAATTGCTTTCTCCCCAAGCCATGGTATAGATATACACATTCTCTGCTGCTCCTCCCAAGAGTAGATTTGGAACTACAGCAAAATCATATTCTTTCATTACATATTACTTGTAAATATTTTATTGTGTTGATAATGTCACTCTTATCTTTTATTACTTATTGCCATATCAAAATTAAAAGGCTTCCTATAATCCATAAATAAGAAATACATATAATTGTTATAAATGTTTTACAGATTTTTTAAAACTATATTCATCCCCAAGATGGATAGATCCCAGTTATTGCATTGCCTTGTGGTGAGGTTCAAAGCAGTCAAAGCAACGATTTATTCCACATGTTGAACATTTGACTTTTGTTTCTCTCTTCACTTTTGCCTTAGAACACTGATGATGCCTACTCCATCAACCGTCTTTTTCTCCTCAATTCTCTAAATGTACCCCAAAACTGCTGTGCTAATTTGATCTGAAAATCTAGCATGATTCACATTCTTCTTCTCCTTTGTCAATCCAACTTCTGATGGTTTGGGCTCAACTTTATCATGATGAATGCATTTGCATTTGAAAAATTTGAACCAAAACAGAGCCACTGCTTCCTGCTTGTGCATTATGCAAGGAGCTGTATTCAAATTAGATCTGCTGTATCCACTCCACTCATGTGGTCATTGTAAAGTGTCACAAATTGAAGGATATGGCACTTGAACAATTCTCTCATCACACTGCTTTCTGGGTATCATATTGTGAAATTTGGCTGGATAATCACCTGTTGAAAATAAATGCACCACTCTTTTGTCTTTCCATGCCACTGCCACTTTGCTGACCTTTTTGCATTATTTTCATTTGTCCCTGGTTTCTTGCATGATTCCTTTGGATAATGTCCCAATTTTATGCTGCTTTTCCCCATTATTTTTTAAAAAGTAGCCTTACATTATCCCTACCTTTTTCACAAAGGGCTGCTGAAAAGATGAAAAATTCTACCTGGTAGAGGAGATTACTGGATGTTGGCATCTGGTTTTGGAAAATTCACCAGCATTTCTTTTAACCTCCAGCATTTTTCTTCAGGGCTTATAAAATGTGTGCTAGATGAACATCCTACTTTATCTAGTGTAACAAAATGCATAGTGATGTAAAATTTTCTTTGTAGATGACAGACCATATATATGTCCAGTTATTATATCATCATTAATTAATCCTTAAGTTTGTTCCAGTAAAATATACATTAGACCCATGGTAGCACTTTTTATTTTTTTCGAGTAGTCGCCCAAACAAGCAGGTTAGACCTTGTATCATTTTATGAACCCTCTGAGTAATCGGAGTACCCTAACATATATTGTTTAAAAAGTGTCTTCCCAAGGTGCCATGTATGTTTAACTGGATTGGTTCCAACTATTTCTTGGTTTCTTTCTTTCCTTTACAAGAGGGCAAAGATTCAGGAGGAGCAGCAAGCACTGGACGAGATACTTCAGATGTCCTGGACAGCATGATGGGTATGAGCTTAAATCAACCTGATGCAAAAACAGAATCAAGTGAAGCTAAAATTGCGACAAATCGGGACATACTGACTGCCTTCGCTACACATCCAGGTATATGATGTAGTCAGAGTTATCTCTTCAGTATATTCTGTGTTTATACACATTAGAAAATAACCTCCACCAAGATAATGTAATTTAATGAATAAAACCAAGATGTAATTCATCTCTTCTCAGGATTCAGAATTTATAGAATATCGAGATCACAATTTTTCTTAGCTCAGACATTTGTTAGCATACAAGGGAAGGTTTTGAGACCGAAAGATATGCACTACTGCAGGGTTCAGATTCTGTCCAGAGTATTTTAAGGAACATTTGAACTATTGATAGAATGCAGAAAATGAGTTGAAAGGCTGTGCCCTACTGCAGTGTTCAGATTTTGTCTTGAGTGTTCCAAAAATATTTCGAACTGTTGCTCAGACACGAGGAAAATGTTTGAGATTTTGTCTTACTGTACAGTTGAGCATCTGTCTAGAGTGTTCCGACAAAAATTTGAACTATTGTTTGAACACGACGAAAGAATTTGAGACCATGTGTCTAAAGTATTGAAGCAAGCAATTGAAGTTTTGTAAGAACTAAAGGTGGAGTTTGAGACCAAAGGTAAAGTCCCAAGGATTAGATTCTTTTTAAAGTGTTCCAATAAACAATTAAACTTAGTGAGCCTGGTGTGAATGTTGTTCTTGCATAACAAATTACCCAAAAAGATATTTATGAAATACTTATAGCAAAAAAGTCCCTCAAAACAAGACCCAAAAATGGGACTTTGCTCATTTGGCTTGTATAATAATAATATTTTATATTTATCAAGTTGGACATTTTATTAGTGGGTGTTCTTTATCTTTATTGTTCTGCAAGTTGCACTCCTGTGCAGTACTCTCCAATAAATTAAGTATAAACAGGAAGAGTGCGAAAAAGGTGATCCACAATTGTGATGCTACAATTTACTGTAATAACAGGTTATGTGACAAGTGGCACTTTATTCATTATACTGTACAAAAACATTGGAAGCTATATTCAGAAATAATGATTGCATAATGAACATTTTTAGAATATAAAGTTATATGTAAATCATAAAGAAAATGCCAAATTTTGTGGCCAATTACCAATACATGTATAATACTCTTTAATATAATCTAGGTGTTATTTAAATGCTGAGTTTTTATATTTTATCCTTAATTAAGATAACATGAAAGAGAAGTTTATGAATATTTACCTATGGAAACTCAAAATCTATACTACAAGTCATATATTCTTCCAACAATGGATTATTGTTCAAACGTATGGGGAAACTGCTAAATCTGAGCTTGACAGGATTTATAAACTTCAGAAATGAGCAGCATACGTAATTTTAGATGCATCTATTGATCATCCCTCATAAGCATTATTTACAGAACTCAAATGATTCACAATATATGACAGGATAGATTTTCACAAGGCATTTCTTTTATATAAATGTCTACATGGAACTGCACCAGAGTATCTTCAGGACTTATTCAGGCCTTTTTCAAAACAATACCAGTTGAGATCAATATAACATGGAAACCTTCTACCACCAAAACCAAGAACAGAACAATTTAAAAAAAGCTTACAATACTCTGGTACTGTTATGTGGAACAAGCTTCCACTACATGTAAAATCTGCTGAAAATAATAGAGTATTTAAGAAGAGATATCATGAGCATGTATGTGCTTATAATAGATAATGGAATTTAGTATTTTAATAGTAATTTTGGTAATTATTGCTATCTTCAATGTGCATATCAATGTGCATTGTTATATTCTCCTTAGAAGGCCAGGGAGAATTGTCCTTGACTAATGAGTCACCCTCTATAAATAAAGCATTATTATTATTATTATTGTTATTATTATTATTATTATTATTAATATTTAACACTCTTGTACATGTAGGTTTCATTTCACTGCGGAATAAAAAATATGGCACCTGGTTTATTCAAGCTGTGATATGGGTGTTTCAAAGACACGCTCATAAGGAAGAATTATCCAGTCTCTTGAAAATGGTCAGTAAAGTTATGTAAAAACAGGATAACAGGCATACACATTAAAATAAATCTATGAAAAATAAGTGTATGTATGTGTGTGTGTTAAGAAAACAGACACACAGAACACTCTTTTGATAATTATTCTGTTTCTTGTTAAGTATATATATATATATATATATATATATATATATATATATATATATATATATATATATATATATTATATATATACAGTAATACCTCAAACATTCGCAAGGTTAGGTTCCAGAACCAGTCGCGGATCAGGAGGAATCGCGAATGTTTGGTATGAATCACTCAAAATGCTAATAATTGCTTATTTCTAGGGTTTAAACCCTAAATATGACCCAAATCATGCTCCCAATGCACTTTAATTTCATTTAAAAGTTAGCCTAATACATTACCCTTAAAAAGAGAAATAAATGGTTGACGTAAAAATAGACTACAGTATCGCCTAATGAGTATTTGCCACACTAGCACATTTACAGTACGGTACATGTATACTAATATTACCCCTATACTAATTCATTGGCTGCCGTTTTCTTTTGCACTCACAGTAAGGTAAAACCAAGTAACGAATGGGACTGTAAACTTAATGACTGATGTTTTCTTTGTCATTGTCAGGAAGGTAAACTAGGTAAATTTCATATGTCACAGAAGTCATATAACAAAGGTACAATTGAATAAAATAAAGAAAACATGTACGTAGAGGGTACCAATGAAAATTTCGCGAATCCGTGAATTTGCGAATCCAGAAACGCGAATGCACGAGGTATTACTGTATATATGCATTTACACATATGTATATATGTTCCAGTATCTATATTCTGTTGTCTTTCTTGCTTGTTTTTTGTCTTTCCTGTCTTTAATGGATTATCTTTATGCAAATGCTTATAATTGGTTGAGAAGTCGTACTATTGACACCTTACAATTTTCGTAGATTGCATGTTTGCTAGAAACCATTAATTTAAAAACCTAACAAAATATGATCCAGAGGTCTCGCTAGGATTTTAAAACTAGGAGTCCAGGACTACCATTTTGGTAAAAATAGGAGTCCCACCATCAAAAGTTGCAGTCCCTTCTTTCCCACAGAATCAACACAGACGTGATTGCATCTATTTTTAGATGGAGAGGTTTTCATAATGTAATCACTCACTTTAATATAGTTTCATTACAACAGTCCATTGACAGAATTGCAAATTTATGGTTTATTTATTTGTCTACATCCTTGTAGTAATTTTAGACAATGGTTAAATAGTATTTGATTTGCTGTTTTTTCCCCGTATTTTTGCAAATACGTGTCAAGTCGGAAAACAGCTTAGACCTTAAAGCGCATCTCACGAATTCCACAACATAGCATTGTCCCATACATTTCTGGCCTACATAATTTGCATTTTAAAGTTAAATCTTTTATAAAATAATACCTTGGCTTTGCTTTCAATGATATGTCTATTTTTCTGAAAATATTCACCCGATGATTTACGAAAACAGACAATCTAATAAACTGGTACATCCCAGACTTAGCAAAGTCCGCCTTTATTTCCAATAGGCCTACTGGTTCACTTACAGTTTCAAACTAATTTTATGACGAAATAGTGTATAAAAGGCAGTTAATAAATATATATCCAGATCACCGATTCTGATCTTAAAATACATATTTGTATATTTTATCATCAAAGGATATCATGCAGGAAATTGATAGTTGCTACCTTATTCGGAAAAGGGTTAATGGTTAATCAGCTATCAAAACATATGCTTGTGAATGGGCAATAGTTTGTTTGTCAATGTAATTGATATCAAAACTAGGCCTAGCTACTGATGTATTGATGAATACATTTCGCTACAACACTAGAACTAACCTTGCAAAGGCGAGGGGCATTTAAAAAAACTATGGTCAGTCAATGTGCCTCTTAAATAGCGCTTGTTCTTCCATCAGAGCAATATTGAATTTTGTCAATCCAAGTAAGGACTTATTCCAAGCACTAAGCTAGGCATCACACGCTTTCTTACACTTAGCTACTGTCCTATCCGAACTATCAATTCTAGCAGCTTTAGCACTCTTCTGGATCTCATTACAATCTTTGTAAGTTTGCTGTTTAACCCAAAAATACTTATCCAAATTTACAAATGGCATTTTGTCTGAGTCTCAACATGTCTTGATTCTGGTGCACTACTTATTCCAATACATTCAGAAATGAACACAATAACGAAAGCTAAAGGTGTTTATTTGATGTACTTTTATAAATGACAGCATGTACATCTCTGGGTCTTTCTGCCGCTGAATTCAATCGCTGTGAATATCGGTACATTTTACCATGCAGCCGCCAGTTAAAGCCTTTGAACTTGCCACCCACCTATTGCATCATGTTTTTTTTTATGTACTCTTATAATGGCAACATGTATGTACATCAAAGGGTCTTTCAGTCACTGAATTCTGTCATTGTAAATATCAGCACAGCTAATTGATCAACACATTTTCCCACAAAGCAGGTGGCTGAAGCAGGACTGGCAAGTCTTTGAAATTTGCCCCACACCTATTACATGCGTACAGATGACTCCCGCCTCAGTGATTTTCTGCGTCCTAGATCAAAAATTGGCATCCAAAAACACATAATTAAGCGTTTCCGAGATCTCTGTGATCTTTATGTGGACACTTTGCCACTACTTCTTCAGTCCGTGAATCAGGGTTGGACAAGTGTACTTGCCTGACAAACAGGACTCAAATTCAAACTTAAGATTGCCAAGTGCAATAAATCATCACAAAATTGAAAGAGACAGACAGACAGGTATTGTTGAGTTCCTAATGCCTTTTCTTCTGATAAATGAGATTCATTTGACAGATTCTGGGCAATTTGGTTACAATAAAATTAATCCACCCATTTTGTAATCTAATACATTAAAATCTGCTAATGGTCACATCACCTTTGCTTTTGGCTTACTGAGGTTTTGATCTTGGGACTTTTCAATATATCAATTAAAAGCATAAAACTGCAAAAAACTGGATGAAAATTATTCAGTTCTTTTGAATATTTTGCATTTCCAAAGAAACCAATTGTATCTCAATAAACACCAATGTATGCATTTTCATTTGAAGTGATGGCCATTCCAATGATAATCCCACAGCATTAAATTGGAACCGTCTTGCTCTTGGTGATCATGACTGACTTCTCCAAAATGCAAGCTGTTAGATGAGTCCATTTTAAAAATAAAGTGATTCCTATAACAAAGATTTGATATAATTTAATTGCCTAATTTAAACATTTGTTAACTTGCATTATTCATAAAAAAGCCCATTCCATGCAGAGCAGGCTTTATGCAGGTCTTGTTTAAGAAAGTACAAATTAGGCCATGTCTGCGGCTTTGTATCATGCTGAGTATTCCACTGGGCATTTAGTTTTCATTTCCTTCAACTCCACTAAATCCTGAAAATATAATGACAATGTTTTAATGTGATTAGCTCCACAGGCTCAAGACCAGAAAAGCTATTGTGATGGGCCCATGTCCCTTTATCCATGAGCAAATCCTCATAAAATACTTGGAAGAAAGTCATGAAGCTTAGCATTCTCTTCTATCCTGAGGTCTAGTTGGTCCTAAAAGACAAATAGCCCCCCTCCAAAATTCAGCATGGCTGCCTTGGTGGTGAGCATGAAAATCTTGTTATTGCTACTTCTTCATGGTAATCATGCCTATCTTATCTGTATGCATGCTGTGATGCTGTATGAGTCCATTTTGTTATATGAGATGACTGCTATAGGAAAGATCCAGTTACCTCTCAAAAGTGGAGTTGCTGGATGAGTCCATTTTGTTATATGAGATGACTGCTATAGGAAAGATCCAATTACATCTCAAAAGTGGAGTTGCTGGATGAGTCCATTTTGTTATATGAGATGACTGCTATAGGAAAGATCCAATTGCCTCTCAAAAGTGAAGTTGCTGGACAAGTCCATTTTGTTATATGAGATGGCTGCTATAGGAAAGAAACAATTACCTCTCAAAAGTGAAGTTGCTGGATGAGTCCATTTTGTTATATGAGATGACTGCTATGGGAAAGATCCAATTACCTCTCTAAGGAGAAGTTGCTGGATGAGTCCATTTTGTTATATGAGATGACTGCTATAGGAAAGATCCAATTACCTCTCTGAGGTGAAATTGGCCTTTCAGTATGAAACTGTTCCCTTCGGCATGCAAAAGCTGATTCATTAGAAAACATGAGAGTTTTCTACCGTCAACAAATGTCAAAGTTACTCAGATTCTTATGGGGCAGGATTAATATATTAGCAAAGCCAATAACTTTGAATCAAAATTAATTTGATTCTTGTCATGGAAGGTTACTTTGAAAATTGAAAATACTTAAAAATTTGAATAATTTTGATCCATTCTTATAGCAATATCTTGCTTGAATTTAATTTAGGTATGAGAACACAAATTTTACAAATTTAAAAGAATTATTTTATAAAGGCTTTACAAATTTTATAGAAGTCCACTTGCCCAGGGCAAGCTGACAGGAAAATTGAACTTGTGCTTTTGAGAGCATGGCCAAAAAATATAACAAGTACCGTTGAAACATTAGGTAAAATAAAATATAGGATGGTTTAAAGAAATTGCATTATTTATTTAACGGATCAAGAATTTGTTTTGTTTTTACCTTTATCAAGTACCAAATTTAAGACTGCTCCAGGATTGGGTAAATGGATTAGTATAGCCCTGTGTGTAGAAACTGTGAAGGTTGTTTATGGAAGTGTCTAAACTCCCTCCTAGACTTGAGATATATATTTTTGAGGATTTAAATTAAGATGCCTCTATTCACTGAGTACAAAATTAGGTGACTCCATCAAGAGCCCTCTGAAGAAATTCAACTTAGCCATGCTGAAGTCACTCCTCATATTGCATGTGAATATCACAGTCTGTGGTTATACATGGACCAGCATCACAATGCTGACACGGATCTGCAAATTCCCCAACAAGACTTTTGTATGTTGTATTCGATTCATTATTTCACACTGGAATGACTGGAGTTGTTCAGACAGTACATTGTTGACATGTATTTTCATGCTTCAGACAGTCCATTGTTGACATGTATTTTCATGCTTGTGTCAGCAATGCTGGTTTTGGATATTGATCCTATGCTGTGATGCTTTCTGACAAAACACTATTGTTAGTGGTTGAAAAAGGGAGATTGATGCACCTGTGGAAAATTCATAATTAAACCTGTTACATATTTTAGATATATAATGTCCTATCATGATTTGAAGTTCATCTTTACTCAAAATCAACTTGCAAAAATAAAAAATGCAATAAAAAATAATCATGGGGTCATACTAAAACTTTTTTCGGCAAAATTGACCAGAAATGTGTGGTTGACCCAAACACAGCTCACCTGACTTAATATGGCAAAACATAATAACACCTCAGTGACATTAAAATTATCCAAGTTGGAGATTACACAAATGAAAAGACTGAATATTTCCATTCCTTGCAGTGATTCCAGCATTGTTGGAAGCAGTGGCTCCAGCAGTTGCAAAAGCTGCGGAATTAGAGTATATCAAAACGGCATCAGGAATAGCTTTGAAAAAGGTGGTTGATGGACACATAAAAAAATGGATGAGCCTTTGATTGCCAGGCACAAGCCATGGAATACCCTTGGGTAAAGGTCTTGATTAGCCAGTCACAGAAGATTGCACCGTTATGGTGTTTATCAATGATGTCATGCACACATGAACCTAGCATTGTCAATCTGGATTCAACAACAGGTCCTGGCACTCATTGGGTTGCACATGTGGTAACACCTCAACATAGATTGTATTTTGACTCATATGTTCTTTCACCGTCAGTTGAAGTTGTTATTATTTATCCCATGACACTGGTTGACAAAGCATTGTATTCAAATACCAATACAAACTCAGTTGGATGGTCCCATATGCAGTCATCTTGTCATTGAAGCATTACATGCACTGTAGCATTGACCGACCCTGCAAACACTTACTGATTTCACATTAAAGTACATGTGATATTATATAACAATGTCTATTGACATTTATGGACGTTATTCTGCTCAATGACACAGTGCTGATTTGGATCTGAGCTTATTTGCTACTAAAGCAGATTCGAATGAGTTTGCCTTCAAGGTTGTTTGCATCAGTCCAGATGACCTTATGATTTTTGACGATCACTTTTGAACATTTAACGTGGACATTCAAGATATTATTATCAAGTTGAAAAGAGACTTTGTGGTAAAGAATCTGGTTGAGCTCACTGACAATGGTGAAATTAGGGACAGCGGCTTGTAGGTTGCATTTTTCAAAAACTAGGTTGATACAGTTAATATTCCAGCAAGAAGAAATTGCTCAGGTACTCACACCACCATGCATAGTAACTTCACAGAGCTCAGTTGCAGGAATCAGAGAAGGAGAGGAAAACACTAACTTCCCAAACCTTAGCTTATGGTCAATTTAATTTTTCTTAATGATAATGACTTTGATAGATCTAAACATCACTTCTTAAAAGTGCACAGGTCTGGATCATAATTGTTTATTTCAACTGGGTGTAAATGTGGGTGGGGTACAAAGGTAATGTTGATAAATAATCAGTGACATCTTGGATTTCTATCACCTATATCACATCTCGACAAATCTGGTCATGTTGAAGATTTTTTTCACAAATGCAGTTCGGTTCAAAGCACAGGTACTTAACCATCTTTGGCATTTGTGTTTAAGATTAGATCTTATCACTATTATATATGTAATGGAATCTGATTATGGTGATGTAATATCCAACATTTACTGACAGGGTCTTGGATCAGCTGGCAGCGGATGTTAACAACAATAGCAATATTCTTCCAATGGTCTCTGAATATCTAATTCAGAGTGGGGTTACCAAACCTTCATATGAATAGCTATGTAATTTTGTTAAGGATCAAGTATAAATTGCCATTTGGACACTCCACAACCAACTTGAAGCCAGTTTAGAATCATCGCATGTGCATTTAAAAATGCCAGATCACTAACTGCAGCAACGGATGCAAACACACTGCAGGATTGTTTCAATAATGGTGAAGTGGCATTCACCAATGTATTCACCCCAGTTTCATTCACTATCAGATATTTTAGACCAATATTGACTCAACTGAGGAATGAAAAATCTTGATCGTTATTCAACTAGGATGCACTTGTTTGGGTAACAGTCTTTGTGCAAAGACGATCGTTACTTATCAAAAGTGTTGGCATAATTGGTGTTTTTATATGAGATGGGCACTAAACCAACAGAATACACAATCACTGAAGATGTGAGTGTTCATGGGGAAGAGGTTTTTTATATCTGCATGACATTAGTGCCAGTAAAAATGAATCATTGGTTAGAATTGCGTTTGCACATTCCATGTGCCCATGATGATAAGACTGGACAAGCTCTGCCTGTCATGCAATTAAAATATGCGATTGTATTATTAATAGATGAACTGTGATGGACCTTCAGTCTTATTGACCTGAAAAAATAATCAATGCAGAATAACAGCTGCAAAATGAAATTACCAAAAGAACTGTGTAGGTCATAAAATAGATATGTTCATTTAGTTACATATGTTACTAGTATTCTTGCTGCAGCATCAGCTGTTGATCTGGTGTGACTGGAATCATGACATCAATCAATGTTGGTGCACTAATCAGTAATGTTGTTGGAGCTATATCAATAGTAAAATGGTGTCTCTGGTGGTGCAATCAAATTAATTTTGATGCGACTACATTCCTGAGTACACATCTATTTCAGATTGCTTGCAGATGAACAGAGCAGTGTCAATACAATCCATAAATTATACTTTATATACTATATATAGCAATCGTGGATAAAATAATCAGTGCAGCTGAGTTTGAGACTGTGCTGGCAGAAATGGAAAATCACAGACAATTACAAGTACAAATGTGAAACTGCTTGGATTTAAGGAAAGAAAAAGTCCAATAAAAAACAATCTTCATCCATCGTGTGTATATTGATCATTACCATAGACTGCAAGATTGTTGTCATTTCTATAATCACTGCAGACTTGAGTAAGTAGTACAAAAGACCAATGTTTTGCCCCACTGGCCCTCTTTGCAGACATTTCCATCCAGATGAGACTCTACCCACCAAAGATTGAATTGATTGAATCACATGGGTGCCTGCATGTATGTAGTCAAATTAAAAGTGAACAACAGACAATGCTTACATAGGGGCTAAATTGTTATGGTGGGTAGAAACAAATCTGCAAGAGGGGCCAGTGGTGCAAAACCCCCAGTTTCATACTACTAGTTACCATCTAATATTGGTCACCATCTTGTTATTTCTACTGCTTTTACATCAACAGTCCTTTTTACTCCATGGTTTGACTGAAAGACTCTTGATGTTCCTAAACGAACATGAAGTTCATCTGACTTCCAGCATGGTTAACATGTTGGTCATTTTTAAAATCTTGTTTTTGCAAATTGTTCTGAAGGGCAGGCTTGTCATATCCACATGGAGTCTTCATGAAAGACTTCTGATCATATTTTGTTGGTCCTAAAAAACCCAGATATGACCTCCCATTATGGCTGATACAGTAATTATTAACTATGACTATTCCACTTGATTGGATGATCATATCAACATAGAGTTTTCAATTAAAGACATTTGTACCCCATGTTCCATATGGGGGCACTCACCAATTAATTTGAACTTTTGAGAGAGTGACATAGGTAAGGTGAAGTTGTTTGCATTTGTAAGATGCACAGTGGAGATAATGTTGGCATACCTCTATGTTACTTTTATGTAATGTGGCTGACATTTCTTTGGATACTGTACTTGTGGAAATTGTACATGATCTAAGCACACGGTAATACAAAATGGATGCTCCCCTGTGCTTGACAAATTAACCAGAATTAATCAAAAGTACACTAACTTTAGCAATTATTAAAGTAGGGAAAACGAATTTTGCTGAAGTAGGCAATAGCATTTACTGAAAGTGCAATGAACCAAGTACAAAATATCTGAAAGTAAAAAAAAGTTATCGGCTCTTTTTTATACAATTTACCTCTGAAGTCCAGGAAGTGAAAATGACCATGCGGAGGTAGCAGGTTTTTTTAAACGAGCACATCTTAAGTGAGCCCAAGCTGTATACCCTAGAACCCATAGTACACCCATCAATCATATATCAAAATAAAGGGAATTAAAAGTTATTTTAATAGCACCTAAGATATACAAAGTCTTTATTATATAGCCAGTATAACCAGTGAAGAAATCATGGGAAATTCTTTTTCCTTAAAATTCTAACCCTATGCAAAATACTAAACTGTAGAGCGCCACCTATCCTGTATTAATGTTGATCTATCTGCCAAAATGGCTGCCTTTGTGACCATCTTGAAAATCTTCATATGGCTCTTTCTTCTAAAGGTATACCTGCCATCCTCTCAAAGTCTTATGGAGTATTACAAGACTCAAAAGGTGTGTTTAGTGGTCTGAAAGGAGATCTGTGTGTGACAAAAAAATGATGTCATACAATTATTAAGTTGATTTACTCGTATAAGCATACAGAAAATGTCAGGAAATTCATATATGAATTAAAAATATATTTTTTTTGGGATCATTTAATAGACTTACAGACCAAAAATAATTGGTAGACTAAGGATTGTCAGTTATTATCACCACACAGATATATAATCACAACCACACAGACAGTAAATTAAAATATTGCACAAAGTTTCTGTCTTGAAAACCCATTGGACAGTGGAATACAGTTTTAATTAGATTCAGTCGTTTTTGCTATCAGAAGTTCATTGGTAGGTTTGAAGCAAATGCTAGTGTTGTTGTTTTAGGGTTTAATGCCATTTTTCAGCACAAGACAGGCTATACATGGTGGCCAGTATTAATGGTGGACGAAGAACCCTGGAAACCCCCGGAAAGAACCACCGACCCACAAGAAGCTACCGGCAAGCTTTCTCACATATCCACATTGGCCGAGTCCGAGACTCAAACCCACACAGATAGCGGTGACGGAGAGCGCTTTAGACCACTCGGCCACTTGGGGCCCCTGAAGCAAATGTTAGTGTCATTTTGTTTATCATTGCACTCATTAGAGACTGGATGGTACTATTGTTCAAACATCCCCAAAGATCTGGTTGAATTTTCTCAGTATAGAAAACTATCTTTCTGCATTTGCATTGGGAGTGTCAAACATGCTGGTCTGAAAAATGGCTTGTTGATGATTGTTTAAACATGTTAGTTTCTCTATGGATTGAGCTCTGCATTCATTCATCCTCCCAATACTGGATGGTGTTGCTATGTCAACAGATATTGCACACTCCAGAATGACTTACGTTGAAATAGTGTTTGGTATTAGCAGTAAGAATAAAATGCTCCACTTGCCATTGTGCATCACAAAGTCAAACTGTGTCAACTTAAGAGTTCTGACATTTGGTTTTGAAAGACTTTGTTAGCTTCAAATAAGGCTCATCCTTCACTGAAACAGCTGCATTTTGACATTTTGCATTAAAAACTTAATGACACTAGTAAAACCTGTCTTGAGAGACCATTATGTTTTGGCAGAGGAGGTGGTCTTTCAAGACAGGTTCCACTGTAGTAAACTATTTCAGCTACTGTTTTGCCTCTAATAAATGGAGCAAAAGCAAACTTTGAAGAAATGTTGCCACTGGTCACAAACTTGCCAATAATCATTACTTGTGATGGCTCATGTGTGATAACACTTTTCCTTCAAAATTAATCTCATTGATTTACTTCCCTTCAGTCAAATTAATTTATTCCACTTAGGGTATTTTGCCTTTGCAAGTAAGACTAATGGGGCTCCCCACAGCAATGCTTAAATGACCTAACAATTGGCTATTTTCAGCCCAGTAAGTAGTCTGTGTCTTTGACAAGATGGTTGTTTATTTTTGCCATACATATTAATGAAATCTATGACAATCAAATGTTTAAACTGTTTAGCAATAAGCAGAACTATTTACTGTCTGTACAGGCTACAAGACACATATCATGGTGGTCAATAAAGGTCCCTTTATCTCTTCCTTCTTTGGGAGGGGTTGTGTGGCTAAGATTACTGAAAATATGACAATTTCACACTGTGTGAGTTGGTTGAAAATAAATCCTCATGTGGTTGCATTGACATGGCTTTACATTAAAACAGTATGTAGCAGACCCAGACAAAAATGTTGCTGATCTGACCTTTGAATTTGTAACCATTATGATAGTAGCCATCCAAAAAGTCATCTTTTTTTAGCTTTTATGGAACAGCTGGTGGTATTGACATAAGGTGAAGTATGTAATGGATCTGAATGAAAATGGTGCAGATCTATAACCAACATCTCTATGCTGTTGTTGACAAATTTGAAAATCAAACCTATTTGACCTTGTGTCCAGGCAGAGGTCACTGCTTTTTTGTACTTCAATGTGACCATGCTTACAGTGACTTGAATATAAAAATTTAACCAGACATATACTTTGTGTGTAATTGTATTACTTTTTTTTTAGTAAACAAGTTGATGATCAGCATAGAGACATTGATTTCAAGGTCAAATGTCTTGACCCGAGTTTTTATGAAATGGCTTACAAGCATAATATACAGACAAGTTTGAATGAACTTTTATTGAATATGTGGATATATCTAAAGCCAGTTCAATAACTTGGGGCTTTTTTTATTGTTAAAAACATATTACTTGTGGATTAAACTAAACTTAGCACGTGGGTAATTCTTGACACTGTTTGAGATGAGTTGATATATGTCAAGTTCAAGGTCAAAGGCACTGACAGAGTTTGTTTTCCTAACTTATATGTGAAACAATCAAATAAAAAAAAAAATTCTTATAAAATTTGGTTTATTGGATATTGGAGTATCCATAGAATTTCTGAGATAATTACTTGGCAGTTAAAAAGATGAAAGGAGGGAAGGAACAGACTTCTCATTAAAACCTACAACTTTATGTATTTTTTCTTTTCAGTCCCTTAAAGAAATACTTGATAAATGGTAATTTTATGAATTCAGCTTATTTGCAGTCTGTCTATTTCTGCCAGTTGTAATACAATTTTCACAAATTTAATTTAATTGTCCCAAAAAAGTTTTACAAATTGTATTATTATGTAGACTGTGATTCCAGTAAATACTTTGTTCTCTCCTCTGTTCTTGCAGGTAAATCATATTGTGTCTCGAGGAAAGACATTAGATCCAGAAACCAACTCACATATCCTTCAGGCAGCACGTTACACAGACTCTTTTATCAGGAAGTTCTACTTTTTCCCTGGATGCCATGAATAAATGTATGCATGCAATATCTTGATGGGAATGTTGTAAAGATCTGTGACAGAATTTATCTTTATATTGTTGAGCTAAGAATATTGTCTTTTTATAATGGTAAGTACGGTAATTGTCTCCAAGGAGTGTCAACAGTTCGTCAAATGCATAGAAAGTATTTCCCATGGTTATATGACCTGCTTTGTCATAAAAAACTAATCAATTTATGAACATTTCCAACGGTTACTGAATCAGATGATAATGATCATTAGAGTATATCAGAGTTCCAAAATTGACTGTATTTGGCAGACAAGACTCCTCATTGGACATATTAGTTACCATAACTATTCCATGTAATCAACACTATATAGCAACAAAACACAAGGCAATAGAGGTGTATCTTCTGCACTTAACTATTGCTTGGAATTGAACAATTGCCCTAGGGTCTGTACTACAGACATTATATGGGTCTCTCACTCCTTGTGATTTTTAACTATATTGTGTGGCAGTGTTTCAGTACATGTCAAACCCATACACCAAAAATTTGACTAGCCTATGTTTAGCCTACACTTGAAAATTAAGATTTACATATTATTGCTGACAATAAGAAATAACCTTTTTGCTATCCTGTGGCACTTATTAAGGACCTGATTTGATAAACCTTGATCATTGGATATGGCCAGAAAAGTCTATCAGTTTTTACAGTGTCATTTGATATCTTGATATTAAGACTGCTTGATGTCAATTAATACTAAATTTTATAAAGCTGCAAAGTGGTATAAGAGATTGTTGTTGGAACAAATTCTAAAGCATAGTTTTCTCAAATAAAAAATCAGCTTTAAAAAAAACAATTAGTTTCAGAAAAAACTGGTTGAGTATAAAATAATATTACTAAAACTGAAGCAATATCAAATCAGATGCAGAAAACGACAGCATATTTTCTATTACATTATTAATAATTAAATATTTCAGAATTGTCTTATTTATTATAGCACTGAAGGTATCCCATGAATACTTTTATGTTAAATTCTATATGTGTCTGGCGGCTGCCACATTGATATAGCAAGAGCCAATAGAACATTGGCCCCCTGTAATGAATGTATATATATATATATATATATATATATATATATATATATATATATATATATATATATACCACTCCCTCTATAACTACATAACAGGGTCCAGAATTATAGACCACACAATAAATGAGGTTGCAAGTTACCAAGGAATCTCAAAATAATTAAGAAGGAGGTACCATCCCCACTAGACATCTAGATTAAACCATGGTGGGTGGGAGTAATGATGCTGTTCCATGGCTGAATATTCATTTTACAGTCTCATTGGTTATAATTGTCAGTAGAGAGCTTTTTCTAATGAAGTTCGAATTTTGGTATTTTGTTTTCAAGATACCCAATCTCTGAAAGGTCATTGACCACATTTTCTTCTAGATTTCAATAGCTATCATGTGTATGCAAAACATTGTGTATTTTGTCACTGCTTTTCATTGTTGATTCACAACCAAACAAGATTCTTTTTTCAAAAAAAAACTAGAGACATTTATTTCATATAAAAAGCTGTCTATATTGAGACTATTTTTTAAATGTTCTATTCGTCAAATATTGATGCCACGAATCATTGCAAGTAATAATGAAGCTTCTCACTTTATAAAAAATCTCAGAGCGCTTATTCATGAATTTTAAGTTGACTACATACTCTGGAACTCACCTCCCCATAATTAACTGTATTTTGAAAGAAAGCTTTTTATTCACCAAGTAATTATTTAACTTCTTTGCTATCTTTGATCACATTCATGAATGGGTTGGCTAATTTGAGATAGTTTAATTAACTTATTTGCATAATAATATTTATAAAAGTTCACTTGTTCAATTAAAACAAGTTGACAAAAGATGATCACTGCAAGCTCTTACACAGGTAGGATTTGCATTGCTTTTCACTTTTCTTTTATTCCAGTCATTTTATTTCATTTGATACAAAAGACATAGCAGGTCTGCTTGGTGTTGAGTGTAACAATACAACAAACACTTCTGCAAGTTGGAGATGAAAACATGGTTGGCATCTTAATTAGTTTGTTTTCCTTCAGTACACATTTATTTGATTAACCTAACTTGAAACAAATTGGCCTGCCCTCTTAGTGTAAAATGTTATCTATGCAAATTAGCCTAATGAGATTTCAGACAAGAGTACTCAAGGAACTGAACAGTGGCCCATTCTCAGTCTGTTAATTAATATATGAATTGATGATTGTTCATCACTGACTCCCTTATATTTCATTTACTCAATAACAATCTTCTATATAAACTGCCAGGAGAATGGGTTTGCAAAAATACTAAGAAGATTAATGGCATATTTTGTGGTGTTTAAAGGAAGTTGTCTCAATCTCTCATTAGTTTTAGTTGTGAAGCATACTGAAACTCGTGTTTCTTCAAACAACCTCTTCTGCGGGTTTATAACTACCATGAATTTCATGTGACACA
Source organism: Sinohyriopsis cumingii (assembly GCA_028554795.2). Lineage (NCBI taxonomy): Eukaryota > Metazoa > Mollusca > Bivalvia > Unionida > Unionidae > Sinohyriopsis > Sinohyriopsis cumingii. The sequence goes on along the minus strand of JAPYKE020000126.1, from coordinate 265,396 downwards.
TTGTGTTACGGCAAGAACGAATCTGTGCTAAATATTAATAAGGAAGTGATTTTCTGCTAAGTGGTTATTTGCATATTTTTCTGGGGAAGCTCTTCACAAATTGCATTCATGGATATTTCAATGTGTTGTACTTGTTCTCTTCTGTTTTAGAATGAATTACATTTATCTGTGCATTACATTGTTTTTATGTAATTTTTACAATAATTCACATAGACATGCTAAATAGTTTGACAGATTTATGTGCAAACATCAGGATAATCATATCTACTTTAGAATTACAAAGACTAAACATGTCTTGGGAAATTTCTGTCCCTAATTTACCATCATAAATTTTCGCAGAAAAGAAATGATCTTTAGTATTTGCTAGTTATGTAGAAAATTACTTCACTCCTTTTATTTTTTTAAAAGATATTTCAGTGAATAATGATTATTATATACAGTGTAAAATATTGTCAATGTCAAATACAATTTCTGTTTTCTTAAATCATGCCAAAACGTCTATAGAATGTTTATATTAACATCATCATGTTATCATCATACTTAAACAGAATTGTTGGGGCCCAGAGTGGCCGAGTGGTCTAAACCGCTCACCATTTTGGATCGCTGCCATCTCACTTCTGTCTGCATGGGTTTGAGTCCAAGGTTCGGCTAGTGTGGATACGTGAGAAAGCCTGCCAGTAGCTTCTCATGGGTCGGTGGTTATTCCCTGGGTTTTCCAGGGTTCTTCCTCCTCCAGTTATGCTGGCCACCATGTACAGCCTATCGTGCTGAAAAATGGCGTTAAACCCTTGAACAACATAACAGAATTGTTGCGGGTGGGAGGGCAACTTTTTATTACATGATTCTTTCAATATTTCCATGACCTACTAGGGTAAGATTGAAACCAGTTGGTTCATAGTAAGGGGTCATATGAGTTATAACTTGTTCAAGCATGTAGAACTTAATTATGCAACAGTTTCAAACAAGATGTAATAAGAAAAAAGCTCACTTGTCTGTCACTGTATGGGGGCCCCAAGTGGCCGAGTGGTCTAAAGCGCTCACTGTTCCGGATCACTGCCATCTCACCTCTGTCTGCGTGTGTTCGAGTCCAAGGCTTGGCTAGCATGGGTACGTGGGAAAGCCTGCCAGTAGCTTCTCATGGGTCGGTGGTTCTTCCCTGGGCTTTCCAGAGTTCTTCCTCCACCAGTTATGCTGGCCGCCATGTATAGCCTATCTTGTACTGAAAAATGGCGTTCAACCCTAGAACAGCAACAACAGCTGTCACTGTATCAGATTCAAATGTCTTACAGTCAGCGAGTTCAAATAAAGAGTAACTATTATTTTCTGGACAGCCAAATTCAGACTTGGGGAAGGAGATATCCGGCTCTAATTTTCAGTACTGCCTTCACCTTTGAAGATAATAGTTCCAGCAATATTCCACCAAACATGATATTTCTTGTATCATGCTTGCCAAATTACAATTATCCATTTTTATAATAAGTACTGTATCATTTGTAACTGAGAAGTACTAAATTCAAACTCTGAATTTAATGTTGTTAGTTATAACCTGCTGAGTTGTCAGTGATTTGTTTTTTTATGTTTGTAGAGAAAAAATTTCATGAGTTTGCAGTGAATTCTCTATTGTTTTATTTGCTTCTCACTAATACTGCATTATGGGTACTTTTACTTACTAATGTATATATTATAATTTAATTGATTAAATGTAGTTTAAGTAATGCTCAATGCATCCTTCTCTGGCCCCTTGTTGGGCCCTTCTTTTTCTACTATGGTTTCTCTGCACAGACATGATGTCATTGCAGTCAGTATATGTTAACAAGCTTGGAACTAAATTTAGATATGTTGTCATGTTGAACCAATCAGATGACTGAGTTGGAGCATGTGATCAAACATTGTGTCAACTGGTTGGGCATTGATACTGCAACTGGGATGCCAGTAGAGATGTGTGCTTTTTAGTGTATATGCTGCATTTAACTTACCGGTAACATTATTTGTAAAAAGAACCATCCACTACCCCTCCTTCCTTCTGCCTTGTCGTACATTTGGGATAACATGCCATTCAAACTCTGTTCGGGGGTGGGTGGGGAACATTCCTAAGTTTTATGCATTCACAACTTTGCTTTTGAACCCCAACTTGTGTCAGTTCATGTACTTAAATGTACTCGACTATTATGCCCATATCCTTCATACCCGCTTCCTATGGTGCATGTATGAAGTATCGACTGATGTATGTTATCATAGTAATCCTCAGGATCAGACTTATTGAGTTTCGGTTATCAATGTCCCTATATACCTCATATCAGCCCATTGCGGCTCCACATGTAGGTGTCAGACATTTTTCACAACCCTACAAACTCTGCCAAGTCTCTCTACCTGAGGTATTCATATAGAAAAAATTCAGAGATAGGCTGGTGCTGTGTGCTGTGACAAGATTTGCCCCCGTTTTGCCAAAGATTATTTTATATGTACAATAAAATGTCTGTTGAACCTATGCATTGTGTGTTATTTAAACTCTTTTATAAGTCAAGTCTAACTGCAAACATCATAGACCAAGATCTGTCAATACATATGCAATGGCAAATTTGGGTCTGTGCAGTTTGGAGTTAGAATAAAGATATAAATATGTGTGTGTGTGTGTGTGTGTGTGTGTATACACTTTTACTTTTTCTCTATTGATATTTACGTGTTTTATTAAACACTTTTACATTTTGCTCATGTATGTAACATATAAACTCGTTAAAACTGTACAAGATTAAATAATTGTATCATATATTTGACAGTTTTTGGATTTCTGAGTTGACTCATTTATTTATGTACGAAATTCATGCATGTAGATTAGTTTTAAGGTATTTTTATTAATCACATACTTGATTTCCGATTCCATTTAAAATAGTCTCAAAGATGTAATGAATTCAATACCAGTTGCACTCATAGATGTACAATCCCATCTTTTCCTGTACTAGACACTAATCTTGGTTTCTGACAATATTTTATGTCATCTGTGTTTTAATGTTTCACATAATTTCTAACCAATGCTCAGACTGCGATGCAGTCATTCATTACTAATACAATGTACTCATTAAAAGTGATTTTTCATTTGCATGTACTTTGTTTGATTTTCCTAAATTTCACACATGAGTGAAAGTCACCTAAAAGTACACTATGGTTCTGCATCCATTAGCATCATTTGTAAGACATCCTTTATCAGCTTACAGTCTTATAACATTTAAAATATTTTAAACAAGTTTTTTTATAATTTAAAAAATGCAGTTAGGTTAAAAAAATTGAAAAATTATTAATCATTGAATTTATTAATTATTTATTTTTCTTTCATTTTTTTAAAATATAAGTTATCAGGATTTTATATACTCCATTTCCTCACCAACTGACCAAGTTTTGGAGGGATTACTGTAAACTATTTAGCTGTTTGACTGTTGCACACACACACACACACACACACACACACACACACTGGATGGTGTTATTAAATTGCTTATTTTCTTGAAATATGACATTTTCATTCTTTTTAATAATTCGTGAACAAGTAAAACATCTTAGGATAAAAAATTAAAACATTACAAAGGCTATTGTTGGTAATATACTTTCCTTTTTCTAAAAATCATCAATTCTGTTTTTCACTTTGGCCACATATTATTCCAGCCTTTTATGTCATAAAACAAGCATTTTTTATTAGGTGAGATTTGGAATTATTAGCTAAAAATGCTCTGTATGAAATATCAAAAAAATTAATAAGCTTATTAAAATTGTTATTTCTTGTTGAAACATCTTTTCATGCAGTTCTAAAATTCTAGTTATAAGTTCAGATCTATTCTATAAGTGATTTCCAAGCCGATGTGCTATGACTCTATGGACTTGAACTAAATGACAGAAAATGCGAAAACCAACAAGTTTATTAAAATTCAATGTGTTGCCCTAGGATAAAAAAGTGAAAATTTAAAGGGAACTTACAGTGTTGTGAATTACATCCAAAATAGTCCCAAAAGTGTTATCACAAGTCAAAAGTAGTGTTCTGAATCAATGCCAGTCGTGTTATGAATGAATTCTAGTGTTGAATGTGCTGATGTGCCAGTAACCTCAAATTTGCTTATGTGCCAACAGTCTTGATGCATCACAATGATAACATCAAATATGTTCTTGAATGAATTCACAATAATTCACAAAATCTTGATTTGGGGATCGGTAGATTATCATTAGATAAATGCGTTTATATTTTTTATATCTTTTTCATTACAAAGATTTCAGTACAGAATGTCACAGTGTCAACATATTTCCAAAGCAAGACCAAAATGATTAGCGCAAAGAATTGATAAGAAAATGTGGATCATACTAGCAGGGAAAGAAGCCCCCATCTAGTTTCTATATATCCGAAATATAATCTACGGTTGCAAATTCACTTAGGCCCAACGTTGAACATTTTCAAACAATACTTCAATCATACACAAAACATGTAAACTTGTGTAATTTCAACACTTTCTTTTGTGTTTACTGTTTATGCCTGTTTGCAATTGCCTCTGACAAGAACCTAAAACCAAGTTTTTCACTGTACTTTGTCAGAGTTTTGCTTTTATCAATAAAACCCAGACATACAGCGATACCTTGCTGGTACAAATGCACTAAATAAGAGTTATATATATATATATATATATATATATATATATATATATATATATATATATATATATATATATATATATACATAGATAGATATCCATACAACAATAGATCACGTTACTAAACGTTACTAAACGGACCATGTTTTCAGGGGGTTTTCCCCAGTAATTTGTATACAAATAAATGCGTCAACATGAATTCACAGATAACAAAACAAAACTATGTGCTTCAAACAAAGATTTTTAGAATCTTACTACATGAACCCCGTTTCATATTTGTTATTTTGTGTCATAGTTCCAAATTTCATTATTTCTCGATTTAAAAAAAAAAAACTATTTAAAGTTTGTACACAGTTGAATGAGCTGCTTTAAAAAATATTTCACTACTAAATTGCCGATGCAAAATAAACCGTTTTATGTTATTTCATTTCATTCTGTACAACAACTCCATTATCACGGGGGTTTGATGCCTTCCAATGCACATCTGAATTGCTCAACTTGATTCGGAAATAATGAGAAATATCATCATTAGAAACAAATTTAGGTGTTGCATTTAAATCCCGGATGAAACTTAATAATATTTCACATGGTCCAAATCAGCCCGGAATTTTGGCCAAATCAGCCAGAAATCTGTCCAAATCAGTCAGCAATTTGGGCTGAATCAGCCTGCTACCATATTACGTCACCCATTGTGACGCTTCTAACAGAAGTCGTCTTCCTGTGACACCAATGTACACATGCTGCGAAGAAAGTACAATATTGCAGAGCAACGTCAATATCACATACAAAACTAAAGTTAACAGGGAAATATACGTTAAAAATTCATTTAGCATTCTTAACGTTTTCTTGTATTTATCATAATCTTCACTTTGGAACATATTTTGTTGCAGAAGCTAAAAGGATGAAATTGGTGACAAGTTATCTTCGTATAATGATAGAAATGTTTACTTATGAGTTACAAACACATTATTTAGTGTAGGGCTGTTTTCCAATACTTAATTGGCATTGTAAATATACAGTTCATCACTATTTTTGAATGTGCTGTTTTGGAAGTTTAAATCTGGTTTGCATCCTTCGTAAGTCATACCTCTTAAAGTGCCAATAATCAGAGACACAAGACATAATGTTACAGACAAGGTTTTTTCATGCATTGTATTTCTTACTAGTATCAATTCAATTTATAGATTATAAATTGGTCAAAATAAGTTACATATTACTCATGCAGTTATCAGCTGTGAGAAACGTGGCTAACAGACGTTGATTAGCATACTGGATATTTATTATGGCAGGACGTTTATGCCGTGTCAGAATAGTTGATAGACAATTTTATGAGGACTTACTGACTGGAAAAAAAAATAATTAGTTAAACGCATGTTTAATTTCACAAATAATAATAGGTTTTGCAACAAATGTTTTTGTCTTTGTGACAGGTTGTCTTTGTAAACAAATGTAGTTGTGACGTCAAGTAGAGAGGCGTTCTCTCGAGAAATGTGAGTTTATGACAATGCCTTAAAATAGGGTAGCGTCAAATTCAGGTGTGGGACGATACGGTTTAACTAACAGTTTCGATCAGTATTTCTATTTCACGAATGAAATTAGTTTGTGCATTATCTCATTTAACATAACGTTCAATATTTCTTTAAATCTTGGCTCAAATTTGGTCATGATGTGATAAATTTAGGTAAATATAATCTATCAAACGGCATGCCCGCGGTAGATGGAAAACCGTTCCAAGTATTCTGGTTTTCAAGCTCAAAAATGAACAGTGAAAAGCAATGTTTATCAATAAATATATTGAAATGTAAGCAAGCGATTATGCATAAAGAAATTAAGCCAATTATCCAATAAAGACATAACATCAAGTAGGTCTGCGCTTTTCTGTTTATTTTTTCTGACATCACAGCTACAAGTAATGTCAGAAAGAAAAATGCCTTTTCACTATACTGAACAAAATTGCATATAGGATATTGTTGGAAAATTAATTTTAATTCGAATATAATTTAAAACTTTAGCTAGTTGTCGAGTCTTTTTTTCCCGTAGAGGTCGAGAAGTATCCAGATGAAAACGCAAAGCATTGAGCAAAATGAGTCTCTCGTGGTCATTTAAAGGAACCACTTTCATGTTTTATTGGATGGTAAGTATTGCTGGTAAAGAGTCCACAAGGAATCGGCTGGTAAACGAAATCCCAGAAAACAAGTCAATAAGACATACACCACACGTCGACCCCAATTGAATGGATACAGTTTTGTAATAAGTATTGGTAATCTTCCACTGTTTGAATAGTGTAATTGATTTCCTTCCACGAAATCTGTTGAATCACTTCTGATAAACGTTGTGGTACGGTAGCCTGTTTTTATACCTCTTTATTCTGAGACAATAAGTGTACTTTCTGCACAGAGATGATTGTACTCCAGTAGCGAATCTAAATAGTTTAGTCACTAACTTGCACATCAAAAGACACCGTTCAGAAGTTTCCTCTTTCACTAAGTTGACATTGTGTGAAAGATTTTGGTAACTCTCTAACTCTTCCTCTGGAATTCGTTGCAGTAAGTCCACCTTGTAGCAAACAGAATCATCACTAACAAACCAATCCTTTGAACCAGTGGGTAGTTGATGAATGTCTGACCACTGAAACACTTTCATTTAAATCAGTGCTCTTATAGAATTCAGATGCCAGTGGTTTAAACATCGGTGACGTAACGGATGCAATTGTTCTTTACGTTTCACTTGAATTTTGACCAGTTCTAGCTAAATCCGTTCTCTCAACTCCTCAGTCAAGCCCAAGATGTTCTCTTGCAAAGTATCCATAAGTATATACACTTTTTTGGAATCACTGGGTCGTGGCTAATAACCTCGTTTACCTTTGTGACTGAAGTAATATCCACTCATAATCAGTCTTCTTTTACTTAGGAAAAGAGCATAATTTGAAATTGGGGAAATGATTTTGAGTTTGCATTTCACTTGTATTTTGACCAGTTCTCGGTAAATGCGTTCTGTCAGCTCCACAGGCAAACCACGAATGTTCTCTTGTAAAATATCCATTCAGGTATTACTGATATCGTCCCACTAAAGGTAAATAGTGACAATTCGGGGACCATCGAGCATGTTCCAGGTATGCTGAATTTTGTTGTTCCCACTGGTAAAGTAACACACCGCAACTGAAGCACTTGACTTTATCCCCTTCGCCCAAGTAGAAACATCTGGCTCTGGCTAATTCTTCAGGGATCGGTCTCCCAAATATTTAGGCCATTTTCCTTTGAACGATTGAAAACGATTTTCAAAGTTGCAGTATTCAGGCAAACGCACAGGGAACCAATATTCGTCTTTCACAGGTTCGTTTCGATGAGGGTAGGGTGACATCGACAGGAGTTTGCTCAGGGCTGGATGACATCCGTAGGATCGTAGACGTGAAGGTTGACATCCACAATGAAAACCAGCAAAGAGTCCACGATCACAAGTGGCATCGCTTTCGCATCCGTCAGGTTTGACACGCACAGCATCACTTTCCATGATAGGTGTAGTGGCTGTAGTAGTGAGAACAAAGTTCCCATGATGCTTTACTGCATCGCTCTCATTGTACGGTATAGCATCGCACTCCACTTGAGAATCACCGGACTTGAATTGTGCCTGTCTGAACTTGGTTTGTGTTTCTCTGAAGGTATTCATCTTTCTCGCTTGGTCTTGGTAGTCACAATGAACTATCGATCTTGGACATTGTCCCTTTTTGTACTAATCGCAATGAAGTCTCAAGCTTGTACATCGTTCCATTTTTATGTCTTGTTTTGGAAGTCTTCCTTTTTTTTCTTCCTGGACAACGGTACTACCTTCTCTAAGGTACCGTCATAATTGTACCGTAGTGTAAGTTTATTCGGGATGCTAAAAAAGAATTTCCCGACGATGGGGCATCAGTAGTATATGGGGTCACCTTAGCGTCAATGGACTTTAACGTTAAAATAGGGGTTTGCACTTTGGCGTCAATGGGACTTTAACATGGGAATTTAACATGGGAATGTCACTTTGCACTTTGGCGTCAGTGGGAATTTAACATGGGAATGTCACCTGGATGTCAATGGGAATTGAACTTTGGGTGACGTCATGAGGTTTAATGGGTCAAAACATTTTATAGGGATTTTAATGTATTTGTAAAGACAAAGGGTAGATAGGGACAAACATACAAATACACATTTAAACACACAGAAAAGACGACAGAAATGTTCTAAAAAAAACTCACAGAGAGAATAGAGGCTCTAAAAAGAAAAGTCTATTGCATGGGTTCAAAACATTTATTCAAGTATATACATGGGCTCTCTGGCCTGTGCTTTGGTCTAAGCACTATCTATTTAATACATAAGCATTTCTACATCAAACAAACATATTTACTAGTTATTTAGTTCTTGGCTCTAGTAAACCTGTTTACATTTAATGTTCATTTATAAGAAAAAGCTAACACAAAACAAGTAACATGCAATCAAATAGGACAAAGTTCATGTTTCTCTCTCTCTATTCGCCTCACACGTTGTTAAAAATCTGGTCAACTAGCACTTGTCTCCCAGCGTAGATGTTTCCCATCACTTAATCCGTTTCATTCGTAAATCGGCTGTTATATCCATCGTGCTATGTACACTTGTAAGTAAGCAGATCAAGTGCAGTCATCGTCTTCTTCTCATGGAGGTACAACGTATACCATATGAATGGTTACTTTTCCTTCGGTGATGTCAAATTTTCCTCTCATCGACTGCACGTCTTCAATAGCCCTCAAAAGTTTGGAAGAAGTTATTTCTGCACGTGTGCTAAATCCGAGACATACAGGTGAGTTCAAACTGTCGTGATACATAGATAGGCTCAAACGACCTCGATCTTTGACTTGGCAATGACATTTGAGTTCCTCTAACAGTGAGTCAAGTAGGTCCGTAATGAAACCTGCTACTTCCTCGGCTGAAATGTCAGACGCGAAGTCTCTAAATTTCACCGTGTAGGTGTAAGTTGTCGTTCTAAATTTTCTTGAGGTCGCTGTCTGAGTCATTTGGATGCTAAAATACTCCTGTAGGTCTACTAAATCCTTTCCCTTTTTGGACGCACCTTGCTGTGACGGTATGGTAGTGAAAGAGGTCAGTGATGTTTGTTCCTTCTCTTTTTTCATCTGCGTAGAGTGATTCATCTTTCTCGTTGCTTGTCCTCGCAATGAAGTGTCGTTCTTGGAAGTCGTCCCTTTTTATACTGGGTGATATCAGTATGTCCATAAGGTAAAGTTTTGTGGTCTGGAAGTTTCACTGGTTGCACGTAGTTTGTCATGGCGTTAGTACATAAATAATTAAGATGTGTTACTGCATTGGTGATGTGATAGTGAGGCAAAGAATCACACCCGAGTTTCTCGTTGGATTTGAGTCTTACGGTCTATACTTGCTGTTTGAAGGGATTCATTTTTTCTCGATTGGTCTTGGTAGTGACAATGAACTGTTGGTCTTGGACGTTGTCCTCTTTTATATGCTGACCAATATTGATGTGACCGTACGGCAAAGTAAAGTGGTTGGGAAGTCGCACACGCTTCTGGTACACGATTTGATAGACTTTTTCCAAGGGTCGACTGACGATCTGGTGAGTGGGTAAACGTACAATCTTGTTCGGCTGGTAGGTGGCCACTTTAAAGGTTTTATCCTCCCCAGACTGCAAGGCTTCTTTCAATACGCTAAAGTTGACCACACGACTGGTACGATAATTCAGAGTCAATCCTTTCACTTTACACTCTGTGTGCACTTCTCCTTGTGGGTCGCTGTATTCGTAGCCGTAATTTTTAGGACCGCCACTCGCGAAACTTAGAATCTTGTTGTCAGGATGTTCGTCTGTCCAGGCTCCTAAACGGTCTCCTTCGATGTTAGGGTGTTGCTGACCCGGTCGATCGATGTAGATGCAACTGTCCGTGTCAAAGTACAGGACGCGATCCCCTAACAGTTCTAAAGCTTCGTGCAGTTCTAAGCGAGCATGAGCTGTCACGTAAGCCGCAATGATGACATTTCCAAATGAGTTGGCTTGTACAAAGTCCAGATCTTCTTCGTAATTGACCAAGATCAAATCCTCGCGAACGACGTCCACGTGTTTGATGAATCTGGTTTTGTCGTGAATCATTTGGAAGTAGCGGGAAGGTTCTGTCAAATATTCCGTCTTGGGTAAACACGGTCGTTGTGCCATTTTTCCCCACAAGCAAGTTGACATCACTTTGGCAAACGATCGCCTGCCTTCGTTTTTCTCGATGTGGTCTAAAGTGATGCCTTCTTGTTCCCGGTATTTCTCTTTGAATTTTATTTGGTCTTCGGGAGTGTGACACCAGGACGGATAGCCGCTGGCTTCTTGCTTCAGTTTCAAAAAGGCATCCACGTAGTCGGCGAAAATGCCTTTCTGCGTGGGGTCACCTTTGAGGTATTGTTCTGTCTTGGGAAAGTGGCAAAGTTCGTACACTTCTAACAGTTGGTATCCCATGTCCACAACTTTGAACAATTCAACGCTGACCCAGGTTCCCGTCAAGGCCCGTTCTTCCTGGGTGTGCTGACAAGGCTGATCTTGGTTGCACGTTTCGGCACAAGTACGGCACAAGGGAAACATCAGTTTGCCTTGACAATGGTGAGGTAAGTCGGGGTGGTATAGGTTCGTGGGAGGCAAAACTTTTCACTTGATCAAGCCTTCATATTGTCGAATGTTGACCAGGTCGATGTGTTCCGTCAGCAATCGCGGGTGCCCTGTAGGAAAGTGACAATATTTGCACACGTAAGGATACATCGAACACACATTAAAGTATTTCATTTCTTCTCCTTGATTGGCTTCCGTATTAAAAAAGTGAGGAAAATAACCTTTAGCCATTTCTGTCATTCCAAACGTTTTAGGCATTTGACTCAAAGGCATGGCCAAGTAAATCATCGAATCTTTAAACTGCACTTGTCCCACTTGCATGAAAATGATTTTGGCTCCGTTCAAAGTGACTTTAGGACGTTCGGTGCCATGTTCCGTATAGTACCTCAAAAGAAACTGTCCATCGTATCCGGAGAAATTGTGAGCCATCACTGTGGCATAGCGATGACAATCTCGGTAACGTTCGATGTCCTCTTTGCTCCATGTCTTGTCGATGGGGTCTAAGACCCATTTGGCAAAATCGTCTAGCGTCTTTGGTCCTCGAAAGATTTTTTTCACGCCCTCCAGGAATTTTGCTGCAGTGAGGGCAATAACTGAAGATAGGTTCTTGAATACACTTCTCGCACGCTCGATGAGCCACGCAGAAATTAGGAATGTGAATGCCAGTCTCTTGCATGCATTCGAAATCGAAAAAGATGAAATTGCCTTTATTCTTCTTCTTGTGACCGTCATCTTCCTCTTGTTAGGGTTGGTATTTTTGCATGTAACATTGATGTTCCAAGTCCACGATGTGGTGACAAATGTGACATTTTTTCTTTCCTGAACATACGTGTGCCTTGGCGGTAACAGGTAGGACTGACAAACTTGCGCTGACAAGCTGGACAATGCACTCGTCCTTCGTCCAGACAGGGTTGAGAGGCCAAACATCCTGAGCATTTCGATCCACAATGTTTGTGTTGTTCTCGATTTTTATAAACATAGTCACATTTCTCACAATAATAAACATATCCCAGGAATCCAGTGATACTGGTAATGGTATCGAAATGTTCATCGTGATGATAAAGGTGAATGTGTTTTCCATCCTTAAAATCTTGGCCTCGAAACAACAGAGGCCCACGCACTTCTTGAGAGTGCACTTTCAAGGTGTAGCGTGGAGCTAGGACATCTTGCAAGTTTTGCATTTCAGGAATGCCACAGGGTGTGTCTTTGGACAGGCCAGCTTGTTGTAACAGGAGTTCTGCTTCGTTTCGTTGTTTGTCTCGGTCCGATTGTTGAATAGTTTTCAAGGCTCTTTTCCATTCTGCCGTGTCGTTCTTGTTGGCATAGGTTCGTCCCACCACGATGGCTCGGGCTAAGCACATCTGGTGTTGAGGGTTGTTAATTTGGACGAGACCCTTTTTGGTGCTGGAAAGGTCGTTCACCAATAGGACCTTTTTGCGTCCTGTCCCTTGAGGAAGAGAGATCTGGGCCATTTTCAGTGTGGCTTTACCATCGGTGATGTCAAACTTGTCATTGGATTGTTGCACCTGTTGTATCTTGTCCATGACTTTGGAAGGGGTCAGTTCTGCCGGCCTGCTGAACTCGATCCAAACAGGGGATTTCAAGCTGTCGTGTTGTATGGATAGTGTCAAGCGATCGTCTTCTTTGGGTTGACATTGTCGCTTGAGTGTGGTGAGCAAAGAATCCCACATCTCGGTGATGAACCCTTCTGCTTTCTCCAACGGTACGTCGGACTTGAAATCTTTAAACTTCACCGTGTAGGTGTAAGCCGTGGTTCTAAATTTTCTAGAGGAGCGCTTTTCCGTCTCTCGAATGTGATAGTCCTTTTCAGGGTTGACTGGTGAACTTTGGTTTGGAGTAGACTCTCTCTGTCTGGTCGCAGACGTGGAAGGTGTTGGTTCAGGTTCGCTCATGTCTTCTATTTGAGCGAACACTTCTTTTCGTGTGTGAGGCGATACGTCACTTCGCTGCCTCTTACGTTCTTCTTCTCTCTCACTGAAATCGTGCGATCGTTTGATCTCGATTGCTGATTCAGAAATGATTTAACCAAGTTCATTCTTTCATATATACCCTCTCCTCTCTACCTCTTGTTTTGACCATGACTTGGTATATTTCACAAGGCAAGTGAAAGCCAAGCATATAGGAACCCAACGACAGCGGTGCGTCTTAAACACCTCATGCATCTTGACGACCCTTCGATTCAAACCCTACCACGAAAGAAAATAGTTGCAAGAAAAATAAAACAGACAGTTGGTGTCTTCAAGAGAGCTAGAGACGGCACTGTGTCTCTGGGACACGTACGTACTCCAGAAAACTACGCTACTTGACAACGTGAGTGTGCTTGTCAAAATGTTTGAGTAAGATTAAAAATGTTTGTCAGTTTCAAAACGCGAACCAGTACTGTGGCTGTTGAATATTTGATGTGGCAAGAAGAAATGGTACAATACGCAACAAAGGGTTTGTACGTTTACACTCCAATCTGTCTGTACTGTAATGGTAACAGCGCTCTTGCGTGGGCATTATTTTGCCACACTACCTTTAAAAAAACAATGCATCACTCATCATAAACGATTTCATTGGCTATACTTATTTTCTTACCGCTTTCGCTTCGAATTGACTTCAGTACCTTTTCGCACAGTGACAAGATCGGACGTGTTTTTTGTATTCTGCGGCTGATCGCTACTCTACTTGCCCTGAATTTACAACCAAACAATGTGTTACACAACAATATTCAATGAAAATTGGCTTGTGTCCATCTCTTAGTACATTTTACCGTATCCTGGCAGCTAGGATGAGCATTGGCATCGACAATATAAAAGAGACACGGGTTTTAAATTTAACTCTACTTCGCTATAGACTAGGAACGTCCCAACAAGAAAGCAGACAAAAAACAACCACGACCATGTGACAGAAATAATATTCTCGCAATGCCAGTACCGGATTTTGCAGTAAAACAAGCTTCTTTCATATGTTCAACGCAACAATATAATTCAAACAGTGATATTGTCAAAACACTTCGTTCCATTATGAAGAGGCAATATAAATCAGAGGTTTCGTGTTCAAGGGAGAATTTAAGTTCGAGAGCCATATTCAAAATAATTCTTCTGCAAATCACCACAAACACCTGTGTCACCAATTAAGAAGTCTAGTTGCATTTCTACACCTCAGAGCAATGTTCCATAATCTCCGAAAAGTTACCGTCATCGCTGCCTCCAGAAATCGCCAGTTTATGTACAGAAATCTACCGTTATCTCAACACTGCTCAAAATTACTTCAGTTACAAAATCTTCAAGAAGTTCTCCTTTTCAATGTTTCTTGAACACACCTTCATTCATTTCGAATTAAAGCAAAACAATATGGATCAGTCTTCAAAAGTGTGTGCTGTTTTTTAAACATGAAAGTGACATTTTACTTGAACAACCCCCCCCCCCAAAAAAAAAAAAAACAACTGCCAAGCGATAAATTTTGCTCAAGGCATGTTACAACTTCAGTTTCCCACCAAAAGGGGGTTTTAGTATACTGGATACGCACAAATTAAGCGAATAACAAGTGGGAATATTCGTTACAACTTAAACCAGTACAGTCATATTGTGTACAGATCCATCATTCATGTCACGAGGACTGGGTCACTTCAGAAGAAGACAAAAACAAAAACATTTATATTTTGAATAGTACAAAATACAAGTAAAACTTTGTTCTTCTAAACAGATTCAGATATATCACGCATTTTCCTTAATTGAAATAACAGTTTAGATATTAAAATTCAGCACATCCAACAGCAGTCCAGTAGAGCAGTAGGTAGGGTGAACACTACAACTCTTTAGAGAAGTCTATTTGTGAAAATAAACCTTCCATAGAAAATGACACATAAACGTCAAAAACACTAAACCGAGGCATCTAACCGGGTTGCGCTAAATCGAGGTCTCTAACCGGGTTAGCATATTTTTGTTATTTTTTTCTCTTGATGCTTGCGTGCCAAATTTATTGGCGTCCTCGTTTACCAAACCCGACACTCACAGTTGGACGCCACCCTTCCTGCTGTTGATGATGTAATTAAATCACTATTATATAAATAATAACGTTAACCGTGGAATCTCGCATAGCTAAAGTAACTCGACAGCGACTAGACGCAAATAAGAAATGTCTTCCCGTCCGAGATTCTGTCAAGAAACAACTACAATCGCGTCAGTAGTCTCAGATGGAATTTACAGAAGGTCCAGAAAAGTTATTTAAACCAATTGTCAAACCAACAAAAAAATTGTTACAGCAACTAAGGTAGCACAAAGAGTTCTTGAGACATTGTCTGTTGATATTGCTGGCCTTCTTCGAGCAACCCGACCACCACCCGGCAACCTCCTCAACCACAACCTGAACAGCCAAAAGCTAAAACCAGGATAAGAGATAAAATGTACGGCAGAAGGAAGGTACTATCGCTATCCATGACTCAGACCAAATAATTAATATTGTCGCCTTTGGATATTGTGATATAGATAGGTATATAAAACCCGATTATGTCAAAAGTCTAAAAGCTGGCGCTTGGGTTAGGAATGTAAATCGCGTCCTTGCTGATACACTGCAGATCAGATCTGCGGAAGATGTTAATCAGTTTAACATTTTCAAATATGCAGTAGATGAGTATATTGGACGAGTAAAACAAGAAAGGAACCAAAAATACGCGAAGAAATGAAGCAGCATCTTGAAAAAGGAAAAGCAGAGAGGAAATCATTCTTAAAAGCAGGGAAGGAAAACAGCAGACGAAACAACAAATAAGGAAGAAGAAGAATGGTATGATACAGATCCTAGTTCAGTTGCAACTGGAAGTGGTATTGTCACTCCTGGTACCAGGGGAAGTAGCCTCACTTCCCCATGCCTCAGCAACATCCTTGCCGACGTTGATAGACTAGAAATTCTGATTGGTGGAAAATGAGCCGGCAACAATTCCTCAGAAATCATTAATGAAGCAGCTGCTATTTGCCAGAGATTATTTTTACAGGCTGTATCGTGGAATTAAAGTTTATCGGTCCGTCATTGATGAAATCGTTTATAATTATCGCCATGGTTGATGCAATTAGATCAGTGACAAGAAAATAAGATGATCATACATAATGCTGAACGTGGACCTGTAATGGTCATGGTGATAAATTCGCGATTACCAACATATAAAGCAATCTACGGGGATGGACTCGGTGATGCTGTTCAGGGTCTATTCAGAATGATAGCCCTAAAGGCAATACCAACTGTAAAGCAACTGGGAATGAAAGCTATTAACGTTGTTCGTGATAAAGGTGCTGTTGGTGATGTTGCTAGTAAAGCATTCTCAGCATCAAGGACATAGACTACCACGATTAATACGCAGACCACCACCAGTAAACTAGAACCAGTAAAATTGCCCCGCACTAAAGTTATGCCAGCAAATGTCAGTGAAATAATATATCAAGCTACAAATAAAAAATTAGCAGAGTTGGCTGGTGTACACCTGTCAGAAGAAGTATAGAAAATAACTGTTAGACTAAAGCGGGAAGCGGTTTTCGTGTCAGATGATAACAAATATAAATAATGTTTAAACGTGTATCTGATCCAGCATTTGACAAGGACGCACCAGTCCTTAAGGATGAATCGGTGCTTGATTATTAGTACTATGACGCACGTGTACCTAACGACCGAGGAAGAATTGATTTCCAAGTTCAGGATACAAGTATTTATTTCTTGCCTGCTGAGTTATTTATTGAGATCGAAGGTAGACTTTTGAAAGCAGATGATGAAGCATACGGAATTAGTGATCGAGTTGTTTTTTGTTAATAATGGCGTCATGGCATTTTTTAACAGTGCCACATACACGATTGATGAAAAGAATATCGAATCATGTCTCGAAAATGTTAAAGTTGACACAATGATACTTGACCTTGCAAGAAACAGCGATGATTACTTGAGATCAGCTGGTCCGTCGATGATGCTTGCAAAAAATGCCACTGATCAACCAGAAAGCAGCAACATAGGACTGACTGCAGCTGGAACTGAAGTTTAATCAATGACTGAAAATTTCAACTTGGGATTCGCTGCACGCAGATCAATGTTAAATATCAATGACGAATTTTCATGTCTAATTCCGCTGTCACATATCTTTGGATGCTGCAGACATGATAGAAAAGTTATATTTGGCGCCAAAAACAACATGGTACTTGTGAGAAAAGCCACCGACGATGATGCTATATGGCGTGTTGATGGGGTTAATGCAGCTAAAGTAATACTAACAAAACTTTCGTTCTGGATGCCAGTAATGAATCCATCGCTGAATGAAGAACAACAGCTGCTCTCTGTCATGGACTCAGTAAATCAACGTTTTCATGGTTACAATGACCACAGACAGTATTCAAAGCGATATTAATGGTTTATTTACATGGAATATAACATCAGAGCAGGGGGTGTCAGCACCAATTTATATATTTATTGCTTTCCAAAAAATACTGATTCGCATGAACGAAATCCAATGGTGTTTGACAGGCTTGGGTTAGTGAAGTTTATTTGAGGATAAATGAACACTAACAACCGTCTGAAGAAGTGTTGCTGAATTTTGATAATAATCATGTTGAACGTGCTTATCATCGGTTGATGACATTTATGGGGCGTGATCAGAATGCTGATTCTGGTTTGCAAATATCTTAGCAGATTTCACAAAATTATATCCGAGCTATTATTTCTCACTGGAACATTTGGATTTGTCTAGACAATCTGTTCTTGTTATACATTTTAGAGCTCGTGTGGCAAGAGTAATTATTCCTAGTTATAGTGCAATCCCTGTTATACTCTCAGATAAAACAATGCTGCTTGAAGGTGTTGGTGGACGAATAAGAATCACTGATGCCCCAGTATAAATCATGTAATTAAATCGTCTATGATATCATAATGTCATATCATTACGTTAATGTTACTCTGACCCCTGGTTAGATTAAAAAGCTACAATCAGGATAAAAAAGAATTCTGGAATAAAAATATTGCTAAAATCAGATCAGATCGCAGGTGGATCAAATAAACTATCACTGACAGAACGTCAAATCAAGCACCTCAATGACGCCAAACGATTAAAGACAGGTGTTAGACTAGAGCTTTCTGCGGGTGCCTTTAAAGACATTGCCAAGATTGGTGGTATATTTCCACTTCTTGCAGTTGTACCACCGTTGATAGCCGCTGCAGCCCCAGATGTTGCAAAAGCAGGTGCTGTTGGAACTGCCGCTCCGATGCCATTAAAAAAAGCTACAGGCCAAGGACAAAAGACTCCCAAAAAAGGACGGGGTCTAAGACTGCCAGGAACACTTCGCTAAATATGCTTTCCTTGTCCAATTTTGATTTACTTGATGCTGCTAAGAAATTAAACATAAAAAACTTCAGAGGTGTTTTTGTGCGTGATCAGTTACCAAAACAACCAAACCGTGTTGAAATCGGTATTATTAATCTCGATCGATGTTCTGGTCCAGGTACTCTTTTGGTTGCATATGCGGTTGACCCAGGTGGAATTGTTTATTTTTTATTCGTATGGGTTGGCGCCATCAAAATGTTTTTTTAAAAGATATCATTAGCAGAGTGCGAAACACTCCGCCGATCTGGTATTCACCATTACCAACACAGACAATAACTGATCCGCCAATTAATGATTCTTTTGGGAATCCACCACTCATCGACATTAAGCTCTCTGAAATCAAAAAGGTTACCGATGGTGTAGTTCATCGTACAACCCCAATCAACGCTATACATACAGTAGCGTCTGGATCAGCATTATGGTCCCCACTTAGTAACTCCATCAAATACACCGCTGATGTTACCGGTGTGTACAGATTCTCAATACTCGGCGTTAGAACATTTACAATATCTACCACAATTTCAAGGCGTTACCCGGTTAATGGATCTTCTTGATTTATGTTAGTGATATTGGATCGAAACGACGAGGAAACATTCGTGGTGGAACCCGAAGAGAAAGGCCTCGACGTGTTGTACTAGTGGTGTATTGAATTCGTCGCCAACATACCACCGACTTAGAGTGTTAGTAATCTATATTATGAACCACTGGATTGACTTTCAACGTGTTAGATACGAGCAAGCGCCATCTGAAAAATATCATTGATAAGTATACAGTAAAACAAAACAAATACCGTAGACGTATCGTTGTTACTGCGATAATTGTATATTCTGCATCTGCCCTAGTCGCTAGAACCGTAACTATAATCGGACTATTATCAGCCACATACATAATAGCACCAGTAATAAGAATTGGTGTTGCCGTTATAACCGGTGTTGCTGGTATTCTTAATATCATTGCAAAAAGATATCTACTTGCACGGCTGATAAATTACACGAATATACAACGTTGCTATCTACGGCAACACGAGCACACACCAAATTATCATCACTGATATCATCAGGTCTGAACGATGGGATATTATCAGATCGAGAATTCTAAGAAATGATTAAGATTTACTAAGAAGCAACTGGAACCCGAAACCCTTTGTTTCTTGACTATGTCAGGGACAAAGATTCTATCAAGGACTCTGCCCCTGACAAAGTCAAGGATTTAGATCTCTGATTTAAATCAGGAAGCAAATAATAATGTCACAAGAATTGCTAGAATAAATCGTCGCTAATATAACACCACCAACAACCATGATGATATCGGCGAGCTCAACCAAGCCTGAGTTCGACGTTAGCTTTCAACGGTTATTCCAGCTAAGGAAATAGTCCTAGCACAATTGCGAATATATTTTACAGCTCTCCAAATATTAAATCAAGTCATTCGGTGGGTTGCAAGCAAATAATTCATTGGTATTTGCATTTAAAAATAAGCCTCCCAGTGACCCCGCTGATGGAACAACAGACTGGAATGTTGTGAGTATACCTACGTGTAATTATTAAATGGAACCGATCAACAGTGAATTCCAGCACAGAATCAAATCTGCCAGGAAAAGAAACCAAGATCGCTATCACGGTTCATAAGCCAACTTTATCAGTGGTGATAGAATTATCAACGCCAGATTATGCCGTAGATATATATCAGTCGAAGATCCGAACAGTGTTAGGATGGCCTGAAGTACCACCTCGAGCACACGCAGCGATACCACAACCTCAACGATCTGATTACGTTTCAGATAAATGAGTATTTTCTTCCCTTCCTGAGTATCAAAAATAATCCATGGAGATGGTTGAATCGATCCGAAAGAATTAGTCTTGACCGGTCGACATTAGATCCTGAAAGTGACTATTTCATTATAACTGATGGTACAAGACTTCTAAAGCCGGTAAACACTTTCTATGATTATAATGACGAAAAATATATTAATTCGTTCGTCGAAGCTATTACATCAAATTCTGAATCACGCACATTATTGCCTTAAACGGTCCGAGTTATATGGTTTGTCCGAAACGAAGTAACAACCCAACCAAAAAAAGATTTTCCGCGGAGTAAAATAATTTGTTTCTACTTATCCCCCTTATGAAATCAGGGACAAAGTCGCAGTAGTCAGAAATGAATTATTCCCGTTGTTGCATACCTGAACGGAGTTCAAGAGGTATCAGTGTCACCAGTGACTTTGTCACCACATTCACTTTCACATTCCTCCTTGACTCTGTCAAGGACTCCGTCTGGGTGTTTACTATCCCCCCTGATAAAGTCAGGGACTAATTCAGGGCGTTTACAATCCGATTGCAAATAATCATACATAAAAGTTTTCAACTGTCTTACACGCGCACTCACAATCTTTTTTGCTTCATATTCTTGAGCTAACTCAGTTCTAATTTTTGCAATCGCCTGTGCGAGTGGAACCAATTTCCGGACGTCATCGTCATCACACATCCAAGCTAGCGATTGTTTCATTGCCTTTTGGGGTAATTTAATAAACCTATATTCGGCTGCTAGTGTGTCTCTTCTGTCGTTCTTTCGACAAATTTACAAATTTAATTTGGATTTCCATCACCGGAGTGTCATTATTTATATCTCTACAAGAAACTGTAAAAGACAACACAGTACAGACTACAGCATACGTCATGGTCATCCATCTTGGATTTTCCATCAGGATTCGAACTTGAAATTATTAGAACATTTATTACTAGGACTTTTGCAATTTAATTCCTGGATTATTCTTGGATTATTTTGGATTTGGTTCTTGAAACCGTAAGTTCTTCTTTCTTTTTTTCATTTTTACAGACTTTCTCCAGGGAAATAAATTATTTGTTGAATTTTGGAAAAGCTTGTTATATTCACTCTTTCTGTGTTACTATTTAGTAGAGTCCAAACACGTAATAGTAGTCAGGGACAAAGTCAAGGGGGTGTAGGATACACTAGAGGGACAAAGACCAGAACATAGTCCCCCTGACATATTAGATCAAAAGTCATTCGGTGGATTGCAAGCAAATAATTTTTTGGTATTTAAGTTTAAAATGTGGGGGGGGGGGACAAGATAAACGTTTTCGTAAATACAGTGTGAGTCACAACAACAAAAAAATAATCAGCGGCCGTCATATAATATTACGCCGTTACAAGCTAGGCTAATGTTTAATCCCTCTACAAGTAGAGGAAGCTTTATTTGACAGAGTTATCTCCCTTGATCCACTTCGACTGGGAGTGTTTTCCACAGTAGTGCAATATTGAAATTTTATTTTTTGTGTATATTTCTTTGAAAATGCCTTGTTGGTTATATTATCTGCTACATGTTGTACCAAAGGACGGCAAATATTACAATAGTTTCCAGCTTCATTCAATGATGGAAATATTATTTCTTTGCCTGTCTCTACATTCACAAATTTAACTGGTCTTGGAAGCTTATTATTTTTGCCAGTATTTCCGCGTGTAGAATTTTGACTCTGTGTAATAGCCTGAAGATTATTCAAAGAATTATTCCTTGGATCTGAATCAATTTGATCAATCACAATACCATCTTCGATTAGGCCATTAAAACATTCATCTGCAAATCTGTGATTGTGACAATGTTTTTTTTTCTCCCGGATAGAGCATGAGATAACCAGTATTAGTAACATAACCGACTGGTTTTTCGAGTCGATAGTTTCTTATCAAATCAGCACGCGATGCCTCATAATTTTTGACGATAGGATGTGTTAAAATTCTCCTTGCTCCATTTATATAGTATATTTGTCTAAATTATTATTTTATTACTGAAAAAAATATCTTCCTTGTCTCCGACAAGGTATTTGTCACTGTCAAGAAAATCTAGGGAGATAGTCTTCAGCATTTTTATGGGAGATTCAACGTTGACGCTGAAGCCGCTGACGTTATTTTTCGTATCATAATACCGTCTCAAAGCTCTGTATTTTCTGCCTTCACAGTCTACACCCAACTGCGTTTCGCTCCTGATTTCCTTGTTGCATTTCAAACACGGCTAAGGTCCCAGACTCCATCGTTGCACACTCTGTAAGTTGTATCTACAAAAATCCGTTATACAAGCCTTATTACAAGGAGTTATAGATCCAATCATCAACCACTCGCACATATTCTTTGTTCGAATCATTATATATTATAAAAATTTGAAGTTTAATTTAAATATATATTTGCCTTAACTAAAACATGGAAGAATTGACGAGATTATATGCAATCAAAGCTTCTCAAGCTAGATTCGATCTTGACAGAATAACCCCTGACTTGTCTAGGCGAGCTCTTGTTGATATTACTTTGACGAATAAGACTCTAATCAATCGTATCCGTGAAGCCAAAAGAGACTTTCGTAACGATGGCGCGGCTCATGTGTGGTCAACATTTAAAATTACACAAGACAATAAAACCCCTGACATGGACAATGTTGATGCTACAATGAATGATCAACGATCAAAGACATTTATTAAATATCTCGGCGAACAAAGATATATTCTTAGAATAAAATTTATCGTTGAGGTAGACGACGCTGACGTAACCTGGATTATCCGTGACAAAACCGACCCTGTTCGAGAATCCCATCACGATGAAGCTGTTGTAAAGTTAATTCAAAATTCCGAACCAGGAATACTGACTGGTATTGGCAAACCCTATTATAAACGAGCATATCCTCTGACAGCAGTTATTTATGCGATATATCCGCTGAACGATAATCCTAGCATTAATGATCTTTTACCAATGAAAATTTCTCGTTTAAATTGTGTAGCTGAAAGAGTTACAGAACAGTTCACAAATGCGATACGTGGAAATGGTTTAACGGATCTGAGACAACAAAAAATAAATAAGTGGGCCGAGCGTGTCCTTGAAAATGGAGCTACCATGAACTGGAAAAGAAATTAAAATTTCCAATAAGGATGAAAACACTAACCGGAGAGATTTTATACGAATCAAAATATAAATCAAAATGTAGCTTCGATAGAGAACGTTGATGATAACGCACACGCTTGGACTTCGGACATAACAATATTTCCACGAAATCGAACTGTTAAATTTTATGACGGTTATATAAGTTCGATTTTATCCAAATATCAGTAAGAGCAACCATGTATCTGTGCGGTTGTTTTAAAGTTCCAAATATGATCATTATGATCAGTTTGTACGACCTAATGGAGATATTTATCGTGCAGAAGATATTCATGACGAAATGAAAAATCTTGCTTTGAAATATACAGATGATGTTGAACGATTACTTGGTAATTGTTTTACTGTTCCATCAGTTACTGTTCACTTTGCTCAGGAGAAAATTTCATGGAAACTGACAAGTTAGGAATTTCTTGAAGATATACAACGCAGTTGTGTCGAATATCACACGGCGGGTTGTGGAATACTTAATACGATTATGGGGATGTTATCTCCGTTGATATGGTTGCGTGTTATCTTGGAACCTTTCTTGGAATGGGAGAGCGTTCTGACAGCCAACACACGAACTGACAAAAGTTGCAATAATATATTTACCAAATTTCGTTTTAACTGGATTTGCATGTAATGAATCATTGGAATTTGCATTGTGTCTTCATCCGATTGTCTTTGTTTGGTTTGGTCGTCATTTTGGCGAACGCGGTAGGGCTCCAATGATGTTATTGCGATATATGCTTGATGCGGAAATTTTAACATCGTTAACCGTTAAGTGATGTAATAATATCGTATCTTCCATATAAACACGTTTGGTTGCCCGTCGTTGAGAGATCTGTTCTCGACAAGATCTTTGAGCGCAATCCCGATGCTGTAGAATATGAAACTAAACTTGCAAAAGATCTTGGCAGACAAATAGTTGGTAAATTTACCCAAGGAGGTTCATGTGGTCATAAACGACACTGCACAAGATTAAACGACAACGATGCTGCACTTGATTTCATAACTGTTGATACAACAGAGAACGACATATTTATAAGTCGGAATAATGCTTACTTATCGGATGGAACTAAACCTGGAACAATTGTTAGCTATATTGATAGCGATTCACCACAGTTTACTCATTTAACATCGTCTTTGATGCTTGCGGGCATTTCTATAAATTTATTATCGATGATAAACAGACATCCTCATACCTCGATTAGAATTGACACAGATTCATTTTATATGGATAAAAAAAAAACATGCGGATTGGTACCGATGCAACATGGGGCGAATGGAGAATAAAAAGAGAAAAAATACTGAGTTATTCTGGATTCGCCGACGTTGAATCAAAGGATATATATTATAAAAATAGTCGAATGTCACAACCATCATCAGCACCATCGGTATATGATCCTGTGGCCAGACATAAAACCGTTTATCTTAACGGGTGCGTTGGTTCTGGTAAGACAACACGTGCAATTGAATTATTCCTGAACCATGGTTCAGGGAATCTTGACACGGCTGTTTTGACGCCGACACATAGACCCGCCAGAGAAATAAAAGAGCGAGGACTTAAATCTCATACTTATCACAGCTTCTTTAGATAGAAAGCAGATACGTGGACTCGGGAACGAATGGGTAAAAAATATATTCCTTAGATAATTATTTGGCATGAAATATGCATGGTATCTCGAGATGTATTAAAAATGTTTCTTGACTGGTTACTGACTCGAAATACTGCTGTTATCACGTGTGGCGATCATGGTCAACCACCACCTTTTGTTGGATCATCTCCGCATGAATGGCTGAAAACATTCTTAGATTATTATGAGGAGATAATTGATGATCACCAAGGGCTTGATTCAACGCTGAAAAAGTTCAAGAATTTAATCAGACTACAACCAGATAAAATTAATTATAAAAAATGCGTGAAGTAATTCCAGAAACTCCTATGAATGTTATTCATAAATATTTATATCTACTATATTTACCGTATATGTTGAGACACCATAAATTAATTCTGAATGTACCTTTTTGTGCACTGTATGTTCTGGAACACATAGTTTCTTTTCCAGTCTTAAGTTGTGGGCACATTTTAAATCATTTGAAAATTACATGTCGGAAAATGCACTCTAACTTAAATTTTTTAAAAAAAAATATAAAACTGTGTACTTTTGTTTAATCCATTGCAGCATCATCTCATCAACCCAACCCTTCTCCTGCACATATATGATGCATTCTTTCGGTGCATGAATATCTTTTTAGTTTTGTCATACAGTGAAAATGTATTGTTGGACGCAACACATCTCCTTAAGCGGAAACTGCATGGACTAAAGTCATTTTATTTATGATCTGCACCAGTCATGCTAATTCTCATACTTTCAACCACCATCTTATTGACAGTCCATCCAGGAATGAGATCAAAGCACACTGGAATTTCATCCGTGTTAATTATCATATTGTCTGCAAATTCTCTTCTGGCCTTCATGAATTCATCAAATGATTTTATTTTCTCCAAATCATCTAGGTGACCCTGGATCATCGATGTCCATGAATGAAGTACTAAAAAAATTGTTTCATTATTTAAATTTATTTCCAAAATTCCTGTGAATACTGGTCAAAAGGAAGCAAAGTAGTTTTCCTATGTGGGCCGACTTTGTGTGCATGTGTGTGTGTGTGTATATATATATATATATATATATATATATATATATATATATATATATATATATATATAAAATCAGCACACTTAAAAGAATCCGAAGTCAGCTTGCTTTGAAAAAAATAACCTTTTTATTGATATCCTTTAAAATATAATCGGCTTAAAAGTATCCAAAGTCAGCTTCCAAGGTCAGCTTGCTTTGCAATAAAAAAAATAACCTTTGTCTTCAATATCCTGCTGGCAAAATACAAATAATGATTTTTATTTGCAAGATACTGTCATATAATTGAACTGGATATAATACTATCTTGGTTATTTTGCACATAACACTGCGTCATGTGTGAATGGTACATACCTTCAAGCAATCATTTCACTTTTTCACTCTCGTTTGTGATTTTGTTGGGTCCAGTTTTCAATCAGATAAGACATTCAAACCTCTGAGTACAACCAAACACGATTTGTTTCTCTATGTTCATGTCAGTAAACATTGTGTCTTGTGTTATCTGATGTACATGTTACGTGCTACAGTATAGATGTCTATGCTGCATATATGGAGTTTGTGGATACATTTTCTTTAATGCTCATGATGGAAAAAAGAGGAATAAGTGATAACAATACAATGTTAATTTCTTTCATTTTATTATCAAATAAGCTTTCTGTTTATTAATTTTAATGCAAAATGGGGGTACAAATTAAACACAAATTTATTTCATTTTTTAAGTCTTGGAACATATGACCTAGGTGTCAAAAAAGTTTCACCGTTCTAGTACAGGAAAAAATAATTATTTTATTGTGTCCAATATATACAGTTATTATTAAAAGGAAAGTAGCACTAATTTATAGTAATATTGATAGACAATGAAGTCTCTGCAATAACAATAATGTATATGTTCAAAATAGATCATCCATTTATTAGAACCACCACAATTTTCTCTCTAAAATGTTGCCAAATGTAGTAGATTGTTCATATGTTAGTTTAATTTTTTGATTATATAATACAGAGACAAAAAGTATCTCATAAATATATACCTGTAATGAAGCAACATTGAACACTGATAAACTGAACTAATTTTCTTCAGCAGTTTACTATAAAAATTGATGTTATAAAAGTATACTAAAATCAAAGTGCTGTCCACAATGCTCCTTACATTGCTATCGAGACAAATGATGCCTCTAACTTGCATGATATAAATTCAGACCAAAACTTGCTTTAACTGCATTCAAATACATGAAATTGGAGTGTTATCCATACAACTGAACCTAAACGATTGCAGTCAAAGTGCAGTATCCAGTGTGTTCAATAAACAAAAATCTTAACATCCAAATCAACATTCGTCATTCTGATTAACTTACCCAAAGAATTTAATGTAATCTGGTAATGCAGCATTTCCCTTTACCTTTGATGATGTAATCCTTCTGGAATTACCCACTGCCTTTATTGAATCACTGAACAAACGAAAGAAAAATAAACATTTTGCATTAGATGTCTGAACACCTTGCATACCATTGGTGGAAACAAAAAGGAATCAAAACATACCCATCTTACATAATTTATTTCACCAACATAAAGCAGAGGTCACATTTAATTGCAAAAAGAGGTACCAAGTATATTTGTAACCATCAGAAAATCTAGGCGATTAATATTTACATCTGAGTTAACATTAAGTCAGTACTCAGAATTTAGTCCCTACCTTTCTTAACACATATTCCACCCTCCTGCTGGCTCAACAGTGTAATCATATTGTTTGTTTACTGACTGGTGTGTGTGTGTGACTTGGATTTTTAACGTAGCTTTAACAATTTTTCAGTCATATCACTACGATGTCTGCAGTGTGGCAGTTTAAAGTGATGTCTAGCACTGGGGCATCGTGCCGCAGATATGTAGCATGATATTCCACCCAGTCACATTATCCTGACACCAGGCCGACCAGTCCTAATACTGACCTCTTAATGCTGAGCGCCAAGCGAGGCAGCTGTTAGTACCATTTTTGCAAGTCTTTGGTATGACTCGGCCGAGGATTGAACCCGCGACCTCCCACATCCGAGGCGGACAATCTAACCACTAGGCCACCGGAGCAGTTTGTATATTGACTGGAAGGTATTTTAGTTACTCTTTGTAACCGTGTCGCTTTGGTACAGTTGTAAGTTAGAAGCTGTGCACAGTCAGTGATAAAGCATCTTTTTGAATCAAAACTGTGTTGCTACATGAAGTTTTATCACAATACTTTGTGCTTTGATTTCATCTGGGACTTATTACAATATTGTCTTCTTTCTATGCTTTTTGGACATAGGTCGAAAGAGTTCTTTGTCTCTGGTAGAATTAACACATGATATATTTTTGTGACTGGCAATTGTAAGATTCTTTGCTAGACGGTAATCTTTTGGGATACATCATACTAAGTTGTTTTTCAGTTTGGCCAGTGCCTGTGAACTCTCTCTCTCTCTCTCTCTCTCTCTCTCTCTCTCTGTACTTATTACCTACAATGTAAAATTGGTTTCACTCCGAACTTTAGGTAAAGGTTTGCTCTACTTGTGATACAGAGACTATCAATATACTAGAACAGCAGTAGTTAAAAGCAACAGTGGTTAATAAACATTCAAACTCATCTGCATACCCAGCATGTAAAGCTGATTATTAAATGATACTAAATCATCACTACGAATACCCACCCAAATAAAGATTAAAATTAATACTGCACATAATAATAAAATACGTGTGCAATAACTTATATTTACATGCGAACAATTCAAAGTGAAATATCTAAGACATAATGGAATTAATGTATTTAATCCGGAAATGCAGCATGTGATGCCTTTAGTGTTTGTAGGAAAAATTAATAATTGTTGCTCATAGAAGGTTAAACCATTTAGTGTATTTTAGTAATCAAAAAAATATTGCAAATTTTTCATGTTAATGTTAAAAATAATACATAATTCAAAATACCGATCCATAGCTTAAGGAAAGGAAAATGTACCATTTTTTATGACAAATTAAAATGTTCCCACTCTATTACAAAATAAATAATATTTCCTTTATACACATTAATGTATAGCATATATGTTATGAGATGTGGCAGACAACTTTAGATAGCTTTTTCAGTCTCATGCAGAATATGGGATAGTCAGTCACACCCATACTTCTAGTATGGATGCTGATATGAGTCATCTATGATATATCAAATGGAAAATATACCTTTGCAGCATCATATTTCTCTTCTTGTCCTTAGCCGCTGACTCATCTACACACCTTTATCAGAGGAATGGTCATGTGAACATCTTTTCGACCATCAGGTGACAAGGCCCATTAGTAAAAGTCCATATAATTACCAAAATCAGCCGAAATCTATGCTAATCTGCAAACAAAGTTAACAAAAAGAAGAGAAAATAGTTATAATGTAGAATGATATTTCAAGCACAAATGAACTATAATGACATTATGGTCAGCTGTTAAAACATTTAATTGATCCAATAACTTTACCCAAGAACAGTTATGCTGGCAATAATAATATTCTGATAATGATGTTAGGGGTTGTCCATAAAGCACACATGCAAACAATGGGTTATTTTTTTAACCCCCTTTCCCATTACTCATTGCAAAGCATACATTTTGTATCCCACCCTTGTGTATGTACATTGTTGAGTCACCACCCCCGTTCCAAGAATAGCTGGGACAACTGAATTTTAAAAGATGAAGTTATTAGTACAGTCATTAAAAATAAGTAGAGGTTTAAATTAATACCATGTAAAACAAACTTTGAAAAAGAAAGTAGGAAAGTATTAACATCAACTATAATAGTGATATATAGGTTGAATTTTACAGAAATCATAACCAATGTTTTTTCTAAGGCAAATGTAAATATTTATCTCCAATAATAGTTTTAAACAAGTGACAGCAGCTAATATTTAGTAGACCTTAACTTTAATAGTCAAATATCAGCCAGTGACTAAAATTTTGATATCGACTGTGGAAAATTGGAATATTATCAGCCTTATCATCATTTGGAATAAATGGACCTCAAATTTTATCATCAGCTTCGATATCATCAAAATCATGAACCATAACAGTTATTTCCTCAGGTGACAATTTTTGTAAGGTGTGTGCGATCATGTGACATTTCATGTTGGCTTAGTATGAGTAATAAATTTAAGACACGCTTCTGAATCTCACTCATAAAAGTAAAGGACAATAGGTTCAAAAAGGCAATCCATGTGTCTATACAAATACAATATTGTCCCAGTCTGGCAAGGTATGGCTTCACAAATTCGCATGAGGCACCAGGGTCTGGAATGCATAATCTGTCGGAATCATGAGATAAAATAACTGGTCATGTCAGAAAATGAAGAGGAAAATATGTCTTCTGCAAAGTGCACCATGTGCAATAAAACCACAACATATCACACTTCATAATTCTAAGCAGATATTGGCTCTGCCTAACATGGCATACCAGCCACTTTGCATCTAACTCATCTGCTAGTTATGTTTCTGACTTGACTACTCACAGTTATCAAGGAATGTTGAACCCTACCGCTGCAGAACATACTTAGCAGTTACCCTGCCACATACACAGGCTAAT
Organism: Sinohyriopsis cumingii; assembly: GCA_028554795.2. Taxonomy (NCBI): domain Eukaryota; kingdom Metazoa; phylum Mollusca; class Bivalvia; order Unionida; family Unionidae; genus Sinohyriopsis; species Sinohyriopsis cumingii. The sequence goes on along the minus strand of JAPYKE020000126.1, from coordinate 234,646 downwards.
GCTTTTTGAATTTTTTTCAACACCTCCCACCTCCACTCAATGAATACATACTTTATGCACGACCTATTAGTGTCACAGAAAAAATAAAGCAACAGAATGAACTAATCATGTCGTTATCACAAGATTTACCAGTTCATACATTATTATATAATATACAGGTGACCGCTCTGGTGGCCTAGTGGTTAGAGCGTCCGCCTCGAATGTGGAAGGTCGTGGATTCAAACCCCGACTGAGTCATACCAAAGAATTCAAAAAATGGTACTAACAGCTGCCTCGCTTGGCGCTCAGTAGCAAGAGGTTAGTGTTAGGACTGGTCGGCCTGGTGTCAGGATAATGTGACTGGGTGGAAGATGATGCTGCATGTCTGGGGAATGATAAACCAGTGCTAGACATCACTATAAACTGCCACTGCAGACATCATATTGATATGACTTAAAAAATGTTACAGCTATGTTAAAAATCTAAAATACATTCTATAATATACAGGCAAATGTACATTTATATAGACATGTTATTCGTAAAACTCAAACAGTACTGATTGTTACTGTCATCAGATATGGATGTGCACTGACAAAGTTATCATTCAACTTAATGCATCCGCTGAACAGACTTCTGATGTTAATGATCAGCTGACTGTAAAATATCAATATGATTACCATCAAGGTTGTAAAATGTTTGTTTTAGGAGATTTTTGGATGGATTTTGGTACATATAGGACGTGGGAAGATTTGGACCAGCTTATTGACCCACCAAAGTCTTTACAACTACTACGGTAACATACATTTGAGTGATGTAGCTGTATAATGTATATTTATCATTTAAGCAGACCAAAAAGGGTCTTAAAACTTGTGTAGTTATGTCACAGAATTTATGAGACTCAGTCAATGCAGTTTTTGATTTAAAATGATTCAAAATTTGAATTATTTCTTTCCATTTGTTTTGATTTTCTGTTCTCTACTATACATGAGTGCTATGATATTTCAGGTCATAAAGTCTGCAATCAGTAAATAAGTTAATAAAAACAATGACCCTCAAGATATAATTTAAGTCTGTTTGTTGTTGTTTGTATTAAAATGAATTTATTTTCCACTATAAATCAGATGGCTGTGGGAACAAACAATAAACAGACGTTATGTACAGTCCTAGTTATAAAAGGGGAGTTACTCTGATAACGCAGTAAGACCAACAACAAAAAAATAATCTGATAATGGCGTATACTTGTATTAATGTTGAAAATTTAATATATGTGTTGCACAAAGTGTAATCAGCTTGAAAAATGGATGCTAGTTCTATGGCACTCATTATGCCACCTGTGCCCTACAGCAACAGATACTTATAAGAAAGAATTAAAGAAAATGCATTTGTAAATAGCCACCCATGATGATTGCAGTTGCTTTGGGATTGTTGCTGAGAATGAACAATCAGCATGAAGATGAAAATACATATCAACCTAAGACTGTTTGAACAACAACTGGTGTTCCAATGAAAAGTAATAAATCATGTAAAATGTAGCTTTCAAGTCAACACCTGTTAAATGCGAAAGCAACCAAAAAACGACATTAACATGCTTCACATTTTGACTCTTATTTGCTACCATAGATTCGATTTCCTAGTCATTGACCATCACAGTAATCATATGATCTAACTCTTGTATAACATTATCAGACAACAAACTGGTTAAACAATTTGTTAAAGTGATAGAAATTTTAAGAAGATATTGATTCTATCTGAGAACATAGGTTAAGGATATTATTTTCAAACAGTAATATGCCTGGGTTTATTTATCAAATAGTGTACTCATCAGCAATCCTGACATTTTCCCAAAATAAACTGGTGATTTAGAACTAATAACCTATGGTCATGTGGTATATATAAGTACACAATATGTGGTGCAATAGATAAAATAAATACCGAAAAGTTCAAATATCGAGATACCATAGAACCAATATCGTCGGAAGCTAGGCCACACCATATTGTTTTTTCCACAGGGGCTCGTATCGTTACTTACAATTGACCTGTCATACATGTACTATTAGTCAGAATTTCCTCTGACCCTTGTCACCCCATTTTTGATATTTGGATATTTATGTTGTCGAAATATCAAAAATGGGGTGGCAAGGGTCAGAGGAAACTCGGACTAATGTACTATATAATAACTACTATACAGCACATGTATGACAGATCCATTGTAAACAACGATACGAGCCCCTGTGGGTTTTTCAATGATTTTTTTTTTTACCAGTCCTCGAAAATTAATAACGGTAATAAACTTAAGTGGATTAATCGGAAATAAATATAAATGCCAGTACCCAAATAAAATGTAACGTATTTCTTAGTAACGGTGTCAGCATACATACTACTACGAGTACTGCCGTGCAGATAAAATAATGCGATCTTATTACTAAACCACGAAAACTGATAACGGTCACAAATGTGAATGAGGAGTATCGTTTAATTTCAATTCTAATTTAAAAACGTGTCTATTAAAAAATATGAACGTACAAAGAATTCATAGATACGGTTATAATAATAATAATAATAATAATAAAACTAAAACTACTAGCGAAATAACCTTGCAATTCAACCAATCCACGAAAATTGATAACGCCACCAAGGGCGGTCTAATTTCAAACACAGGTGCTCGACGCGAGCTTGATGTTAAGAAAACAAAAACAATTATCTAAAGGAAAAAAATCATACAGAGTGACAAAAATACCTTAGATTACGCCGATGATCCGTTCTGACATAGGACCCTCTCTATCATAATATCACTTGGGATAATGGAGGGGTGTTACGAAACACCCAAATCCACCCAAATCCATTCAAATCCACCCAAATCGACACCAAATCCACCCAAATCCACACCAAATCCACACCCTAGTGCAATCTTTCGACTTTAATCTCCACTCAATTAATAAATAAATGACAAATCGCTCCATCGCATCACTTCATCGCTCCATCGCCCGGCCAAATACTACAAGATGTAGCGATTGTCCCTAAAAGGATTCCATATAAATGACCTATAAAATATATAATAATGACCAAAAACAAATGTTGCAAATATTTTATTGTCATACAGAAAATGTTATATTGATTTAATATTATGAAGGTGAAAAAGAATAATCTGTAAGTACATTTCTTTGGTCATTTATAATATTTTTTAGCCCGTTCTGATGCTGGCCGTTTCCGCTGGCCTGGCTTTTTCCCAACATTTTCGGAAGCTTTGGGACACTTAAAATCTATGTTGCTGGCACTGATATATCTGGATTTTGTTGTTGTTGGTGGTTTTGCCAGCATGAATTTGTGTATATGCCTGTCTTTCTCCATTTGTGGCATACCATGCCATATTAGTTGTGGGATAACATGCTTTTCCATTGAAGGTGCTAGACGCCAGTCTCCTTTGCTATAAACAGCACATCTGAGAAACAGAATTTGTTTTTTCATAATAGTTCCGATCTATTCAATAAGTTCTGGGAATTTGTTTCTGTCCCAATTAACTGCTGCCTTTAACTTATGGTTCATGGACTCGCTGTTATTATTAGTCCATGGTGCACTGATTACTCCTTCGCGTAATGGGCGAAAAACATAAGTGTTTATTTTGCCCAACAGGAATCTTTGCCAATATGATTTAAAAACTGGAAATTGTTTTAAATAGGGTTCCAAATTCTGACATCTTGATTCAAACTCCGTATCATCTGAGGCAAAAATTACTCCATCATTTTTTCCAAAAATGATTTGGAGTATTCTTTTACGGGCCAGTACACATGCCCCATTTTCTTGAAGATGTCGTTGGACATTGTCATAAATGTGTTTGGTACATAACAAAAAATTTGCATGCGGGAATTTGGCTTTCAGGGCGTTTGTCATGCTCTTTTCTTCATCACTTCCAATGGTTAATCGCGCTTTGTGTCCAAATCGATCGCTTACGTGTGAGAAAAATTTCCCGTAAGTTTCCTCTTCGGCATCAAAACGTATCATGCACGGCCCAAACATTACCGGAAAATCGTTTGTTCTATTGCTTATCACACATCGGTTTTTGTAGGAAAAGACTGTGACATAGAAATTTCCCAAGTTGAAAGTTCTATCAACACCTAGAACACTCCCGTCATCACCTTCACAGTTTCTGATCGTATCATCCATCTGTTGGTTGCTACAAACAATGACAACCGGTTTTTTGTGTTTAGTCAAAATTATTTCTTGGATGACTGGATTAGTGTGAAGCTCACTTAAAACACTAACCACATCATCAGCTATATTTATTCTGGAGTTGATATTTTCTTCACGTTTTCGTTTGCGGTCTCTGAATTTCTTGTCGTTTATTTGTTTCATCGATTTCGGAGCAGTGAAACTGTTGTCTTCCATAAATTTTGTGAGAACGCTGCTGACGTTCTCATGCTTTGCCATTTCAGCTGCTCTCTGAATAATTTTTGGGTCTGTCCTTACATATGGCTCCGATTTCTTAGAATTTCCATGCTTTTTAAAGATGGTTGGCATTTTGCCGCAGTATTCCACAATGGCTAGCATTTTTTTCTCTACAGGAAAAGAATCGGGCAGTCCAGCAATTGTTGTTACGCGTTTTTTGAATGATTTGTCTTCCATCAATTTAGTATAATATCTATGCAGTGTTAAAACACTCGATGGCTGAGGAAATATTGGTTCATATGTGATCTCTCCATTGACCATTTTCTTGACACAGTACTGTTCCTTTTTCATATACACTGTACGTACTTTGTCAACAGAATCGGTGACAACAAAAGTCTGATTAACGGTTGCAGCACTTCTCCAATCGCAAACACCGCAGTCATCGGGGAAGTTTTTGGCACCATTGTCGTCATCAGATGCTTCAATGACAGTGTATACGTCGCTTTTTATTCCTTGTGGGATGCTTTCTTCTCCTGTTTCAGTAGACATGATAACTTTCAGTAATTCATCGTTGGTCATGAACTTTCCAGGGCTGCTAGCTGGCATCATTGCTTGAAATGGAGCTGACTTACGGTGAATATTGACCTCTGACATGTCAGATATGGTACAAGGATATAGTGATTGCCTAGATTCGTCGGCGGTTTCAGCTTCCATACTGAAACTGTCTTCTTCATACTCATCGGTTTGTAAAATGTTAGTTAAATCATACAATTACATTACCTTTTTTTTTTGGGGGGGGGGGGCACCAGACAAATGCCCCCCCCCCCTCCAATTTTTATATACTAAGGATTTATATCCGGATAAGGGTCCACATTTTTATTTATTTTGTGAATGTTTCCCCTTATACGGCATATGTTATTCTCCTTTATTTTAACAAAAAGTACTACAAAATTCTCGAAATATTTTTTTTTTTTTTTTTTTTTTTTTTTTTGATATATTAGTTATGGGTTAGTAGACATCTACTCTATTTGTGTGTATTGTTTTTGTTTTGTATGTCCATTTTCCTCCGTGTGGGTTTTTCTGCTACTCTTCCGCAGGCCTGGCCACTTCGCGTAGCGCCATGTAATTTAGCCCTGCGTCGTCTATGCTGCTTACTTCACCCACACGGTGGTTCCCTGTGTTCCCTTCGTCTGTATTAATTTTGTTTGAAAATAATAAGTAGAAAAAAAAAGAATAAAGGAGGGGGGAAAATGAAATATATGTTTTATATACATATATATTCATACCTATACATACATACACACATATATACCTATATATATACGCACATATATATACATATACATACATACATACATATACACAAACATGCACATACAATAATATGCAGTATACATATTAAATTAATTTAAATTTAGAATTAAATTTTGAGTAAGTTATTTAAACCAAATTTAAGTTTATTTCAAGTTTTAAGTTTTAGATTTTTCAAGTTTATTTTGGATGTTTGAAAATTGTTATATACGATCATTTGTTTATTCTTATAACTTGGCCACATTGCATCATTGTATCTATAATAAAATTTACGATTTTTAAAATTACCTTATTATCACAGTCAGTGTCTAGATATAAAATATTGTTTTTGCTATATTTATGTTTTTTATAAATATCTATAATTAAACTAATCCTACTCATTTTTGTTATTTCACATTGGGCTATCGTATTTAGTTTTTAAAACATTTCTTTTTTGCATAATGGGCATTTAGGTAATTGTATGATCATACGACGTTTTCTTGCTTCTTCGCCTGTACATTACCTATAGCCGTTGAAGATACATAGATTTGATCAATCCGTGGTGTTGAACGGTCGAGTGTGACCTTAATCCGATTACAATTACGTAACAGATTTGAATGTGATGACAACTGACTTAAATAATTGCTTCTACAAATCTTGTTTATTTATCAAAGGAATTTACTATATGCATATCATCGCACGCTTCTTTAACATCGACTATTTTTCTACTGTTTGACATTTGGCTGGCATAACATTACTAGACTTTATTAGCCAATAATATATTACAATTAATAATAATAAGATTCCAAATTGAGGTTGACAATAACTTAATACAACGGTGAATGGAAATAGACATTGACACGTGGACCATATCAAACTCTGATAATTGAGTCATTTTAAAACAGTTTTCACACAAAAAGTGCAATGCACTATATACACATGAATGCATTCTTGTCCCATCAGATGTGAAGGCTGTAACTTACATCATGTTATGAAATTCACCTGGTGCGACATGGTGCGATAGATTTGCAATGTAGTGTGATCCGGTTGTATCATACTTATAGCACACATTTATGTTGCCTTAAAAAAAATATAAATATTAGACAGTTTAAATTATGTAAATTCGGGCATAGGCTGCATTTGTTTGTAGATAAAAATAATTATTAAGAGAGTAATATATAATTACCCTATGCACGGGCCTTAGGAGAATTACTCAAGACATTATATTACGAGGTTTATTTTATTATGATTTTATTTTATTAAATCAATATTGGTTCCACATCGGGATTCGAACGGACCTCAGCTGCGAGATATGGCAACTATCGCCTGCCTGCACGTTCAAGCGTAAATAATTAGGGGCCTAAAGCAAAAGAATGTATTTTTTGCGTGTGCTAACATATGCGAATTAAAATTAGTTACAAATTATAAATGCCGATACTTACATTCTGCAGATGATGCATGGCCATCAGGAGTAGTGAATAGGGGCACCCTACGTACAATGGGAATTAGCATTACAGACCCCCCTGGGCAAATCTACGTACAATGGAAATTTAACATGGCGAAAAATCGTGGGCAAATCTACGTACAAGGGGAATTAACATGGGAATAAATCGTGGGCCACTTTACGTACAAGGGGAATTTAACATGGGAATAGAGCTTGGGCTTGTTTAGGGACAAGGGGAATTGAACATGGGATTTTTTTTTTTTTAAAAAAAAATTAAAAAAAGGGTAGGCAATTGAAAAGTCATTCTCTTTTCGAGAAATATGCGTGGCCCTGAAAAGGGCCTTTGGGTTTCTTCTGCTTCTTCTTTTATTTCCTCCATTTCCTCATCCACCCCCTAATCTTTCCCAAAATTCCTTTCTTCTTCCTCTTTTCTTTTTCTGGTAACCAGTCTGGGTGCCCCATAGCCCTGAACTTCTCTTGTATCTTTATCCAATTGCTGTTGAGTTTTTCAAATGCGTCTTTTTTCTTTAAGTTTTCTTTCTCCTTTCTTTCTTTACTCCACTTGTCTTTGATCTTCATGACCTCTTCCTCCATCACTTTTCTCATAAGTTGTTTCGATTTCTTAATCTGGTCCAGGCCTTTTTTGACAAAGGACCACTCTGTCCATTCCATTACTTCTTCCAAAAAACACCTTACTTCTAGCACATTATCCATGGCTTCTTTCAAGTGACCAATCTTTACATATTCTGGATCTATAAAGCCTCTTAGTCTTTTTACTTCTTCTTCTATCATCTCTGCCACCAGATCCATGGCTGATTTTAGGTTTGTCACTTGCCTTCTTACAAAATCCCTGGTTACTTCATACTTCCATTCACGTTCAATCCTTTCCACTGCATAAGCTCCATCCACCATCCAATACCAAATGTCCTTTAACTGGTTAAACAATTCTGTTACAGCTACCATTTTCTTTCCTTTATTCCTTAGAATGGTGCGAACGAATGAATGAATAAAAATTATAGACGCTTACGCAAACTAGTGCTTTTGCGTCTTGTTAATGCCTAATGACTAGGCTACTTAATTGGTCGGTTGTAGGTATTAGAGCCACTACAATCCCGTGTTTACTGTGCGATGACCGCACTTTTTAATTAGTCTGGACTTGGTAAAGTGAAAAAATTGTCCAAGCAAGGTTAGAGAAACCAAATTTGATTAAGACCGCTATTAGTTAAGTGTATAGATTATAATTAATCAAGTTGTTAAATTTTACAATATACAGGTATAGTCTATTGAGTTATATGCCAATCAAAGCCGCTAAATGCAGTTTGTTTTCCCAATTTCAATTCAATTGTTCTCCTGTTAGTTTAATATCCAGCATAGTTAACTACCAATCAGAACCATGTTTACATTCCTGGTTATCCCGCGCAAAGTTGCTAGACCAGTTTTTCAGTTTTCAATCCGTTTTGTTTCAATCCGTTTATCAAGCTTCAATGTAAGAGTTTGCCCTAGGATTGAAATCCAACCGCCAATCAGAATCGAGTTAACAAACATAGCTGTCCCGCGTAAAGTTGCGGGTCCAGTTTTTCCAGTTTCAATCCGTTTTCTAATCTGAGTTATATGAATTACCTTAGGATTGAAATTGTATTTGCTGATACCCAATCAGATCCATGTTGTTAATTCGTCGTCCTTCCCACGTCTTGCTATTGCTGTTGTTTACGCTCCAAAACGCCAGGTCGCATTTATTTATTTATCAAATCAAGTCCAGTTGTGCTAATGGATAAAAATAATTTCCCAATAATGTGTTAGCCACCTCTGTAATTGTGTCGAATTGTTCAAGTTTCAAAATTTTCCTATTTTCTATTTCTTAGGTTTTGCCAATGTTCTAGTACAAAGTGTACGTTACTTTTTCCCTAGAAATTTAGCGTTCTGTCTTAGCGACTTTCAAAGTAAAAATAAGTTAATGAATTTTTGTAGTCATTGTTAGGTAAATTTTGGTTGTATTTAGCAGCGGTGGTAAAGGATCAAATTAGTTCAGCTAGTTGTGTCGAAACGGGGTTCCAAGCCAAAATGAAACCCCTTGGTATTAGGCACTCTTTAAGCCCTTAAAAGGGCTATTTTATTCAGGTCGGCAGCCTGAATGTGTTGCGGTCTTTTTCATAGAATCAGGTTTCTTCCGCTGTGTGAGTCTCTTCATACTCTTGGTAGGGAATGCCTCGTATTCATAGTATTCTGCTAGGGCCGTAGCGTAGTCCACTAGGCTGGTAAGTTGTGTTTCTACGTAGGCTTTGTTGTAGTGATGAGTCAGGATGCGTTGAGCGAAGAGCCATTGTTGTGTGTTTGGTTTTTTCCTTGGTTTAAGCGACCTCCATGCCATATATTTTATCGTGCTGATAAAATTCTTGGCCTTTTTTGGGTCACCTAAAGTTTCTTCTAGTCCCCAGAGTTCGGCGAATTGCTCAATCGTCATTCCTTGTTCTTTTTCCTCATCTGTAATTTCTTCTTCCGATGTTGTCGTGGTAGTGTTAGTAGCTGTTTCATCCAGTGTTTGTTCTTGGATTTTCGTTTCAGTATTAGTTAGGGTGGTGGCATCACTTGCGGGTATCTCCGTTTGTGTTTCCACGTCACTCTGTTGCCGATCGATGGTCTGGGTTGATGTTGTAGCTGTTGTTACTGCTGTTTCAATTCTCAGGGGAGCCTTTGTCGAGTGTTGCTGCTTTTGTATATTGCCTTGGTTAGTAGCAGGTGTATCACAGCGGTTATCTGTTACCTTTTGGTCAGTTTTCCCTCTCTGTTTGTACTTTCTGCTATTTTTCCTTTTGGTCATACAGTAGCTTTGCTCATTTTCGACACATAGGTCCTCACCCTCGTCATTGGTAGTCCAGACCAGTAATAGGGTTGTCATGGTGCGAACGACGAACGTTGTGGGTTCTTATACTTAAAGTGCGGACGTGAAGGAAAACATCCTCCTGAAACAAAATTGATCTTATCTAGATCATGACCAAAAACAACGCGCGGACGTGAAGGAAAACATCCCCCCTACTTTCTCATTTCGTATAATAAAACCCAAACTATACTCTTCACATACGCTAAGAAACAATAAACAAACCCATAATCTACTATTCACACAAACTTACGTGAGCAGTTACAAACACAAACACAAACACACATACACTCACACTATGAAAAAAAAGAGTTAGTGTTTATATTCACACTACTCTACCTACACACATTGGCAAATTGATGTTTATTTCTTTTCTTGAGTATTGGGTAGCCCTTAAAAGGGCTGTTTTTTTAAACTCCAGATGCACCTATCTAATGATGGCACCTTCCTGGCCTGGCGCCACACACGCATCTTCTTCACCAGTCTCCTTTCACCTTTCTTCTGGGGAGCGAAGAGGGAGGATGATTCGCTTCAGCACCCCAATCCTCTGTCTCGAGAATATTGTACGACATCCTCTCTCCTATTTTCTTTTCCTCCTCTTCCCTCTGTCTTCTCTCCTCCTCTTCCTTCTTTATTCTTTCCTCTTCTACTATAGCCTCCGCGGCCAGTTCATTTAACAGGCACCTGACATATTCCAGATGTATCTGGAGTTCAAGAAGTTTGCTTATTCTGCTATTCATTCTTGTGTTGATCAATCAACAAGGGTAGCTAGACTGCCCAGCGAGTTTCAATTTATAGTGAAAGAGCGGACGTGAAGGAAAACATCCCCCTAAAAACATAAAATTGATCTTACCTAGATCATGACCAAAGAAACAACGCGCGGACCTAAAAGAAACACTCACTTACTTTTTTTATGCTACCCATTCCTATTCTAAAATTTTTTTCATTAATCACTTCAATAGACTATCCACATACGCAAAGCAATCCAATCCAACACCCAAATCTACTCTCCCCACACCTCAAACAGCCAAAAAAACAAACAAACATCATATTAATCTACTATCCACACCTACGTACGTGAGCACTTACAAACACACAATCTTATACACCAACACATACCTTCACATTTTTTAAAAAAAGAGTTAGTGTTTATTTTCACACTACTCTACCTACACACATTGGCAAATTGATGGTTATTTCTTTTCTAGAGTATTTGGGTAGCCCTAAAAAGGGCTGTTTTTTGTTTTTTGTTTGCTATGGCAATCTTTTTTTAGTTTCTAAGAATGCGATGTCCTCTGAGGATAGACTTTCTGGCGATAGGTCTGCTTCTTCGGAAAGAGAAGAAGAACTCTTTGGTGTCGATACGACAATCGACAAAGCCTCTGTCAGCTTCAGGTTGCTGCTGCTGTTGTTGTTGCTGCTGTTGCTGCTGTCTCTGAAGTCTGTACTTCTCTGTCCATTCTTCTTTCTCCCTGTTCACTTCTTCTCTGAAGAGCTCTTCTATCAGGTCTTCAGTGACTTTTAACATTCTCACATTCTCTATTTCTTCTGGCTTCGGTATCAGACTGTGTCTGACCCTATGCAAATTCACGTAGGCTTCGTTGAGTTTAGCTAGTTTGGAGCACATCTTCGTAGGAGGATGAGTCGACAATGGATGGTTAGACTGGAAACAACCCCAGTTCTTAAAGTCAAAGCGCGGACGTGAAGGAAAACATCCCCACACGGTTTTCGAGCCGCAACGTTCAATGAGTGTCATGAGAGGAATAGAGAGAAGTCAAAGAGCATCAATGAAACATTCTTATAGCCAAACAAAAGACAAAGGCATTTTTTTCAAACCACAACATTTTTATTCAACAATCACTTAACACTAAACAACAACTCAAACATATTTTAAACAATAATCCAACATGATAACATCAAACATTTTTTCTCAATTTACAGTCTACTTTAAACAAGGCTGACAACGTTGTGAATGAAATTGTGATTTCCACTGTTGGAAATCATTAGGCCATTGATGGACACTACGTTTCCTAGCTTGAGACAAAAGATAAGCATAATGGTCACAAAACCATCGATCTACTTTCACATCATTTCTTGAAGAAGAACGAGGATCAAAATGAGTCATTAAATGTTCTAAGGAATAGCCCAGGCTGCGATGATGCAGAAAATGCACACAATATTGTCCACACACCAAGGAATCTGTGCCTTGTAATTTTACATTATTGAATCGGGTGGTCTGAGCATTTCTTCTCATAAAGTCAATGATATCGTCTTCCAAAGGGGGCAATCCGTACGAATCGAAATATTCCACACATCCTTCTTGAGGAAAGTAAACGGCTACCCAGTGGGTTCCTGGGAGATGACTGTCGTCCGTGTTGATCACGTAAGCTTGATGGTCTTTAGGTTTGCGATGAGGAAGTTCATCTTTAGCACAGACGACAGGATTCCAAGAAGCCGTATACGAACTGTGGTTCAAAAGGTAATAAAGTTCCCAGGTATCCATTTGTGTGTTTTTTTTCTTCACAGGTAATAATACGTCGTCAATTCGATCCTGACTTTTTGCTTGAAAATGTCTGACAAGTAACCGTTTCTTCGTTTCGTCTCCTCACTCTGATTCAGGAGAGCTTCGATACGATGGATCTCTTGAGTGGTTAATAGTGGACAAGAATGTTTACGCAAGTCTTTATACCACTGGTGCAACACGTCTTCGTCCGAGATGAGACTCCAACCTTCGTCCAGATACTCGTCCAATTTTTCTTCTTGACTCAGCATCAGGCATTTATCGTGTTGAATTTGACTGGGATGATCGTTTTGACATCCATAGCAATTTTTCTTGATCAATTCCGTCATTTTTTTGACCAAGTGTTTGGCAAAACAGGAGACTAAATGGGCTTCTTGTTCTGGCCATCTCGACTTCATCATGATCACTTCTTCTTCCACAGTCTCCTCACATTTCATGTCCAAAGTTTCTCCACTAGGTAAAGAGGGACAACAGTCTTCCATGGTTTCTAGTAATCTAGGATGACTTCTCTCAAACTGTTGATTTCTATCGTATTATCGAATTCTGCATACAGGATGACGTTCACCGTTTCATCAGGGTCTCGGTCTTTAAACTGAATTTCCACACGAATCTGGCCGGATTTTATAGGGTGGAAATGTCCCTCGTCGCTGCCTTGGTCTGGAGTGAAATCAAAAGCCCACAAAGCGTAGCCTCCTGCATAATCCTCGTACGTAATACCGTGACTGGTATTGGTTCCTAACTGTCCGGTGGCTTCGTACAGGGACAAGTACGATCTCAAGTAATTCTTCTTGGTAAAGTCAGGTTCAAACGGTCGGGTACACAAGGTTTTGCCATCGCGACTGACTTCGATTTTGGACACGCCAAAGTGTTGAAAGTAGAAAGGATTTTTTTCGGCCGCTCCGTTGAAGGCTGTATTCTCGACGATACCAACGATCAAACGTTTGGGTAACTGTCCTTGGAACAGATGATCTTCGATCATGGATCGCTGTCCCTTGGGAATGGTGAAGGTTTTCACTTCCACGCGTCGTATGGGATACTTGGCGGTCGTTCTGCTCAACGTCTGACTGATGTCGTTTCCCACTTTAGGTAACACTTCCACACGGCGTACGTAGAGTCTGGCTTCTTGGATTTTGGTTTTGTAACCGTCACTATCAGCCAATAAATGGAAAGCGGTACTGCTACGATTCAGTCTCAGGCGGACATCCACCCCGTTCAGCAAATACTTTTCTTGCAACCACATGTCCAAATGCAAACGATCCATCAGTTCTAAACTTGTGTCGACTCCCGTGATTCTCTTTCTTCGTTCTACAAATCCATCATTGTTGTCTTTCTTTTCATCAGTTTCCAATATTTCAAACTTGGTAGGTTCGTCAGCTTCCCATACCACACAGGCATTGAGATGAGTGTTCTTGGCATCTATTCCGTACGTCAAGAGATTTTCCAGGTAGGCACGATAAGGGTAAGTATCCATGCTGCTACTGACCAGTTTGTTATTCAAGTACAAGTCCACTCCACTGAACAAGGAATGCATGAAATTGTTGACGGGAGCTACTGCTTCATCGTCTATAGCACCTCCAGTCTTATCTAGAATTTTGACTTTCAGGTACAAGTAACTGCTATTCAGATCGATGTAATCTTCGGGCTGTCCTTTGATTTCAAACTCGATGGGAGCGGAATCCGTCAAAGAGGAGACGGGGTGAAATTCCACCCACTGGGATTCTTGCATGGTCATCATGGTGGGGGGCATAGCAAACAGATCCAGTTCCGACTTGGAACAAGCGCAAGACTCTCGGTGCATAATTTTTGTGTTCTTTCTCAATAATCGAAAACGTCTCAGTCTCGAACGGTTCTTCTTTTCTTGGCCTTTCTAGCTTGAAGTCTGGTGAAAGGGTGTTTTCTGCCTTGTCCTTGCTGAATGCCTGACTCGGTAGCGTGCAGGACATTTATAGGTGTGTCTCGTCGGCCTAAAATGTCTTTGCCCGTTTGCAGCAAGACATTTTTGCCTGCCCTCATGAAGGCTTCTTTAGGGTTTTGTTTGTCGATGATGACATTTTGGAGAAATTCTTTGCCTTGCGTCAGTGCCGCATCTTTCAAGGCGTGCAATCCGCGTGTCACCATCGGTTTCAACACCGGGGCCACCGAACGAAAGGCCGATTTTAACATATCTCCTAAACCGTGTCCTCGCTGTCGAGCAACCCCTCGGTACACTGGATACATGACTTACGAATCGTGAGAGAACCGTTTTCGAAAATGGAGTTTCACCGTGACTTTTCCTTTGGTAAATGGAATATTTTGTCCCAAATCTCCTTTTATAGTAATGTTGACCGTGTCCAAATACGACTTACTGACAGGCAAATAGTGAGGATGGACAAATTCGCGGTGAACGTGGTAAGTGTTTTCACCCTCCTCGTCAGCCTTCGTGGCAGAATCCGCTTTGAAAGGAATGACACGCAGTAACGGCACAGAGGTGTGTCCCACCACGTTGTACTCCACCACATCGGAATACACGAACATTAAATTCAGTCCTTGATTCAGTTCTACTGGGGTACGAAATAACTTGCTAAAAGACTCGTTGTCGTAAACGATGGGTAATTCGTTTTTCTTCATCATGGCCATTCTCATGTTCATGTCTCCGCCCAACATGTCGTACAATTCAGGACAAAATAAAATGGACATGATTTTACTTCGTTCAAATTTCATCGAGAAGCGACGAGCTGCTTTGTGGTACTCCATGGTGACACTTTTGTTGACATGCTCCAAAGCTTTCAGAAACACGCCATTAAACCTGGTGGCTATGGTGCTGACCAAATGTTGACCACTGAAATAATAGCCTGGGGTAATGAACAAGTGATAGGTGGTGTACTTTTGATTTTGTGTACGGGTTTTCTTGTCATATTTGACATTGCTATCCATCCACTGTTGCAATTGTTCGTCATGAACTTCCACATCAAAAAAATTTTGATTGGGAAGGATATGGAGGACTTGGGTCGGGTGAATGATTTCTACTAAAGCCACTTCCCAATGGGCTTCGTGATCTAAGGGGATGGCCTGAGGTAATTTGGCCGTGTAACAGCACAACGTGTTGTGGGGAAACACCTTCATGGAACTGTCACTGGGTAAGGTTAAGTAAAATTGGTTTTCGTGACTCATAATTCCAGAGTTCTGTGGCTGTCCGAGGGGTTACTGGACGTCAGAGTCGTGTCTCCGCCCAAAGTGGGGTTCTGGTTGTTGTTGTTGGAGTGGTGACTGACACTGGCACTGGACACAAGGTTCCCGTGGTTCCCGTTCGAGAAGAATTTCAGGGAGGGATTGGGAAGCAGGTAACCGATGCAATTGCTCAATAAAATGGTCCACAATTGTTTGTCTCCTTGTTGCAAACTCAAATTGGCAATGGCTGCCCCGATGACACAATACACCACGAAGATTTGGCAGAAAAAGACGATTTGCGTTTTAGGCACACGTTCTCCACACCACACCCACAAGGGTTGTTTTTGTAAATCTTGCACAGAAGAACTGGGTGAAGGAGGAGTGGTCGACGTAGCTGCGTCTGTGTGAAAGGGCATGATGGTCACTTCTTTTTATAGTCGATGACTTGCGAAGCGTCGATCCAAGAATCAAAACTGGGTGGATATCCTTTCCAACGTACATTGACTTCTTTGACACGTCGTTTGCCCACTTTACGGGTTCTGCGTTCGAGAATGCTTTCGATGTCGTACACGTCGTCTTCTTTTTTGGTGACACGTTGTAACTCGGGCAAATAAAACGTTCCTTTGAGCACTTCTCCGTTCATGTCTTCCAATTTATAGACGGCAGGATGACGGCCATGCACTCGTCCAGTGACGCGAAACAATTCGGTCGTCCAGTTAGGTAAGTAACCTTTGTCGAAAGTGCGTTTGGATTTGCCAATGCGCACCCAATCTCCTACAACCAACATTCCACTTTTCTCGGGGACAGCCCTCGTCGGGGACGTACCAAACAGACGCTCAAACACCAACACTTCGTTGTCGGGAGTCACGTCTTGCGGGGCACGTCCGATGCTTCGATGGTAAGATTGGTTGTACGCTTGCACCAGGTGCGGTAAGATGTCGATGTACTTCAGAGTGTGGTGATGCGTAAAATATTTCCACATGCGTTCTTTCAAAGTGCGTTGAAAACGTTCCACGATGCTGGCTTTGGTTTCGGGATTATCGGTGGTAAAAAAATGAATGTCACGTTTCTTTAATTCTTTTTGGAAAGCTTGGTTCAGAAATTCGGTGCCTTTTTTCCGTTTGCCATCGAAGAGGGTGACGACCACTTTGTTTCAACACCCGTTGCAGGGCTCGCACTAACTCGCTGCTCGATTTGGAAGTCAAGGGCACGACCCAGGCAAATTTGGAAAAGACGTCGATGACACAAAACAAATATTTGTAGCCACGATTGTAGCTGGCCAAATGAGAGACATCGGCTAAATCGGCTTGCCATTGATAATCGATGCCTTCCACTCGGGTGCGACTTCTGAAAAACTCGCTTCGAATGGGTTTGTGTAAAGTGTAGGTAGCTTGTTCTTGTAACCATCGTTGCACTTGAGGTAAACGGAGACTTTTCAGTCGCGTTTTAGCAGCACGATACAATTTTTGAACTCCTGCGTAACCTGCAGGATGAGAGGGATCGTAGTAAATGCTGGCTAAGACTTTTTCCATTTTTTTGTGTTGGTTGGTGTGTTAATAAGGCACCCACTCTTGGAAGATGCTACTCTTTTTCTCTTGGGGTACTTTCTTGGATTGCAATGCTTTGCGTGTGCGACCGGCAATAGGTGTTGAAGAGGAGGATATCTGAGCGGGGGATATCGGTTCTTGTTTCACTTCTGTCTTCACTTTCTTTTTCTCTTGTGATGAAGAAGGGGTGGCCATCATCTTTTTAATCCATCCAATTCTGGAGGTAGGTGGTGTTGTTAACTTGCGTACTTTTTCTGGTGGAGTTTGAAACCCTTCTTCTTCTTCTCCTTTTTCTGTCTTGGTCACGGGTAGTGGTGGTACTGGTACTGGTACTGGTGATGGTGCTGGACTTTTCATCAAGGTCTTAAAATCTTTCAGAGTGGGTAGAGCTGTTTCGTCTAAAGCTTTCTGGTGAAAGAGTTGCAGTCGTTGCAAGAGTTGACCGTACTTTTGCGATTTTTCTGTTTCGGACAAATCTTGGCGATCCATCAAGGACTGTAATTCGTGTTGTAACTGGGACATTTCGCTCAAATTGGGATTGGGAGGTAAATGCGGGGTGCGTTGTTCTTGCCATCGATGGTATTCCATCCATCGTTTGTAAGGCACTAAAGCTAGTTTTCGTCCTTCCATGGGGTTGTCAGGGGTCGATTCTGAGATCTTGGGACTTCCGAAGGCCTTTTTATCTTGCTCCCACCAGTCCTCCCAACATGGTTCCCAAGACTCCTTTCAGTTTGGGGCCTAACAAGAGAGGCAAAATGCCTCCACGTTGGACCAACATCTTCTTTTTTTGACGAATGGGAATTTTCTTTCGAACCATTTGGCGAAGAACGTGACGATGTTTGCTTAAGCATTGTTTCTGGTGTTTGGACAAAGGGATCGTGCCTTTCAAGACGTTCAAACAACATTCGCACACGGTATCGATGACCTCTTTGGAGGCCGATTGAATGAGATTTTTTCGTAGAGGTGGAGAAGCTTTGGACAGGACAGATAACATGTCCCCATGTTTGACTAAACGTGGTGGTAGTCCTTTTCTTTTCTTTCCTTGGGGTTTTCTGGAGGGTGACATCTTTGAGTCTTCAGGAGCACCAAAACAACACTGATACCCTACTTGGTCACAGGCCTTTTTTATACTGGAACGCGTCGCCACTGATTGTCTTTACGTCGTATTAGTTTGAGGACAGGCATGACACGTCGTGCAGGGGTACGTAACGGACTAAATCGAGCCAGTTCTTGCTTGGACAAATCCAGTAAACTTTGTAACATGCCCGATCTTTCTTGAACTTTGATTTTGGGAGAAGGTACTTTGTGAGCAGCAGCCACTGCTACTAAATTGGAGGGTCCTGCCACTGGGGAAGTTCTTTTGGGGGTCATCAACGGAGAAGTTCTTGGTGTGATCAACGTCTCCAAGTACTCTTCAGTTCTTGGTGTCATCAACGGAGAAGTGGATAAACGTGAGGCTGCAGGAGACGCAGTCACCGCCGTGGCAGGTCGTGGTTTGCGAGTGTAAGGTTGCGTCCTGGCCGAAGTGCCTCTCTTGCGACTAGTTTTCTTCTGTGGACTTTTCTTTTTCTGGGGACTTTTTTTCTGTTTCTTTTTCTGGGGGCTTCTTTTCTTTTTCCGGGGAGTGAAATGAAGTCGAGGACGGAGACGTGTACAGGACAGGCCCTCCGTCTTGGCACCAGTGGTGAAACAAGTGGGTACGAAATCGCAAATCCTCGGGAGTCGTAGGTTTCAAATCGACGAGTAAATAGGCGTGTGGTGTTTGAGTGGCATCGTCGTACGCCTGAGTCAGCCAAGGCGTTCCTAACTGTTTGGCTAAGACTTGCACTTGCGATTTATCTCGAGGGCTTTTAAACAAGACCACGTAATGCGTATTGAGACTGATGGTGCGATGGGCTTTACTTTGTTGAAACAAATTTTGGGTGATGTAAACGACACTGACATTACGGTGATGCCCTTTGCGCGTGAACCACAATTTAATTTCTTCTTCGTCTTCTCCTAACATGTCGTCGAAAATGACCAAATGGGTTTGACGGGAGTCAGAGACGATGCTGTCGTCTTCTTTAGGAATGCCTTCCACAAACACGATGGAATCGCCTTGACTTTCTCGCAAGAGGTTGTACGCCGATTGCCACTCTTTGTAACACCACACGATCCGTTGAGGTGGCCGATCGATCAAATGATGTTTATGTTCGATCAAACGTTTGACGAATTCGGTTTTGCCTGAACCGCTAGGTCCAGCAATGAGCATGTTAAAGGGATGGCGAAGATACAAAGCCTCCCAACTGGCACGATCTAAGTGTTCGTCGATGACTTTGACAGTAGAGGAAGAGGGAGCAGAGACAGTAGAGGTAGCCATGGTGTGAGAAATGTCACTTGTGACACGAAAACAAACAAGACTAGAGTTTATATACTTTTTCAGAACACGTTTATTGAATGTTTTTTTTCAAACATGAATACGAAAGACAAAAATACATAAAAGCCAAAGGCTTAAGTACAAGAATAAAAGGCACATGATAACCATTAACGTGGAATAAAAACAAGTGTCTGTACAACAACATGTTTTGGGTAATATTCTAACCAGTTCTATAGTAGGGGGTAAGGTCACACAAGTGTCCTCCCGAAAGGGTCTTTCAGGCCTGTCCACGACAGTCCTGTCCTGGGTGACGGGTTCTTCTGGCACCGTCACTAACACGGGTTGAAAAGTAACTTTTTTCCTTGAACAACTCTCGTGCATACTGGGCCACTTCTTGGGTCCAAGCCTCAAAACCCCATTCTTTCCAGGCACGGACATCTGTCTAATGGGGATGTAAGTCACAAGCTACACACACATCGTCATACACGTCTTGGGTAGCTAAAAGTTGACGAATCTTTTTTTCCTGTTGAGGTCGAGAAGTATCCAGATGAAAACGCAAGGCTTTGAGCAAAAGGAGTTTTTCGTGACCATTTAAGGCCATTGAGGTGGTAAGTACTGATCGTAAAGAGTCCACAAAGAATCGGCTGGTAAACGAAATCCCAGAAAACAAGTCACTAAGACACACACCACTTGTCGTCCCAAATTGAATGGATACAGTTCTTGTAATAATCGATGGTAATGATCCACGGTTTGAATATGGTCATTGAGTTCCTTCCACGGAATCTGTTCAATAATATGTGACATAATCCGTGGCATGGCAACTTGATTTTATAGTGACTTTGTTTCGGAAGCAATAAAGGTAATTTCTAACCAAACATGTTCGTTCTCCAGTAGGGAATTTAAATGTTACATACTGTAACTGAAACGTCAGAGTTTGTCTAGATGTTTCGTCTTTTTCTAAGCAGATTCCATGTAACAAATGTTGGTAATCCTTTAACTCGTCTTCCTCAATACGTTGCAGTAAGTGAATCTCGAAGTAACCAAAATTACGAACGTCTAGTCCATCATCATCCCCAAACTGAAAGTGTTCAACAAGGCCTGACCACTGAAAAAATTTCTGACGAATCAGTCCTCTTATACCATTCAGGTACCAGTGGTTAAAGATCTGGTGACGTAACGGATGCAATTGTTCTTTACGTTTGACTTGTATTTTCACCAGCTCTCGGTAAATCCTTTCTCTCAACTCCTCAGGCAAGCCCAAAATGTTCCCTTGTAAAGTATCCATAAGTATATACACTGTTTTTGGAATCGTTGGGTGGTGGCCAATAGCCTCGTTTAACTTTGTGCCTAATGTAATATCCACTCATAATCAGTCTTCTTGTACTTTGGAACAGAGCATAATTTAAAAACGGATGAATCACTTTGAGTTTGCGTTTCACTTGTATTTTGATCAGTTCTCGGTAAATGCGTTCTCTCAACTCCACAGGCAAAGCACGAATGTTCTCTAGCAAAGTATCCATGAATAGGTCATACTAAATCCTCTTTGGTCTGACACAAGAAATGTACTGTTTGCACAAACATGGTTTTACTTCAGTGTCGAATTTAAATCCTTTAGTTACTAATTTGCACATTACAATTCGTTCAGAAGTTTCCTCTTTCACTAAGTTGACATTGTGTTCAAGATGTTGGTAATTCGTTAACTCTTCCTCTGGAATTCGATGCAGTAAGTTTACAATGATGTAGGTAGAATCGTCCATAACAAACCAATCCTTTTTAAAACTAGAGGATCGTTCATCAATGTCTGTCCGATGGAACACTTTCAATTGAATCAATCCTTGTATAGCCTTCAGGTACCAGTGGTTCAAACACCGGTGACGTAACGGATGCAATTGTTCTTTACGTTTCACTTGTATTTTGACCAGCTCTCGGTAAATGCGTTCTCTCAACTCCACAGGCAAAGCACGAATGTTCTCTTGTAAAGTATCCATGAACAGATTATGGTAAGTTACTTCAATGTCTCGGTCCCACTAAGGGTAAGTAATAACAATTCGGTGACCATCGAGCATGTTCAACGTAGGCCGAATCTTGCGGTTCCCAGTTGTGAAGTGACACACCGCAACTGAAGCACTTGACTTTATCTCCTTCGCCCAAGTAGAAAAATCCGGCTCTGGCTAATTCTTCGGGGGTCGGTCCTCCCAGATACTTAGGCCATTTTCCTTTGAACGATTGAAGACGATTTTCAAAGTCGCAGTATTCCGACAAACGCACAGGGAACGAATATTCGTCTTTCACAGGTTCGTTTCGATGAGGGTTGAGTGACATGGGCAGGAGTTTGCTCAGGGCTGGATGACATCCGTAGGGGGGTAGACGTGAAGGTGAACATTCCCCTTTAAACCCAGTAAAGTGTCCAAGAGGACGAGCGGCATCACTTTTGCATCCCGCAGGTTTGACACGCACAGCATCCCTTTCCATGATAGGGGTAGTGACACTAAAGTTCCCATGATGCTTTACGGCATCGCTAAGGTCACAGCGTACAGCATCGATCCCATCGCAAGGCTCACAATCGCATTCCACTTCCGAAGCCTCACACTTGAATTGTGCCAATCTAAACAACTTGTTCTGTGTTTCTCTGAAAGTATTCATCTTGTTCGCTCGGTCTTGGTAGTCACAATGAACTATCGATCTTGACCATAGCCCCCTTTTTAAACTAGTCGCAATGCAGTCTCCAGCTTGTACATCTTTCCTTTTTTACGTTTTTTATGTCTTGTTCTGGAAGGTACCGTCTCTAAGGTACCGTCAACATTGTACCGTAGTGTGATGGGTGGAAAGGCCATAGAAAGGTAAGGGCAGTGCGGAGACCATCGAGTATGTTCCAGAATAGCTGAATCTTTATAGATACATAGATCCATTCGTAACTTCAGTGCGCAAGCGAAACACTGTACCTCGTATCCCAATCCTGACTCAGGTCCCAAGTAGACAAATCCTGTTTTAGCTAAAACATGCGAAGAAGGTAATCCTTCCCTATCCGTAGGCCATTTCTGAAACGTGTCCAATCGACGGGCACAATCACAATAGTCAGGTAAGAAGACTGGAAAATGGTAGGGTTTGAACTTGGAGTTCTCATCGGGTTTCTCACTCGATTCTTGCTGTGGCGAAGTCATCCTTCTAGCGTGTGACTATCCTCTCACAACCAATGTTTTATACCAACGTGTCCATACCGTAAGGTGAAATGATTGGGAAGTCGCACTCGCTTCTGGTACACGATTTGATAGACTTTTTCCAAGGGCCGACTGACGATGTGGTGAGTGGGTAAACGTACAATCTTGTTCGGTTGGTGAGTGGTCACTTTAAAGTTTCCATCCTCTCCCGATTGCAAGGCTTCTTTCAATACCCCAAAGTTGACCACTCGACTGGTACGATAATTCAGAGTCAGTCCTTTCACTTTGCACGTCGTGTGCACTTCTCCTTGTTTGTCCCGGTATTCGTAGCCGTAATTTTTGGGACCTCCACTGACGAAACTTAGAATCTTGTCGTCGGGATGCTCGTCTGTCCAGGCTCCTAAACGGTCTCCTTCGATGTTAGGGTGCTGTTGACTCGGGTGATGGATGTAAATGCAACTGTGTCAAAGTACAGGACGCGTTCCCCTAACAGTTCTAAAGCTTCGTACAATTTTAAGCGAGCATGGGCTGTCACGTAAGCCGCAATGATGACATTTCCAAAAGGGTCGTCTTGTACAAAGTCCAGATCTTCTTCGTAATTGACCAAGATCAAATTCTCTCGAACGACGTCCACGTGTTTCATGTATTTGGTTTTGTCGTGAATCATCTGGAAGTAGCGGGAAGGTTCTGTCAAATATTCCGTCTTGGGTAGACGCGGTCGTTGTGCCATTTTACCCCACAAGCAATTTAACATCACTTTGGCAAACGATCGCCTGCCTTCGTTTTTCTCGATGTGGTCTAAAGAGATGCCTTCTTGTTCATAGTATTTCTCTTTGAATTGTATTTGGTCTTCGGGAGTGTGACACCAGGACGGATAGCCGCTGGCTTCTTGCTTCAGTTTCAAAAAGGCATCCACGTAGTCGGCGAAAATGCCTTTCTGCGTGGGGTCACCCTTGTGGTATTGTTGTGTCTTGGGAAAGTGGCAAATTTCGTACACTTCTAACAGTTGGTATCCCATGTCCAGAGGTTTGAACAATTCTATGCTGACTCATTATCCCGTCAAGGCACGTTCTTCCTGGGTGTGATGGCAAGGCTGGTCTTGGTTGCACGTTTCGGCACAAGTACGGCACAATGGAAACATCAGTATGCCTTGACAATGGTGAGGTAAGACGTGATGGTATAGGTTCGTGGGAGGGAAAACTTTGCACTTGATTAAGCCTTCGTATTGTCGGATGTTTTTCATGTCGATGTGTTCCGTCACCAATTGTGGGTGCCCTACAGGAAAACAACAATATTTGCACACGTAGGGATACAGCGAACACACGTCCAAGTATTTGATTTCTTCTCCTTTCTCTTCGTCGGCTTGGTACAGCAAACAGGTGGCATTGGTCCTTCCTCCGTACAAACTATCCCTCGGGTTCAGCGGGTCCATGAACTGGTAACTTTCCACGAGACGTTTAAACTCGGGATCGGTTTTCATACGGTGATCGTACTCGTGTTCCCACATTTCCACCACTTGGTATCCTTGCTGTTCTAACTTTAGGCGTCGCTGACAAGTGTCCTGGTACAAGTCTTCCATGGTTCGTTGCAGAAACTGATTTTTAGTGCCACGGTCAGGGTAACAGACGGGACATCCGTGAAATAAGCAACCGTTAAACTTGTACACGATCTTGGGGTTTTCTAAGTCCCAGCCATCGACCGAATACGTTCCGATGGTCTTTTCGCCTCCTCCGTTACGGGCATGCTGAATCCACTTGTCTTCCTTGTCGCACAAGTAATGTAACCAACGTAGGCCTTTGACCGAGTATTGACGTTTGACAAAGTGGGTCGTTTGAGGGCTGATGACAGCCACGGTGTTTTCAGGCATGAATCGTTGTCGATACACTAAGGAACACGCTTTGGCAATGGTGCAAGCTTCTTTCAAAGGATCGACCCCTCCGTGTTCCATGAACAGTTCTCGAAATTTTCCACAGCAACGCCGTAAAATGTCCACGTCGGAACGACAATACTTTAGCATTTCTTCCTGAAAGTCGAAAGGGTCGGAGGCGTGAGCCTGGTACCAAGCGTAGAAAGCTTCTCGTTGTTCGGTACGCATGTTGTCGGGGTCGTAATAGTGAGCCTCAGGTAAATGGGGTAGAACGGCGTGTTGATTGGCTTCCGTATTGAAAAAGTGTGGAAAGTACCCTTTAGCCATTTCTGTCATTCCAAACGTTTTAGGCATTCGACTCAAAGGCATGGCCAAGTAGCTTATCGAATCTTTAAACTGTACTTGTCCCACTTGCATGAAAATGATTTTGGCTCCGTTCAAAGTCACTTTAGGACGCTCGGTGCCTTGTTCCGTATAGTATCTGAGAAGAAACTGTCCATCGTATCCGGAGAAATTGTGAGCCATCACCGTGGCATGACGATGACAATCTCCGTAACGTTCGATGTCCTCTTGGCTCCACGTCTTGTCGATGGGGTCTAAGACCCATTGTGCAAAATCGGCTAACGTGTTCGGTCCCCGAAAGATTTTTTCACGCCCTCCAGGAATCTTGCTGCAGTGAGGGCAATGACTGAAAATAGGTTCTTGAATGCACTTCTCGCACGCTCGATGAGCCACGCAGAAATTAGGAATGTGAATGCCGGTCTCTTGCATGCATTCGAAATCGAAAAAGATGAAATTGCCTTTCTTCTTGTGACCGTCCTCTTTCTCTGGTGGGGGTTGGTATTTTTGCACGTAGCATTGGTGTTCCAAGTCCACGATGTGGTGACAAATGTGACATTTTTTCTTTCCTCGACATACGTGTGCCTTGGCAGTATTTTTACTGTGACGTTCTGTCGTATTGGGGTGGGGTTCTCCCAATATAATTTAATTAAATTAAATTGAAAGTTCCACCCTGGCTCGTTAGGTTAGAAAGTTAAATTAGTGATGATGTAGATTTACAGCTCTGAGCCCCAGTCAGCGATGCCGACGGTTAAATTATAGAGAACACGAAGATGAAATTCAATCAATAACAATTAATAAATGTGATAATTTAAAACGATAACTTCCAATCACTGGTCTTTCCCTCGACCAAGTGACAGTCTAATTCATCCCGTGATTTACAGTGTGAGTTCGATTTTCCCCCTGTCATTGCATCTACTCATCTATTTCTTCCCGCTGATTCCTTCCTTCTTTCCGTTCCTCTAACTCCTTCTTTGTCTCTGTTTCCTCTCTAGTATCTCCTCCAGCTTCGCTCCAGACTTCAACTTCTCCTTTCCCTCTCTATTATCTCCTCCTCCAACTCCGCTCCCAGACTTCAACTTCTCCCTCTTCTTCCCTCCTTTCCTCCGTATCTCTATCCGAGACAACGGGACCAAACTTTAACTGGTCTGTCCCTCAAAGCTTCCTGTGAAAAACCACAAGGCGTTAACAAATGTTTTATCGAACCTCACCTCACACTATAACGACAATTAACCATCAGATAGCTGTCACTGTTTCGGCCACGCATGCATACACATCGAAATTCCCACACACTTCTTGCAGGGTAAACAATGGCGTAATAACACAGTATCAGCGAATGGTTATACAGACATCAATACATTGCGTCACGTCAGTATATACACATATATATTTAATCTCATCGTACTACAATCTGACAAAATCAGACGCATGTCTGTACATTACAAATATTCAACAATGGCAAAATCTATAATCATATGAACATATGTGTTAGTCTACTATAAAATACCCACATAGTAAATTACAATATTAACTCTTACGACGGCTGGCAAGCTATATAATTCTTTACAAATATCAACTCATTTCTTCAAAATATGCAAACATATTAACAAAACAAAGTAATTCTTCGTACTACGATTCTAGTACTAATAAAGTGTACATACGACCTACAATTAAAATGCAGTCGCATTCCACAAAGACCGAACAAATATCTACTGACCTTTTGAAGCTTTCTGTACTTAGACCTTTCCGCTCTAAGATTTTCCCGCCAATAACGAATGGCTATTCGGAGTTACGCTAACCTCTTCTCTGGGTAATTTCTCTCAGCGAACTAACTTTTGCCGGAAAACGCAGGGATATCATTCTACCCAAATCAAGGTCTCCCCCATCTCGATTCTGATTGGGTGGCGCTGTGCCCCTGTCCAATCGTCTTAGCGGCCAGTTCAACCTGTCTGTCTGTTTGCAGGGGAAAGAAGTTAGGACACTCCCACTTCTTCAGGCAATTTCTTTTGATCTTGGAAACATTTCGACACCTAGGTGATAATTGGCTGTCTGTGACTTCGCAACTCCAATGTCCGGTCCTTCGATTCTAGCCACAACAATCTTACGTAACGGATTAGTGCTAGTCTTCGGCAGTGTTCGACATCAAACAATGACCCGTCAGAATTGCCTTGATTATACATGTTTCAAACTGGGCTACTCTGGGTCGGGGTAAACATGACAGGTACATATGCCTTGTCCACAGGTAGGGCACAATCTCAGCAGTTGACAAGCACATTTCTTCTGTGAACCTTGTGTCTTCAAATGTTGTTGGTAACAGGCAGGGCTGACAAACGTGCGCTGACAAGTTGAACAAGGCACTGGTTCTTCGCTCAGACAGGGTGGAGAGGCCAAACATCCTGGGCATTTCGATCCACAATGCTTGTGTTGCTCTCGATTGTTATAACCATAATCACGTTTCTCACTATCATAACTGTATCCCAGGAATCCGGTGATACTGGTAATGGTATCGAAATGGTCATCGTGATAATAAACATGAATGTATTTTCCGTCCTTAAAAGTTTGGCCTCGAAACAACAGAGGTCCGCGCATTTCTTGAGGGTGCACTTTTAAGGTGTAGCGTAGAGCTAGGACATCTTGCAATTTTTGCATCTCAGGAATGCCACAGGGTGTGTCTTTGGACAGGCCGGCTTGTTGCAACAGGAGTTATGCTTCGTTTCGTTGTTTGGCTCGATAGGAACGTTGAATAGTGTTCCAAGTTCTTTTCCATTCTGCCGTGTCGTTCTTGTTGGCATAGGTTCGTCCCACCACGATGGCACGGGCTAAACACATCTGGTCATGAGTGTTGTTAATTCGGACGAGACTTGTTTTGGTGCTGCGAAGGTCGTCCACCAATAAGACCTTTTTGCGTCCAGTCCCTTGAGGAAGAGAGACGTGAGCCATTTTCATTGTGGCTTTTCCATCGGTGATGTCAAACTGATCATTAGATTGTTGTACGTGTTGAATCTTGTCCATGACTTTGGAAGGGGTTAGTTCTGCGGGTCTGCTAAACTCGATCCAAACAGGGGATTTCAAGCTGTCGTGATCTATGGATAGTGTCAAGCGATCGTCTTCTTTGGGTTGACATTGTCGCTTGAGTGTGGTGAGCAAAGAATCCCACATCTCGGTGATAAACCCTTCTGCTTTCTCCAATGGTACGTCAGCCTTGAAATCTTTAAACTTCACTGTGTAGGTGTAAGCCGTGGTTCTAAATTTTCTAGAGGAGCGCTTTTCCGTCTCTCGAATGGAACAGTATTTTTCAGGGTTGACTAAGGGTGGCGAACTTGGTTTAGAGGGTTCGGATTCTGGTTCACTCATGTCCTCTTCAAAATCACTGGCATGAATTTGTGCCAAGACTTCAGCTCTGGTAAGAGGCGATAGATCACGTTTCTGTCTCTTACATTCTTCTTATTTCTTCTCAAATGAATAGGATCGTTTCATCTTGAGTGAAAAACGTCAAATGACTCAAGTGTAAACACCATAGACTAATTTATAGTCATGGCAGACCAGCGTATATAAAAAGGGTGTGTGTCTTGTCCTTTTCACTATTCATTTCACTCTCAAGCCGGGCACAACGATGGAAGAGACTAACCAAATCGAACGTTTCGTCAGAGCTTTGCGAGGGGTCATTAGAAAATTCTCTTCAGACCAGCCCACGGACTACTCTCCTTCCTTTCGAGATAAAAGTCAAGATACTTGCTATATCTGTCAGAAGAAAGGGCATTAGTCTTCAGAGTGTCAAGACCGTCAAAAAAGAACAAAAACAGGGGCTAAAAAAGACAAAAGTCAAGATACCTGTTATTATTGTAAAGAAAAAGGACATTGGTCTCCAGATTGCCCAAAAAAGAAACAAGAGGAGTCAGAAGAAAAGAAGGATTCTTCAGAAGAAGAGAGGGATTCTTCGGAAGAAGAGAGGGATTTTTCAGAGGAAGAAAGCAGACAGGTGAAGAAAAAGAAACAGGAGAAGAAAAGAAGAAGGGAAGAAAGTGAGGAGGAAGAAGAGGAAAAGAGTGTGACGGTGAAGAAATTCAAAAAACAGAGAGACTAAACAAGGAGAAAGAACAAGTCAATGAACTTTTGTTTAAAGTGTTCTGTTGTGAATTGTGAATTGGAATGTAACAATGGATAAAAGAATAAATTAATGATATAAGGTAAGTGTCTTTGAGTTATGATTTTAAAATAAGAAGCTACACTCACGCACTCATACAAAGACACGTACTATAGGGGGAAAATGGGTTGGTTTATATTTTTCTGAGTTATTGGCAAATTGAAATTGTATTTCTTTTCGAGAAATGTGGGTGGCCCTGAAAAGGGCCTTTTTATTTTGGTGTAGGGGTGAGTTTAAGCAATCAACTTTAACTGCCTTAAGCCTTTGCCACGGCCAAGGCCTACTTCTGGACTGCGTAATGTTGATGATGATGATTGGGTTGAAATCACTAAGGGTGGTACGGTAGGCTTAGTCACAGGGTTGACGTGTTTAGCTCGGGAAGGTCGTATTCTCGTAATAAAGAAGTCTGATACATTTGTTTCAGACTTCTTAACTCCGCTAAAATGTCCAACAGTACCGTGACCGTTTGATTTTCACCCTCTTGTTTCTTTGCTGCTACTTCTTCTTGCTGTTGTTGCTGTTGTTTTTTTCTTACCTCTTCTTCTTGCTGCTGTTGCTGTAGGAGAAAAGCTTGTTCCGCTTCCTTTTGTCGTTGTATAAATTTCTCCAATTCTTCTTTCTGTCTCTGTCTAAAATTCTCCACTTGCGGTAATGAAGAAGGTAACGAAGGTTCCGGAACAAATTCTTGCGAGGAAAGAAAATCCACAAAATCCCAATTCACCTCTTCTGAAGTAAGTCCGGGTTCCCTTGGGCAGTCTCTCCTGTTGGTGCACCCCAATAGATCGTTTTCTGAATTTCCGTCATGTTGAATCACTGTCGCATAGATTGACTGCACACAAGCGCTAGCGAATCTATATAGACCAACTGACGTCACAGACTACTCTCTTCGGATTGGATGTGGGCTGACTGAATTTTGTAACGCGTGTTTGGATTGGTGAATGAACTCAATCCGTTTGAATCCTACCTCTACCTATAAATAAGCGCAGTTCAGTGCATTGATTCACCTGTTCTCGTCGCTTCAAGATGTGGACCGATGTGCAATCTTCTACGCTTGTGTCTTCCATGATGTTCCGGACGGACATACCCATGTATGTCCGATCCAAGTGGACCGTTGTCCACAGGACAAACACCAGTCTGTGCATACGTAGGATCTACGTAGAAAGACAAGGATGCCTCGAAAGAGTCCTGATTTACGGTCCTACAGTGAGACGCAGCCTAAGGACAAGAAGAAGACCAATGCGGTGCCCTTTATGTTAATGGATACATTAACATAAACCCAAAGGCCCTTTTCAGGGCCACGCATATTTCTCGAAAAGAGAATGACTTTTCAATTGCCTACCCTTTTTTTAAATTTAAAAAAAAATAAAAAAAAATCCCATGTTCTATTCCCCTTGTCCCTAAACAAGCCCAAACTCTATTCCCATGTTAAATTCCCCTTGTACGTAAAGTGGCCCACGATTTATTCCCATGTTAATTCCCCTTGTACGTAGATTTGCCCACGATTTTTCGCCATGTTAAATTTCCATTGTACGTAGATTTGCCCAGGGGGGTCTGTAATGCTAATTCCCATTGTACGTAGGGTGCCCCTATTCACTACTATCAGGTAGTCAAACTCTTCACCGTCCAATGTACGACACAAAACGCACACATAGTCCAGTTCAATATTTCCCCACGTTTTCAATTCATCGTCCGAGATTTCTTGACATTTTCTATGATACCAGTTCTTACACAATGAACATTTAACACAGTCATTTGAACATCTTGATTTGCATCCACCACATGGAAACCTGGCTACGCGTTTCTTACTGAAATCTGCCATGATTCACTTTAAAAATCACAATTGAAAAAAAGAAATGTGCAGTATTTAAGCTTTGTTTCAAAATGAGAGACGAGCTCACGAAACATTAAGATTATATGCTATGTATTTAGTTGCTTGTAATTAATAGTAATGTTTTGTTTAGACTGTCATTTAGTCTATTAATAATGAATAATACAAAAATTGAAACTTACACAAATTCCAAAGAAAACACGCTGGCAATTGTCAGTACTCATTATGCAATGAAAAACAAATCGAGGCTGGTTTCAGCTGGTTGATTGTGAACTAATATGATGTTTAAATTAATTGAGTAACTGAGAACTTGCCGCTTGACCAACTTATTCGGCAGGTTCTTTCATTGGTTTCCTTTTCGTAATCGTCAACAAGAAGCAATTTACCTGTTATTATTCACATTTTCTAACTCTTATAATTAACACCTGGCCTCGATTGCCCAAAGGTCGAGTTATCTTTCTGCTATTCAACTCGCACCAAAAGTTCATAATCCTATAATTGCTAAAAAAACCAAAAAAAAAACATTAAAATTGTAGTATAATTAGCGCATATGTAATATTGCAGTTTTGTTTCTTTTTACATTCTGTTTATTAGAAAACATTAGGGTTTTATTGGTTTTTGATCAGTACAATGTGTCTCTGTCTGTTTGCCTGTTTGTATGTCTCTCTCTCTCTCTCTGTCTCTCTCACACACACACACACACACACACACACACACACCTACATAATTAACTTGATTTGTTATTACATTGATTCAATATTAAGATGGTGAAAAAGAATAATCTGTAA
The DNA here is from genome assembly GCA_028554795.2 of Sinohyriopsis cumingii. NCBI lineage: Eukaryota > Metazoa > Mollusca > Bivalvia > Unionida > Unionidae > Sinohyriopsis > Sinohyriopsis cumingii. Next base: position 202,980 of record JAPYKE020000126.1, on the reverse strand, counting down.
GTACATTTCTTTCTCCAATTGGTCATTTATAATATTTTTTAGTCCGTTCGGATGCTGGCCGTTTCCGCTGGCCTGACTTTTTTCCAACATTTTCGGAATCCTTGAGACACTTAAAGTCTAGGCTGCTGACACTGATATATCTGGATATTGTTGCTGATTTTGCCCAACAGGAATCTTTGCCAATATGATTTGAAAACTGGAAATTGTTTAAAATAGGGTTCCAAATTCTGACATTTTGAATCAAATTCCGTATCATCTGAGACAAATATTATTCCATTTTTTCTAAAATGATTTGGATTATTATTTTACGGACCAGTACACATGCCCCGTTTTCTTGAAGATTTCGTCGTACATTGTTATGAATGTGTTTGATACATAACAAAATATTTGATTTCCTCTTCGTACTTTTCAAAAGGTTTTTGAAATTTTAATATCCAATGTTTTTTTTTTCTTTCTTCAGATTACACGACCTATAGCAGTTGAAGATACATAGATTATATCAATCCGTGTTGTTGAATGGTTGAGCGTGACCTTAGAATAGATATTTTGTTGAACATGTGGCTCTGATTTTGTATAGAAATAGAACAGTGAAGAATTAAAGCATATAATTAAAACTATACAACAGTATATAATATGTGTATGTATCTTATTAAGTACGTCTTCATGCCTGCCTATACGAACGTCTTCCATACTGGTAAATAAGTCATATCAATCTTAAACAACCGCCGAATTTGCCAAATATGATACCAATTTATAGGTTTCTGGTCAGTCTAAATAGACCTAACCCAATAGAACTGTGTAAAACTGCACAATAAAAAAATAATTCGATTTGTGGAAAAAGATTTGTTTTAAATTTTTTTAAAAAAAAATGGGGGGAGGGGAGGTACTGTTGCAATTTAGAGATGAGACGACAGACAAGATGCGATTTGGTGTGGATTTGGGTGGATTTGGGTGTTTCGTAACATAATGGAGAAATCCTGCTAGTCATTAAATATTCATTTATGCAAATAACTTTGGTAGAAACGATGGTTTTCATTGGACATTGTTGTTTTAAAAAAATAACATTGACATTGAGACTTGTGATACTAGAAATTTAGTATTATGTTATCAGACCGGTAGTATATATACTTTAACCGTTACTAATAATTCATTGTACGTTTCATTTCAGCGCTGGTAATTACATTTTATTTTGTTTAATATTACAATTTTTAAAGTGCTATTTAAAATCACAGGTGCTCGACGCGATCTTTATGTTAAGAAAAAAGAACAATTATAATATATAGAGGGTGAGCGGAGTGCAACGCATGGAACATACTAAGCAGAGAACCAGACTAGATAATACACTATATGTGTGGACTGTATATCAAGTCTTTTCAGAGGACCATCTATCTATTCAATGTAACTTTCGAATGTGTGGATAAAACCAGACACGGGATATTTACTTCCTGTTTCGATTTAGAAGTCAAGATTCACCTCCAAAGTTGCCCCTTCGTATGCGCTTCAAAAATGGAACAGTTGTAAGTGTCTTCCTAGCTATTAGCTTTTTCTATACACTGTCCTGATTAGAATAAGAAGACTTAGCTATTTGCGTATGATACATACCTGTTTACTTGCGTCTCATAGGCACTCGTTTATGTCAATGAAATAAGAAAAACTATTGACAACACGAGTCTCATTTATGGTGAAGATCATGCAGATAATGTATGCATTCGGTACAAGCTATGTCAGTAACGGGTGTACTTTTTAAGAATTTGATTACACATACTTTTAAATGGCTTTTATTCACTTTATTTAGATTCTTCCTTTTCCTTTCGAATGTCATTGGTTACACACCCCAATAAACACGTACAGTAAAACTCAATGTTAAAAGTACATGGACATTTTTGGACAAAGCGAACTTAAAGGTGTGATCAAACCAGATTGAATGTCAAGCGCTGTAATGCCACAATGAAAACTACGCATATTGAAAATAATGTCATGTTGACTAGGTGTGAAACAGTTCATTGATATATCGATGCATGAATACTTTTTCTGTAATGATACACGTATTGATACAAGAGACGGATAATCGATACAGAAATGACACTTACCATATGCAAGTTATTTTAGTCTTCAGCAGTCATGAATAATTATTATTAGTTTGCTTTGTTATTTTTGAAAATTAGAATTTATCTGAAACTGCAACTGCAGTCACAGGCACTCATTTTTATTAGTAAAAATGAAAAAAAAAAATACTATTGAGAATACTCACTGCCATCTATAAATTAACACAAAATGACATGGTTCATAATTAGTGCCCCACCCCCCATTCCAGGCTAATTGTCTTAACTCAGCAGCATGTTCAGCAAATACTGTACATTCCAAATATGTTCCACATGTATAATGAAGCACTTTACAGATCATTTAATAACCAGTTTTACACGATTTTTCAGCCTTGAATTATATTATATCTCAGATCTCGGAGATGCTTAATTACGCATATTTGGACAGAATTTATTTTATCTGGATTGCAGAAAATCACCCATGCAGGAGTCCTCCATACGTACCTTTTTTGTTATAACAGAAAACTTTCACAGCACAATAAATATGTTCTAATCACTATGAAAAATGAAACAATATTTTTGTTTAAGTTTGCTGCTGACTTCCTTTGATCAAAGTTAGTTGGCTTGCTTTGATGAGGTGCATGTGTTATTGAAGGCGCAGCTAAAGGCTCTCTTTGAAGGACCAAGCAAATACCTATTTATAACTGCTGTGGCAACTGAGACAGAATTTTTTTTTATTTGCTTGTTTTATTTATCAGTACTTCAAAGTTAAACAGTTTTCTTTGAAGTTGCAGGAAAACTATTTTTTCTGGTACATTTTTTAATAAAATTGCTGTCGTCTGGTTTACTGTAGTCATTTCCTATTCCCACCTTCAGAGATGGTTGATTGTAGCTAGTCAGTTACATGGCTATTTTGGTTGTATTACAGCATACAGTACCAAGGCCAGACATCAGCATAGGCAGATTATGATATAACACTGCAATGTTATGGTGGTTTGTCAATATAAAGCAAGGATTTGTTTATGTAACAATAGATTCCAATGCATTTTTATATCCAAGTTTGCGGGTACCTGTCATTGTGCCTTTGCATTTCTCCACTCCAAATCCAAGACTGTATATACAGTTTTTATCAGCCAAAAATGTTGTCACCAAAAATATCACCAGATAGTATATTTTGTTGCTAATAAGGAAAAAAACATCACAATTTGTGACACTGGCAAAGCCCGGCACAATCCCTGTTACTGTGTTCATTTCTGATTGTAGCCATATAAATATTGCATGTGACCTCAAAATCAAGACACATCGAGAATTGGGCAAAATGCCATTTGCAAATTTGGATAAGTATTTTTCGGATTCAAAGAAAAACTGATGAAGATTTTAATGAGATTCAGAACTGTGCTAAAGTTGAAAGAACTGATATTTTGGATGGGACAGTAACCAAGCGTAAGAAAGTGCATGATGCTTGGCTTAGTGTTTGGAATAAAAAATGTTCCTTGGATTTACAAAATTTATTCTGACTGACAAACAAGAGCTATATGACAGTGGTGTAAAGAATGTGGAAAATTAAACTCGATGGCAACTACTGGTTCTTCTGATCTGCAAAGTTCCACACTTTCTTGGCATGAGACATCTAGAAACCACCTATTTGCTAGGTTATAAGTCATAAAATCATTGAAATTCCCACTGACAGATGCCTGTACAACTCTACTTCAAGAGTACAGAGATCTCCAGACTTTGCAATCTTAGCTGCAAGTGTGTTGGTGTCACCAGTGACATTTGTGGCATGCAAGAGAGGTTTCAGTGTGCGGAACAAAATCAAGACAAAGAGAAGGTCCAGAATAAAATATGAGACCTTAACAAAAATGATGTGAGTCAAAGAAGAGGGACCTAGTGTGGAGGAATAGGATCCAAAGCTAAGCATCAGAAAATTTTGTGAAATGTGACATAGACAAAAGCGAACTTTATTGTAGTTAAAGAATATGATAATTGTACATGATGATATCAACTTTAATGGATATGTTTTTATAGAATAATAAATAATTACAAATATTTAAAACTGACAAAGTTTTTTGTCTGTTTATTCCTGGCATTTTAATGGACATTTAGCCATTTCAACATGCTCCTGGAAAAGGACTGCAACTTTTGCTGGTGGGACTCCTATTTTTACCAAGTTAGGAGTCCTGGACTCCTAGTTTTAAAATCCTAGTGAGACCTCTGATGTCTGCTTGGGCTGAATTGAAAGCTGCACTACCAATTTATCTATCGCAAGGTGAAATCTGTCACAATGAATTCTCATTAGTGGTTATTGCTAGTTCCGGTTTAGGTTAAACAATAACCACCAATCAGAAATTAGTATAGCTTATTCCCTGTGTGACAAGCAGGAAGTATTGGCAAAGCAACAGAAACTATGCGCATAAGTCATTAATTGATATGTAAAGTACTTTAAGCAGAGATGGTGTCAGGGTGTGCGAATACGTGAATCGTGCAAAATTTGAAAGAACTTGTGGACATTGATGTGTGAGAGCTCCCACAAATTAGTTGAAAGCCCTGCACATGAAAATGTGCTCAGTGAAGTATACAGTTTTTGTTTAGGCTAACCATTCTTGTCGGGACATCTGTTTTTTTCGTGTAGGCAACTGTTTATACATCTGGGTTCTTCAAACATGACATAAATGGTTGTTACACTAAATTTGATTGGCATATGGTGCCCAGGAATAAGTATTATTATGGAGTAGTGTGAACCTTTCATGAAGGAAGTTTTACAAATGTGTGTTGAAAATACAGGCTACCTAGAAAACCCAAAATGTCTGATTCCTGGTGTGGTTCATTATGATTTTGTTTGGCAGATACTGGCTGATGGTAGGGATGAAGGCAATAATTTTAAAGCTATGAAGCATATCGGATTATTGGAGCTGAGAAAGTGTTAATGAAGATACCAGTGAGTGATTTTGAACCTGAAAATATTGAACTATGACCATTTCTTCCCCACTACCTCCTTTGTTTCCTCTCACTCTTATTGCTTGACAAAGGGGGAGGTCTCTAAGATAAAATCCTGGCAGTATCTCTCTTTAAATTGTATATGGGGAACCAATTTGGAATTATTTCTCTTTGTATGCAGAGATATTAAACCTGTGAATGAAGGTGTAGATGGAATAAATAAAATTAGCACAGAATCAGTGATGGGGCAGATTTCAAACTGCTCAAGTTTATCACCTTGTGTAAGTTAAAAAAAAATATGAAATAGGACTAGGTGTAATCAGTAGGATTCCTTCTTCACTAGAAATACAAGTAACACTGGCCACAGCAGTCTTTTGCATCTGCATGGAAGTACAATGTGATAGAGTGTGCTGGTTCTCGTCCTCATTCCAATGACTAGGTTTGTTATAGATGAGATTTTCTTTGCACAAGGAAATTGCATTATTTCTTTTGTTTTGAAGATAACATCGTAATGCCTTCCAAGTTTAAGTGAGACATGAAATTGGTAATAAGATATTTTCAAAGCATTCCTGCTGTGCAAAACAATGGGCCTTGTGGCTATAATGAGTTAAAAGGAGCCACCATTAAATGACCTAAAATGTTGAATAAAACTCGCTGACAACTAACAGCTAATCTGTTTTAAAGTATTTTTGTTTTTTCATCAGCGAGAATAGCATATAAATATATGATAACTATATGTCTATCTGTAATCTGCATATTGGAAATACAACCAAAAATGTCAACATACATAAAAGGGCACCACCTACCTTCCAAAGATGGAAAGACTATCAAGTTTATATGTGTATCAGTAGGTATCATATCGCAGGCTGTGTATCGTGAATCGTATCAATATGCGGTACACATGTATCGTTTCACCCCATTCTCTTTTCTTCACCCAGTTGAGCCCCTGGCCACCTGATACTAATATTAGTACCCCTACTTCATGGACAGGGCACTAACAAGAGCATATGTGTATCAACAGTACAGCCGTGTGTGATTTACACCCAGCCTATTTTCAGCCTTCTATCAAAATTTTCAACATGCTCTTCACATATACTGAAAGAAATAGTCTCAGTATGACTAATGTTATGAAAAGTTACAAAAATATTGTGAAAAGTTACAAAATGTTGCAAAAGTTGTGGAAGTTTTCTTAGATGGCGATAAGTTCATTTACAATTATATATATTAATGACTATATATTGATTTTCAGTTTCAATTAATACTTCTATTTCACAAATTAAATTATATTGTATAGTAACTCATTCTGCATTAGATTTTTAACATATCGTTTTTATGTATAAAGAATTATTAAAATGTCCCTTTAGTGAATGGTATCCTTTTCATTAATATGACTTAGCTGTCTGCGAAATGGATCGATTAAATTTTATTATCAGTTGCAATCAATATTTCTATTTCACAAATGAAATTATGATGTGTAATAACTCATTTTCCATAGCATTTAACATATCACTTTAATAAAGATCGTTTAAAGGTCCTTTAAGCTAATGGAGTCCCTTTTGCGAATATGACTTACTGTCTGCAAAAAAAGACCCAACATGCTCTTGTGCAAAGACACATGGACATTATAGTTGGGTTTCCGTTAAAAGATCACCAGGAAGTGCATGATTTTGTGTTTGGCTGAAATGCTTTTGTACTAATAACAGAAATTGACACCATCCAAGAAAGACTTAATCACTTACGTTCAGTCATTGATGACAAAGACTCGCATGCCAGTGAAAGAAAGTTCTGCACCTACGTTGACACAGTAGTATATCCAGTGCTCAAAAAGAACGTCATTGATCCAGTCAACAGCGGCAAAATTGCAAGCACACGGACAAGCAACAAATCACATCCTCAAATCGGTCACAAAATGGAAGCTAGCTGATTTACCAAAATTTGTGAAACTGCTTCAGCAATTAGTGACCATTGAGCAGGTAGAGTCATGCCATTCTCAGAGAAACATGAGCAATTATTGCCTAAGTGAAAGATATTTGCACCACCTGGTTGACATTGATCACTCTGCCAAAATCACAGAAGAACAACAAGATAAGAAAACAAAAAGATTTGTCACTGACTGTGGTAAAGACCACCAAAATATGATTTACTCAATAGATGACAGAAGAACTGCAAACAGAATTCCTTCTATAGGCCCCAAACCTAACCAAATTAGAAGAAAGCAGGCAGAAAAGTTCATAATACCATCAAAAATGCCAAGTGCAAAATGCAAACTCTAAAGTGCAGTCGATATAAGATAGTTATTTTGCCACACCAGGTGCCGACTGTCATCACCTAATACTCTGACAAAATTTAGCTAGTATTTGCATAAAATATCAACAAAATATAAGGTGCATGGATGCTCATAAAAAACTGAACATAACACATCAATACCATTAATAACAATGGAGTTCTCCATTGGCCCAGTGGTTAGAGCATCTGCCTCGGAAGTGGGAGGTTGTGGGTTCGAACCCCGGCCATGTCATGCCAAAGACTTACAAAAATGGTACTAAGAGCTGCCTCGCTAGGCTCTCAGCATTAAGAATTTAGTGTTAGGACTGGTCAGCCTGGTGTCAGGATAATATGACTGTGTGGGACATCATGCTACATGTCTGTGGCTTGATGCTCCAGTGCTAGACATCACTATAAACTGCAACACTGCAGACATCATAGCAATATGACTAATTTTTTATTAAAGCTGTGTTAAAAATCCTAATCACACACACACATTAATAACAATATCCAAAGAAAAAAGAAAATTTAAAACCAAGACAAGAATAAAAAGAACAAAAACGAAAGACAGTATTTTTACATAGTTTTTTAATCACTTATGTTTCAATTTAAAATATATATGCCGTTTGAAAGAAATTGACAAATTAAAGATTTTAGATGCACTGTAACTTTGACAAATTAAAGATTTTACATGCACTTTTTGCACCCATCCTTCAGTGTTTGAAGCCAAATTCAAGCTTTTATAGCAACTTTGAAAAAATATACTTTCACTGATGAAAATGATGATAAATAAGCATCTGTTAGAAAATGAAAAACATGAAAGGCTTGTATGTGTGTCCATAGATAATAATTTATTTATGGAATGATCATATTAATATGCTTTGTAAATCACTGTCATCCAAAATTGCCCTACTCAAGAGAATTAAGAAATATTTACCTATGGAAACTTGCAATCTATACGACAAGTTATATATTCTTCCAACAATGGATTATTGTACAAATGTATGAGGAAACTGTGATAAATCTGAGCTTGACAGGATTTATAAACTTCAGAAATGAGCTTGACAGGATTTATAAACTTCAGAAATGAGCAGGAAGCGTAATTTTAGATGCATCTATTTGATCATGCCTCAAAAGCATTATTTACAGAACTGAAATGGTTCACAATATATGACAGGATCGATTTTCACAAGGCAGTTCTTTTATATAAATGTCTACATGGAACTGCACCAGAGTATCTTCAGGACATATTCAGGTCTTTTTCAACACAATACCAGTTGAGATCAATAGCACATGGAAACCTTCTAGCACCAAAACCAAGAACAGAGCAATTTAAAAAGAGTTTTCAATACTCTGGTACAGTTCTGTGGAATAAGCTTCCACTACATGTAAAATCTGCTGAAAATATTAGAGTATTTAAGAAGAGATATCATGAGCATGCATGTGTTTCTAATAGATAATGGAATTTAGTATTTTAATACTAAACATGTTAAAATAAACACTAATTATTGCTATCTTCATATAATGTGCATTGTTATACTCTCCTTACAAGGGCCTCAGGGGAGAATAGTCCTTGACTAATGAGTCACCCTCTATAAATAAAGCATTATTATTGTTATTATTATTATTGTTATTCAATATAATACATATCATGATAGCATTGCATGTTCTATTATGATAATTATGTTCAACATACAGTGGAACCCCGCCATAACGCGAATTCGGATATAACGCGGTCGTAGCATGGCTCCCGAAATTTCGTATATTCATTCACACATGGAGAAAAAAAATTTGGAGAAAAGTAAAAAAAACAAAACAAGAAATTAACTTCATTTTGGGCATGAGATTAGTTGTGACTTTTAAAATAATATGATCGTGGCATGGTTCCTGAAATTTGAAATTCATTTACGTGTATTTTTATCGGACCGTGAAAATATTTGTTTAACGTACGAGAAATAGTGTGTAAAACGTTTATTATAATTTGGTGGAAGAATTCGCGTATGACTTTTAATAATAAACGATCGGAACTTAACAATTTATCCAGGTTCTTTAAGTGATTTTGGAGAAGTGATCGTGTATGAATTCTAAAATAATACGATATATATAACGTACGAGAAATAGTGTGTACAACGCTTGGCTTCTGAAATTTATCAATTTGAACAGGTTGTGGTGAAGCTCCGTATTCTACTCTAGAAGAGAAAACTGGTTTCATTAGGTTTTTGAATTGTTAAGCCGAAGTAAACATTATCGGAAGTGTTACTTATTACGGATCCATGAGTAAAGCCAGTAAATCGTCTTTGTGATTGTCTTCCATGAATTCTGTATACAGTCGTTGCTCAAACAATAGCCGACATGGGCTTCTTATTTAACTGCAATCACAGCCAAGCAGCAGACAAAGCTGTGGTTGATACAAGAGTCGCACAATTTAATAAACATCAAAGGACGAAAGCCGCCAACATGTATGCTGTGCTTGGCGGTGTGATCAAACAACAAACAGTTGAAAGTAAATAATATCTAATACAGACACCGTATGTAGACCCGGGAATAGCTGCATGCAATGACCGTACGATATCAGACGGCAAGTAAATGGTTTCAATATTTGTTCATCCTATATTTTACACGACGAATTCAGACTATTACAAAATTATTGAATATTTTAAATCTGTACGATTTTCAATGAAATTACATCCATTATGGATGAACTGCATGCCACGACGGCACGGTAGCATACGGTGTTGATACACTTTTCATGATATAGCGATAGTCTGGTATTATCGGTCAATCTGTATTATCGTTCAAACAAATAAAAATTAGTAAATGTTTTTAATGCACAGTAATAACCTATAAATATATTAGCCATCGATTATTTTGAATATATCTTAATTAATGCATTCCAGTTAATATTCATCTGATGATAAGCCGACTTTTGATCATTGTACATGTAATACATACCATGACAGTATTGCATGTTCTATTATGATAATTATGTTCAACATAATACATATCATGACAATATTGCATGTTCTATCATGTTATGTTCAGTATGATACATATCGTGATACTATTGCATGTTCTATTATGATAATTATGTTCAATATAATACATACATGTACATGTATTATGATAGTATTGCATGTTCTATCATGATAATTGTTTTGTATATATTTCTTAAGGATTGAATTCTGTATATGTATCACAGTAATTGCATTTAGTGTGATATCTATCACCATAATTGCATTCAGTGTGATATCCATCACCATAATTGCATTCTATGTGGTATCTATCACCATAATTGCATTCTGTGAAATATCTATGACCATAATTTCATTATATGTAATATCTATCACCATTATTGCATTCTTGTGATATCTATGACCATAATTGCATTCTATGTGATATCTATGACCATAATTGCATTCTATGTGATATCTATGACCATAATTGCATTCTATGTGATATCTATGACCATAATTGCATTCTATGTGATATTATCATGATTATTGTGTTCTAGATGGTATGTATCACAATAAAAGTGTTCTATATGATCTGTATCATGACAGTATTACATACGTGTGCGTGTGTGATTTGGATTTTTAAAATAGCTTTAATTTTTTTTTAGTCATTTGGCTATAGTGCCTGCATTGTGGCAGTTTATTATGATGTCTAGCACTGGGGCATCATGCTGGAGACATGTAACATCATGTCCCACCCATTCATATTATCCTGACACCAGACCACCCAGTCCTAACTCTAACCTCTAATTGCTGAGCACCAAGTGAGGCAGCTGCTAGTACCATTATTATAAGTCTTTGGTATGACTCTGTCAGGGTTCGAAACTGGGACCTTCCGCATCTGAGGTGGATGCTCTAACTGGAGCAGTATGTCACATATATAAACAAAAAAATGTGTCCATTTTTGCACAGTAAGCATCACTTGCATCAGTGTGTAAATCCATTGCTGGATATGTTTGATGTCTGGAACAAATGAAAACTTATGTATTTTCCAATCCTTTCTGTCTTTATTTTAAATGTTTACTAGATACTGATTAGAAGATAAAATGCTTTAGAAACACATTTATTATTACAATGCATTAAAAAGGTGTACCCAGCACATGGTAACAAGAAGTGAAACTGGACCCTAAATATAAGCTCCATTATTCTGTCATCAAAATATTTAACAATTAAAAAAGTTTTCTGTCAATATAAAAATTTAAGCCATTCTGATGATTATATTTAGTATCTGGTACTTTATTTAATGTAATCTTGTTGTATTACAGAAGAAATGTAATCTTGTTGTATTACAGAGGAAATGTAATCTTGTCATATTACAGAGGAAATGTAATCTTGTCATATTACAGAGGAAATGTAATCTTGTCGTATTACAGAGGAAATGTAATTTTGTCGTATTACAGAGGAAATGTAATCTTGTCGTATTACAGAGGAAATGTAATCTTGTCGTATTACAGAGGAAACATAATCTTGTTGTATTACAGAGGAAATTTAATCTTGTTGTATTACAGAGGAAACATGATCTTGTTGTATTACAGAGGAAATTTAATCTTGTATTACAGAGGAAATGTAATCTTGTCGTATTACAGAGGAAATGTAATCTTGTCGTATTACAGAGGAAACATAATCTTGTTGTATTACAGAGGAAATTTAATCTTGTTGTATTACAGAGGAAACATGATCTTGTTGTATTACAGAGGAAATTTAATCTTGTTGTATTACAGAGGAAATGTAATCTTGTTGTATTACAGAGGAATGAATGAACAGGATATAGAGACCTTAAAGAGCAACAGAATCAACTTGAGTGATAACATAGCAGATCCAGATTCAGTCAATGAATTTCTTTTTGTGCGAGATGTATTTACAGAGGCCATGAAAGAAGAAGTTGAGGTAAGACTGTACTTTTTAGCTCCACATTACATTGACTAGATGACCATATGAGATGGCCTATTGTCCATCATCTGTCTGCCATCCATCCATGGGCACAAGTTTGTTATCGCTACCACTCCAATATTATTTACAGGATTGCCATAAAACTTTACAAACATATTCAAGAAAATGTTGCCACTAGGAAATACAATATGGCTACTTCAATTTTTATGCTACTTCTCCCATATGAATTGTCTTATTAAAATGAGATGTTTTGTTAAAGGCTTCTTACAATGTAAAATGGTGAACTTGTCTGCATTTGCAACAAGCACAGTGAAGGAAATAAAGGCATACCGCTGTGTAACTTGTATGTTCTGGTAAACTTGTCTGTATTTGCAACAAGCACAGTGAAGGAAATAAAGGCATACCGCTGTGTAACTTGTATGTACTGGTAAACTTGTCTGCATTTGCAACAAGCACAATGAACGAAATAAAGGCATACCTCTGTGTAACTTGTATGTACTGGTAAACTTGTCTGCATTTGTAACAAGCACAATGAAGGAAATAAAGGCATACCGCTGTGTAACTTGTATGTACTGTGACTGGCATTGCATTATAAGGGGAAAAACACACTGTCTGAAAGATACAACGGATCTGAGTGGCTGCTTCCATGAGCTTAAGAAATGAACTTGAACTAGTCCAAAGCACACTCATTTAAGCAGTTATTAAGACAGGGAAATTAATTTATCTTGATTAAATGATACTAGCCTCCAAATATGCAATAAATGAGTTATAAAATATATATAAAATAAATAGAAGAAAAGATACAGGCTAGTGATTATTTTTCCCAATTTACCTCAGATGTCTAGGAAGTGGAAAGAACAACACAGAGCTAGCAGTCTTTGAAAGGTGCACACATCTGAAGTGAGGCTAATCTGTATACTCTCCAACCCAAGTTGAATCATATACCAGAATAAAAAGGATTAACAACACTTAAGATATACATGGTCTGTGTTTTATTTTTTAAAAGATAACAGGAATACCAGAGGTTAAATTGGGGAAATTCTTTTTCTTTAAAATTCAGATGCAATGCAAACTATGAAACTGTTGAGCATAACCTATTTCTAACCCCCACCCCCACCCCAACGGATGGTCATATCAACATGGGGTTTTCACCAAGTGACTTCTTATGATATCTAATAGGTCCTAAATGAAAATAGTGCCAATCCTACACACTGGCAGCCATCTAGAACAGGGATTCTCAAGCTGTGGTAAGCAGACCATGGATGGTCCACAGGCTCCATTCAGGTGGTCCATGGAAAGGCTGCAATAGTTACCTATCGGGTACACGCAACATAACAGAAGATCATTTAGTAGTCCACCAAGTCTCTAAGCAATGTTCAAGTGATCAGCGAAAATAAAAAACTTAACAACCACTGATCTAGAAAACCATTTTTTCTCTCAAGAATATCAGAGATGGTTTCCAAATACATGTACAGTATTTAGAAGAAAACATTTTGGATTCTTGCAAATTCTTTGCAGTCAGTAGAGCGTCAGCCTGAGTTATCTTCCCAGAAATTTTGTATCTTATCAGGACAAGCACCTGGCTGGTATGATCGTCATATTTCTTCAGAAACATGTGTTATCATCATAGAAGTTAAAGATTTCTAACAACAAAGAAGTACTTACATTTATATTAGTGGTTAAGGCAAAGTTTTGTTGCAAGGTATTCGAGCTGACTCTGTGTCCACGTTTCTTGACAAACTCTCAGTCCTGTTCATTGTAGAAAATTACCTCAAGGTCTGACCCCAGAAAATGGCAGATAATTTATTACTGGATGTTCAAACAGATGCAAAACTAACTGAGTCCTAATTAGGCAGATTGTTGAGGATAGATCATTAAAGAGTCAAAACAGTGATGTGTTTTCAATTAATTTTGATGTAATAACTAATATAGTAAATCCATTAACAATAATATTTCAGTGTGTTTATAATTTTATTTCTTCGTTGAATCAGTGTAAGAGAGCTAAAGGTTTCTTCAAATGTTTAAAGTGGTTTTTTTACCTCCTGTAAACACAGTTGACATCAGTGCAGCATGTTTGTAGGTTGACTGAAGAGGGTACAGTTCCTTATTGTGGTCTATTTTTAGTGGAAAATAACAACAACAATTACAGCTACTGTTACTGCTACTAATGGCTGTCAGAATAAAAAAGGAATTGCTTGCTTGTCCTTTTTAAAGGAATTTTACTAGTAACAATATACTACATGGTTAATTCCAAACCCATGTAGTAACATTACCCTATTTCCAAGCACAGAAGTTTTGTGATCTCGAAACTTAATGTAGTAACAATACTACATAGCATCCCCCCAAACACATGTAGTAAAATTACTCTATCTCCAGGCACTGATTTTGTAATCTCCAAAACCTGATGTAGTAACAATGCTACAACTGATGTACAGTGTAACAATACTACATAGCTCAAATGCTATCCCAAAACCCATGTAGTAACATTACCCTATCTCCAAGCACTGATCTGTAATCTCCAAAACCTGATGTAGTAACAAGACTACAACTGATGTAGTAACAATACTACATAGCTGTAATGTTATCCCCATACCCGTGTAGTAACATTAGCCTATCTCTGACCGCTCCGGTGGCCTAGTGGTTAGAGCGTCCGCCTCGGATGTGGGAGGTCGTGGGTTCGATCCCTGGCCGAGTCATACCAAAGACTTACAAAAATGGTACTAACAGCTGCCTCGCTTGGCACTCACCATTAAGAGGTTAGTGTTAGGACTGGTCGGCCCGGTGTCAGGATAATGTGACTGGGTGGAACATCATGCCACATGTCTGCGGCATGATGCCCCAGTGCTAGACATCACTAAAAACTGCCACACTGCAGACATCGTAGCGATATGACTGAAAAATTGTTAAAGCTACGTAAAAAATCCAAATCACACACACACACACACAGCCTATCTCCAGGCACTGATTAGTGATATCTGAAACCTGATTTAGTAACAATACTACATAGCTCTTCTAATATCCCCGAAACCCATGTAGTAACATTACCCTATTTCAAGGCACTGATATGTGACCTCCAATCTTGATGTAGTAACAATACTACATTATAGCCAGGACCCCCCAAACCCATGTAGTAGCATTACCCTATTTCCAAACACTGATTTTGTGAACTCCAAAACCTGATTTAGTAACAATACTACATAACTACCCCCCCAATCCATGTAGTAACATTACCCTATTTCCAAGCACTGATTTATCATCTCTGAAACCTGATGTAGTAACAATACTAAAACTGATGTAGTAACAATACTACAGAGCTATCCCTCCCAAGCCCATATAGTAACACTACCCTATGTCCAGGCACTGGTTTTGTGATCTCGAAAATCTGATGTAGTAACAACACTATATTGTCCATCACCAAACTAATGTACCAGTAGTAACTTTGCTCTTTTTCAAGGTAAATGGTCATTTTATGATCTTCAAAATCTGTTGAGGTAATAGTACTACATTGATCCCTAAACCCATATGGTAATTGTACCCTATTTCCAGATGACAGTGTATAAATGATTTATTTGTAATCACCAAAACCTGATGTAATAACAATCAGTGTTTCCCTTTATGCACATTTGTGCGTCAGGGACGCACGCTCGAGAAAATTGACGCACACATTTTGTTGCCGTGCGTTTTTTTGACGCAAGGGATTCGAATAATGAGATCAGGATTTATTTAATATCCAATGCGTTGTACGAAGGGTGGCATCATGTCTACTTCAAGCATAGGCATTGACTGGTTTCCCGCTTTGTTTAGTCCCTGTGTTGGGCTCTTCTATTCCTATAGCGGAGTGGAACGCAGGGAACATACAAAATAAGGAACCAGACTAGCATAGGCACTGTTATGACGGAGTAGCTTCCCCTAATCTCGCGAGCTCTCACGTGATTTCCATTGAGCTGAGCAAGATGGACATAGTACACAATTAATTTTACTATATGTTCTCTACATTTGTTTCTCAGTACTGACCTTTCCACTGTGTGACAATCAATGCAAATCATATGTTAATCTAAAATACCTTCAAAGATGACTTCACGGTGAAGTTCTTGTCAAAGGTTGACCTGCTCTTTTTTTAGATCATTGACTCTCAACATAACAGCATGTAACCAGAACACGTATTTCACTTCCGGATCATCACCAAGGCCTTATTACTCACTGTGCACTGTCGCCAAAATACATACAGACAACAACACCCTGAGCTCATATTATCAAGAATAAACAGTTACCTTTAAATCCCTACCAAAACTGCATAAATAAAACTCTTCTATCACCATCAAAATGAGAGAGGAAAAAATGTTCTAAAAATAGACTAGAACTACATTCGTGGGTACTGAACTGGAAGTATTAATTGTGATGTAATTCCTGACAGGCTCCATGTTTTACACCAATTTTAGTCAAACTTTTATATTTGCATGCTATACCTATTTCAACTTTATACATGAAGTCTTTTTGAATTTCCTTGCAAGGAAAACATGTGACACCTGTCAGAAAGTATGTAGTGCTGGTGTTCCACAGGGTGCAAGTTCTGGTCCAAGTGCTCTTGAGAAAGCAAAACTAAATTTGCTATATCTTCCTTAATTATAGGAATTTTTCAATGCAGTAAAAACCTAATTGTGATACAAGATAAGCCCTGTCTGAAAATATGTTTGAAAATTACAAATATTGATAAATTCAGTTTTAATGGCAAATTAAATAAACATTTAAATTTTAAAAACTACATTTTATTGAAAACTTAAATTTTCATACAAGTTTTAAAACACAGTTTGACAAATTTTAGACAGAAAAGTTGACTAATGAATGATATTTAAAACAAATGGTAGTTTGGGTCTGTATAACTGATAACATTTTCCCCAGGGGTAGTGAAGCATCATAGCTCATAGTGATTTTGGCAGCAAACCGCAATATGCCTGTCCAGATGCATATAGGTGTACACACTAAAGAAACACTGACAGGTGCTATGTTCCACATTTATTGTGTCAGGTACTTAGGCAGTTGTTTCCATAACTAATAGCACATTCAGATTTAAAGTTCTAATGGGACCACTACCATGTTTTATAGCAAAAATGCATTCCATTTCAATGTCGATAACAACAAAAGGTGGCAATGGGATAGGAAAATAGTTTCTAGGGAGGTTCTACCTTACTGAAAAATGGTGCTGATCTCTCTCATGAAAACCTAAGCCATGTCTTTGAGGTGCCATGTATCAGTGTGGTGATATGAACTAATCTTGGTCACTTATGGCAGTACACTGCACATGCCCTTATGAAACCATGCTATTACCACCAGACTACTCAGGAGAGCTTCCAAGCTAATCCAACTCTAACACTTTGTTCCAGATACCAGGCTAGACTTGAAAAGATACAGTATGTTTCACTTAATTCTAGAAAACAGTAAGATCTATGTAAATGAAGTTAAAATGTGTTAGATATGGTGATTTCAAATTAACATTAAGGTTGCAAGCATGGGGGAAAATATTAAACTTGACAGAGTGACACTCAGAAATGTGAAGCAATGGCCATGTATTAAAGTGTTAAATTCATCCTAAAAGTATATGAGGTTTCTAGAAGCACATTTAGCCATTTACAAGTTAAATAACTAATCAGGTAGACTATGTATCATAAAGTTTAAGGCAATGTTGGGGCGGTGAGGTTTGATCATTGGTGTAAACATTATTACATACCAGTATACAGGAAAGTCAAGTGACAATATACTAAATTAGAATGTGTTACTATAAGCATTCTTATTCATGAGGGAAATAACAATTTTGGATATTGCAAGTGAATACAGCCAAATGTGGTCATAAAAATCAACTATAAGTACCAATAAATCCTATATCATCGGCTAAATATGAAATTCTCATCCCCAAAACTTGTAAACAAGGATGGAAATTTGCATATGTGGGACATATACAATGTACTTGTTAAGATCAAATGTGCAAACATAATTCAAATTATCTATTTGAACATTTATATGGTATTTTGAAGAGTGTTGGTTACCAATTATTAAGCTCATTGATTGAATGGAATCAGATATCAGCTGATGTTTCAATACCGCACTCTGTCAAAGTACTAAATTGAAATATGTTACCATACATAGGCATATTCATGATGAAAATAACATTTTGGGATATTTTCAGTGCACATAGCCATAAATGTGCTTTACAGGTTCACTATAGGTAAAATGTCAGCCTATATGATGTACTGAATGTGAACTTTTGATCCCAAACATTCTAAAATGGATGGATATTTGTACATGTGGGATATGTAACCATGTACAAAGTTAAATTCAAATAATTTGTTTGAATGCTTCTTATGTAATCTTTAGAGTGTCAATTAACAAATAGTATTAGTAATTAATAATGCATAAATCAAGATGGATCATTAGAATTCCCATAACATCATATAGGCCACAATGCCGCACTACACCAATCAATATCTTAACCTAACTGAACAATAAAATGGAATGCATTTTGTATTCAACTTACATCATTTTGCTTTTTTCTTACATCCAAGGGTAAATATACCTGGGGGAAGCATATTTTATCCCTTTGACCTGTATTTCATTCTCAGACAGTTTAAAATGATTTAGTAGAGAACATGAGTAGGTTCTAGTATAAAGTTTTCATCGCTGTCCTCTCACTAAATACCTTATAACTATGTTTATAAACAATTACTGAAGGCTATACAAGCAGATGTTTGTTACTCAGGAAGTGACCCCATCATAAACACATAAATTAACTGATTGGACCCCTAATAAATAGTCTGAATGGCCAATACAAATTATAATTTTGTCTTCATGTATTTTTAATGAAGGTCTCATTTTGACTACAAAGATATTTTCTCTGACAAAATGTGACAAAAATCCAACATTGGAGCTTTTATATGGTGTAGGAATACATACATGCTGATAACATTTAATATGATTCCCAAAAATATTATATATGTGCATTTTAGGGGTTTTTTAATTTTTTTTTTTAATTTTTATAAATTTTATTAAAATTTTTAAAATAAAAATTAATTTTTTACTTTTAATTTCATTCTTATATTTTAAAAGTCAATATACATGACATATTAAAATTTCATGTGTCTATCTTTAATAATAAAGATTTTATACCAATTTAAACTTTGCTCAAATACTGCCCTTACAGGACATAGTACACAATTAATTTTACTATATGTTCTCTACATTTGTTTCTCAGTACTGACCTTTCCACTGTGTGACAATCAATGCAAATCATATGTTAATCTAAAATACCTTCAAAGATGACTTCACGGTGAAGTTCTTGTCAAAGGTTGACCTGCTCTTTTTTTAGATCATTGACTCTCAACATAACAGCATGTAACCAGAACACGTATTTCACTTCCGGATCATCACCAAGGCCTCATTACTCACTGTGCACTGTCGCCAAAATACATACAGACAACAACACCCTGAGCTCATATTATCAAGAATAAACAGTTACCTTTAAATCCCTACCAAAACTGCATAAATAAAACTCTTCTATCACCATCAAAATGAGAGAGGAAAAAATGTTCTAAAAATAGACTAGAACTACATTCGTGGGTACTGAACTGGAAGTATTAATTGTGATGTAATTCCAGATGTCATCTTGATGTTTAACGTCAATGCTTGTTGCACTAGAAAGTGATTTCCGAATAAAAACGTCATGCACTAAAAATCATTAACGAAGAAAGTGAAGGAAGCAGAACACAAAAGTAACGGTGAATCTAACTTTAATGAAAAATGGAGAAAATAATTCCCTTGACTGGAATACGGCACATCCATTAGGATTACCAGTGTGATTTAGTCCTACATGTAAGACATAGCACATTTTGATTTTGTTGAGGTGCTGTCTTACTATCCAAATAACGGCCTTGTATAGTGTGTTCCGATGTCGTTGACATCGGAATGAGTAATCAAAGTTTCAGGAACATCTCACACATTTGGCAGCCTATATCGACATTTTTCCACTAATTTATGTGTAATTAATATACTTACTGTGCTGTCTTTATCCTGGTGGAATAAAAATATGACACTAGCAAATGGATGCATTTTCACGTTCCGTTGACATACATTTGAATTTGTTGCAATGCGACGGTAGTCGAAGTATGCCGAAGTAAGTTCAAGTAGGTTGATGTTTGGGATATGTTTCTTGAACGAAACGAAACGTTGCTTACAGTTCCAATAGGCATAATATATTTGTTATTCGTTTCGTTAAAAAATAATGTTTCAACTTTATCCGCTTTCGGCATTCTCGGCTTTCATCGCTTTCCAGCCCACTGAAAAGTAGGCCAAAGAAACTTGAAAACGGGTCCATTTCTTTTGTGAGAATTTTGTTGTTGTTGTTGTTGTGGGGTTTAACGCCATTTTTCAGCACGATAGGCTATACATGGCGGCCAGTATTAATGGTGGAGGAAGAACCCGGAAAACCCCGGAAAGAACCACCGACCCACGAGAAGCTACTGGCAAGCTTTCTCACATGCCCACATTGGCTGAATCTTAGACTCGAACCGCCGCAGACAGAGGTGAGATGGCACTGATCCGTAACGAAGAGCGCTTTAGACCACTCGGCCACTCGTGGCCCCCTTTGTGAGAATTTGAATTTATTAGAGAAAAGGCATCATAGTAAGTAAAGTCTGACTAAAAACAATATAACTTTACTTTGTAGAAAAGCGTCATTATTTTAGTTGTCAGTTGTGTGAAATATTCTGAAAATTTTACTTTCGTAACGATGTTAGTCGGCATCAAAAACATACTACACAGCGCCATTAGTTAGGCTGTAAGACCCTGACGCCCACAACATAAATATCAGCGTCGGGTCTCTTACAGGTAGGACTACAGTGTGATTCTGATGATAGCGTGATTGCGAAGACGGCAAAAGTGAATAATCCTTTCATGACAGAGTTTAAGAATTTTAACAAATCTGCCCTCGGTCACAACAAGATATCTGGAGAACACATTATAATCCAAGAAATTCTTTCACAACAAAGAAATCAGTAAACGTCCCGAGACAGATGCGTTAATTTGGATTAAACAGTCAGGGGGTCATTGTAGCTACGATGTCGTAGCCTCAACTTGATTTGTTGTGGTTGAAGCTACGAACTGATCCCATATGTAATGGAGCAAAAAAAATCATCACTAAAGTCAGAAACACAAACAGTGTACAAATCAACTACATAAGTATAATCATGTTGTGAAAGAAGTTTGGCTTATTTTGAATTTATTAAGCCCTTACACGATAAAATAAATTGGCATGGTTACTCTAACCTTATCCTGTCCGCCATAACAGATAACGTGAGACTCTCGCCGTGACCCCATTTCTACCTAAGGCTTGCCAGACCATATTTTGATATTCTACGCTATATTATTATCAATTAAGTGCGAATAATCGCTTCTTGGTGGAATTACAAAGTTGCCGATAAACCGTATTTTCTATTAATGCGCAGAATTTCTGACCCAAATGGCGCCAAATTTTCACTATGATTTGTTTACATTTCCAAATAAGGCGTCAGTATCCTTATATAGCACACAAACAAACGAGGCTGAGAATGGAAGCAATCATTATTTGAAATAACATGGTGGATGATCAAAATGAAAATATCGGCTAAAAAAGGTAAACGAGATTTTACAACTATTTATACAAAGATTTTATATACTTCCGTAATTAAATAAGAGGACTACTCAATTTATTGGATTATATGCAAGGAATTTGTTTAAAGTGTTATTATTAGGCTAAAAGAGCGCCGGGTGTGAATCACACCCGGCTTGCTCCATTAACACATATATGCTGATGTTAGTACCCTGTCCACGAGGTACGAGTAAGGGTACTAATATTAATACTATGGGTCATTGCAGATTTTGTTGGTTTTTAACTTTGCAGCAATAAAAGAAAGACCATAAAGTTCAAGTGCAACTTATTAGAAACAAGATGAATCATTAGCCTCCTTGATTTTTGGATAAATTTGTTCTAGGACGAAGTACAATGAAACCGATGATAGTACACATTTTATGACAGGCAGTAAATTGACTGCCATTTGGTTAAAAAGATTTATTAGGCTTTTTGTATTGGCTTGTATGTAACATGTTGGTCTATAATATTGCTTCAAAAAGATTATAAGGAAACTGTTAAAAGTACGATTTTAAAAGAAAAATGAACTAATAAAATTATTCTTTGAATGGACAATGCATTTGTTTGTTAATTGTGCATGTTGGTTTATTTTTATGTTTAGAGAGAGTATGTTGTGCAAGTTGCAAAATCCTATTTCAAGCTGAAAAAATACGAGTCGGATGAAAATTTGTCGGTATATTTTTGACCCCCACATTTTTTATTTGACCCCCAGTTCTGACACCAAGGTTTTTTTTTTACCCTCAGTTTTACACCCCTGGGGGATACACTGACAATACTAAATAGCTATCCTCCAAACACATGTAGTAACATTATCCAATTTCCAGGTGTCATTGTAAAACTGCTTTTGTGACCACCAAAACCTGATGTAGTAACAATACTTAGCTATCCCCCAAAACTCATGTAGTAATATTATGCTGTTTCCAGGTGACAGTGAAAATATAATTTGCGATCACCAAAATCTGCTTTGGTAACAATACTATCTTGCTATCTCCCAAACCCATGTAGTAATATTACTCTATTTCTAGGTGACAGTGTAAAACTGCTTTTGTGATCACCAAAATCTGTTGTAGTAACAATACTACATTGCTAATTACCAAACCCATTTAAAATAAATTACTCTATTCCCAGGAAACAGTGCTACACTGAGTTTGTGATCTCCAAACCCTGCTGTAGTAAGAACACTACATAATGGTAAACACCAAAATCATGTAGTAATGTTTCCCTATTTCCATGTGAAAATGTACCACTCATTTTGTGGCCTCCAAAATCCTGATGTAGTAACAACACTTCATTGGTAATCACAGAACCCATGTAGTAATATTACCCTGTTTCCAAGGTAACAGTGTATTGCTGATTATGCAATCTCCAAACCTGATGTAGTAATAATACAACATTGACTCAAATCCATGTAGCAGCATGACCCTATAATTTTCCAGGCAAGAGTAGAACACTGATATTGTCTTCACAAAAACCCGATGGAGTAATTTTGCTACAAGGATGAAGTTCAGTGATATGCATTAATGATTTTTGTTAATATAGTAACATGATGACATTGTTACTTCTGAAACCCATCTTGTAGTGATATTTCTTGGTGATGATGCTTTACTACTTTCTTAATATCTAACACTTCCAGCAATATTACCCTATTTCTAAAGTAATAGTTCAATACCATTGTTTTGATCTTCAAAACCATTAGTTGTTACTACATATATTACTACAAGTCCAAAATTTACTGCTTTGCAATAATACTACTTGATAATGTAGCATTTCTACACTGTTAGTCTCAAAATCCTTTTGTAATAATGCTCTGTTTTCAGGGAAAAATAACCAGAAAATTAGAATTTGGTTTTACTCCATTTATGACACTGAAGCAGTGAATGCCACCACATCCATTATCCCCCACCAACAAATCGTGCCACAGCAGATTATTAAAGCCTAGTATTAACGATACTTATAAAAATGAAGTTAAGGATCAAGATTTTTTTTATATACATCAGGACTATGTCAAGGAATAAATGTACACCACATTCAACAACCTTCTCTCTGCTTGACCTTCAGGACATGTTGGAACATCTCATTCATGACCAAATTCAATGCACTGCTCCAGTGGTCTAGTGGTTAGAGCATCCACCTCAGATGCGGGGGTCATGGGTTCGAACCCTGGCCAAGTCATACCAAAGACTTACAAAAATGGTACTTACAGCTACCTCGCTTGGCGCTCAGCATTAAGAGGTTAGCGTTAGGACTGGTCAGCCTGGTGTCATGATAATGTGACTTGGTGGGACATCATGCTATGTGTCTGTGGCATGATGCCCCAGTGCTAGACATCACTATAAACTGTCACACTGCAGACATCATAGCGATATGACTGAATAATTGCTAAAGCTACGTTAAAAATTTTAATCACACACACACACACACACCAAATTCAATTCACTAGAGATATGCTTGACAACACAATTTCAATTGATTCGATGTCACCATACAGTTGTGACAAAGAATATACACAGCAGCCTTTAACATCATTTGAATCTGTCTCTATGGAGTTGGTACATACAGGTGAGCCAAAAAGACATATGTGCTGCATCTAGGTAGGTAGTTTTGTTTTAAAACAATCTTTATGTATATATATATATATATATTGATTAGTATCAATAATGTACATAGTATTTCAAGTATTAGGCTAAACCACTTCAATTAGATACACAAATCAGTTTTGTGAATTTTAAAAAAATTATTTTCTTGTTTTTAAACATTATAAATATTATAATGATTAGTATATATAACATTCTAAGCACTTCATGTACTGGGCTAAACCAGCTCACTTAGATGCATCAATGATTCTCAGGATTTTTTGGGTGAAAATGTAAAAAAATATTATATATATATATATATATATATATATATATATATATATATATATAATTATTTGTTTGTTAGTTTAATTTTTTTATTATTTCATTACATGCTATTGTAATGTAACTTTGCTTACTGGATTTGGCATTGTCCAGTAATTCAGTTCAGTTCTGTTTGACCAGACTGTTATTTTTTATTTTTTTTTTGATAAACAACTAATAATAGAAAAATTGTATCTAGTTGCTGACCTTAAAATCCGTGACAGTTTTGGTAAACAACTTTTTTATTTTTTTTAATTCTTTCTTAGAGTAAGAATCATTTAGTTGAGTCAAGGTCAAACCTGGATTACATGATGTGAGGCATGTGTTAATTCATAAACAAACATATTTTTTACAGAAGGATGAACTCTTGACCCCCATCCAGGAATCTGTTTTGCATTTTAGTTTGTCTTATAACTGATGTTATGATAAGAATTCTATCAGTCATGTCTTATCACTTGAGACAACAAGTTGTTTTATGTTGTGTCTACTTTGGGTCTGAAATTTTATTTTTCTTCGCACTGTTGAATTCAAGTGATTGTTTTCCCTGGAAATACTAAAGTGCTCTGATAAGTCTTGGACAAAGACATTTAGATAATTTTTGGACAAAGGCATTTACCGGAATTTATTCGGAATTAAAAAACTGGAATAATATTTTCTGTGATTCAACAAGAGACTTTTGACACATCAGTACAATGCTGACTATTGCATACATCATTGCCTTCCATTTTTGATTTTCATCAGGATTTGAACTGTGATTCATTTAGAACTTTTCATTGATAGGACCTTTTTATTATTGGATTATTTTTGGATTTAATTTATAAAACCATAAGTTCATTTTTCTCATTTTTCACTTTGTATTCTTGGGAAATAATTTATTTGTTAAATTTTACAAAGCTTGTTGTCTTCACTCATTTCTGTTAATTATTTTAAGAGCATAGACTCGTAACAATAGTATAATGATTAGTATATGTAATGTAGTTAGCACTTCAAACGCTGGGACAGACCAACTTAATTAGATGCACAAATCAATTTTGGGAAACTTTCTTTTTATCCCAGGGAGGGGAGGAGGAAAGTGCTAGTGTCAGCAATGAATAACAGGTACAGTCACCCAACCGGAAACATATATTTATTTCTAGGCCTTGAAATGAAGAGCACGCCAAATCCTTGTGATGGAGAGGGCCTCAAAGTCATGTGAACTCAGACTCTTGACATCACTGATGCTTGAGTGCTTAGATTCAAATTTGCCTTCAGTAACTGCTTTTATCAATACTTCTCTCTCATCTAGGAAATTCTCATCAGTTTTCAAAACTCCCATTGTAAAACCTCTGTTAAAAAATTGACACTTAACCCTAATGATTTAAAGAACCACTACCATGTTTCTAACCTCTCATTCATTTAAAAAAAATCTCAGAAAAAGTTGTTCTATCCCAGCATGTATCTCATTTGAATTACCATAATCAATTATGATATTATCATTATACCAGATTGACTCGAACAGTACTTGAGATCAATGTATTCTTGTCCTTTTGAAGAATTTTTGACCAAGCCATTACAAAATTTTGCAAAAAGTTATTTTTAAAATATTCTTGCCAGGTCAATGTTTTATCCCAACTTGTATCTCATCTGAATGCAAACTGTCTTTTTAGCAATGTACAATCTGCATATTGCCCTCACTATAGTACTGAAACTTCACCTCTGAGAGTAGTTAATGACCTTCTTTCTGCTCTGGATAGTGGAAAGGTTACAATGAGTCCTCATCCTCCTTGACTTTTCTGCAACGCAATAGACTATGATATATTACTTCACTATCTCCAGCCAAGTGGTCTAAAGTGCTATCCGTTACGGATCACTGCCATCTAACCTTTGTCTGCGTGGGGTCGAGTCTCGGATTCGGCCAATGTGGGTATGTCACAGAAAGCTTGCCAGTAGCTTCTCATGGGTCGGTGGTTCTTTCTGGGGTTTTCCCGGGTTCTTCCTCCACACTGGCCACAATGTATAGCATATCGTGTGCTGAAAAATGGAACCATAAGTTTCATGACTGTTTTCCATGGAATTGCACAATTCATCAATATCAAAGAAACAGTGAGCACCAATCATGATAAAAGGCTACCATTACATGATCTATGACACGCTAAGTCATCATGGAAGATAGGATATGAAACAAGACCTATCCGATCTGCTGTCAAATTTTAAGTTCACACATAAAAGGCATTGGCTTTGTACCCAAAGTGGAATCTATCATGCGTGCTGACCTGGTTGCGTAGGACACTTTTTGAACTGCTCTAGAGGGCTTCATTGGTTCACCTCTCATGTAAAACCTGCTTCCTACTCGCACTATTGAGGGCAGGCAGAATTAGCAAGCTGACCTGGGGTAGGGGCACGTAACTCCCAACACCACTTACCTATTTCTCCATAGGTACATTGATCGTATAATGTATTAAAAGATGAAACCAATTATGTTTGCAAAATATATTTCTTTAGTAATACATAGTACATAGTACATACACCCTTCCTGCCTTACTGCAGTTATATCCATATGGAGAGATTAACTGACACTCCAATAGTAACTGAAGTAGTCACAGGATTTGACGCCAGTCCCTGTATGAAGGGTAGATCACCCTAACTCTCACCTAGGTGGATAGATAGCTTTTAGCTTTTTACCTGAAAAGGTTTAGCCTGGGTAGGCTGGATTTCAAGGTAGTAGTAGTTTTTCTAAGGTATTTTCATCAGGTATTATTTACTGAACATATTTTACTGGGGAAAAAAATGGTTTCTTGTAATGTTTTGAAACTAAACTAAAATGGTGCTGATCTGACAGCCATCATATAGTGGTCTTGAAAATCATATTTAAATGAAAAGTCTTCTTGACATGGAGGTTTTCATCAGAAGAGTTTTATGGTGTCTGCTTGGTCCTAAAGGAAAATGACTAACCCTCAATATGGTTACTGTAGTGGTTATCTTGAAAATATTTTTATCTGTCTCTGCTCCTTTAAAATGGATGGCTATATCAACATATTTTAGTTGATCCTAAATGAAAATGGTGCTGGTTGTACAACCATTTTGGCCACCACAGTAGTTCATCTTGAAAATCTTATTGCCATTACTCCTGCTGAACGGATGATCAGTTTTCACCAAAAGACTCCTAGTGATGTCTGCTGTATCCTAATTATATGAGAAAGGTACCAGACTCTATCCTAATTATATGAAAATGGTACCAAGCTGTATCCTAATTATATGAAAATGGTACCAAGCTGTATCCTAATTATATGAAAATGGTACCAAGCTGTATCCTAATTATATAAAAATGGTACCAAGCTGTATCCTAATTATATGAAAATGGTACCAAGCTGTATCCTAAATATATGAAAATGGTACCAAGCTGTATCCTAATTATATGAAAATGGTACCAAGCTGTATCCTAAATATATGAAAATGGTACCAAGCTGTATCCTAATTATATGAAAATGGTACCAAGCTGTATCCTAAATATATGAAATAGTACCAAGCTGGTCAGATCCAGTATGTGCAGTAAAGCAGCTAGTATGAAAATCTTGTTATTGCTGAAGTGATGGTTTCAACACTCAGCAGTAAAAAGGAAGAAGTGATCTTATCTTGATTTCTTGGAAATTCCTATTGCCAAGTAGAATATCAGTCCATTTGAGGCACTCATGTTTTTGCATTCAAGGCAAATTTGCCCCAAATAATGCCAGTTCTACAATATTGTCTGTTATAGAAACAAGAGCAATACACTGGCTTGTATTGTAAATCTTCTCCTTGTAGCTCTTCAGCAAATGCCAGTCTTGTTTGTTTTGACAGACAATACATGACAAACATTATAGCAGTAACTTTCTTGACAGTAGCATATCTATCACAGGCATTATAGCAGTCACTTTATTGACAGTAGCATCCTTGCTGCCAAAGGAAATAAAGTTTTGGTCAGTCTTTCAAATTTCTAGAGAAATGGGACTTGGAGGGAAACAGTAGTAACAATTAGGGTTGAATTTGGATGATAATACATGTAGCAAAAGTTTTTTTTTACTGCACACAAGGGTCTTGTATA
The DNA here is from genome assembly GCA_028554795.2 of Sinohyriopsis cumingii. Classification (NCBI taxonomy): domain Eukaryota; kingdom Metazoa; phylum Mollusca; class Bivalvia; order Unionida; family Unionidae; genus Sinohyriopsis; species Sinohyriopsis cumingii. The sequence goes on along the minus strand of JAPYKE020000126.1, from coordinate 174,205 downwards.
TATGATTCAGTAACAAGATGGAGGCACAAGAGTGAAATTGATGTGCATTGAATTAACCTTCATATGATAATGTCTGTTTCAGTGAAAAATTAAATTGCTTCAAATGACATTGAAGAATTTTAGGATGTTCATTGGAAAATGATAGGATTTTTCTTGGTTGATCATTCATTTTTCTTCTTCAGAAATGAGACTTCTTCCAGACTGGAATATCATGAACTTGAAACATTTACACATAACATGATTGCATGTAAATATCTTATTTGTGTCCAGATATTGTGATTGCATCAGGCATTATTTGTTCATGGTATTGTTGTTTATCTGTAACTTTTTTTATCATTTGGGAATGAATGATATTATCTTACTGATTTTTCTTGCTTCTTTAGGCAGAGCCGACTAATACTAAGAAGATATGGAAAATACTGGATCTTATTCCCAAGCGAGGCAGAGAAGCCTTTGACAAGTTTTACCAGATTTTAATAGACACGAAAAATGATGATGCAGCTGCTTTTCTGAGACCAACCCCAACTGCTGAGGAACTTCCACTTGGTAGATTGATTTCTAAATTGTATACACTCACCATAAGGCAGAATATATTTTGTTATGATATTGTTCACCTGTTCACTACTAATTTTATTTCTTAACATCAATCTGAGTTGTATGAACCTTTAGTATTCTCACTCCATCCTGTTTCTTTGTACCCCAAATGAGTTTAAACAACAGAAGGCATCATGGATATAAATGATGCACAGAACTTAGTCATTTTATTCATTGATTTATAAGTTCTAACCCGATTGTTGCCAGTGGGTCCCAGACTCTGTCAACTTCTTGGCATTCTGAATCCAATGGGAGATCTTTAGCAACAGTCATCATATCTGCATGGGTCAGTCTGTGTTTTCAAGCAACAGATGTGATGTAATTCACAATCTTTGAAAATCTCAATAATTCCATAAATTTTGGATTTATATTTCTTTGAATGCATGTGCACAAGAGTTCATCCTATTTATCTGTTCAATTTGTTTAAGAAGTATTAAAACTTGACATTGCAAATATTGGACACAGACGACACCCTTTTAACCGAAATAAACTATTCTGGAAACAAGAAATAAACAGTCTGTTTGCTTGTTTACTTCAAGAGCTTCTGTTTGTGTTGAAAGTCCAATAATATGACATTGTTAGGAACCCCTTGGCGATAATCTGGTTAGAAATTATAAACCAGTGAATGAAAGGACTAAGTTTTATGCATTTTTATATCCTCGATGCTTTCATTTTTAAAATCGGTAAAGGTGTGGGAATACTATTCCAAAATTTGTATATGGCATGCACTTGGTGTAAGGAAGAATCCTAAACATTGTTTAGTCAAAAGGTCAATGATCAAAGTCACCTTGGCTGAAAAAAGAAAATCTGTTTCCAAAACAATAACATGAGTTGTTCATAACCTATAGTTACCAATCGCTGAGTAAGAAGAAAGCTGTTAATTTGGGGGTTCTAAAGGTCAAAGGACAAACTGAAAGAATGTTCTCATAACAACTCAAGTTCTCCACCAGTGTTGCACCTGGGAACAGCAAACTAGGAACAGTGTCTCCCGTTGTCCGCAAATCAGGTATGCAAAAACATTTAAAGAAATATATCATTTTTTTCATTACAAGTAATGATAAAAAGTGCAATGTGAGGAACATACCAACCTCATGTTGATACAACCTTAGCTGGAAACCATGTTCTACCATTTACATGTACCATACTCTATGGATGACTTACCACATGGATTAGTAAGGAACCCTATCAGTTCTGGGTGAAAATGTCAAAGGTTAAATTCACTGTAGCAGAAAGAAGAACTGTTTTGCACAGTAACTTGGGTAAGGTACCATTGAAAGTTACCAGAATTCAAAAGTCAAGAAAGAAAAAAAATGGTTTCTGTACACATGACATTTGTACAATTTGCAAGACACCCTTCATGTTAAATGCCTTCCTGTAATCTTTCCCTGTGATGTTCCATTCATTTGTTTGCTTCAACAATTCGTTTAAAACTGACCATAGATAATATGATTTGAAAGCCCTTATGACACCCTGATCCATTGGTTGCAAAAGGAATATGGTATTTGGTGGAAAATGTATGAATTTAATGTTTTCAGAATAGTCTTCAATAGTATTGAGACATTGTCTAAACTTAATAAGATTTTGAATGGAATGCCTTCACTCTGGCAATACTTTCTCAACTCACAATGCAGGTCTTTTGCTTGAACAATACACTGGTCATCCAAACTTTCTTATTAGCATGCCAGTAGATGGGCAGCTCCCATCATTCATACCCCTTTAAGGCCCTGGGATTTTCAGAACGATAAATTAAGAGAGGCTTCAACTTGAAGTCACTTAGTGCGTTGCCTCCCAGGAGAAGTGTTAAGCTGTCTTTAGCAGCTTTAAAACGGTGCAGTCTTCTCTTATAATGAAATGTAGGTGCGGTCAGGCATTTTCTTCCAGTATAGGCCAGTTTCATCAACATTAAAAATCTGCTTTGCTCAGTTATCACCACATTCAGTAAACTCCTGCAGTCTGGTGGGAAAATCTCTTGCTGATTCTTCATTAGTTAATGAAGCGTCACCATTTGTTTTAACATTTTTAAGGCCAAAATGTGCGTTAAACTTATGCAACTACCCAATACTGGCACTAAAATCGTTTTGGTCACCTTCAGATATACTGAGAAATTCATACAGGTTAGAGGCTTTAGCACACACAGTGGCTTGGCTAAGAGGAATTTTCTTCTTATGCTGATCATCAAGCTACTTTTTGCCAACATCCTTTCTGTCCTGTTGATTATACTGGGGCAGGTATAGCAGCTTTTCTGGTTCAAAAGGGAGTTTCAAGCTTTCACACTTGCTTTTATTTTTTTTGCACTGTCACTTGTTCCACATGTACTTTCACTAAGATTCAATATCCTTCCTTGCTCTCTCTGGACTGTCACTTGCTTGTCTTTCATATGCCATCACTAATAATGTAAAAGAATTTGAACAGACATTTTCTTTGTAACGAGCGATTTGTGCATATACATATGCATGCAACATGGAGGCCACAATACACAAAATGGTGGGTACGTAAGAGCTGGGGATTGTGAGTAACATCTGTGTGCGACACTTGCACCATCTACATGTATGCTAGAGTTATCTCAGTTATAGTGATCATTTTCTGATTTTTCCCATCTTGCATTATTTCGAATTCACATAGATCTCATGAATCACAATCACACTCTATTTATACAAACCATTTCTTTTCTTAAAAACACTAAAGAATTTCACCCAACAACAGTACGTGTATTTTATTCTACTCTACTGGTTTTTTTTAAAACTTAAAACTTAATGATTTAATTGGACACAAGCAGATATGTATAAAAACATGTAAGACCTTGCTGTTATCAAGAAGCATTGACAGTAAAGTCTGATGGTGAAATTTTGTTTGGACAGGCCCTGGTTTCCAAAACATTCTCAATGTTTCCTCAGATTGATATTTTGCATTATTATGCTTAAGATTTCAGACAGTATCTTTGCTCGAGGTAGTGATAGCGGAAAGGAAAAAAAATTACATTTGGTTGTTCAATTACACATACGAAAATCTATTATTCTTGAAAAAAGATTTGAGGATTTCATCAGATTAGAGGAAATCCTTAACATGCCCCCCTGAAATAAGGCAAAACTCTGTCAAGGAAAATGGAGGGTATGGAATTGGGTTGTTTAATGACTTCAGTCCTCGTTTTACAATCACATTGATCATAATTATTAATAACGCACTTTTTCTAATGAAATTGTTCGTTTTTCTGTGTAAATAACATTTATTTTCAAAATGTTCAACATGTGAAAGATCATTCCAACTGGTTTCAACAACCGTGTGTATGCAAAAACACGTCTTACGTCACTGCTTTTTGTTTTGTTGATTAGTCTGGTTCCAGAGTTATTTTATAGTATAATGCCAAGTCGGGAGTCAGAGCTGCAGGGAACTCGACTAACTGTCGATACACCACCAAACTAGATTCCTTTTAAAAAAATAGTGACATTTATTTCATGAGACAATCGTCTACGTAGAAACTCAGTTTTTGTATTTTTGAATTAATACAATATTGATGTCATGATTCATTGAAAGTAATATAGTGAAACTTCATATCATTCGTGAGGATATCTCTAAGTGCCAGTTCAGGGAAGGAAATTCTGTCAAGAGGCCTACAAAGAAGTCCAGCAGCTAGTAGAAGCAGCTAACTACAATTTACGCTACACAGCTACCATTTCCCTGAAATTACCTGAGAGGAAAAAGGACTGTGGAGAAATGTAAAGAAGCAGAAGAAAAACGGGGAACTTCTGCTAAAAAAAGCACTTCTAGAGTTAGTTTCTTTACCAAATTTTTAGGATGGCTTGCACTTAGGGTAGGAAAGAAACATATAGATTCTTGGGTCTAAAGATCAGTTAAAATAGATCTAATAAGAAAGCAGTGGCATCTGCACACAACTTTAGTGCATTAAGTGCCTTTGCAAGGACTATTATTAGGGCAGATACGTAATGTGTAGGTAGATGAGGTGGTTTGGTAGATGAGTAGGTAAGTGGGTGGTTTGGTATATGAGTAGTGGGTAGGTAGGTAGATGAGTGAGTAGGTAGGTAGGTGGTTTGGTAGATGAGTGGGTAGGTGCTTTGATAGATGAGTGGGTAGGTAGGTGGGAAGGTAGATGAGTGGGTATGTAGGTAGGTGGTTTCACAGTATGTCATCACAGAACTGCCTATGTAATGCCAATTAAAATTTCAACACTTCTGATTTTAAAATGATATCAAAGTTCCAAAGTAAAGATAAATGACTGCAAAAATATCTTTAGTTAGGAAAGGGTTAAATTATTTTAGTCAGAATTTATCTTATGCATAATATTACTTACAATAGTAATTAGAGACTTGTGAAAGTGGAGGTGAGTTATATACTTGTTGATTACACTCTTGGTGTTGACAGGGACAACTGAAGATAAGACTGAAAAGATAGAGCTCAGAAGTATTCCTCTTCTACCGGAAGGTAAAGTGTACCATGTGTTCTTTGTGTACCGGACAGTATCACCGGACAAGGACTGGGTAATTAATGTTGTTAAGCGACTTGAAAATGAGGGATTTAAATGTGGTTTTCATGAGCGAGACTTCATGCCTGGAGAGAAAATATTGTCAAATATTGAAGACTCTTTTAGAAAGTCTTTAAAAGTGATATTAACACTCAGTCCAGACTTTCTTCAGAGTGAGTGGACAATAGATGAGACAGAACTTGCTAAAGGGTTGAGTTTGGAGAAGTCAGCTGCCAGATTATCTCTGATTCCAGTCCTCCTTCGTCCTTGCAAAGTTCCTGCTTGTCTGCAGACCCTAACCTATCTGGATGTGCAGGAGGAAGAAAACAAGTGGTGGCCAAGACTAAAGAAAGCCATTACAAACGTTCCAGGTAAAAACATTTTTCCTTTCTTTTCCTGCTTTATATAACCTTAATCATTCATCACACAAGGCACCTGTTCTTATTATTGACAAAAAAAAGGTAATTTGGAGACCTTACAGGTATTTGATTGACGTATTATCATGATCTATTTCTTAAATTTAGTATTCTTGAAGCATGATAACAGTTTAACTTGTAGTATCTCAGTCTCTTAAAATTTGTTCAGTCCCCCTATCATACTTTTTATTAACATGCCCATACGTGAATGTTGCAAATTTCGACATTAGGGATTAAAGCAAAGAATGTAGGTACTGTAGATGATTTATTTTAATTGTCCATGCTGAATTATGTTATGTCATAGAATGTGTTGAAGCTCTACCACTCCCTTGATAACTCGCACCCTGATAATTCACGAACCCGCTTATGACCCGGGATCAGTCGTAGATCCCAATTTTTTTACTAGAAAGTACCAAAAATTTGACTCCTATTTGTTGAACATGATGAAAGTTGCAATCAAAATTGGTAACTGAAACCTTGATATATTGCTCAAATTATCAAATAGTTGATATAAATTGGAAATATGAATCAACATTATGAAATTATCAACTTTTAATAAGAAGTCATGTATTTTGTTAAACATTTTTTATGAACAACATTCTTAATACACTGTAAATAACAGTATTCAATGAAATTTTGATCAATGAAAACCCCTTGTTGCTATAGCCATAGTGCTTGGCTGAGATCTTGGGTCCTAAAAGTGTTACATATATGCCAGAAATTGAATATATGTAAACAACATCTTTTATGCACTGGTTGCATACCTTTGAGCTTATATTAATGAATATTTATGACACTGACCTCGGAGATTCTATTTTGACTTAAACATGACGAGAAAAACATCACATTGAAAAAATGGTGCATATAACTTGGTGTCCTCTTTTTGCACAAATTACAAGTGGATATAGGCACAAACAAGTATAATAATACAGAATATTTCATTTCACAGCCTTTTTAATTGAAATTTTACGTGAAACTTGACATAAAGGAGTAACTTGATATATAACGAGCATATATAATTGGATATTGTTATCTACGGAACATACACAAGACTAACTTTTTCCTACTTAAACATTCTGAAAACATTTCATTATTTAATCTGATCTGTGCTATTTGCCAGTATTCAGTGGTAAGGTATACACATATGGAAAACAATATATGTTAATTAACCAAATTTTGTTTAAAATCTACATTTGTTTAGCACATAACTCAGACACCAAATCCCAGCTAATATGGCAAATAACCAATAAGTATTCAAATGAATTAAAATAAAACATTACATGTAATGTTGGAAAATCCATAAATCCATAACTTCATAAAAAATGTTAAATAGAAGCAAAATAAATAAATGGGTGGAGAGAAAATATGTATTTATGTCAAACGGTTCCACAAATAACATGAGATAACATAGAGATAATGTATTTTTGTGTCTTAGTTATTAGCATAACCGAAACGATAATCCAGAAGATATAGTCAAAGCAGCATAGTACTTGCTGCACTTGGATAAATTCTGCTGCATTAAGGACAAAAGCCATTACTAAATCCTAAGTTAAATGCAACTTTCATAATGCAAAAATAGTAATATGGTATGTTGGTCAAGAAACGCAGCTGCCATGTTTCCACTTTTTTTTACAGGTTCAACCATGCCTACATAAATCTACAGTGAAAGAAATTCTTTCTTCAAAAACACCAATTCTGACATTAAAATTACCAAAACCAATGGTCAAATTTAGCTATGTTACCTTTGATTCAAATGAAAATTTGATTACCTCAACAAAATTGGTGCTCCTCTGAATGTAGAACACATTTAGTTCTGCATATAACAACTTTTGGAACTCTGCAGACATGAACAATGTGCAAGTGCTTGTGGTCAGATGGCAATATCTGCACATTCTTTAATGATGTAAATTAGTGTCATCTGTTCCAAATACAGCATGACCCCGCTATAACACGGTAGTTGGGGTCCATAGAACCTGACTGTGTTATAGACCGAACCATGTTATAACAGACCAAATCTGTAACTTCAAGAAAATGAGGCATTTACCTAAGATATGGCCCTGGAGGGAGGGGTAATAAAAGCAGACAAAAAAATACTTGATATGATTAAATGAAGATAAACTAGTCAGAAAAACACTCACATATTGATAACTAACATTTGTGCAGTACAATCCATATTCCGTTATGTACTGTACATGTATATAAGAATCCCTGGATTTGAGTATAGATCACATGTTACATAATTCATGTATGAATCACATCCCATTATAAAACAAATAACACACATAAAAACATTGGTAGTCCTTGTTTTGATCTTTATCCAATTGTTACTAAACAATTCACTACAACCGTCACAAATAGCATGTGGCTTTAGTTCTTTACGTACTACATGTACATGCATTTAAATTGCCCTGTCATCTTGCCGAGGCTACCTATTGTATGAGGCTATTCATAAGGAAATGAAAACATGAACAAATTAAAAAGTTTAACAAACGTCTTTCCAAGATACCCCATCAGTGTTTCCCTTTACCATCACTTGTGCTTAAGAGACCCCCAAATTTCTAATTTGACCCCCAGTTTTGATACCAAAATTTGTTTTTTACTCAGTCTGACTCCCAGTTTTGACACCAAGGAGAGTTTTGACTCCCAGTCTTGTATCCCTAGGGATGATTGGTGCTTCAAAAGTAATCAGTTTTCTTTGCAGTTTCTGCGAAACTTTATTTTATGTGTAGATTATTTGGTTGATTGTAGGAGTTAATGTTCCTGCCTTCAAAAGTTGGTCATTTGTAGCTAGTCCCAGTGCATGACTGTTGGATAGACTAACAAGTAATTCTTTTTTATTTTAAATATTTTTAGAAACATTTCTGGTAGCGAAGTGATGCTGCCTTCCATGCATGCATCAGAAATTTGTTTAAATAAAACGCCAACAGGTGTTCTGTTCTGACAGGGATAACTACAGAAAATATGAATGTTCTGAAGGATCTAATTCTGCAAGTAAAATAAAGAGGAATTTTACTTACTGTCCACATACAAAGATCAGTCTAACCAAATATATTAATTACTTGTGAGATGCCGAAAGTCTGACACTATTTGATCTGAGAGATCCATTACGAGATAGTGCTTCATCCAGTTGATCAACGCTACCAGAAATGTCAAAAGCTAAAAGTATATATAAAAAGAAAATTGATAAAAATATGGAGGTCTCACAGCATACAGTACTCAGGCCAGATGGCAGAATAAGCAGATTATGATATAACATTGCACTGTTAAGATGGTTTGTCAATATGAACAGAATTTATTTGTCTAACAGTAAATAAATTCCAGTGAATTTTATATCAAGTCGGAGTTATCTGTTCATGGTGCCTCTAAATTTCATTACGTCAAACCCGAGGTTGTATATACAACTTTAAACGGCCAACAATGTAACAAAAACGCTAGCTAAATGGTAGATTTTGTTGCCAGTAAGGAAAATAAATTGCAATTTGCGACATTGGTGAAGCCAATGTGATCACTGAATAAACTATATTTTTCAAACTTTTAAGAAGAAAAAACTTTGTTCTGTGTATGAGAAAAATACATGTAAACTAAAATTGCACAAGCCACGCCACAATCATTTTGTTGTTGAATTCATACACAATGTCTTCTGCAAAATGAAAATAAACTTTTTTCACCTTACTTTACGTACTTTTAAGAAAGGAAACAAAAATTGTCATGTATGAGAAAAACACGTGTATTAAATTTCAGGAGCCATCCCAAAATCATGTTATATCTGAATTAGTGTTATAACGGAGCATGCTATGGTGGGGTCACACTGTATGATGTGTAAAGAACTATTTGAGTGCCACAATAAAAGGTCCCCATGTTAACCAATGGATTTCACATATAACACATTGTGGATGTAAAATTCAGTATGACTCGTTGTTTCAATATATGAACCTTTATTACGGAATGCAGCTGTATAATGATATTTATAATAGGGTTCAAATGGTCAACTGGAATGAGTTGATCTGATACACTATCATGACAGGTAGCTCTTATATGGGCAGGATTTGCCACCTAGTGGGAACATGGGGATGTGATCTGTTTGAGTTACTCCTCTCTATTCCTTTTTATCTCTTTCTTTATTCTACCACCATGTTGATTTGATGCAAAATGCATTATTGACTTGATAATAAAAAGCATTTATACTTTTAGTTGATCGTAACAATAAAACAAACACATCTGCAAATCAGAGATCAAAACACAATTGGCATTTAATTAGGTTCTTGTAAATGCTTGTGGACATAGCTAAGAAAGTAGATTTACACTTTTAACATTTGAATATAAGAGGGCATATCAAATTTGTGATGATTAACTTAAACATAATTGAAAAATAGAACTAAAATACAAATTTCACCTGACAAAACTTATTTAAGTTGTATATATTTCCAAAAGTGCTGCAACTAGTGGCCATTATGGATGCTTTCAAGAATTAAAATAGTTGAATATTGTTACATGTATTTACAGTGTATTCAGAATTTTTTGTAAAGAACATTTAGCAAAATATATTTCATCTTATTAAACATTGCAAATTTCATTATGTTGACTTCAGGTTTCACTAACTGCTGTTTTCAGTGATAAAACAAGTGATATATCAAGTTTCATTTACCAGTTTTCATAGGAAAAGGTTGAAGAAATCCTTCAAGCTGATTTTAAAAAATAGGGACTAAATATATATAGAATCCATAACAAGCCCATAAAAGGATTAAATTGTATGTGGACATTAACACCCATTTCTGAAGTAATTTTTTTCATGAACCCTTCTTTGAGATTTTGTATCTAGGGATGACTTCGACTCCCAGAAGAAGCATTGACAAATTAGACAAGTGGAATCCGACAAGTAAGGGGTGTAGGCCTTACAAGTACTGGCTATATAAAACAGGTACATTGTGGATTGATCAATAGTTGTTGCACAAATTCAACACTCTGTAACAAGATAACCGATTTGGATTTCAGATTTATAACAACACTTTTGATGGTGACAAAAATTCAGTGTTTATTGGTGAATGACTTAAATGAAAAAAAGAATTATAATTAATACGTGCGTGTATAAGATCCAAATATTGGACAAATTATAATGTAACATAAATGTGAATACAAGTAAATGACCTTACATAGTACAAGGACAAAGGTTAATGATTCACAGTAATTTCACACGACGAAAAGAATGATGTGTTTTACTCAAATAGTAAAAATGATTCACGGTAATTTCACTTGACAAAATGAATGATGTGTTTTACTCAAATAGTAAAAATGAGGTACTTTACTCAGATAGTAAAATGATGAAATGATGGGACAGATATCATACAAAATATCTTTACAGTCCCAAAACACTGGGTATAACAAACCCCAAAATTAGCCCATGGCTAAATGATTACATGCATGGAGTTACACAAAAGACTCCGTCACTAGCATACTTGGCTACCAGTCACACTGGTCAATCAAGCATTCAGCATTACAAGTAGTCACTGACCACCATTCAATTCCTTGGTCAATCAAGCAATCAGCACCCACCAATCAGTCAGCAATGCCTGATCACCGGCTTCTCAACCAGCAACACACTGTTCTATCAGCTGTATGGCTGCCATTCAACCCGCTCTGTCACCAGCTCCATGGCCACTATGGTCAGCACCACAGCCATCATGGTCAGCTTCTATGGTCAGCTCTACAGCTGGTACCCCATCAACCCTGACCAGCTGAAAATAAATCTAACACTGTGTACTAAGAATGACGTGGGCATATACAATAATACGCAATGACGTTATATATGGTAAGCTATACAAATTACATTATCGGCACAACATTACAAAGCAATTAACGGGTTCAGAAGTGAACCTGCATGTGTCTGATAAGAATCTTAAGGTACTAAATGTTTCTTAATATAATGCAACTTTATTGCTAATATAAATCTCCTGTTAAGTCACATACAAGAATAGAAAATATTTGCATAATACTACGCAAGCCGAAGCTACATAGAAAATATACAAAATATAAATGTGGTAGTACAGTAGTTATAACCTATAATATAAGAAATTAATAAATAACTCAAATACCTCTACAGCTGAAGATGTGCAAGTCCTTAAGTAGACTGCTCACTGACAAGATGTTCTGTAATGTAAAGATTTCATCCTATGGTGAGGCATTTATACACAGACAATGTAGCTCTACATCGTCTGTCCGCTTGATGAATATCAGTTTTTCCCATCGAAAGCACTTCACAAGAGCGGCATAGGATGAACCGAGCTCACTGTTTCAAAATATTGTACAAAAAACGAGACCCTAGTATATGTATTTAATAAATAAAGGGATTTATATAATTCGGTGACACCACTTCTTTGAAGATTTTCATTTCAACGCTACTTCAGTAGTTTCTAGTTAGGGACCTGATCCAAGAATAGGAAAAGTTTAGAGAAAATTCATCCAACCTATTTCAGGAAATAGGAGTTGAATTGGTTCAAGCTACAAAAGGTTAAATGCAAGAAAAATACACATAAAACGATCACTTACAGATTGTTCAAAAATTTTAATGAAGAACAATTTCTCAATCACCTATATAAAGTTCCATGGAATATGATCCAAAATTGGGATGACATAGATGAAGCCATGAGGGTGTGGACTGACTTATTCATGGATGTAGTATCTAAGCAAGCACCACTGAAAGTACATCGAGTAAAGACTGAAATTCAACCTAATTGGCTTACTACTGAAATCCTAGATGCTATGAAAACATGAGACAAATTCAAGGCTATGGAAAACCATGCACAATATAAAGTATGGAGAAATAAAATAACAAGTATGATTAAAAAAGCTAAAAAAAAACTTATTATCAATCATTGCTTGAAAACAAAAAGAGCAACACAAACTCCATTTGGAAAGTCTTCAATGAAGTCACTGGAGGAACGCACAAAAAACAGACAAATAAAATTCACTCACTTCTGGTAAATGACACCATAGTCACTGATGAAACTGACATTGCAAATGTTTTCAATGATTTTTTCATCAACATTACCACAAAGTTAAAAGAACCAGTGATAGAAAACAAATTTAATGAACTGAAAATGTTCTGCAGCAGCAAAATCTCTAAGGAGGTATGTTTTTCTATCCCACCAGTGTCAAAAAACTTTGTTAAAAAATGTCTCAGTGAACTTGATACCAAGAAAGCTACAGGACTTGATCAGATTGGTCCACGACTCATTAAATCTTCTGCCTTTGCTATTGTAGATAGCATAACATTCATAATTAATTTAAGTATTGCAACGTCATCTGTCCCCAAAAATATGGAAAACTGCAAAAGTAACTCCTGTTCACAAATCTGGTTCTAAGGATGATGCTGATAACTACCGACCAATCTCAATACTACCAAACTTGTCAAGATTGATTGAAAAACATGTCCTTGACTCATTCATGTCATATTTAACCAAACACTTACTGTTACACCCTAATCAATCAGGCTTTAGACAGAACCATTCCTGTGAGACTGCCTTGATCTCCCTAACTGATAAATGGCTTCAAGCACTTGACCAAGGTAGAATAATAGGAACTGTATTTGTAGATTTCAGGAAAGCTTTTGACATGGTGGATCATGAAATCCTTTTGAAGAAACTGAAAATCTACCAGTGTGATGAAAGAACAATTAGATGGTTTACTTTGTACTTAAATGAGAGAACACAGCATGTTTACATAAATAATGTTCTGTCTGAACCTGAAACAGTTAGATATGGAGTACCACAAGGCTCAATTCTAGGTCCATTACTATTCATTTTATTTATTAATGACCTACCACTTTTACTAATCGACTCAATATCATCTACAGATCTCTATGCAGATGACACAACATTGTCAGACATCCAAAACACAAAGCATGAGCTCGAAATTTCTTTCCAGAATGCACTAAACAAACTGGAAAACTGGTGCACATGTAATGGCATGATGGTAAATACTGGTAAAACTAAAATATTACTTATCTCAACACGGCAAAGAAGGACAAATCTTGATAGTGATGAACTATGTCTGACACGGAAGGATACAAATCTGCAAATGGTCTGTCATGATAGACTACTTGGTGTTCTGGTAGATAATAACCTATCATGGACTGAACATATCAAACATATCAGTAAAAAAGTCAATTCAAGTTTATGGCTTCTCAGTAGGATAAGACATTTTCTCCCTGAAAGGCACAGAAACTATTTTATAACAGTTACATACAACCCTATTTGGACTACTGTAGTACAGTATGGGGTAATTCAAATGATAAAAACATAGCAAAGCTGGCACGTCTTCAAAAAAGAGCATTTGGGCTAATATCAATCCACAAAAAAGCAAGAAATGTTTAGCAGGTAGGTTAAAAATATTACCTATTAAAGACTGAATCTGTTTGGGAAAAGCCAAATTAATGTACAGGATATCTCATAATAGTGCTCCTGAATATTTACAATCACTATTCCAGTATAGGCTACCTGGTAATACTCCCCACCTGCGATCCATGTCTACCAAACAGTATAAAATTCCCAAACCAAATAAGGAGTTATTTAAAAAAAGTTTCCAGTACTCTGGAACTCTGCTCTGGAATAGTATTCCAGTTGAGATTAGAAATGCCCACTCTATTTCCTTCTTCCAAACCCAATATATCCAGTGGCTTCAGAGATGCAGCTTAAATAAATGAATTCCTTTGTATGAGGGCCTCAAGGTAGATTAGTTTTTAGCTAATTGTGTTACCCTCTTTAAATAAGGTCATTATTATTATTATTATTACAAAATCTTGAGTGACATCTCTAATGTTTTCTAATTTTAATATATATATATATATATATATATATATATATATATATATATATATATATATATATATATATATATATGACTTATCTACACATTGTGACTTCATGAATCCTATAAAATATGAAATTCAGTTCATATGTGAATTCTTGTATTTTTGTGGCTGTACATTTTATAATTGTAAAATAATCTCACAGTCTGGTATTACATCTCTGTGGTCTTAAAACAAGTAATAGAAAAGAGCCTGGACCAACAAACTTTGTAAAATGCAACAAACAATTTATTTCCCTGGAATACAAAATGAAATTTAAAAAAATAAGAGCTTATGATATTGCGAATTTATTCCCAAATAATCCTAGAAATACAGACATAAGTCCTAGTGATTAAAGTTCTGAATAAACTTTATTGGAAATCCAAATTAAATCCAGCGCTGGAAATGTTGATATGCCTGTGGTGGTCCATGTAATGGTGATGTTCCAACAGTATTTTGTTCAATCACAATAATACAATCCAAGAATATATCCTTATTTGAAATTTCACTATAAATTCATAAATAAATAAAATTCCAGCCCAAATGAACTACTGGACAGAACAATAATACAATTGATTCTGCTCAGATCTTAAAGCAAAAATAAATAATTTCTAGAAAAACAAGATTATATAGTCTTCTGCTTGACCTCAGGTCACAATTAACATTTTCTAATAAAAACTATTACCTAATGGAAAATGACCTTCCAGAAGGTTCCTAATGTTTACTGGATAAAATTGAATGCTTCGAAGGCCTAAGTGGTTAGAGCGTCTGCCTCGGGTACAGGAGTTTGCGGGTTCCAACCCCAGCAGAGTCATACCAAAGACTTATAAAAATGGTACTAGCAACTGCCTCACTTGATGCTCAGCATTAAGAGGTTTAGTGTTAGGACTGGTCTGCCTGGTGTCAGGATAATGTGACTGGATGTAACATGATGCTTCATGTCTGTGGCATGATGCCCCAGTGCTAAACATCACCATAAACTGTCACACTGCAGACATTGTAGCAATATGGCTGAAAAATTGTTAAAGCTATGTTAAAAATCCAAATCACACACACAGACACACACACGATAAAGTCTCAGTTATAATTAGAATATAAATTGTGGTAACACACAATTTCCTCAACATAATAATAATCCTACTTAACATACTCATAAAGAAAATATTTAGCTATGTTTTAGTTGTTTACAGAATTAAAAAGTCAATGATTCAGGTCAAGTCATCTTCGCTAGCCAAGGTTCTGATATGTTAACCTTATTTACACCTTGGCAGATCAGGCAGATATTTCTTTGCTTTATGTGTGTGAATTTCACTGGATGCGGTGCCATGGCACCGCATCCAGTCAAAATTAAGTTTTTCAAATCTGAACACTGTTCCTACATGATCGAGAACACACAATTTGCATTGACACATAAATAAGCAAACACACCTATAATGGCTTCTCTCTGGTACATAGTCATAGTTTCAATGTTAAACTTAAAAAGTATCCTTTTGAAGTCAATTGCCTCCACCATTTTCAGATGATAAACAATGCACCGCTGTTACACACTATTTGTTAGTTGGTATTACATACTAAGGGAGGCAACTCATGAAATCCAATGGATGCCACTAGGGCAAAGCACTAAGATATCTGCTCGATCTGCCAGGGTGTAGATTATGAGGGTTAACATATCGAAACCTTGGCTAGCGAAGATGAGGTCAAGTAGAAAATGAACTTGATTTTGCGCAAGGTAAAGTCCAACATACAAATGGAAAATGAAATTGATTTTGCACAATGTTGTTGTTGTTGTTGTAGGGTTTAACGCCATTTTTCAGCACACGATAGGCTATACATGGCGGCCAGTATTAATGGTGGAGGAAGAACCCGGGAAAACGCCGGAAAGAACCACTGACCCACGAGAAGCTACTGGCAAGCTTTCTCACATACCCACGTTGGCTGAATCCGAGACTCGAACCCACGCACACAGAGGTGAGATGGCAGTGATCCGTAATGGAGAGTGCTTTAGACCACTCGGCCACTCGGGGGCCCCTTTTGCACAAGGTAAAGTCCAACATACAATGTTACATTGCAGTAGCATATAATGAAATAAAAAGAAAAAACCCCAAAAAACTAACTAACAATGCAAAGTAAATACACATGACACTGGTTGGTGCTCAAACTGGTGTGTTGAGGGTGGAAGATTGGTTTGTAGCAACTGCCAATTCTATACAAATGGTACCAGTGAAATATTGCGATTTTCCTGGTGGCAGTAATTGGTACTATTTTCTTCGTTGCTATCATTTATCTCAATGATATTAATCTTTTTAATTAGAATTTTATCTTTTCAGAATTTGAGAAAAAATTCCTTGGTTATCTGGTATCAATGGTTCTTATTGAAAATTTTGCAGATTGTCAGGATGAACAAATAAATGACGTTGTTGAAACCCAGATATCATTCCCAAAAAGTAAGTCATTTTTTACCCCCAATTTTGAAAGAAGACTTTATATTTAATTATTATTATCTATTTTTCCCTTTGTCCTTCCATCCATCTTTTATGTCCAGACTGTAACTCTTGTATTTTTTTCAACCAATTGACACCAGACTTTTATGCATGTTGTCAAGCATAAAAACTGTGGTGGTGTTAGATACCTTCCATGGTTATTCAGCATTACTATTAGATGCTTTGGTGGCCTAAGTGGTTAGAGCATCTGCCTCAGATGTGGGTTTGAACCCTGGCCAAGTCATGGCAAAGACTTGTAAAAATGATAATAGCAGCTTCCTCGCTTGGCGTTCAGCATTAAGATGTTAGTGTTAGGACTGGTCAATCTGGTGCCAGGATGATATGACTGGGTAGGACATGATGCCACATGTCTGTCTTTCAGCATGGTACCCCAGTGCTAGACACCACAGTAAACTGTCAAACTACAGATATTGTAGTGATATGACTCAAATTTTTAAAGCTTCATTAAAAATCCAAAAACATGCACACACACACACACACACACACATACTAGATAATTTCCATGGTTATTCATCATTTCTGAAAGACATTTTCTGAGTGCTAATTCCAATACCATTTTAGCTACTGCTTTTAATGGTACATTAATGGTGGACGTGTGATCTGGACGAGTTGTGTACTAAAACTGGGCCACCTCAAACTGCTTTTCAGGTTTATTCAGCATAGTTTTTTTAATCTTATTCAGGTTCTAATTAGAACCTCTGAATGTGGGAGGTTGTGAGTTCGTGCAAAAGACTTATACAAATTGTACTAGCAACTGCCTCACTTGGTGCTCAGCATTAAGAGGTTTGTGTTAGGACCGGTCTGCCTGGTGTCAGGATAATGTGACTGGGTGGGACATGATGCTACTATCTGTGGCATGATGCCCCTGTGCTAGACATTGCTGTAAAAACTGTCACACTGCAGACATTGTAGCAATATGTTTGAATTTTTTTTAAAGCTATGTTAAAAATCCAGATCACTCACACACACACTCAACTACTTCCACAGATGTTGTGCTGTGATTCTAGGTGTTATGTTTGAAAACTCTGTGTATTTGACCTGTTACATCTTGACATTGCTTACAAATGTATCCTTTAGTCTCATACCCTAGAAGTAGAGATATTGTGTAACAATTATAGTTCATACTTACGTAAGAGCTTGCTGTAGTGTCTCTAGATATATCTTTTGCTGCATTAGTTTAAGGTTTGAAAGCTTTCAAATTAGCTTGCATTCTTGACTAAAAGTAATGTAATAAGACCTATAAAAATGTAACATTAGCTTAAAATATATCATTTAAAGGAAGTAGCTGGTGATTGCTCCAAATGTAAGTGATGTTCATTTCCACCATTCGATAACAATGTAATTGACCTAAATCTTATAAATTTGATCCACAATGTTGGAAAATATATGGTTAAGTACAGTAGCTCCTCACTATAGATCCCATTAAATTGGCTGAAGTTTGTGTCTGATACTTGCTTTGTTTCACCTACTGTACTACTTGCTTATATGTACTGTCCAACTACAAAGTGCACAGACCAAGATCTACCGTCACATAATGAGATAGGGACCTAAATATATGGTGGGTATAACAAAGCCCATAATGAGTTTACAACTTAGAAAATCCTTTGAGCAGATTTTGAAGGGCTTAACATATGGATCAAATTATACATGGACCCTAACAACCCCTCCAATAATTTTGAGATAGAATTTTTGAGATTTATTATCTAAGGATATGTTTAATCCCCAGAAGACGTATTAACAAAATTACTTGTGCAGAATCAGAGAAGTAAGAGGGAACTTGTGAGTACTGGCTATGTACAGCAGAAGTACATTGTAGATTGATTCTATCATTATTTTTGCACAAATTGAACCTGTACTTTGAGGAAAGCTATTTCAATCCCCGTTTGACAGTTTCTAGTTTGAGACTGCTCCATGAATAGAAAAAGTTTTGAGAAAAATTTATCTGACTAATTTTGAGAAATAGTTTTTTTTGTATCAAACCAAGAAATCTTTAATGGTATCCCTGATATGTATTGATTTTAATGTATGTAATTAATTTACTGAAAGGATCATTGTTGTGGAAAAGCTTAATGTCAGGTGAATAGGATTGTTTCATCTATACCTAAGTCAAAAATAGTCGTAATGCTTATACAAATTCTCAGAAAATGTGAAAGTAGAGTCTCGGGTATCACACTCCTCAGAGTACCTAATATGGGTTATATCTAGTCCAGAGTTCTTTAGTAGCTTGGCAGCCTTTCTGGCTGAGTTGCATATTAAGCAGTTACTATGTCTTTTGGTGTACAAATATCCAAGCATGGAAAGAGCATTTTACATAATGATGCACAGTGATATGGTTAACCACATGGTGAGCATATCATGTACTTATAGTACTCATAGTATTAACATAATACATGGAATCTGAGACACATCTAAGCACAAATTATTACAGCTTATTCATAGATTCTTTTTATCTTCTTTTTTCTTCTACAAGCCTGTGTTAATGTAAACTCCCAAATAGCATAAATGACAACAACCTGTAAGACATGTAAATTATCTTAGTTTTAGTAGTGAGAGGAAATGCATTCATTATTTGACACATTAGGGAATGGCTGTCCAAAAAAGAACAGACACCCCCCTTTCAGTTCAGCCCCAGGTCTTTGTATCGAGGTATATGATTCATACCTGTTTCTGGTTAAAACTCCCACTTTGGATGCTGAAGCCATTCAGGTGGGTATTTCCATGAAATCCTGAGCCGGCCTTGCAGGTAAAACATTTTGAAACTTTATGATTAAAGTTTAGGACTCTAGTAACCATAACCAAGTATGCTGATCACTTTTCAGCAGCATTGTCCAACCTGCTGTAGGTGGAATCTCTGTTGCTAATTGCCTTTTATCATTTGTTGGAAACAGCAACAAACCATCTTGGCATGTGTTAGCCTTGTCCATGCCTTGTTAGTGGAGCTTCTCCACTTTCACATCTATGTTGCTTTGGACACATCCAGAGAAGCAAAATCATCCAGACTGATGACAGGGTCCATCAGTGAAGTTCATTAAAGCCATGCAACCCCAGTCCAAGCAACAACCCCATTTCAGTAGGACAAGCATTGACAGCCCAGGAGATTTTGCTCCTTCTCCTGCAAGGTGTTGCTCTTCCATTGGTTTTTATAGATGCCTGATTAGACCTCTTTTCAGAAGCTTGGTCTGGCATAATGGACTGGGTCCTTTCTATTGTAAGGTGGATACCAGCTTTGGTCTCTAGATCTTCCTTCACTGTTTGGGTCCCCTGTGTTCTTCCACTAGTTGAATCTTGATTAAAAAGGAAGAGGTGCACTCCCTTCTTCATCAATGTACTTTATGGAGTTTATTTAGCCTGTTTGAGGTCATTAGGTATCCCAATTCATCTTTTCTGATGATGAGTTGATCCACACTGGCTAGAGTCCCTCAGACTAGATTTGTCTCTGTTGGTCCATAATGATAAGGCTGGGTCATTTGCCAGCCCAGAGAAATTTGAGCTTATTGCAGTCGTAAGAATTAGTCTGTTGAGGTATTAATTTCCTCACAAATACGACTAGTCCGTGTCCCTTAGGACAGAGTAGGCAAGATCCTGTACCTGTTGGAGGCACTAAAAGCGGAATTTCTACTCTGCAGCTGATATAGTTCCACCAGGCAGACTGTACATGGTTCAGTTTCTCCTTTTTGTAAACTGAAAACCACTCAGGGACCTTCTGATGCTCAAATTTCTCTAAGACTGGTTTTCCAACATTATCTAATTTGGTGGACATAACAGGACTGGTTTCTGCCCTCAGAATCCACTCCTATTAGTTTGTAGTAGCATTCAGATTCAGGGTGCAGCGCTTATTGGAGATGAAAGGACTGATTTGTGTTCTGAGAAGAATCAAATCTCCACATCAGCAATTGGTAATGAGGGCAGTATTCTTCACACTTCAGAGTCGCATAAATAGAATAAGACTGCTGCATAACAGTCTCCTCTGATGGCATATTAGTGGTAGAATACCTTAGGAGACAATGAAGCACATTATGTCCCATCTTCTGTGTATAGGTTTGGAGCCTCCTTTGGAGGAGCATAGGTGATTACTTTCATTGTAGAAAGATATTCCAGTGGACATTCTGTCAAGGAAAGGGAAGATTGTCCTTGTGGAATGGTCTCTACACCAGTCCATAGTAAATACCCTGTTTCAACTTTGGTGGACACCATTAGTGGACTTCTTTAAAGGATAAACAACAAGCCCCCATTTTTTTTTTCTCTAGTCATCATACAAAGGACATGGGCAATGGACAGCCTGAAGTTACATCGTTTGTTGATTACAATTACTCATCTTTCAGGATCATCTCTCAAGTACTTCACAAGAGAGGAACTCCACTGCTCAGTTCATTTTGTTAGCCCCTCTGTGGCCCCAACGATTGTGGCTCAGTAATTTCAACCGTTCATTTCCTTTGGCTCATCTCAAATGGTTAAGTTCATTATTTAGTTCAGGAGACAACAATCTCTAAGGTCTATGATTCCAGTTAGAAAATCTGTGGGGATTGATGCAATAGGAAACATGTCAACCCTAGCTGTCCTTCCTTATGTGCATTGTTTGATTTTCTTCTCTTCCCTTTTGAAGAAAAATAATGCTCAAGACTATTGTTTTGGCCGCAATGCCTGGACAGAATCTCTCTTACATCTTGTGGTCCCAAACTAAGTCCCTATGAACCATTGGGGAAGATTTCTTCAAGAACGTTACCCTGAAGCCTGTTTTCTTGCTTACCAGGGCATCCACACAACAAAGGATCAAGCTCCATGGCATATTCTTAGAGCCAGGATGCATAGTGTTCAATGAAAATATGAGCCGACTGCTCTCATAGACCAACCAGGTTTTCAGCAAACACTAGCTTCTATTGGCTGCTCCACTTTTGATTGAAATTCCCAGTCTGAGTCATATCTGTGCTGGTGATGACCCATTTATGTCGAGGTGGAAAAAACGGTATGAAATGTCTTTTCCTTCCCTTAATTGTTCAGCTGATCTTTCAGCTTTTGCCATATGAGACGGACTGCTTTTTCTGTCAGGATAGCTTGGCAGTCCCATACAGAGAGAGACCTTTCATTCATAAAATTAAGCTCATCAGGTTTGAGCCAATGCTGCCTCGTAGCCTTCTGTATTTCACTAGTGTCTGGAGGATGCAATGAAGCAGTTATTTTGTGATCTCCATCTTTCTACTTCTACATTTGCTCATTAGCCCACAAAAGCAAAGGTATATTTTCCTTGGGTCCAATTGCAATAGCTCAAAGGTAACCCATATGGATACCATCTGGTAGTAGTTTTCTATTCTACAGGCCAGCAGTGCAGTGCAGTAGCAAGTGGTTTTGTATTACTGATAATAAAATGTAGTTTTATGAGGTGAAACTAATTTAATTATGTAATACTTACCAGTTGATATTGCTAGATTCCCTCCTCCCAGCCTGCACTGATGTCCCACTGTTTTAGTCTGTATCCTAAAACTAATGAAGGAAAGTGCACATGAGCAAGGTGTTTTAGAATCTTCTGGTTCACTCTAATGGGAGGATGAATTCTTGTCATTCAACCAGGGTATTTTCTCGCCATAAAAGTACCAGCTATGTAATATCAACAGGAACAGGTAAACCTGGAATCATGAAACTTAGTGAGGGGTGTACCTTCACAAGTGCTTCATGACTTTGGTTAAATTTTTTTATTTAAGATTTTCTCCTCAAGCTCTGTTCATGATAGAATCATCAAACTATAGTCAAACCTGTCACCTATGTCACTCATGGCATGAGACAAAACTGGCTATTGCACACAGTTGACATCTGTATACAGTTTTACCTTTTAAAATTGTTTTTAAAAAAAAAAAATTTAAAAGGTGAAACTGTACTGTTGTCACCTGTTGAATTACATTATCAAATTTGTTTCATGTGCACTTTACAACAAAACCAAGTTAGGCATATATGTTGTTCTGTCCTTAAAAAAATTTCTGCACAAGATTACTGTATACTACTCACTTTAATCCATCATGTAAGTGAAATCTTCACCAACTTGAAAATATACACCGATCTTAGGTTTGTTCATGCTTTAAAAACAGTATATAGATTAATCAGCTGCTCCACTTGCTCCAAAGGACAGTCATGGTAAGTGAGAACCCTGTGATGAACATTAGATGAAAATAAGCAGGATATTGCTATTTGTTGTGACCTACGAACCCTACAGTTTTGAATATTGAATGACCCTTGACCCTAATGAAAGAGATGTAACTTGCATCTTTCTCAAAAACAAATTTTTTATTCAGAAATAGCGTTTGTTCACAGGTAAATAGATGACATTTAACAAAATGTCACATTATTGCAAAAGGCAACTTTAATTTCTGTTGCAATAACACAACTACTTTTCCCATCATCCAGGAAACAAATTGCTTTGACCTACCTGATGAAAAAAACTGCCTCACATTTGAATTTTATATATTGACACCTTTGAGTTAAATTGTCAGCGTGACTGGAGTTAAAAGTATAAGCAAGATAAAAAAAATGTTTGCAAATCAATTCACATGATATTCCTTAATGTAAACACTGCCTTCCTCATGAAGCAGAAATTCAGTTTGCATAAACTGAACAGTCAATATAAATACACTCTCTAGAGACTGCTTAAGGCAGGGAGAAACCATTGTTTGGTTAGGAAACTTTGGCCTCTGACTGTGGAAGACAGGTGACTGTTACATACAGGACATTTATATTGGTAATTTGCTTGGGGAGAATTAGAATGACCACTGTGAACAGATGACCTTTGAATAATTTGTGACTGTTACAACAGATTTAACTATATGATTGTATATATCTCTATTAGTACAACAACCTTTCCACAGTGCAGGGTCACTGTGACCTTCATTTCACAGTTCACTGGCTAAAGTTTTTGCATTTAGGTAATGATCTACTAGGTTATCTGCACCCTGTATGTATATATAGTAAAAGTCATACATGTCATGTATGCAAATTTATTCAAATATAAATTGTTGTTTTAAAATTTAATTGTAATTTTGCTTAACCAAAGTCTAATCAATCCTGATTACTGAATGCTCTGCACCATAACAGCCATCAAGAAACTTCCAGACGAAAATTATCGATCACAATAGACTTTTAGAATGGTGCTCACGCACTCAACTGAGTCAAGAAAAGAGCATGTCGAATCTAATTGTCACAATATAGGGTAATGCAAATTCATTTATCAACATATGTAGCTTTCGTTGTGACATCACAGCATGCAATATTCAATCCGGATCATTTTCAACATATATACAGTATGCTACAAATGTGGTATTGTGCAAGTGATCACCAAAATTGCCAGAATGGGCTATATTGTTTCAGAAAATGATTTATTTTGGGTTAAGTAACAAAATGTGCAGTTTGAACGTGACAGGTTGCTCCTCTTGTCAACTGAATTAGATAGCAAAGCCATTGCTGAGGGTTTATATAATGTATTTTTAATATTGGATTGATACATATGAGCGGATTGATGATGTATGAGTTCTAGTTTTAAAAGAAGAAACTTGCAGAAATAAGTAATTTAGGATTCATTCAATATGTAACTTTGAAGAGGAAATAATAGAAGATGAAAATGATGGATGAAGACTGAAATTAAACGAGGAAAGACTTAAGTTGAATAATGACAAGTTCAGAAACAGAAAATTTGAGCATTTTTTTCTTCTGGATAACCAAATAATTGAATATTTAGATAATTTTCTTGGGAAAACAATTTGCACATAAATTGAAAAATTATTGTGGCAAATAGAACAATGAATAAAAAATAAAATACTTGACAAGTACAGTAATTGTGGGTACCTTTGCTTTTTTATACCAGTTAAAATTTTACTTTCAACAGCAGGCCTTTTTGCACAGACCTGTTATGAGAGCCTGCTATTTTGACTTGGGCCACATTTTGGGGGCAGAAGAGGTAGTACTGGTTATACTGTACAACTGTAGCATTTTGTAGCTAAACAATGAGTGAGTGATGGTAATCCTGATCTAGGATTGGGACTCCAGTTTTATTTAAATACATGTATCTTGAACTCTGATATCAAGGCATTATATGAAAATCAAGAAAGAGGGATAAGAAGAAGACAGTACATAAGGGAAAGGAGACAACTTGATGTTGATTATTTCAAATTTATCTTTGTTACACAAATGATAAATATATCATTAATCTGTTACTATCTTTGTAATTTTCTCAACCATTCAATGCAACAAAAATTAGGAAACTTTTTTTCCATTGAAATGATTTGGCCAGTTAATGAAAACAAAAACTCATTTTTTGAAGTCCTTTTGACCTTCATTTCCCTGAATTAACAGACATAAAATAAGTACAATTCAGATCAATAAAAATGGTGTCAGCAAGGTTATGGCTTGGGTACAGACTCAGGGATATGCTGTATTACCAATACTGATTTTGACCCTTTTACAAAAACACAGTACAAGCATCATGGATTTCAGAAAATCCACACCACCACAGTGGATATTTAATCCATTTATGCTGTGTCCACCGTGGGCCTAGAGTAGTCATCATGAGTGTCCATGTTGTGGCATGTAGTGGATGGGTTAAGTTTTATTGTTCCAACTGGAAAAATGACAGGAAAAAAGTATTGTTATAATGGTCTTCCACTACCTCACATGGAACTTAACATGCTGACTGACCTTAAGCAATCTTCAGACTCACATTTATCCATTTTATTTTGCCTTACAATTCATTTAACTCGCCCTGCCTTTGTGGTAAAGTGTTCTATATTTATATTTTGTAAGGAGGTTGCATACCACTTTTGGTTCATTTATGCCATGATAAGTTATTGAACTCAGGTGCTTAACTCTTTAGCTTTGGGTAGCCTTACTTTCCTTAATATTAGCTATCATAACCTACTGGATTTTTTTGCTAATTTCTATAGTCCCCAGCTTTTGTTTAGGCTGGTTAACTAGTTTATTTTACAAATTTACTTTTGTTAGCTTAGTATTGCTTTCTTTTTAGCAATTAACTTAGTGAGAACAACCCAAGTTGCCTAGAGTTAGTGGACCCCCACCCAAGGTAAGTTATAAGCTGGTGGAGAGTGAGTTGCACCCTCCTGTTAGGGAGGAGCAGCACCCTCCATTCCATAATGGCAGAGAGGTATAGCCTCCCATGAGGGAGGAGCAGCACCTTTGCTTTTCCACTGGGAAGGACAGTAAGTCATTCCTTCCCATCCAGCTCTCTTATTTCCTCATTCATTCTCAAAGGCTTGCCAAGATCCATTGCTCTGCTAGACATTGTAAGGGGTGGTCTGTTTCCCCCAGCTACCCTAGTGTGCTATAAATAGAGCACCTGTTACCATTTTGGCTCCATATACATGTACATAGGCCTGCCTGTTGACTGTTATAGCAGTATAGTATATGTTTCATTCAATGTCAATTTTAACCATTTTACATTTTTTGTACACATTTATTATGTATAGATAGGAGCAAAATCTGATCATTATAGCTGTATAATTATTTTTCACAGAAGAATTTTTCATGTGAGAACATGTTCATCGTCAAGCCAGTGAAGCCGTGTGACCAACCAGCACTGCCATTTCTCATACTCGAAGTACTTTGTCTGCATTTACATCACTAAATCATCTGCATTTGATAAATTAGTAGTGTTGTCTACATTAATATCAGAACCTTTACCAATGTTATTGAAGCTCTCATAGTAGTGATTCTAATCATGCGAACTCCAGTAAAGTAATGAACAAAATCCACAGCCTCCATTTTGGAGAGTGGAAAATCCAACCTCGTTACTTTAAATAGCAGATTACTACTAGAGTTTAAATAGCGACCATGTGATCTGATGTAATGGTCATTCAAGTCAATGAATGTAGTACCTAATAGGGGATTTCCCCCGAAAGTGGCTCTATGAAAACCAGCTCAAAATAGCTGATGTTTACAGCGGGTGTCCAAAGGCACTTGCGTGAGAATGGTGTAGAGGCATCCAAAGGTGCTTCCATGCAAAGCGGGTAGAGACATTCAAAGGCGCTTCTGTGAGAATCGGGTAGAGGTGTCAAAAGGCGTTTACTTGTGGTAAAGTATTAAAAGACTTATCTACAGCTTTCTACTTCTGGATTTTCCTGGTTATCAAGAAATTATAGACCTTTCCTTGCTAAGCAATTTCTTCTCTCTCAGCTTGAGGAACCTTTGAGGATGGAGACCATAGCCTCAGTCAGGAATGCATTAAATCCCGACAGATGGGCAGTCTCCATCAATCTTAATGATGTGTACCTTCACAACAGTAACTTTCCTCGACACAGAAAGTACAAGGGTTTTGCTTGGATGGTGAGGTCTTCCAATTTCAAGCTTTGTTCCAGCCCAATTAAGATCACCTTTATCCCAATCTGCCGATATTTTGATGATTGGTTGATTCACAATAGCCAGTTCGAGTTCCTCAGACTGGATCTGTCTAGCTGTTGCTCTGTAGTGACCAGGATAGATCTTCTGCCAACGTTGGAGAAATCTGAGCTCACTCAGTCTCAAGACCTTGTCTACATGGGGATGAATTTCCAGACCAGCAAAGGATTAGTCCATGTTCCTCAGGACAGAGTAGACAAGATCCTGTCCCTGCTGGAGGTGCTGAGAATAAAGAACATGTTATTAGCTCATCATTTTCTCTCACTGGTGGGGACCTTGAACTCCAAAGCAGTCCAGGTTCCCCTAGGCAGACTACATACATGCCCTGTCAGTGTCTCCTTTTAGTGGCTTGCAAAAAGGGATCCCTTGAATGCTCCAGTTTCTCAGGGTTGGGATTTCCACCAGTCTGATCTGGTGGACAAATCAGGACCAGTTTCTGGCTGGAGTTCACAAGCACCCCCAAACCCTACTCTTACCTTTTCACAGATGTATCATATTCAGGGTGGGACACCCTTTCAGAGTTGGAGGGGCTAATTCTTCCGTGTTAATGATCCTGGGAAGAATCTTCCCTCCACATCAACAATTTGGAAATGAGGGCTGTGTTCAACGGATTTAAGAATTGTGTCGACCATTTAAGAGGCCACTGCATGATGATCTCCTCTGACAACATATCAGTGGTAGTGTTCCTCGGGAGACAATGAGGCATACATGTATCTTCCCTCTGCATGCAGGTTTGGAACCTACTAAAGAAAGAATTACCCTCTGAGTTCGTTACATTCCCAATATGAAGAATATTTTGGCGGACAGCCTGTCAAGGAAAGAGATGATGGTAATCACAGAATAGTTGCTCCAACAATCCATAGCAGACTCCCTTTTCAAATTTAGGGGAACTCCCTTGGTGGACTTGTTTGCCACTTAATAACAAGCTCCAGTTTTACATTTCCCCAGAGAGCCTTGTCAGTGGATGCTTTCAGCCTGAAGTGGGATCGTGTGTTCACCTATGCCTTCTTACCTTTCAGTATGATCCCACAGGTCCTACACAAAGTCAGGCATTCCACTGCTCAGTTCATCTTGATTGCCTCTGTGGCCCCAGCAATCATGGTTCAACACTCTTCTGTACCTGCAGGTGTACCACCTCCAGAACTTTACCTCAGAGGTAGGATGTCACAGCACAGGGTGTCCAGCAAAACAGCCCCCAGATTTTCCACCTTCATGCTTGGCTCATCTCAAGCAGTCTCACCACAAAGAACAGTTTTTGATCAACGTTGCCAAGTGCATCATTCTGTTCATGAGAAAATCGAGGTCTAAGGCATATGACGCCTATTGAACAAGAAATGGGCATGCCTCAGGTCAGTATTCTATGTTATGCTTTTAAATATCAAAATTGATAACATCACAAGTGTTTGACTCCTGATGTGGATTGCTCCCGATATGTTGATGATTTCCTAATATGATATCAATCCAAACATATGCATACAGTTGAAAGACAATTACAGCAAAATAAAAACAGGATTCAGAATTTGGTGACTGCCAATGGTTTTAAATTCTCAAAATCAAAAATGGCATGTATGCATTTCTGTCAGCTATAAAGACAGCACGATGATCCTAAACTCACACTGGATATTACACTACACTAGCTGTTGAGGAAACATATTTTTTTGTATTGTCTTCAACAGAAAACTCATCTTCAATTCCATATATTAAGAAATTGAAATTTAAATGCTTGAAAGCCCTTGATGTACTCAAAGTAGTGGTGTACAATGACTGGATTGCTGATCGAAAAGTTGTTCTTAACCTATATAGAACCTTATTAGATATAAACTTGAATAAACTGTCGTTTATGGTTCAGCCCAAAAGTCATATTTTCAAGATGCTTGACCCAATTTGCTATCAAGCAATACAGCTTGCTTTTGGGACATTTATGATATCTCCAAGTGAAAGCCTTTTGCTGATGCAATTGGGACACCTCTATCACATCACAAAGAAACACTATCTTTACAGAATGCCCTACATTTGAGATCCAGCCCATCAAACCCTCTTTTGCATCTGTTTTTTTTCAACCCAACTACAAAACTTTATATGAAAATAAACCATGTCATTCCTACCTTTTGCATTAGGATATCTTCCAGCCATGACAATACAGAAAATTGACTATTCAAATATCCAAAAGTCATTTGTTTCTGTAACACCTCCTTGTTTTCTAAAGCAACCCAAAGTACTTTTCATACCTCGTGAAGGAAAAAGTCAGAGACGAGTCCTTCCATTATTCAAAACTTATAAGGAACTGATCTCCTAAGGTAAGAATTACTCAAGAATTTATACTGATTGCTTGAAGAATGTTAAAAGGCTGCTGATGTTTTTATTAACAGGAATCACACTACCAAACTCTGTCAGATGTTGCAGCAATATTTTCAGCAGAAATCAGGTAAGTTGACCTGCCCTGAAATATATTGAAAACAAAAATATTTTAAACTTTATCATCTTTTCAGTTTTCACTATCAGTAATCCAGTCACTTCACAATAGGAAGTTGGAAAACCCACTATTGACCAATACTTTCATAAAAGATTTTGAGCTGTGTACCTATCACAATACAATATATAGTACAGCTCACACGATTTTTCTAAACCCCATGCATCACAGCGGGGGCACTTTCAGTTTCATTTTCACTCTGCAACAGAGCGATAAATACAAATTACTGCCACCATGCTGATAGCAACTCTACCTTGGAGGGGCTAGTTGACATTACTAATTGACAATTGAACAGCCAATGAATGAAGACCACCCATGGAAATACTGTGATGTCATGAGTGATTACAATCATACCATTTCAAGAATTAAGTGATCTTTATTTTGTTAATATATTTGGACAATAAAGGAAATAAAAATTTCAAAATGTCTTGTATATTCTGTATATTTAGTACAGGTTGATCGACTTCTTTTGCCGTATGTTTAAGCTTTTCTTTTATTCAAAGAAATCTGAGCAAACTTACATACCGAGTTGACGAGAAGTACATGTACACCTTGTTGAACTTAACTTGAACAGTGTAATCTTGCTGTTTAAACATGAAAAGTAATCCTCTGGGGTATGGACACTTAAATTCTTGATGACAGCTGCTTTTGTTTTAAAACACAACCAAGACAACCGAAAATACTGAATTTCCACGTAAATGTGAATCGTGTAATTACCCAGTCATAAGGCTGAATATACATGTACACAGCTTTGAACTAGTTCAATTCTGACTACATGTGTACGGTAAGGGACTGGCCATTTAATTTATATGGCTAGATAGTTCTTTCCGACTGGAATATATTTTGTTCTTTCATTCCTCATAATATAAATTTATTTCAAGCAATAAAAGAATAGCATCGTGTCCTTTGTATAATACAAATGTTTTCAGGCTTGTATACCCCCAACCCCCCAACCATAGAAAATTAGATGGCCTCTCCTTAATAAAAACTTGACTTCAGCAGGTGTTAGGAAGAATCAAAACCATTGTTAACACTGTCATATAATATTAGCATCAGAAGATGATGTCAATTTGAGCTTATGAAAGGTACATTTCTATCACACGAAGACAGCTGACTTGATAGCTCCAGTTATGATGTTGTCATTAACAGTGGAAGTTTGGTAATTGTTCCTAATTAATCTAACTACGATGTATTGTTGAAAATAACAATAAAGGTGGAAAATTTTAAAATCTTACATGTTCAGAGATTTTAATATCCAGCAAATTTAGGACATTCTTCATGGATGTATCCATGTGTATCATATTATTTGTTCATTCTTTTAAGGGGAAAATAGAAAAACAAAACATTCAGCATTAAATAAAACCATGCAAGTAATCTGTCAATAACCTGATCATAGATCTAATTCTTATCATTATTTTGATGCAGATATTAAAGTATGCAGTTTTTTGTTTGTGACTGTTGGAGCATTGTGCTATTGAGACAACAACAAAAAAGTATGCTTACTAATATCTTTGAATAGTATATGGCATGTAGTATACTGCTTTGCTGCTAGTTACTGTGACCGAGTAGACAAATTGTTGTTGTTGTAGGGTTTAACGCCATTTTTCAGCACACGATAGGCTATACATGGCGGCCAGTATTAATGGTGGAGGAAGAACCCGGGAAAACCCCGGAAAGAACCACCGACCCACGAGAAGCTACTGGCAAGCTTTCTCACTTATCCACATTGGCTAAATCCGAGACTCGAACCCACGCAGACAGAGGTGAGATGGCAGTGATCCGTAACCACTCGGCCACTCGGGACCCCGACCAATTGTGCGACACACACCTGACTTTGGAACACAATGTTTTGAGTTTGTGCCCAGTGGCAGGAATATTCATTCTTTGTTTTTCCTCCATGACGCTATGGTTAGTATGGTTACTGTAATAATTTTCTTGCCACTTAGTAGGGATAGTCCTGGTTTTTAAAAAGTCGCAACAAATAATCACCAACCTCAATATTTTGTCGCCAATTTTCAAAATATTTCGCCAGAGCAAGTAGTGAATATTTTTCTAGGTCTATTAATGTAATAGGCAATGAAAATTGAAAAAAATGGGATAGTTATTACTTTATTGACAACAAGCAATACAGCTATAATATTACAAAATAAATCATTACATGACTGTTTTGCACTACTTCCATGATTTTTGCATCCTGCATCACTGTTAGTGCATAGGTATGAATGTTGTCACCTGAAATAAATGCATTCTCAAATGTGTGTGTGTGTGTGTGTGTGTGAAATTTGGATGTTTAATGTAGCTTTAACAATTTTTCCGTCATATCACTACAGTGTCTGCAATGTGACAGTTTATAGTCATGTCTAGCACTGGGACATCATGCCGCAGACACGTAGCATGGTGTCCCACCCAGTCACATTATCCTGACACCAGGGCGACCAGTCCTAAAATATGTGACGTATAATGTGATCGTTGATTTAATGTATTCAGGAATCAAATGCCCCCCCCCCCTTTTATGGTTAACTTCACAAAGTACATCTCTGTCAACCAGGAGTTCAGAAGTTTGGGGGGAGGGGGGGTAATAACGCACTCCACAGGGAGAAATGGTGTGTCTTTTGAGAATTTCACATGTATTGGACCCAAAAAATTGGTGAATATTTAGTGAAAACGATGCTTAAATATGCCACAAAAAAACTTCCCGATGGTAGGTCCCAATCTGCATGTTTTCTGATTCAATCTCTCACCTTGGTTTTTGAAAAGATTTAATTTTGCATGACATGCTAGAATAACTGTACTATTAACTAAATTTATTCAATGACTATTTGAATTCTTTGGAAATCTTTCTGTACATTTGAAACTTCAACACAGAATGGGCATTTTTTGTTTGAACTTATTCAGATTTCTTGGAACTATTGGAATTGAAAGGACTTGTACAAAATAGAATTCAAAAGTAAAAGATCAATGAGCAAAATTAACATACATTACTTACACCGCCTGAATTCATGTTTAGTGACACACTCCTTCAAAATATCACAACCAGTTGTAAATGAATTGACGACTTGTGCCTTGATACATATATCACAGAACATCTGCTTTAACTTTGTATCATATCTCGGCCACAGAAGCCCAACCTTCCAGCTGTTGAGAAATTTTTGTGAACTTTTGACTCGTTCATCATGATGTGGTGTTGTACATGAAGTATTACTACCATCACTACATGTAGATGATGCTGGACTGTCAGGTATAACATCAAGTTCAGTGACTGTGTTGTCTGATGAATTTGCACTAAATCCAAATGCTGTTAATTTGTTTAACTTACTCTTAGGATGAGACGATGAACACGCAATGTCTAACTTATGTTTACCCATGATAAAGTTGCACTGTTGACAGTATATAATTCTGATTGCGATTTTTTCCATTTGCTTTGTATTTATACAGAGCAATTGGTACTTCAAAAATAATCAGTTTTCTCTGAAGTATCTGCAAAACTATTTTATTGGTACATTTAAAAAAACAACAGAATGATTAGCCGTCGTTCATTTAATTGTAGCTATTTCTGTTCATATCTTCAGAGGTCGGTCGATTGTAGGCATAGTCCGGTACCATGACTGAGTGTATCCCAGCATACAGTACTCAGACCAGACATCAACATAAACGGATTATGATGTAACCATGCACTGTAAAGATGGGTTTGTCAATACGAACAAAAGATTTGTTTATGTAACATAGATTCCGATACATTGTGTATCCAAGTTTGTGGCTTCCTTTCATGGTCCCTTTGAATGTCTCCACTCCAAAATCCATGATTGTATGTACAAAATAAACAGCCAAAAAGTTTGTCGCCAAAAAAATCGCCAGATGGTATATTTTGTCGCCAATAAGGGGAAAAAAATCGCAATTTGCAACATTGGTGAAGTCCAGGGCGATCTCTGGACTTCTGAAATTGTCTAAATTTATACTTGGTCAAATTGAAGATTGCCTAAAATGTCAGTATGTTATGCATAAGAAAAGTAAAGTTTGGTTAACATTAATAAGCATTATATCATTCATTTTGAAACTAACATTGATGAAAAAAAATTCTAAACCTTATCAGAATCATTAAAATATTTCATGGCTGAAACATCTTTTGGGGGCGGGGTGTCTTGAGTGGCCTGTGGCCGAGTGGTCGAAAGTGCTTGCCTTTAGTGATCATTGCCATCTCACCTGTCTGCCTGGGTTTGAGTCTCAGGTTTGGTCAATGTGGGTATGTGAGAAAGTTACCAGTAGCTTCCCGTTGGTTCGTGGTTCTTGCCAGGTTTTTTCCGAGTTCTTCCTCCACCAGTTATAAAGGCCCCATATATAGCTTATATTGTGCTGAGAAATGGAGATAAACCCCAAACCAACATCTTTTCGCTTTTTTTTGAATGTTGATGTTGCTAACTGCAGAAAGCTTGGCAGTCAGGGAATTCTTAAACTGTTTCAAAAACATGTTCAAATTTTTGTAATGTTAAGTGTAACTGATTATAATAAGTTGCACATTTGGATTCCATATTTTGTGTGTATGAGAGAGAGAGAGCTGATGCCTTCTCTCTCTCACTCTTACTCTCTCTCTCTCTCTCAAAATATTGAATCCAAATCACTACTGCGCAAGATATCATAATCACTTGCACTTATTAGAAACCTTTTTTGTACCTGCTTCGGTAACAGTACAAGTATTTTCTGCTTGCCAAGCTTTTAGCAGCTAGTGACCTCATCGTTGATTAGTTTAAAAAAATAATGCTAAAATGATTATTAATGCTAACCAAATATTACTTTTTCTATGCATAGCATGTTGACATTTAACCTATTTTAAATCTACACGTACAAAAACTGAACTTTGGTAAAACTATTTTTTTCTTCATTGTGCCTATAATGGGTTGACCATTGGGTCAGAGAACCATCCCAGGGTTACCATACGTCTGACATAGTCTAGGGACAATAAATGTAGTATAGGAAAAAATAATGCACACACAAACACACACATGCAAGCACACATGCACAGTCTCATCTTAGACAATTACAAATATATAGCGTCCAGGTGACATTGACTTTGTTATATTATAGTCCTTGGTTCCAGTTTACCATCAAATCAAACTCGGAAATATTCTTGGGTTAGCTATTAGCTTATAATACAAACACAATAACACATTGTACACTAAAACACGATGCTATTAAACATGCATTTGTATTATATCACATCATTCTTAGTTACTGGTTTAAATAGGTTGTTCATATATTCCATATCTACTTGTATCTTCCCAATATAACAGTTTTTGCACTTGGCAAATAATAATAATAATAATAATAATAATAGTTGTTGTTGCTGCTGCTGCTGCTGCTTTGGCAGGGGCGGCTGTTGTTTTTTTTGCTGCTGTTGTTGTTGATGTCCTAAATAGCAAACAATTTTAAAAGAAAGCTATTCAAATACTGTAACAGTAAAATAAATAATATGTACCCACTGATATGAGCTACATCTTTTTCTTCTTCTCCCCTTCCTTTAACTATTATCCATGATCTAAAGACAATTTGAAAACCAAACCAAAACCTATGTCATATAGAGATTACACTTTTTACAGCCAAATTACACTTTTTTTGCCACTTATAATAGCAACAATTACACTTACACTTCTCAGGGTTGAGGGTTGGCATGTATGGAACACGGAAAGCTATGCTGCAATTAAAGGATGAATGTTAATACTAAGCCTGTTAACAATTCCACACAGCTCTGCACACAGTGAAAACATTGTCAGCTGTGTGAGACAAAGATATATCTGAGAGCCTCCCTTGGTGTGGAATGCTGGAGGCCCTTACTGTAGTGATATTTACATCAAGAAACAGTTCATACTGCGAAAAAGAACCGAAGAGGCTGAAGTCATGCTACCGGCTTGCACTAAAGAAGAGACTGCAAAACAAGTTAAATTTATGTGTGTAAATAACAAAACAGTGATGTAAAAAAGAACAAATTTCATGTTTTTGTGATGTATATATTGTGCAAATAGGAACGAGGAAATATAGGATATAAAGTCAAGTACTGGTTAATGTTGGTAAGTTTATAATTTTAATTATTGTCTTGTATTTAAAATATTACTTTGCATGTACCTGTAATGTGTCCCTTAAAGTTAATGATTGTTCATGAAAACTGAACCAAATGTTCCTGACTGAATATTTTTGTGGTAAGCATATGGGGGGGAGGGGGGAATTAATTTTAATGATTGATTACACTCTTGATAATTTTAGCTTGCACTTGCTGATGAGCTCTATGATCAGTTGCTAAATAACATAGAGGGATTATATTTTAATGAAAGCTGTTGGCTTTTTTTTTCAGACTGGCCAGATGAAAAAGCAATGATTGAGGAAATAAAAGTGATTCCTTGTAGTCGCTCTTCGATGGTTTTCATGCAAAACTGGAACAGTCCAGTGGTAAAAATCTAAATATTTTAATCAGCCTGTAGTAAAAACTAGATCATTTGTAATAATCCAAAGGTAAAAAAATTTCAGTTGTTATCATCTAGTGGTTAAAATGTAAAACATTCTCTCAAATCATCCAGTAGTTAAAATTTGTCAACTGTCATATCCATTAGTTAAATTTTATCATTTCTAATAATCCAGTCTTAATATATTGTAACTATCCATTGGTAACAATGTATTGTAATCATCCAATGGTAATTATATTGCAGTTATCCATTGGTAACAATATATTGTAATCATCCAATGGTAACTATATTGCAATTATCAAGTGGTAACAATATATTGTAATCATCCAGTGGTAACTATATTGCAATTATCAAGTGGTAACAATATATTGTAATCATCCAATGGTAACTATATTGCAATTATCAAGTGGTAACAATGTATTGTAATCATCCAATGGTAACTATATTGTAATTATCCAGGGGTAACAATATATTGTAATCGTACAGTATTTAGTATTTACAAAATGTGATCATTCAAAGGTTAAAATCATTTGTTATCATGCATGGTAAAAATCTGTCATATTTTCCAGTGGTTAAAATCTATAAATTATGATCATACAGTTATAAAAATCAATCAGTTATAAACATCCATTGGTAAAAATCTATAAATTGTAATCATTCATTGTAAATATTTATCAGTTGTAATCATCCACAGGTAATAATATGTCATTCACAGTTATGCTGAATATAAAAATCTGTAAACTGCAGTATTAAACAATGGTAAAAATGTATCTATTGTAATTATTCAGAGGTTTCAATCTGTCAGTTGTAATCATCTGAAGTTAAAAATCTGTTAGTTGTAATCATCCAGTTGCAGATTTATAAAATTTTAATCATCCTTTGGTTAAATCCTGTTATTTGCAGTCATTCAGTGGTGAAATATCTATCAGTTGTAATCATCCATTAGTTAAGAGATCTATAAACTGTAATCATCAGATGGTGAAAATGTTTTAATTGTTGTTGTCTGGTGGTTAAAATTTCTAAATTGTATAATCCATTGGTTAAAGTCTGTCACTTTTATTCATTCAGTGGTTAAAATCTATAAATTGAAATCAACCTGTGCTTAAAATATGTCAGTTATAATCATCCAGTGGTTATAATCTATAATCTGAAATCCTCCAATGGGTAAAACCTGTTGTAATCATGCAGTAGTTCAAATCTAAAATTGTAATATCCCAGTGGTGAAAAGTATCTGTTGTGAACATTCAGTGGTATAAATCTCCCACTTGTTATCATCCACTGGTAAATAGGGGCCATTCATTTAGTAAGTATGCAAAAACCTGGCAAAACTTGACCCCTCTCCCCCTCCCTGTACACATGCATACTTTTTTACACACCCCACCTGCATACATACACTTGACGCACCACCACCCCTGAATTCTATAGAATGTCCTGTATTTAATCCACGCAGAAACGATCAAGGATTAATAATATTAATGTGTTTAATAAAACAGATAGTCCACAGATGTTGATTGTCTGGCTGCATCAAAGAAATAAGCTGTGTAACTTTAAAAAGTTTGTCTAGTGTCTGCTAGTATCCAAATGCTGACTGAACCCAGTCAAACAGGTTACGTATTAGACAAATTATTATTGAGGTTTCACCCCATCCCACCCCCACCCCATTTCCTAAGCATACATATATTATCAGTGGCCTCCCCCCATGCAAGCATATGCATTTGGGTTAAAACCCCCTTCCCCCCTCTATGTGTACGTACTAAATGGACGATCCCATATCACTTTGTTCAGGCATAAAATTTTACATAAATTCTTTGTAACCAGAAAGACTTGATAGATTGAATAATGTACTTGTCCTGTTGAATTTGCACTAGTCTTTCTTCACTAGCTGACTGGCAACATGTGAAAAATTACTAGCCATCATATTGTTGTTATGAAAGCTAATAATCAGAGAGGAAAGGTACTAGTCTTAGGATACCACACTTCACTTCTCCCTCAGTAATTTGCACAATGGGGTCCAAAAACATAGACCACATTATAAGTGAGGCATAAGTTCCAGGGGGACCTACAAAAATGAATCAGATACTATCCCCACTGGGTATTACAAAAATCACAGGGTGGGGAGGTGGTTAATGAGGTTGTTTCATGGCTCAATACTAGTTTTATAATAGTGTTGGGAATAATTGTCTGTAAACAATTTTTTCTAATGAAATTGTTTGCTTTTTTGTATAAGGGACTAGGGACTCTATAGGTCTGTAACGGCCTCAGAAAATGTCCAAACTTTATTTTCTTTATTCCCCCAGTCATAAAATTACATGAAACTTTCAACAAGTTTTTCTTATTGGATAGGCTGAAATTTCTTAAATTTTATGTTGTTTCACTCATGCAGGCTACTCTAATATCACAGTTATTATCCCCTAACGAATGAGTAAAAGCATGAAGATAAATGCAGTTTTACTTTATCAGACACACATATTCTTTAGAAATTATGGAATCTGTTCAAACTTGAAATTAATTCCAGGAGGTGTTGATTTGCAGATAATTTGTCTTATAATGATACAGACAATAATAATAATAATAATAATAATGATGAGGACTTTGTATAGCGCCTAATCTTTCGAAGCTCTAAGTGCTTTACAACATTAGACAACACCTATAAGATAAAAAACATATAATGATATGATTACAAAAACAAACACCATGAAATTAGAAGAAAGAAAAAAAACATGCTGAGAATATTTAAGGGAGGAAACATTATTAGGTCTTTAAGTTTGTTCTTGCAGTCGAAATAAGTGAGTTTTGAGAGCACTCTTGAATGGGATCACTGTGTCTTTGTGTCTAAGTTCAGTGGGCAATTCATTCCACGCTGCTGGGCAAAAGAACGCTGTCCATATGACTTTGTTTTTCATAGTGGGAATGATGAGTATATGATTGTCAGAAGAGGAGCATAAGTATCTTGCTGGTGTGTACACATGGGTGAGGTCAGATAGGTATGTTGGACTAGAGTCCGACAGTGAAATGTAGCACAGAGAACAAATTTTGTGTTTGATTCTGGATCGAATGGATAGCCAGTATAGGGTACAGAGCAGAGTGGAGGTGTGCTCTGATCGTGGTACTCTAAGTATGATCCGAGCAGCTGTGTTGTGAAGTTTCTGGAGCAGATATTGAGATGAACCAGACAGAATTGAGTTACAATAGTCCAGTCTTGAAAGTACTAATGAACACACAAGTGTTTTAGAGGCATCAGCTAAAAGATATTTGCGAATTGAGCTGATGCGTCTCAGCTCAAGATATGCAGCCTTGCATATGTTCATGACATGTTTGTGCAATGTGAGGGTACTGTCCAGAGTAACACCTAGGTTTCGTACTGATTGTGTGAATTTAATGTTGGTGTTGCTGATATTTATTGTTTGAGGTAAAGGATGTGAATGAGAAAGTCTTTGTGTTGTGGTCAGAATGGCCTCAGTTTTATCATCATTCATCTGCAGCTTGTTACATGTCATCCATGATTTCACATCAGAAATGCACCTCTCTACACCTTGAATGGTAGCATCAACTTCAGTTGGGTGGCTAGATTTGTATATTTGGGTGTCATCAGCGTACAATTGGTGAGACACTGGATGATGATCTATGACACTTGAAAGTGACTGAGTGTATAGAATGAAGAGAACAGATCCAAGAACAGACCCCTGTGGAACACCACACCATAGATCAACTGGGCGGGAGTGTATTCCATTTGCAGACACAATTTGTGTCCTTTTGACCAAGTAGGACTTGAACCACAGTAAGGCTGTATCATGAATGCCAAATACATGCTGGAGATGGTGAAGTAATATATCATGGTCTATTGTGTCAAATACTGCAGACAAATCAAGGAGGGTAAGGACTGTAATCTTTCTGCTATCCAATGCAGAGAGAATGTCATTAACTACTTTTAGAAGAGTAGTTTCAGTACTGTGGCAAGGGCGATATGCAGATTGTACAGTGCTAAAAAGACTGTTTGAATTCAGGTGAGATACAAGCTGGGATAGAACAACCTGTTCTAAGATTTTTATATGAATGGGAGATTAGAAACTGGGCGGTAGTTCTTTAAATCATTATGGTCTAGTGTTGGTATCTTCAGCAGAGGCTTTACAGTGGCAGTTTTGAAAACTGATGGGAATTCCCTGGATGAGAGAGAGGTATTAATAACATCAGTTAGTGAAGGCAATACGGATCTAAGCACTCAAGCAGCAGTGATGTTGGAATTGGATCAATTTCACATGACTTTGGTGCACTCTTCATCAGGATTGTACGTACAAAATTCATAGAGACAGTTTCAAATGCTGCTAATGGTTGCTGCTCAAATTCTGTATCCCATCTGTATGGTGACGACGAGTCAGTTGAAATTGTGGTGTCAAGCTTATCTCTAATGGTTTGTACTTTTTCACGGAAGAAATTTGCAAACATGTCTGAAAGGTCGACTGGAGAGAGGGTAGTTGGAAGTGGTGTATATTTGTTCCTTGACATTAGCTTGTTAGTAATCTTGAAGAGCTCTTTGCAGCTGGAACTTTCCATGGTCTTAGTACTGTAGTGGGCTGATTTCGCTGCATGGACTATATTTGTGACAGTCTTCTTAGTGGCTTCATATATTTGCTTATGAATAGTGAGTCTGGTGGAAAGCCAAAGCCTCTCAGCTTTACGGCGGTCTGTTTTAGCAATGTGAAGCTGGTCCCTAACACTCTTATACCATGGAGAACACTTTTGAATTGATACTCTGTACTTGGTAGCTGGTGCATGTTTGTCAAGCAGTGAACGCAGGCAGTTATAGAGTTGTTCTGCGGTAGGAGGTAAGCAAGTTGTTAGGTTAGGTTAGATGTCGTGCATTAGTTTGGTTCTGTTTATCATACGGAGGTTTCTCTTAGTAACAGATAAAGGTGGAGGGTTAGAGACTGATACGTCAAGATGGCATATAATGCAGAGGTGATCTGATGCAAGGTTATGGGATACCAAGGAGGACCGTAGAATGTTATCATCAGGTCTATGAAGAATCCAGTCTAAAATGTGACCATGTTTATGGGTGGATTGATTAACTGACTGTTTGAGGTTGAAAACATTAATGGAATCTATGAGTTTTGATGTGTTTGGGTTTCCGGGACAGTCAAAGTGAAAGTTGAAATCTCCAAGAACAATTAGGTTGCGACTATCGAATTTCCATAGTCCAGATTCGGAAACTGCTCCAAAAAGAGAGAGTCAGCCAGCTTGTTTTTTTCTACTAGGAGGAGGGCGGTATAGGCAGAAAAAATGGACTGATCTTTGCTCCAGTGTGAGTGTGGTTTGGACTAGTTCAAACGATGTGTGGTCGAAATTGAATGTTATCGTGTGTTTAAGACGTTTTATCATGGAGTACTTTGTGATGACAGCAATTCCACCTGCGTGAGAATTACGGGGGAACGACTTGATGGAGTAACTAGTGGGTGTTAGTTCTTGATACTCTGTACTTGGTAGATGGGGCATGTTTGTCGAGCAATGAACGCAGGCAGTTATCGAGTTGTTCTGCTGTAGGAGGTAAGCAAGGTGTTAGGTTAGCTTGGATGTCGTGCATTAGTTTGGTTCTATTTATCATACGGAGGTTTCTCTTAGTAGCAGATAAAGGTGGAGGGTTAGGGCCTGATAGGTCAAGATGGCATATAATGCATAGGTGATATGATGCAAGGTCATGTGATACCAGGGAGGACTGTTTGGTTTATGAGATATTTACATCCGTCTTGTATTATTGACAAATATAGCTGTATAAGAGCATTATTTACATTCGAATGCAATATTGTGGAACTGTTTTTAATTCACCTAGAGTTTTAATGATAAAAAAATCTAATAGTGTAAAGCAATCGACATACATGTACATTAGATGCTACTGTATCGAGGGTCCGAAGCATTTGCCGCATAGATCCAGTTAGGCCTACCACACATCCATCACTGATTCAAGACTCTATGCAGTACAGTTTGAGACGGCCAAATTAATAACCAACATTCAGTATGAAGTATATTTTGTCTTGGTAACAAACAAAAATATAGCATGAGATAGTGTGGTTACTGGTGACTTAAATCACTAGTAGCTGGGTCAGAACCACTGTTTTTAGAACTCGAATAGTTAGTGAGGAAATGAACCTTGAAAAGAATATTTAGATTGATTTTTGCAAGCAAGGAAAAATCCATATCTGATATAACTTGCTGATTATCAGAAATATTAAACAGAAGAAAATCCTAGTGGCTGCTACAGACTATAATAAGCTTTGTATCTACAGATCTTATAATGCAGCATAATTTTTTGAACGGTATTGTGATCTAAAGGCATAATGTCCAGCAACCAACATAGATGTACAGGGTTCAGTTCACAGATGGGGAGAATTTCTTTCCTCCGTTTTCTTTTTGTTTTCTTCTTTCAACTGAATGAATATAGTAACCCATATAAATTTCATTTCCCATATTGATATGAAAAATCTTAAGTCTCTACTTATGTATATTTTTTGGTAAATAATTATAACACTAAGTAAAAATAGTAACATGTAATAATTGTATTTTTCCAGATGGATATGAACAATATTAATGGTCACCACTAATTTAATGGTCACTATTTCTTTCTTTCTTTCTTTATAAATAAGTGAACATACATGTATATTATTGTCATGTTTCATTTTCAGCATTCAATTTGACAATGTAATGACAAAAATTACCAGTATGGAGATAATGTGACGGTGCAGGAAAAGATGGCTGACTCAAAAAGCATATACTTAAAGAAGAAAGTTTAGTATTTTTCATGTTCAAATTGAATTGCTTCATAGAAATATATTGCAGAAAAGGTCAGCTTGTTACAGGTACATATGCTGAATAAACATTGCAATTACAGTTACTGGATAAACATATATAGACTGCAATATTGTGATGAAATCTATTTGATGTCACTATTTCTAAATAGGATATTAAATTGAATATTCAAATTAATAAATAGCATCTGGTACTTCATCATCGATTGATGATGATAAAAGATCACTAATTTCAGGAGACTCTGTTATCACACTTCAGCTTTAAATACAGTCAGACTACAATTCATTAACAGCGTAATTAGATTCAATTTTGAGGTTGAGATTTGGTGATTATGTTTCTGTAATTTCTTTAACTTGTTAACTTTAACATGTAAGCATTTTGTAACATAAATTTACTTTGTGATTCCAACCTAACTTAATTATTCTGTATCTAGAATATCCAACTGTACATTTGCTCCGTCTTTTGACCAGCCTTGACTATCATATGTTGGCTACCGTCAGTTCCCTTCAAATGAACCCAGAAGTTACTGATGTATTTTCTGCTGAAAATGAACTATGCTCAGTGAACATCTGATTCAGTTCGAGAATATACTAGACAAAATGTCTTAGATTTATACCTAGATAGAACAGTATGTATATATATATATATATATATATATATATATATATATATATATATATATATATATATATATAGTTTGCTTTGTTTGTTAGTCTTTTTAAAATTTTCTTTCATTACATGCTATTGTAATATAACATTGTATGTTGGACTTGACCTTGTCCAAAACTGAGTTCATTTCTGCTTGACCCAAATTGACTTTTTATTGTATTCATTATAAACAACTAATACATAGCTAAATTATTCTCTATATGAATGGGTTTAAAATCATTATTATTATTAAAAAAGTAAATATGTTTATTTGGGTCAGTGTTTTGGAATTTCCTAAGTGAATTATACATAATCAAGATTATTGTTTTGTAAACATCAGGATCATTCTAGAAGGTTATTTTCCATTAGGTAATGTTTTGATTTTTTAATAGAAAATGCTAATTGTGACCTGAG
This sequence comes from Sinohyriopsis cumingii, assembly GCA_028554795.2. Lineage (NCBI taxonomy): Eukaryota > Metazoa > Mollusca > Bivalvia > Unionida > Unionidae > Sinohyriopsis > Sinohyriopsis cumingii. The sequence continues at coordinate 130,210 of JAPYKE020000126.1, read as the reverse complement.
GTCAAGTAGAGAACTACATATAGTGTAACTGGGATGATTTTATCAGTTGCTTTAAGATCTAGCACCTTGAAATTGTATTATATGTTGTGTCCAGTTGGGCTGAATTTTATTTCTTCAAATTATTGAATTCAAGTGATTATTTCCTCTGGACAGAGACATTCACTGGAATTTATAGTGTATTCAAACCTGGAATTATATTTTTGTGATTCAATGAAAGATTGTTGACGTATCAACATGCTAGGAGCTATAACAGACACATCATTGCTGTCAGTTTTTAGATTTATTCTGGACTTGTACTGAGTTTTATTCAGGACTTTACATTGTTAGGACTTTTGTCTGTAATTCTTGGATTATTTTGGGATTTAATTTGCAAAACCATGAGTTCTTTGTGCTCATTTTTACTTTGTATTGTAGGGAAATAAATTATTTCACTCTTTTCTGTCACTTTTTTTTAAGAACATAGACTCATAGCAATATATATATGGACCTGCTATGTAACTTTCACGGGAGTGGGGAGTGGTGAAGAGGGTGTGATCCAGGGATTTTTTTAAAGTAGAGAATTTATAACTATGGTGTGTATCTTGTTATTCATAAAGGATCAACTTTAATTTCCTAGACATTAAATATAAAATTACATAGAATTTATATAAGGTCAAAAAAATCATGGAAGTGTGTTAAATACGGCAATAATTCTTCAAAACCAAATTCATTTGATAATTATATTGAATTAGTAACAAATTATGGTATAATGTAATCTTCCCCCACTGTTACATGTACAAAACTGTTTTTGTCAGCGATGTTCTGAAAATTTGGGTTTTTTTAAAAAAAATTTAATGCTGTAGCAACATCTAATGAACAAAAATGTCTTCTTGGCTTATTTTTGATCATTTATTTTCAAGGAATACATCAGTTGCTGTCTTCAGGCAGTTCTGTTGGGAACTTGATATGCATGCTAGTCCTAAATGTAAACATAAAGAAAAGTTTTGAAGGATAATGAAAATATGTGTCAAAGGTAATCAACCACAATTAACATTAGTATATACACACCATTTAAGTGATGTTATAAAACAAAAAGCATGACTTGTACATAAAATAATTGAATAATATGCATATTGTATGCAAATGCACAATCTTAGATGTATACCTTTTGGCCATCAGCTTAAACTGGCTTCATAGGTATAATATATATAGTCCACAAAAATAGGTGCCGTAACTGAGGAGAAAACCTCTGACTTTTTTATTATCACTTTTCTTTATTAGACAGTCATGGATAAGAATTGAATACATATTTAACAAAGAGAGTGGAACCTCTTTTGTCTGTACAATTTTCATCTGAAACTGATTTGGGGCCAAAATCGACCCTTGTCAAACCTTGTCCTTACCTTTATTTTCAAGACACTCAACCACTGAAAGATCAATAACAACATTACTCCTTACAATCATCACATGTACGCATAAACACTGTATTACATCTCAGAGCTTTTTGTTGTCATTGATTCCCAATGAAACAAAATTTAAAAAAAAATAACTAGGGACATTAATTTTGTAAAACAACCATCAATGTCAAAAACCCAGTTTTTATTTTATTTTATTAGTAAAATATTGATGCTGTGATTTCATCACAAGTAACAATGAAACTTCTCATTCTTGAAGAAATTTCTCAGTGCTAATTTAGGAATTTTAAGTTTACTATGAACTCTAGAACTCACATCTCCATGATGAACTGTATCTGTGAAACAAACCCTTTTATTCCTCAAGTACTCATTTCACCTTGTTATCTTTAATCACGTTTGTGAATGAATAGGCTAACTTATGGTAGTTTAGTTATGTACTAATATTTCTAAATGTGTACGATTGATCAGTTGAAATGAGTTGACCTGACACATGACCGTGACAGCTAGCTGTTATGCATGTAGGATATGCATGCCCTTAACTGTTTGATTTTGATTAACTGTTTGATTTTCTTCATGTTTAACAGATAGGGGTCAATTTTGGGCGATTTTTTTATCTAGTGAAAAAAATGGGATTCACACCTGACCCCATGTTATAACTGCATTTGCAAGTTATCTGGATGTGAATTATCGAGAGAAATGTGTACCACTAATTTAGAGGCCTGCAAATAGATAAAAAATGAAACTACTGCTATAATTCAGTGGCTAAAAATCTTCAGCTGTAATTATCCATTGGTTAAAATCTATAAATTGTATTGATCGATTAGTTAAAATCAATAGTTTGTCATCCAGTTGTAAAAAGATATAATGAATTAATGTCATAACTACTCATAATAACTATTCATAATAGGAAAAATGCTCTTTCTGGAGTCATTTCCACTTGTGCCTCTTCATGAGTTGAGTATGGCATTTTCAAACAGTTATACTACTCTGTCTTAGATGACAAATTCATACTTCACTTGTCCAACTTCATCTTACAATATACATGTTAATGCCATTTTAATTACCTGCTGTAATGTCTATATTACTTTAGTTTATCCCAGTGCTCATCTTGGTATACAAATTCTGTCAAACATTCTGCTATTATAACCATAATTATTGCTATGTTTCATATAATGCGCATCGTTATATTCTCCTTAAGAGGGCCTCAAGGGAGAATAGTCCTTGACTAATGAATCACCCTCTTTGAATAAAGTATTATTATTAATAATATTAAATTAATATTATTATTATTATATTACATATGGTCATTCATGTAATTATTTTAGCTGTGTGTTTGTCATCAGCATCCTCTTCATGTGATGCATGATCGGTTTATCTGTATATGCCATTGTTTAGTTCTCATAATTACAGGTGTTGACAACCGCTCTGGTGTCCTAGTGGTTAGAGCTTTTGCCTCGGATGCAAGAGGTCGCTGGTTTGAACCCTGGCCAAGTCATACCAAAGACTTATAAAAATGGTACTAACAGCTGCCTCGCTTGGCAGTCAGCATTAAGAAGTTAGTATTAGGACTGGTTGGTCTGGTGTCTGGATAATGTTAATGGGTTGTCCATCTTACCACATGTCTGCGGCTTGATGCCCCAGTGCTAGACATCACTATAAACTGCCCCACTGCAGACATCATCATGATATGGCTGAAAAATTCTTTATTGCTACATTAAAAATCCATATCTCTCACACACAGACATAGGGTGCAAATAGAAGAAGATAATCATGTCACCAGTCTCAGTTGTTTGAGGTGCAGTGCAGGTCATACACGCAACATCATATACACATGATGGGCATTTGTCTTGGCCAAACAGATTAACTGAGCAGGGGAGAAAACACTAGCAAAGATGCATGCTCCATCAGCATGGCCACCAAAATTGATTTAGTTAACAGATTTTATTGTCATTAACCTTGAAAGGTAGACCTCTCCGATTCATAAAAAAATTAGGCAGACCATATCATAGATTTCACATACAGTGCAAGTCCTGCCCATGCCTCTACAACAGTTCCTTTTATTACATTTTGTATTCTTGGGAAAAAATTATTTGTTGAAATTTACAAAGTTCTTTGCTTCTCACTCTTTCATATTATTTTAAGACCATAGAGTCGTAAAAGAAAATTGAGTGCTTGTCGTTGTGATACAAATTTCTCTGGTTTTCTTCAGAAAACTCTGCTTTTAAACTTCAAATTCACCTTGTTTTGGAATTTTCTAAGTCCTAGTTTTTTTCATGTTTTAGAAATCTTTAGTGAAACTAGCAAGCTTTTACAAAGTCATTGAAAGTGGAGATCTTTATTTCAAATCCTACTCAGGAAGAGTTAGACTCCTTGAAAAAGGATGAATTGGTTCAGCTTGCCAGAAAATATGATTTCTCTGAGGGCAAAGCAAGAAAAAAAAATGGTCCAGTATTTGGTGAAAAAGAATTTTTGGGGATGAAAGTGTTTTGGATTTGATTAGTGAGTTTCCATCTATCTCTAACAAAAATGTTATGGAATTGAAATTAAAATGCAAGAATCAAATGAAGTTCAGAAAGCTTGAGCTTCAGAAAGAAGGACAAATGCAGTTGCAGAAAGAGGAAAGAGGGAGAGAAAGAGAAGATCGGCTAATGCAAATTCAATATGAAAAGGAAGAAAAAAATGCAGAGAGAAAAGGAAGAAGGGGAATTTAAATTTACATGAAAAGAATTAGAGCTGTTAAGTGGAAATCACTCTCCCACTTTACACAGAAATTCAGGTTTAATGTTGCTAAAAATATTAGGTTATATAACCCCTTTTTAAGAAAAGTAGATAAATATTTTCCTCATGTTGAAACAATTGCTGAAACTTTGAAATTGCTGAAACTTTGAAATGGCCAAGAGAGCACTGGACTCTGTTATTACAGAGTGCACTCTTTGGCAAAGCTCGTGATATTACCACTTCCCTGTCAGTACAGCGAAGAAGTGATTATGATTTAAAGGGTTATGAGTTGGTACCTGAGGCTTCTCGACGAACGTTTAGGAACTATGAAAAAGAAACTGGCCAAACTCATGTCAAATTTGCAGGAGAAAAATTGCAGTTATTTGATAGGAGGTGCTTAGCCATGAAAGGTTACGGAAATCTCTGACAACTCATAGTAGTTGAAGAAGACTTCAAGAATTGTGTCCAAAGTGATGTTGCGTCTTACTTTGACCATAACATCAAAACTTTAGAAAATACTGCTTGTACAGCTGATGAGTATCCGTTATCTCATAGTTTCTTTTGTCAGTAAATCTTCCATTCAGCAGTCTTCTAGTAAAAAGCTATTTCAGTCTAATACAAGCACTTCCAAATCTCAGACGAGCACAACTTTTAGAAATCAAGTTTCTGATAAGATTGAGCAGAAATCCTTTTCTCTTCCTATTGAAAGAAGAAAAGGCACATTATCTCTGATTGCTGTAAATTGAAAAATAAGCAGAAGAATTAAGATGGACCTATCCCAAATGCTTTTATTTATACGAGATCAAGGTCACGGTCTTGTATTGAAAGCAATACATTTGTTGGATCAAACAAACCCTAGTCTGATCTTATTATGGAGAATTATGCACCATTCATATTGAAAATTTCTTTATCAATCATCAATGATTCTGCCAGTCCTGAACCTATCAACATTTTAAAGGACACAGGAGCTTCTCAGAATTTTTTTATTATCAGGTACTTTGCCTTTTTCTGAGAAGTCTTCTTCTAATGAGAGTGTTCTTATTCAGGGAGTAGAGGTTGTCTTTGTTAATATTCCTTTCCATTGTGTAAATTTGTCACTGACTTAGTCTCAGGACCCATGACAGTCATGTCTTTAACCATCGAGGGTATTCATTTACATGTATTACTAGGCAATGACCTAGCTGGAGATCAGGTTGAGGTTAATCAACTTGTAACTGACAAACCTTGTTTGGATCAGAAAGTTGATACTACTGAAAAAGAAATTCCTGATTCATACCCAGCTTGTGCAGTTGCTAGAACTATGGCAAAGAAGACTCTTGAGAATGATGTTGATCAGGAAATTATTCCTTCAGCTGGCACACATATTGGTCAGGCTTTTGATGAGGTCACTTTTTTTCTCTTGTTTGGGTCATTAAAGGTATTGATCACAGTGATCTTTTGACTACTCATTCTCTTTATTCTAATCAGGGTTACAAATGACAATAACTTGTCGTTGAACAGGAAAAAGATCCTGATATCTCCTGCTTGCTTCAGAGGGCTAGTAGCGAAACTGAAGCCACATAAGTACCTATTTGTTATTTTGTTAACAATGGGGTCCTTACGAGAAAATAAAGACAACCTGAGATACGCTTTGGTGACAAGTGGTCACTGAGCTATCAGATTGTTGTTCCAAAGTCATATAGATGGGAAATTCTTAGTTTAGCGAATAAAACTCCTTTGGCTGGTCATTTAGGATAAGACATGTTACAAGATCTTGAATCACTTCTATTGGCCATAAATTAAAGGTGATGTTTGTAAATACTATAGATCTTGTCACACTTGTCAAAATGTTGGAAACCCCAATCATGAGATGCCTAAGGCTCATCTGCAACCTATTGGTGCATTTGATGAACCAGTTAGTAGAATAATGGTAGGGTGTGTTGATCCCTTACTTAAAATAAGTCGGGCAACCAATACTTGTTGAGCATAATGTTTGCACCCACAAGATTCACATAGGCAATTCCTTTGAAAAATATTAAAACTAAAACATAGTAAAGCATTGATAAAGTTTTTTAAACTCAATTTGGCCTTCCCAAATCAGTCCAATCTGATCAATGGTGAAATTTATGTCTTGAAATTTCCAGCCAATTGTGAGTGAGTTATGCATCCTGCAGTTTATATCTTCTGCCTATCACCCTGAAAGCCAAGTGACTTTAGAAAGATTTCATCAGATTTTGAAAAATATGATTCTGTCATATTGTTTTGATACTGGAAAAGATTGGGATGAAGATGTTCATTTACTGTTGTTTTTTGTTAGGTAATTAGTTCAGCAGTGTTTAGGATTCAGTCCCTTTGAACATACTGTGCATGGTCTATTGAAGTTGTTAAATGAGAAACTTCCTTTAAATGAAGATAGAAATATTAATCTTCTCGATTATGTTTCAAATTTTAAATACAATCTGTCAAAGGCTTGTGAGGTTGCAATAACTAATCTGCATTCTACTCTGTCAAAAATGAAATTAAGGTATGACAAAAATACAAATGAAAGGAGTTTTCATCCTGGTGACAGAGTTCTGGCTCTATCGCCCCTATATCAAAATGCTCTTCAAGCTAAGTATTATGGTCCTTACATAGTTGAACATAAAGTAAGCGATTTAAATTATATCATCAATATTATTATATGCTCATTTTTTTCTCCGTTAACTTTACATTGTCAGAATTGTTCAGTATTTTACAGTATTTCACACCTTCATATTGCATTCATGTACATAAAGGAACTACTTTCTATATAAAAAAAAAACTCGGCACTTTTGATTTGTAAACAAATCATGTACACTGGCTTAGTAGGTGCTTTATGTTTTGGTTGATGAAATTTGTTTCTGAATGAAGTAAGGCAAATGTTTCTTGGACTGCCACATACCTGTTGCTTTGGCACATTCCGCGTTAACTTTTTTGATATAATGTTTGTGATTTAGGCTAGCTATACAGTAGATGCCAGACAGGGTCCTTACAAATAACATGCATGTGACAAGGCATAAACTTGTCTCCTTTAGCTGGTAATAAGAATGCAAAAAATTATACTTACGTTTTACATCCTGAATTTCCTCAAAATGTACTTTCTTAGTTCTGCAAATCCGAATTACATGTGCCATGTCATGAGTTCTCAAGATTGATTACACATTTCGAAACTGTACTGTAATTTTGACTATGTTCCAAGTGCAGTTACTTACTCCTTACTGCACTCAAAATGAAATAAACATTAAATTCAATAGCGTCTTTTTGATAATTGCAATTGAAAGACTTCATATTTTTCCCACATTATGATTTCAAATAATCAATGACAGGACAAACACACTTGTAGATGTCACCACGCTTCTACCACGCTGCTTCAATCCGATGTATTTCATGTACAATTTGCACAGTTGAATCCAGTCCATAATCACAATTTTTTTTAGAATTGACAAAAATACCAATATTCATTCCAGATCAAATGGAAAACTTGTTGCAATGTGCATTCATTCACAATATGACCCCAAATTTCAGTTTAAAGTAAACAAAATGGCATTTTCTTTCGAAACTTTTGTCTAGCGCGTGACAAGTTCAAATTTATCTGGGCAGAGTTATTTGCGCATTAATAATGTTGTCGTGTAATGACGAATCTGCGCTTGTGTATTTAGTTTGGAATACGGCATACATTCATTTAATTTGTTTCTTGTATTGTATTTTGTTTATATAATTAAGCCTTAGGTAGAATAAGAAAATGAGCATATAATAAAAAAGGTTACTGCATTTGTATGGGAAAATATGAACTCATTTTGTTGGATGAATATATGCACTTCCAAGGTCATGAAGTTTTCCATCCGAAAAACTCATTCATATTTTCCCATACAAATGCAGTATCCTATAACCCTTGGGAGGTGAAAACAAAAACAACTTTATGATTTAAATATGTTATAGGAGAATGTTTGGTAGAAATAGCCAGGTTAATCATGCAGTCATTTTAGTTGTACATGTTACATGCAGCGAGGATTTAAGCAGTGCAATGCAATCGGACTATAGTGACTTTGGAGTAACCAATCTTTGGAATTCAGAAATTATGAATAATCTGGACAAGAAATTTTCACATCCACAATAACAAGAAAAGAATGAACTAAAACAGCTATTCTTTGAATATGAGCACTTGTTTTCCGATGTTCCTACACAAACAAATAAAATGTACCATGACGTTGAAATTGTAAATTCCACACCTGTACAATGACACCTGGAAAGATCACTTTGAGACAGTTACAAAATTCTTGAACAGACTCACTAAAGCAGGTTTGACAATTAATTTATCCAAAAGTTTTGCCATTACATTTTTAGGACATATTGTGGGACATGGACAAGTTAAATCTATAGATGCTAAGGTAAAGGCTATCTCTGAAGTCCCATTGCCTATCACTGAAAAGTAACTGATGTGATTTTTTAGTATGGGGCTCGATACTATTGGAAATTTTGCTCAGTTTTTCCATAATTACTTTACTCCTGACAAATTTGTTAAGCAGGCAAATGTAGTTGCATTGGTCTGAAAACTGTCAGGAGACTTTTGATAAGTTAAAGGTCATACTTAATAGTACACCTCTTCTTTCAGCTCCAAATTTCAGTCATTCATTTAAAATGTCTGTTGATGCAAGTGATGATGTTGTTGGTACACTATTCAAGAGAACAAAAATGGTGTAGATCATCCAGTGTGATATTTTTCTAAGAAATTAAATAAGCACCAAAGAAATTATTCCACAGTTAAAAAGGAATGTTTGGTTTTGATATTTGCAAAACTGTGAAGTATATATTAGTGCAGTTCTTTCTCTGATTATGGTATTTAGTGATCACAACCCCATAACATTCATTGGCAAGATGAAAAATAAAAATCAGGGATTATTAGTGTGGAGTTTGATCATGCAGGAAGGTGATATTGACATAAGGCATGTCAAGGGAATAGACTTGTCTAATAGGAGATGCACTTTCACATGTATAGAAATATATTGTTTCATGTATAATGTGTGCTATAATATTTAATCTGATGTATATTTGACTCACATGTATATTTAACTCATAGTAAAAAGAAAGCTTTGTTGCATAAATCTTTTGTTTTCTTTATAAGGGGAGTTGTTAAGGATATTTAATTTGCACTGTTTGTTAGTTTTTTAAATTCTTTTTGTTTTATTTCATTTATGTTGGTAATATAACATTTTATGTTGGACATGACTTTGTCCACAGTAAGTTCATTTTTCGCTTGACCTGAATCATTGATTTTTAAAAAATTCTATAAATAACTAATACAGTGCTAAATAGTTTCACTGTGAGCATGTTTAACTATTAGGATTATTATTTGTGCCTGAGTCAAGGGCATTATTGTTACCACATTTTATATTCTAATTATAACTATCTTATAAACATTAAGAACCTTCTAGAAGGTTATTTTCTGTTATTTTATCAGAAAATGTTAATTTTGCCCTGAGGTCAAGTAGAGGACAATATAATCTTGTTTATCTAGTAATGATTCATTTGTGCTTTAAGATCTGAGCAGAATCAATTGTATTATTGTTGTTTCCAGTAGTTCATTTGGGTTGGAATTTTATTTATTCAAATTATTTATTCAGTGAAAATACAATGTAATCATCAAAAATAACATTCTTGAAAATAGGGACTTGAATTAGTAGTGATATTTCAAATAAGGATATATTCTTGGATTGTATTATTGTGATTTAACAAAAGACTGTTGGAACATCGCCATTACATGGGCCACCACAGGCATATCAACACTTCCAGCACTGGATTTTATTTGGATTTCCAATAAAGTTTATTCAGAGCTTTAATCATTAGAACTTGTGTCTCTAATTCTAGGATTATTTGGGATTTAATTCACAATACCATATGTTCCTTGTTTTTTTTACATTTTCACTTTGTATTCTAGAGAAATTAATTATTTGTTGAATTTTACAAAGCTTGTTGCTTCTAACTCTATCTTATTACTTATTTCAAGACCTTTGAGTCATAATACTAGGGACATTACATATAATGCAGACAAAAAGAAAAGACACATATACACATTCATATAGCAAACTGTTTCCTTAGACGTACAAGTTACAGAGATTGACACATGTATGTAGTGTACAGGTGACAGACTTCACAATATTACAGTATTGGTTCCTGTTTACTGTATTGCACAAGTTGCATATTCATGAGAGAGGCCCATTTTTGAAGAAATTGGTCCTCTTTTTTTTTGTTTAACTTAGCAGTATATTTTTCAGTGTTCTTGTGCACTTCAACTATTTACTTAAAATGATAAACAGAAGGATTTTGCATGTTTCATCTGCAAGTATAAATATAATATTTAGCCAAAATAAGCAAGAGATTACACAAAATGTCCAATTGTTTACTTCCAAAAAATATTTCTTTTTTGGACAAATGCATACTATTTGGACAACAAGGTGCAAAAAGTTTAGTAACACAGTACCAAAACTTTGAAATAATATTGCAGTCATAGAATAGATGTTCATTACTTTCATTCTCACTCTTAGAGAAAGTATTTGATATCATCTAATATGTTGATTCTTTTCAAAATATTATTAATGACAATCATTCTTTGAATTAATTTAAAATTTAAAATAGATTAACTTTTTATCGTTAGCACAAAGTTACACCTGGCTCTCTTAGACCACTCTTCACTACTAAAGTTGTATTTAATAATTGTATCCACATTGCATGCTTATCAGTTTATTGCCTCCATATTTCTGAATATAATTGTATTGACTAGGTTCAGCAATGCTCTGTCCTCGTTGTTCAGTAATCTTTTAACCCATCTTTTTATACCTAATGAATAAACAATTTTGTGTCATATTTAATCCTCCCCCATTCTCCATGGTATACTAGTATTTCATGTTTAATTCTCTTTACTTTTCCATCCCATACAAACTTAAAGAAGATTGATTTAGTTCTTCTTCAGTTTTTCCTGATGGATTTGGAAGTGATGAAATAACTTGTATGAAATATGGGCAAAAAAATAGTTTTTACAACAGTTACTTTACGTACTACTGAAAGATGTCTTTGTCTCTAGCTTGCCAGAATTATTTTTGTCGTTGTTAGTTTCTTTCTATAATTAATTTCCAAACTTTGTTGTTAGTCTAGAGAAAAACCAATGTCAAGGAGTGTCAGTTAGAAGAAAACTATCAGTAGTTAAGTTCCATATCAGGACTTATTCTTTCATTAGAAAATGTCTTATTTCTAATCCAAATAGCATTTGTTTTTGTTGTGTTATATTTAAGTCTGAATAATAGAAAAAAGTGACTGCTCCGGTGGTCTTGTGGTTAGAGCATCTGCCTCGGAAGTGGGAGGTTGTGGGTTTGAACCCCGGCCAAGTCATAACAAAGACTTACAAAAATGGTACTAACAGCTGCCTTGCTTGGCGCTCAGCATTAAGAGGTTAGTGTTAGGACTGGTCGGCCTGGTGTAATGATAATGTTACTGGGTGAGACATGTTGCTACTTGTCTGCGGCATGATGCCCCAGTGCTAGACATCACTATAAACTGCCACACTGCAGACATCATAATGATATGACTGAAAAATTATTAAAAGCTACATTAAAAATCCTAATCACACACACAAATAGAAAAAAGCCTTCCAAGATATTCATTTTTGCTTTAAGAAAATGTTGAAATCCATCGAGAAGAATAAAATTGTCACTGGCATACTCAGTTTATACTCGCTGACATCAAAGATGAGTTCCTGTACATCCACATTTTGCTTAAATTTATAGCTAAAATCTCCACACTGATAATAAACAATTAAGGTGCAAGAAGATCCCCATGACAACATCCTTTTTCAAGTGTAAAAATGATGAAATATTTCCATTATTTATAACACAACTTTTAGAGTTTCCAAAACAGCTTAAACCACTTGCAAACAGAATCACAAAAGTTAAAGATTTTACTGGTAAAGCTTTTTCCACAAAGTTCCAGGTGGTTGAGTCGAAGGCTTTTTCAGAGTTTATTAGCAATACTAAACCATATCTATTTTCATTCTCTGTTTGATCCATGATATTATATCATAGCCTGGTCTTTTCTCCTATGAATTTATCTTTCATATCTCCTTGTTGAGTATCGTTGATTATTGATGGAATAACTTTTTTAATCCTAGCTGCAATGGGTCCCGAAGCTATCTTATAGTCAATATTTAGGAGTGTTGTAGGTCTCCAGTTTTTTAAATATCTTGTCTTTGTCTTCCTTTGGTAGACATGTGATGACTTCTTAAGTTTAAAAATCTGAAAGTTTTTCTATAGTATATCCATAATTTATTGATCTGCATAGAAATCCCCCAGTAGTCTTCCAAAAGAATTTACAGAACTCTGCAGTAAATCCATCTGAGCAAGGACTTTTCCCATTTTCTATTTGTTTTAGAGATGTGCTGTATTCATTCATTGTAAGTAGACCCTCGCATGATTCTCTTTCCTCTTGACTGAGTTGAATATTGTGAATAAAAAATCTTTTTTGAGTTTCTTGAATATCATGAACATCAGGCTGAGCAATTCTACAATTCCAAGTAGAACTGTTTTTTTGGCTTCTTTGATATCTATTTGGTCTGATATATTTGTCACATCATCTAAAATGATTTTCTTTATTGTCTTGCTGATATAACTTCTTTTTTTGAAGATTTAAAAAAGTATTTTATAATTTTGTTTCTCCCAACTCATAACATCAAGCTTTGGATCATAATTTAACACCTGTGTATTTTTTCCTAGATTACTCTAGTTCTGCTTTCTTCTTTTCTAAATTTTCCAGTTGCCCTATCTATGTTATCCAACAATCCCCTGTGAATTTCTGTTATTTCCTCTTCAGTTTTCTTTAATATGTCCCATTTTCTGTTTTGTTTTCCTAATAAAAAAATCTATAGTTTCAGATCTTCGTTTCATTTTCAAAATTTCAAAGAACATTTGAACATTACAGGAAAGAGAAACATGAAGAGAGTCCTCTTTGTTTATTCATTTTCAGTGTCATGTATACATGTTTTGACCAATATAATTATTATCCCTCAACAGTTGAGCATTAAATTTCCAATATCCTTTCCCCTTGGACAATTTGAAAAAAGGCATACTCAAAACAATAGCTGAATGATCAGTCCTTTAACCTGGCAAGAAAAGTGATCTGCTCTATTCATATAAATATCATTAGAGTTAAGAAATTGCTTTAATCTAATATACTTTGTTTCAAAGGAGATTTTTACCTCCAGGTTTACATCTTTAAGTTCATGGCGGGAATTTTTCCAGGGTTTGATTAATTCCAGTTTGCTTTTAAGGTCTTGGATTGCTGCTCTAGACTGTTTGTATTTGTCAAGTAAAATGTTATAAGTAGCCAGAGCTAGGTCTTGAACAGTATTCCAGTCTCTACACATTATATTTGATGAGTTCTTAAATACTAAAAAAAAATTCCTTTAGATTTCTAAAAAGGCTAGGGCTATCATCATACAAATTTACTAGGTTTATTCTGTTTCCATTAATTGTAATATCTCAGATAATAAATCTCCCTTGACTGTCACATCTTTATGGATAGCAAATTCAAAAGTATTACTAGTCCAATGTCTAAATATACATTTGTATCTCCATTCAGCAGCCCAATATTTGTCATAGGTCTTTGTACTTTGATTTTATTGCATGCATACAATATATACATTCTTTTTTATCCATTGGAAAATGTCCCTTTGTTTAAAGACTAAACCTTGCAGGCCTCTAACATTCATAGATAAAATTTGTTATTATTCATGAAACAGCAGAAATTTTACATGTACATAATCTTGTGCAGGAATATATGAAGTAAGTGTCAACTCGAATTTATCACACTCGTGGCATTCACACTTACACAAAATACAAACGTCCATCATAAAACCATCCATGGTGTTTCAGTACATATTGTAGATTTGTCAGAGTTGTATTCTTGATCAAGACATGAAATTCTTTGCTTCGTTTCAGCTGCACCATGAATTCTTTGTCAGCAAGAACAAGTTTCTTATTGTTCCATCCAATTTTCCACTTTTGTCCTAAGCAGTCCCAGTTAAAGGATGCATGAAGTCCCATTTCAGCAAACTATAGAACCTCATCTGGCTTATGATGGGTATTTTAGTGCAGATTTGGCATCAGTGATTTTAATATCTGCAAGGGTGCAGAATGCAGACGGGTGTATACCTCCTGCCTTCATTTGGGAAGTCATTGGGGTTGTGACCCTGACTGGAGCATTCAGTGTGTATCAGTCCATTAGAGATGAAGGTCATAATGAATGCAAATTCAATTGTGACAGGAGATGTTGTCTAGAAAAGGTATTCTGCTCATATCTGACAACTCTGATGTGGTAAATTACATCAAAAGGTGGGATTGGGAGCAAATAGCCAGAATTATGCCTCATGGTTTGGGATTTTTCAGGTGGCATCATTATCAGTAATTCTATATCTTTGTCTGCAATCCCTTTCAGGCTCGGTGTCCTTGCCCCAACTGATTGGTAGGTTCACCCCTCAGGTTTGACCACATGTGGGAAAATTCATGGACAGATTATCTGTTTGTGGGATAAATCATGTACAAATTATTTATTTAAATAACTGAGGAGTGGAATTTTGATGGAAAATTGTCTTTCATCACTTTCTCAAGCAGTAGCGAAGGCAGGTTTTTCATTTGCACCAGGAATTGTTGAACATGCACACCTTACCCATATCAAGCAAGCACACTATGGGAAATAATTCTCATAAAACAAGCAGTGATGTTGCACCACAACTTTGAGATCATACAAGGAAAGTGGAGAGTTTTCTGTCAAGGTGTGAGTAACATGCATCATACCTTTGAAAATCACAATGACTCCTCAGATACTCAACTTTCTACTTTGGCTTTTTAAAGAGAAGAAGAGTAAAATGTTTCTTATAATATTCTCAGTGTAACTCTTGCAGCCTCCCTCAGGTTACATTTTAAAACCTTACAGGGTGTGTATGTAGTTCAGTAATTACTGAAGTATGGTAATTGGCAGTGATTCCTCGGTCGTATGGGAGATCGCTCTGACTGCCACCAATGTAGGCAGATGACTTTCAGCAATTTGCTGCTAAAAACTAGCTTGCTTGGGCTGGAATTGTATTATATTACACTAAACATTTGTTCTTTTACAGACATACAGCATGAAAAAGAAAATAAGAGGAAGAGCAGTCATTATCTGTAATGAACATTTTGATGACAGATTTTTGTGTGAACGATATGGCACAGAGCATGATAGAAACAGATTGAAAGAACTGTTTAAACAGCTTCACTTTGAGGTTACTGTACATGATGATCTCAAAGAACAGGTTGGTATTGGCTCTTGTTAATATTCCTGTTTTGTATTCATAAATTGGTATTTTTGTTATATTTGTTATTTGCCTAATGATTATTTTAGGTCTTATAAACTTGTCAGAAGAATATGTTTGATCATAATCCTACATGTAATCATTATTGGTTACTGCTTTTGTATAGGAAAATATGAACGAGTTTTTCTAATGGAATACTGCATGACTTTGGGAGTGCAGTACATCCAACAAAATGAGTTCATATTTTCCCATACAAATGCAGTAACCTTTTTATTATATGCTCATTTTCTTATTCTTCCTTAGGCTTAATTATATAAACAAAATACACTACAAGAAACAAAGTAAATGTATGCTGTATTCCAGACTAAATACACAAGCGCAGATTCATCATTATACAACAACAACATTATTAATGCGCACATAACTCCGCCCAGATAAATTTGAACTTAGTCACACGCTAGACATAAAATGGCATTTTCGTTTACTTAAAATTGAAATTTGGAGTCGTGTTGTGAATGAATGCACATTGCAACAAGTCTTCCATTTGTTCTGGAATGAATATATTTTGGTATTTTTGTAGATTCTATGAAATTTTGTGATTATGGACTGGATTCAACTGTGCAAATTGTACATGAAATACATTGGATTGAAGCAGAGCGGTAGAAGCGTGTTGACATGTGCAAGTGTGTTTGATCTGTCATTGATTATTTGAAATCATAATGTGGGAAAAAAATGAAGTCTTTCAATTGCAATTATCAAAAAGACGCTATTGAATTTAATGTTTATTTCATTTTGGGTGCAGTAAGGAGGATGTAATTGCACTTGGAATATAGTTGAAATTACAGTACAGTTTTGAAATGTGTAATCAATCTTGAAAACTCATGACATGGTTCATGTAATTCGGATTTGCAGAACTAAGAAAGTAGATTTTGAGGAAATTCAGAATGTAAAACGTAATTATATTTTTTGCCATTCTTATAACACCACTCCCTCGATAACTCGTGCACATCGCTGTCCAGAAACATTGACCGCACTATAAGTGAGGTGCGAGTTATCGAGGGACCTATAAAATAAGCCCAGAACCAATAAAGTGATCGACGACATAAAGAAAAACTACATAGCCAATATTGTGCCAACATGCCATTAAATTACATACATACATACATACATACCCTCATACATACATACATACATACATACATATTCAGCAATACTCAGGAGATGTCAGCAAAGTTTGGCATAGGATGGAAAAATGTGTATGATCTTTATATTATAAATTTTGAGTGAGAGCATACTTTTAAAGAGGAGAATTTTAGTGTAAACTGATTAATAAAGTTATTGGAGGTATAAAGTAAATTTGAAAATTTGTTTCTCCTTCAAACAGGTTTCCCAATCACTTCAGTTTCAGGATCATTGGATGTTTCTATTCCCTCAGACTGATTGGGTGATCCAGTTCATTTCAGAGGGGCTTCAGATTTCATTTATCCTACTCTCTCCCCTTTGCTCTCCTCTTTTCATGGATGTACTGTCAGATCGGGAGAAGGATGCCTTTCTATGACAGGAGATGCAGTCTCTCATTAAAAAACAGTTGGTTTAGATTGTGCAGAGACCACAATCACCACTTTTATTCAAGGCTGTTTGTTATTTGGTAGGTGAATGGCAATTTGAGGCCAATCATCTGCCTGTGTCACCTCAACCAGTTCATTTCACCAATTTAAGATGGAGATGGCGAGATCAACCCGTCTCTATCCAACGGGATAAATATGCCATCAGACTCTATCTCACTGATGCATATTTTCTCATCCCTTTCCACATCATATCACGGAAATCTCTGTTTTGCTTACTGCGACTTAGTTTATGAGTTCAAAGTCCTACCCTTTGGTATCAACATCAGCTCCTTGTTTTGTTTTTTTCCCGACGGTTATGGATTGTATCATCACCCAGCTCTGATCAACTTCATCTTCCACAATGGCTGTTTACCTGGACGATATCATCTAGAAACATTTGGTAAGTTCTACTTTGCTCCAAGGCATAAAAAATCTCTCACTTTTAGATCATATAGGCCTTCTAGTGAACTTGGAAAAGTCCAGCCTCCATCCTTCCCAGCTTGGGTCCATCTCGGTATGGAGTTTATCACCAACCTAAATGTGGTATGACTTCCTTGTGTTCACATAATCAGGATCATTGCCCACCTTTGTCTCTCCAGTTTCAGATCCAGAAGCTTGGGCCATGAACACCCTGTCAATCAGTTTGGAGGGATTTGGGCATTTGCCCACACACACACACACACACACACACACACACTCCCCGCCCACAAGTCTGGATACCAACAATAAATCAGAAGGGGTCAGAAATGCAAGATGATTCTGATAGCCCATCTCAGATGGGACAAGACCTGGGTTGCCGATCTACTCAATCTATTGATAGGTCTGCACAGGAAGATTTCAGCCAATATGAATCTTTTCAAACAGCTATGGTCTTCATGCTTGGCTCTTGTCCAAACAGCCTTGAGAGACAATTTAAATCTTTGGTTGTGGAGAGAATCTCAAGAGCAAGAAGGCCCTCCACTCTGAAAGCTCATGAGGGATAGTGGAATGCTTTTAGGGACTGCTGCCATATCATTAACATCACCCCTCTGAGTGCCTCAATCCCTCAACTAGCCTTCTTTTTTTTTTTATCTGGCTCTTCAAAGAGAAACAGTTGGCTCCATGATATTGGACACATTCCAGCATCATCATAGATATGATATCAGGCATGATAAAGATCTATTAGATTTTTTGCCAATTTTGATCTCATTCAACCAAATTCCTCACCCTGTTTCCAAAATCAAATCTGCTCTGAATTTTAACATGGCTCAACTCAAATAAATTTGAGCCTACAGCCTACACTTAGCTAAAGTTACAATCATAGAAAACATGTTTAGCTTCGGCATAGTGAATGAGCTCCATACCCTTTCCATCGACCTGATCTTCAGTTCAGATTGGATGGTCTGGTGGTCCTCTTGACACAACCAGGCTTTGTAGCCAAAAATAGGTTACCATCTGTTGGTACTCAAAGAGTTGTCATTTGCTTGCTGCCTTCCTTAGATAGGTCGAGAACAGCAGTCATGCAAGATCCTGTTCATGCACTCAAGCACTGCTTGAAACACATGCACAAACGTCACTTTCTTGTGGTGAAAATCTGGAAACAGGATATCACCCCTCAGGCCCTTGGTTCATGGCTGAAATGGGTTATATGCTCAGTGTACTTGGAAGTCTCACAAGATCCGAGTTGCCTCATGAAGATTACCACTCATGAGATTAGAGAAATCTCTGCTTGCCAAGCTTCATGTTTGAATGTAATGTGTCAATCCAAATAGTAGTAGAAGCTGTTGGCTGGCATGCAGTCAACCGTCAGGAGATTTTATCCCCAAAGATTTAGCTTGTCAGAGGCAAACTTTGAATCTAGTAGGCCTGGTGGTGGCAGCCCAGTTGACCATCACAGCCTATCAGCTTCACAGGATTCATAATTTTGTAAGTAAGAAGATTTCAATAATTATCTTCTTAACCATATGTAAGGGTTACAGATTAAGTGACTCAAGGCTGTGTTGCTTATGTAATTTGGAGAATGTGCTATCATTCACATGCAGAATCCAGCCATCATTCCCTAGAAGGATACCTGAGGTAGAGGTTGGATGCTCAGCATTCCCAAATCATATTACCTATTCTCCTAACGTAATATGATTGGGGAACGTAGTTGACGAAAAAAAACAATTTTTTAAAATAAACTGCATTTTCTGAGAATACCCGATCACAGTGCTTAAAAACCCTCCCAACCACCCTGCCCATGCAAGTAACCTCATTTAGTGTATTGCAGGCTAAAAATCTAGTGACATCTGGTGGTGGCAAGAGGAAGTAATGAGCAAGACTTATTGCACTTTGTCTCTATGAGATACGAAAATATGATATTCATCTTTTAGTAGTGCTGGATTCGCAAGATAGCAGGCTAATATTCCTAACTTAATGTGATTGGGTAAGTATTCTCGGAGAAAGACAATTTATTTAAAAATATGCTTTTCAAGTTGATGAATGATTTGTAGGAAATGTGTAACTTTCATTTTCATCTTGAGATTTGTTTGGCACAACTTCATTAAGGCACTATTAGAATAAATTGTAATTCCCCAATTTTTCAGGATATTAGGATGGTTCTGTCAAGGGAAATATGTGATCCTTATCATAAAACAGTGGACTGCTTCATCCTGGTGATTCTCAGTCATGAGGATGAACATGGTGGAGTCTATGGCACTGATGGAAGAGTTGTTTCTCTAAAAGAGATTACTGAATCGTTTGCACCTGAGTCATGTCCAAACCTGGCAAATAAACCTAAGATCTTCTTTTTCTTAATGCAACAAGGAGGTACTGAAAGAACATTTTATTGAACTGATAACTCTAGCAAATATTTAATTATTGCTCGGTGCATGTATTGTATGTCTGCTGAGAAAGTAATCATTATTATAGCAATACAGGATTTTATTATTTACATATAGCATAGTCCATAAGCATGATTATAACCTGAAACATACAATTGAAGATCCTTAGTTTGTACAAAAATTAGTTTGTAAAAATAGCATTCATTTTTAAAATTGATAATATCCTGGAGAGGGCTTGTCCTTTTGGAAATTCTGAGCTAAATATAATGATGTTTGCATCACTGTCATCCTCCATTAAATGATTGAGAACAGTAAAGTCTGCATAAACAGAAGATGCTATTCAGTTCAACTGTCAGATGGATTTTTAAAGGAAAAAACTGTGCATTATTTATATTTAATATCTATGTGATTGTGATTGTGTCTTTGTTTCTATGTGTGTGTGTTTGTGTGGTGATGATGTCTGCCAATGCTAATGAGCCATCCATTTAATGGGGAAGGGGGGGGGCAAATATGTTTTTAAGAAAAGATGTCTGGACTACAAACAATTTAAAACATATTCCTGCTTTGAGTTGTAGAAGAGAAGAACAAATTAGATCCATCATATTAACAAAATATATGCTGAAGTAAAAGAAGAAAATAAGAAAAGAAATCCCAGTGCCCCTAACTTTACTAAATAATTTATTTTGAAAATGTATTAAATGCTTCCAAGAAAACAGATATTTGATTTGCTTTTATTCAGATTTAATTTCTTTTTCTTTCTATGAGTAGATAGCTTATTTTCAATTGTACAAAGACAAATTTTGGGTCACAGGCACTGACACTCCCACTCCCCCTCCCGCCAATTGGAACCTCAAAACATACTTTTTTAGTCTGATATAAAAAACATAACACTGTCTGGGAGGCTGGTAGATATGGTTTGAAGGTGATGCAAGCATCATAAGTATTCATCATGCAATGCTCACCCTTGCTGCTGTGCTTCACATAGTAAAACTTCGTCAAGCAGAAATTCTAAAGTTTAGTTTTGCTTTGCTCGCTTTGCAAATGGCTGATCCATTTCTGAATCACAGCTGCATTTGGACATCTGATATGAAAAATGAATCACACCTCCACACTACTGGAACTACTAAAATAATCATGTTTTGAGTTTTTTTTATTGGGAGCAAAAACTCGGATTTCAATTAGATGTTGCTGCTGATTGTTAAGTAACGAGTAATCTCTAGTATATTAGTGTATTAGGTTTCCTAACTTCAGATTAGTCTAAACAGTTCTCATACAGCAATGTTCAGAACAAAGTTAGCTATTGTTAGTCAGTTTAGTTATTTGTCCAATAATGTTTGTTTATCACAGACTGCCTTTATTTTTTGTTTGTCTCATTGAAAATAAACTGTATGGACTCTCATGTGCTGATAGTTTTCCATGAACATTAAACAGAGCTTGACAACTAGGCCACTTGACTTCAGTTTTGATATTTGGAGGAAAACATTATCCCTGCCAACAATGTCCAAGCATATCTTGGTTCAAACTCCAGCCCATATGTCTCCTTGCTGTTCTGGTAAAACATAATTGGAACCCTTGGAAGGCATTTGCAATGTGAAGTTGTTGCCCAATGATTTGGTTTGGAATTTTGTATCATTTTCATATGATCTCTTTGAGTATTCAGAATACCATGGCATATATGTTTAAATAAGGTCATCTGGTTTTAGTTTTGTTTTATGTCCAGCCAAAATGATAAAAAGGTACCAGCAAGCAAAAGTCACTGTCCCGGATGTAAGAGCAAAATGTAAACAACCTGTTAAAAATACTTTGGCATTTAACAGAGTCTCTGTTGACACTTTTTTTTAAAGGCTTTTATATTGGTAGTTAATGTCACATAATGGTAGCATTCAAGTTCACTTCTTCTACTTCTTCCCCATGACTTTACATTTGTTTATTGTTCTAGATGAATAACCCTTCAATCTGCACGTAGAACACACTGGATGAACATTTGCCAACTGATTCTTCTCTTCTTAATTAACATTTTCATATTCTGGAGAACCACATACATAATAAATCATTGGAAAAGACTGGTGAGCTGATGGGTATGTAACCCTGTGATCAGGTCCACCGTCTGTGTATAGGATGCAGATTGGCTGATTTATGACCCCAGTTATTCCCAAAAGACTTTGAACCTCTGTAGCATGTCTGAATAGGGAAGATGGCTGAAAAACTGTGTTCTTAAGTTTAGTGCATACTTGACATCTGTAAAATGAACCAGTAATGCTGTCTGGAATGTCACAAATGAGTAGACTGGATGAGGTAATAGTTAATTTGATATCAGTATCATCATCTACAATCATTAGTGGAGAACGTGTCTGAACACCTTTTCTATTCCCCCACCCCCAGCAACAGATGCCATTGGAACACCTTGTTCTCCAGTAGGAATATTTGCTTTATCATCAATAAAAAGCAACTCAGAATAATTCCTATGTCTAACAGCACAGTTTTTGATGTACTTAAAAACTACAGCTGCATAATCACCATCAGGATGATCACTATTGTACTGATGTGTCTGAACTTTCAATTTTTAGGTTAACCTTCCAGTGTATTCTATTGCCAAATGAAAGCACCTATTCCTAGGGGCAAACTGAGCATATACCCACTGCTATGAAGGAACTAAAATGTCAGGACCAACTCGATCATTCACCTGATTAATCAAATCAGGAACAGAAATAGCTGTGTTGCTATAACATATTTTTTCAAGTCACCTGTGCTGCATATTCATTGAGGAACTGATATACAGCTTCCCAATACACCCGAAATTTCTGAGGTCTACCTTCAGTATTATGATGCATATTAAAAAAATATCAAGAGATGGGCTTTCAAACAACAGCTTTACTCTATTTTGAACATCCAGTGACAACATGTTTAGAGTAAAATATTACAAACAACAGTCATGATGGAACCACCATCTCTGACTGGCAACCATTTGATTGATTGTGATCCTTTTTCTTAATACTAAGGTACAAAATGATGCAAGCATCAAAAGTCCAAAAAATGTGTGTGTGTGTGTGCGTGCATGTGCATGTGAGTGTGATTTGGATTTTTAGCATAGCTTGAATAATTTTTCAGTCATATCACTACAATGTCTGCAGTGTGGCAGTTTATAGTGATGTCCAGCACTGGGGCATCATGTTGCAGAGATGTAGCATCATGTCCTACCCAGTCACGTTATCCTGACACAAGGCCCACCAGTCCTAACACTAACCTCTTAATGCTGAACACCTCACAGGGAAGCTGTTAGTGCCATTTTTATAAAGTCTTTGATATGACTCGGCTGAGGTTTGAACCCGTGACCTGCATCCAAGGTGGACGCTCTAACCACTAGGCTACTGGAGGGGTCTCCAGAAAATCAAGAAAGTTACTTGTGTGTGTGTTTTGGGATAGATCACATCAAAACCCATACACAGATGTAAAACAGAAATAAACACAGAAGTGGCATAACTGCCTTTCCTGGGTACCATGTATGCTTAAAATTAACAGACACACAGAGATTTAAAGCAGGTTCATGTACATTAGAGGACCACGTTAATAGGATGTAACTCCTATTACCTCGTACCTATCATTCTTCAAACTCAGGTCTGTATCTCTCAGAAAGATTTCAAGCTGCATTATATATATTAGATAATCAGAGTTTCCCAGGGTTAAGTAGATGTAACTCCTTCCACCTCTTTCATATTCTTGTTGTATATTAGGATTGAGTATGTACTTGAAGAATAAAATTCTTCAATAAAATGTGTTTCCTCAGTAATACTTGCCCAATCATAATATGGTCACACTCTCTGAACCTCTGCAGAGTTACATATGAAAACTTAACAGGAAATGTCATTTGTAACTAAAGTATGGACAGGATATGGCACCTGTCCCTTGAAACAAGAAAAATCACTTGTCTGACCTAAGTGGGCACATGATCTTTGGCACATTTGTTGCTAAAAGTCAGTTTGATAGAGAGCTGGATTTGTGTTTTATTAGTGAACATACTACTAATGTTGTTAGATTTATTAATCGCAGGCACAGGAACAACTGGTTCTTCATCAAATACGCAACACAATCACATTAACCTTAGGTAATAAATTCATCTACCTCATGAATCCATCCCCATTAAAAAGTAGAATAAAAAATTGTCTTTCCTGTTCATATCATTATTATTATATCCCCTTGCCACTGTTAGGTGGCTCTTTACGTATGTTTTCCAATTTAAGAACTTGGCACAGGTAACATCATACCAGGATACTTTTTGAAATTAATTGGATTTCACTTGAATTTTCAGGCATATATTGGAATTGTTTAGCTGTATTAAAGCTATAGAAGTATAATACATTTTATGTTTTGTTTGCATCAGTTGTTTTTGCATTATTCAGCCCATCATGGACTTATTGATTGACCCGACCGTCTTTCTTTTTTGATGATTGCTTGATGAGATGACATCATATAGTAGGCACTGTCGAGTTTCAGTACATTTTCTTAAGTTTTAACTTTGGTGCAATAATTGCTTTACAGCTTGTACCACTGTCTGGTTCATTGCATGATTCATTATTGTTGCAGGTACACAAAATGTATAAGGTTAATGATTTCAGAAGACACTCATGCTTTTGGAGTAATAAATGCACTTCATCTAGAACTTGCAGTGCATACCTGGCAACATACCAGACAGTGTTGAGGGAGGGGGAGTACTTAAGCACAAAAGGTGTCTTGAGGTCCTTTAGAGGGGGAAGAGGGTCGCTGTGCATGACCCCAAAGGGTGACATCGTTCAAATGAGAATAAGTTATCTACTCTTATAAGCTTAAAGAAAATAACCAGAATTTCGGATATGAAAAAAAGAAATTAGAATCCATTTTCTTTAAAAGCATCTAATGCTTAAAAAACAAAAATAGTTGCCAGACTTAGCATTGCCATATATCATTCTACACACATGTCCATGTGTATATACCATACTACTGCACCGGTGGCCTAGTTATTAGAGCATCCTCTTCAGATGTGGGAGGTCACGGGTTTGAACCCTGTCTGAGTCATACCAAAGACTTATAAAAATGGTACTAACAACTGCCTCGCATTAAGTTAGGACTGGTCGGCCTGATGTCAGGATAATGTGACAGAGTGGGACATCATGCTACATGTCTGCAACATGATGCCTCAGTGCTAGACCACTTTAAACTGCCACACTGCAGATATCATAGTGATATGACTCAAAAATTGTTAAAGCTTTGTTAAAAATCCAAATTACACTTACAAATACATAACATACTATATTTTCTCACTAATAAATAGACTTTTTTATTGAAAATTTGATTCATGTAGACTAGTGGTCATCTTATAAGCAAAATATACAAAAATCTAAATCTAGGGCTAATGTTAGATAGTCTGGATGTTTGCAGTACACAAAAATATTCAAATATTTATGTTTTCATGCCACTGTTCCCATGAAGAAATGTGTATATGGTATGGACTGTGTTTATTCATATTATGACTGTATTCATTGCACAATAATTGCTACAGTTATTTGGATTTAAATTGTAAAAAAATTATTTCAGGTGAATCAAATACTACTGTAAAGTTAAATGTCTGTAAGCCATGGGTATTTTCTAACAAGTATATTGCTTCCAGTTTGGTACAAGTTTTAACAACCTGTATTTGTAATAATGTTATGTTTTGTTGCATAAACACTGTGCTTGATGCAATATAAGTTTTGATTTAATTTGTATTTTCCTTTTCCATAAGTTAGATTTAATTCCCAAGTGATGTTGCCAAAGTTTTCTGCCAGTGCATATGACCTACCTTGCCACTGGCTTGTAAAGGCAGCACTCACTCTGTTTTCAAGTTGACAATTCTTTTGATTCAGCAGTGAATTTAATGTATGTAATTGTTGAGTGCCAAATAGAGTCAAACACCTTCCAGTGAATGTCTGACCTCAATTCCTTAGCTTGCAAAGACAGCACCCTGTTTCCCCCATGACAACCCTTTGATCAATCTGTGAGTTTGATACTTGCTCATTTCCAGTCAGTAGAGGGTGGTTGTTTTAACTCTCTGTGATATTGTTGCACAGTTGACACATGATCAGTTGTAGATTTCACAGACAGTATTATCAATGCGTCACTTGCTGACCCCAATGTCAGTCTCTACATTAGGACCTACATAGGACAGGGAAGCCATGGAAATGTCAGATGTTATTTATGATGCTAGATGATAATGGAGGATTTCAGAATTTATCAGACATTGAGGATTAATTCTTGGACTTTGTAATATAATACATCAGATAGTAACATTTATAGGATAATGTGAATAACAAAAATGTTAAAAGTCTTTGTTTATATGTAAGATAAGTTTATTATGTATATTTATTTTGTATTTTTTATCTTTTCTTAATGACTGTGTTATGATTGTTTGTAATTTATGATTGGCCTTAGTTCAAAATCATGTTCATTGTGTACCTGACTAGGGCCATTTTTTCAACAACATAATACATGGTTAAAATTTTCTCTATGATTGTGGATTAAATATTCAGATCATTATTAATGATAAACATATTTATAGTCTTGATTAAGGCTATAGTAACATCTAGAATGGAAAATTCCACTAAGTTGATAGAAAATTTCCAGAAAATGGTAATTGTGCCCAAGGTCAAGTAGAGGGTTATATAGTCTTGTTTACTTGAAAAATTACTAATTCTTGACTTAACCTGTTGCAGCAGTAGCATTCTGATTGCTCAGTTTTTGATTTGGGTGGAATTATTTGTTCAGTTTATTGTCTGGAATTACAAAGTGCTCAATAATATTATTGGACAGAAACATTAATTTGGAGTTATGGTGAATTCAGACAAAAACATATAGAATTATATTATTGCGATACATCAAAAGACTGTTGTCACATCACCACACTCCATACCAAACATTAGCACATTTGAGACTGCAGGCATGTCTGTCAGCACATTCACTTGATTGGAATACTACTGAAATTCAATTGAACGTTATTCGTTTGGACGTGTGACAAAACTTTCAGGACAGTTTGGGATTCACAATACTGTTAAGTTCTTTTTAAATTTTCACTATGTATTCTAGGGAAATAAATTGTTTGTTGAATTTTACAAAACTTGTTGGCTTTTGCCCTTTTCAGTTACTTTGTTTAAGACTATAGAGTCAGAACATGTTGAATTAACATATTCCAGGATATTGTGAATTGGATCATTCTGAACTATTTTTATACTGGTAAGTGACCTATAATTGAATTCATAGATTTAAAATGTCAACTATTATGGTCTTTAATCGTTTTGATTATAACATATTGTAAGTTGTCAATTTATTTGTGTCATATTCCTCAATAATATAATTGTATTTGACACTGGTATTGTCATTATTTGTCTATCCAGTTGAGCTTGTTTATTTTTCCAAAGTGAGTGATGTCATGTCACCCCATTATATGGATCTGACTTGCAAAATACAATCCTACTTATAGAAGGGTCAAGGAGAAATTGACGTTTTTTAGCCTGAAAATTGGTTGGTCGATTTATAGTTTAACATCAACTTATAAGCAGGTAATCAGAGCCACACAGACAAAAATAAATTTAAATAATGATGTCCTAAGTTCTTATCTTTAAAAATCATTAGGCCGTGGAATACTATCTTAAAAATGCAGTCTTTGCAGCTATGAATAGTTCAATAGGGTTTTTTAGGAGGTGACCAATAGTGATTTGTGCTCATTTTTACACTTATTAGAAACCGGAATGTTGTTCATATGTCCATGAAGATCTTGTTGAATTTTTCTCAGCATAGATCTTCTGCATCTGCCTCACAGTGAGGGAACATTAAACATGCAGGTCTGAAATATTATCTGCAAGTGCAAATGGCAATTTGTCCTTTGCAATGACCACCTCAGATGTGGGAGGTCATGGGTTTGATCCCCGACCAAGTCATACCAAAGACTTCAAAAAATGGTACTAACAGCTGCCTCGCTCAGTGCTCAGGATGAAGAGCTTAGTGTTAGGACTGGTCAGCCTGGTGTCAGAATAATGTGACTGGGTGGGACATCATGCTACATGTCTGCAGCACGATGCCCCAGTGCTAGACATCACTATAAACTGCCACATTGTAGACATTGTAGCAATATGACTGAAAATTTTTTAAAGCTACGTTAAAAATCCAAATCACATTACATCACATCCTTTGCAATGAAATTACAGAAACAGTTCTTCAACTCTTGTGATATGGTCTGTCAGTGATTTAAACAGTTGTTACATGTTACTTTTGGGATTGAGCTCTGCATTCATGCATTATCCCAATACTGGGTGGTGTTACCATACTCTCGAAAATGACTTACCTCAGTATATGGTGTTTGCAGTATGTGCAAAGAATAAACTGCTCTCCGTTGCCGCTGTGCTTTACAAGGTCACTCCATCAACCAGGATTTCTAAAATTTATTTGTGCTGGGTGTCTTTGCAGCTAACTTGTTCTGCCCAGAAATCAAAGCTGGATTTTGACATTTTGCCCTTAAATATTAATCACACTTGCACAATATTCTGACTATTGAAATAATAATGTTAGATATTTTATATAGGAACTAAAGCCAACTTAAATGAAACATTGCTGTTCATAATGAACTTGCCAATACACTTTAATAAACATGGCATAAACATTCTTATTCAAGGTAATGATGTCAGATAACTTTTGTTCTTAAACATGCATGTCTTTGATTTTCCTAACTTGCTTCAACCTGAAATGAAAAATGTTGTCTTTAACTACATGCAGTGTTTGCAAGTTTTGTTTGGAGAACACCTGGTTCATAATGCTACTATGAGGGCTACATAAGAAAAAGAGATGCATCAAGTTAAAGGGAAAGGACTGCAGTGCTGTAAATATACATCCAAAGAGGTCATTATTACTAGCCAATGTAATGAGAGATGTGTAAAATACCTACATCAACTGTTACATTCAGTCAGCTTCAAATGGAGAAAAGGGGGTTGCGAACTTGCCACCTACAATTGTTTAACACATGTGGCAACTAGTACAAGAGGAAACAACACAGGGGACTGTCCTCCATTTCCTTGCTCCTCAGTGGGTACAAGTTCCTATGTGCCCTAGGTCCTGTAATTCAGAGAGCTGACTCAGAGGCTATGTTTGGGATTTGCATGAACCATTTGGCCATCTGTCCAAATTGTATAATACTGTTCTATCTGCCATCTAGCATGTGCAGCTTCCACGTTCTGATGTACTGCACAAACAGCGACTAGTACATACTCTATGGTCTTAAAATAAGTAATAGAAAAGAGTGAGAAGCAACAAGCTTTGTAAAATTTATTTCCCAGGAATACAAAGTGAAAATGTAGGAAAAAGAAATGATGGTGTTGTGAATTAAATTAAAAAAATCCTAAAATTACCAACACAAGTCCTAATAATTAAAGTTCTGAATAAACTTGAGTGAAAATCCAAATTAAATTCAATGTTCAAGGTGTTGATGTGCCTTTGGTGGCCTGTATATTTTTGTTTTACCAACAGTCTTTTGCTGAATCACAGTAATATAATTCCAGGTTTAAAGTCATTATAAATCCCAGTTAATGTCTCTGTCCAAGAATTTTATATTTTTATGAGCACTCTTTATTTCCAGAGAAAAATCACTTAAATTAAATAATTTGAAGAAATAAATTCCAGCCCAAATGAAATAATGGACACAAAATATTAAAACTGATTCTGCCTTAAGACCTTATAACTTGAATGAATAATTATTCCGGTAGCAAGATTATATAATACTCTACTTTCCCTCAGGTCGCAACTGGCATTTTCTAGCAAAAACTATTATCTAATGGAAAAATTAAATCTGGAATTTTCTAAATGTTTACAAAGTAAAATGTTAGTTATAATTAGAAGGCCTATTACTAAAAGTACAATATAAAACCTGGAATATGTCCGTTACTCCAAGGGAATCCCAATAACCTAGACCCAGAACCAAATAAACATGTTTACTTCTGTTAATAATGATCCTAATATTAAACCCATACACACAGAGAATGTTTTAGGTATGTATTAGCTGTTTACAGAATAAAAAACATTTCAATAATTCAGGTCTAGTAGAAAATAAACTCGATTGTGGACAAGGTTAAGTCCAATGTACAATGTTATGTTTCAGTGGCATATAATGAAATTAATTTTTTTATAAAAAATACTAACAATGCAGATTAAATATACATAACACTGTGAATCGGTCACTTTGTTAAGGTTTGCTATATACCATGCAGCCTCTTCTTAGTATGTGAGCTATACTTAATGATCCAGTTAGTCAATCTATTCATTTTGCTACACGGACTAACAAGGCAGTTACCCAACCAGACATTAAGCCAACAGCTGGGTTGTCTGTTCAGCCAAAAGCTGATTTGCTCCCCAGCTATCCGTCCTGATGATAGCTGAACAAAGTGGCCAACACAATTAATGGCATTTAACACCAGCAAGACAAACTGGCAATTACCCAGTTGCCAGTGCAACCACCATCTCATGTTTATGGCTTATCACTTGGGGAGATATCAAAACAGTACAAAGGATGATGGTATGGCATCATCCCTGCCCCCAGGTGTTGTATTCTGATGTTGATGTTGTACCCAATGAGAATAATTCACACAATGAATGTAGGATAATCTTGGTGATTTACCATATTCTGATCCTTTAATGGAGGAAATATACAGAGTTCTGCCAATTTACAAGTTCCCAGCCACGTCAGTTGCATGCCAGCCCTATAAGATTATAGCTTTAGTGGGTTGGATGACAAAGATGAACAGTCATTCTTCCATCTTCTGCAATCAGCAAAAAGAAATCTCTGGCTGCATGACTGATTAAATAAGGGACTTGGTCAATTCCAAGACTTTTTTTTTCTTCCCATTTCAGAAAGCCAGCTACCAGCCTCATTCTCTCCACACTGGTATCATACACATTTGCTGACATTCAACATTGAGTTGCCATCCTTGGATAAAAACATCAGTATGACCAAGCCTCTGGTGCATAAGGTGGACAAGCTAGTGCTTGCTACTTTCTCAGTTCTAGATTTAAGTCTTTGCTAGTGATATTTCAACTGGCCAAAAAAAAAACGGTAGTGATCATGAGTGGGAATCCATGACCCACATTGCCAAGGTAATGAATAGAGCAGCACGGCACACGATGGTTAATGCCGTGATAGCATTGGCTAAGCTAAATTGTGTGAGATGAGATGCCTGTCAGTTCTTGTCTTCTTCAGGCAGCATCATGCTTCACTCTGCATTCAGCACTTTGAATTCCTTTGCTCTTTGTCAAAAATAGTTAAGGAAGTTCAGGTTGAACCAGTTTTAGCTGAAGCAAAAAAGAAACAATTGCCAGCCAAAGAATAAGAGGCAGAATAACACTTGGAGGCAACAGTTTTGTCCCCAATCCAAATCAGAGGTGAAATGAAACAAAGTTTCTCCTACTCCTTTCCATCACTGCAGACTGTCAGACTACATCTTTTTAGCTAAATGGAATCAGTCTATTTTTCCTAGAATGAGCAGGCATTACAGATTGTTTCATAGTTGCTTCATTTATCCAACCCTTCCCCATTTAACTTTCTGTTTGTTAATGGACTTTAAGTCCAATCTGGAGAAGACAGGAATTTTACAGAAGATCTGGTTACTACTCATAGTGGGCAGTGGAGAAGCTGGAGCATACTGATGTGTGTTTCTGGTACCCAAGACCAATGGGAAGCTCAGACCAGTCATAGACCTCAGCAGGCTCAACAAATACATAGCCACACCAAGGTTGTTTTTAGTTTAGTCTATCGATGCATACTTTCATATCCATATACACAAAGGCCTTGCACAATTTCCTTT
Source organism: Sinohyriopsis cumingii (assembly GCA_028554795.2). Taxonomy (NCBI): domain Eukaryota; kingdom Metazoa; phylum Mollusca; class Bivalvia; order Unionida; family Unionidae; genus Sinohyriopsis; species Sinohyriopsis cumingii. Next base: position 98,512 of record JAPYKE020000126.1, on the reverse strand, counting down.
GGTTTGGTTTGGTTTCTTAGGAACCATTTACCAGTTTTGCTCTCCTGTTCAGCCTCGATATCGGCCTATGGGCTTAAACCAGGATCATCAGCTGTATCATCTTTCTCTTGTGGTTGACCTCTTCAGCATGAACAGCAGCATACCTTGATGACATCCACCAAAAACACAAAATCTTTGATCAAATTCAGAAATGATCTTTTGCTGCTCAATCAGTGGGCAGTGGAGATAGTTTGCAAGATGAGCTATACAGAGTTCTGCTCCATGTTGTTCTAGTCATAGACCTCAGCAGACTCAACAAGTTTCACTATAGAGATGGCAAGACCAGTCAGACTTTTGGTAAAGGGGATGAATTTGCTGTCAGTTTAGACATAACTGTTGTATACTTGCACATCCCTATGCAAACAGCCCTGACCATGTTTCTTTGGTTTGGTTTCCAAGGAACCATTTAACCAATTTAGTAAGTTTATCTTTTGTCAAGATCAGATTTTCTATCCCTTTCAAGTCAGTTTTTATCAATTGGTACAAATCAGACCTCATTCCATCCCATCATTTTGTCCACTTACAGAAGAAAAAAACCTTACTAGTCCAGGGTCCTATGTTGAAAATCAGTTTCGAGAGTAATGTTTAACATCTGTTGCTAAGTTAATATTATAGTGTTTCTGATTTTTGTTGTATTTTGGGTAACATAATATGGTCATATTTGTTGTAAGAAATGGATTTTATGTCAGCATTTTCAAGAATGAACAGATCAAAAACATAAAAAATTGGCCATCACTGAGCTGATGCCAGTAACTTTTAAAATTTGACTTGTCCTGACCAGTGTTTTTCTTGTGCCAATGAAAATTTTGAATCTGAAAATAATTTTTATTTTCTAGTGTCTAATAATAATGATAATAATCTTTTTTTTGCAGAATTTGTAAATATATGGGTGAGACCATATTATACTCTATTACTAAAATTATGTCTGCAGTGTGTAATGTATTTATATCATTAAGTGATGTGCCATCATATGTGCAATTTCTATCTCTAGAATGACCATTAAACCTATTTATTTTTCTATTCTAGTTGTCTCTAGAGCAAAGGACATGTTGATTGCCTTTTCTTCATATGAAGGTATGTGTTGTAGTCAAATTTATCCATTTCATTGTACTCTATATTTACACGTTAGAAAATAACGTCCACAAAGATATTTTAATGACAAAAAGCAAAGATATAAGTTGTCCCTTCCCAGGATTCAGAATTTGTGGAATATAAGAATCATATACAGTTTTACTTGTTTCAGATATTTGTTAGCACACAAGGGAAGAGTTTGAGACCAAAAGATATGGTCTGTTAAAGGGTTCAGATTCTGTCTAGAGTATTCCAACAAAAAAATTCTGTTTAAACACAAAGAGGATGAGCTTGAGACCAAAAGCAGTGTCATACTGTATAGTGTTCAGTGTTCTGTACAGTACTGTAACTGTACAGTGTTCTAAAAATTATTTGATTGCTGTTATTTGATTAATCTTAGAAGGTGAAATATAAGTTTATGAATATCTAACACTTTTACATATAAGTTGGTTTACATATAAGTTTGGTTTTTGCATTGTATCATTAAGATAACATGATGTATACATTTATGAATATCTAGCACTTTCCTTTTACAATTAAATTTGTTTTTTTACATTGTATCATTAAATAAGATAATATGAAGTGTAAATTTATGAATATTTAACACTTCATTTTACATATAAGCTGTGTTGTTATATTGTATCATTAATTATGACAAGATGAAATATAGCTATATAATACTCTTGGACTTGTAGGTTTCTATTCCATGCGGAATACAAAGTATGGAACCTGGTTTATACAAGCTGTAATATGGGTGTTTCAGAGATATTCCCATCAGGAGGAATTATCCAGTCTCTTGAAGAGGGTCAGTAGAGTTCTGTAAAACCAGAATAACAAGTGCATTACAATAACTGTATATGGCAAATAAGAGCTTGTCTATGCATGTGCATGTGTGTGTGTGAAAGAAAAACAGACTCTACACACTTCAGATCATTATTCTGTTTCTTATTAAATGATCAAATAATTTTTAAAATGATGTAACCTATTCTTCCTTCCTTTCTTTAATTAATCATCTTTATGTAAAATGTTTTTCATTGATTGTCAAATCATAATACACTTTACAAATAGTCATATTCATACTACTGTGAAGGGCTGTTCTATTAAAACATACAGGGGCCCCAGGGAAGGCACATTTAAAGTAGGGTACTCACCCATAGATGCAATTTAGAAATTTCTTATCATTTTAATAAAAAATTATGTGAAATCAAAGTACCGATTCATATATTTTTTAAAAACTGCCTTCCTTGGGTACCATGTACGTTTAAATGGAACAGCCCTAACTATTTTTCATGTGGATTTCATGGTTGCTACTATCCATGAATTTAAAGACACCCTCACTCCACCCACCCCAAATAATTGGTTTTTTATACTGTATGACCCCTTTCCCAATCATGAAACAGTGCTGAACAAATTCACTTGACAGACATCAGGACAAGCTCAAATTCAGCCCCGGCAAGCTTAAGTTTGTAGACTGCAGTGAATTATTGCAAAGCAGACAGAAGTAGTGTTGAATTTATAATGTTATGTTCTGCAAGTTCTATATTCTATGAACTCATGAATATACTTATATCAGCACCTTTATTTGTTTGTGCGACCACTCCAGTGGCCTAGTGGTTAGAGCATCTGCCTTGGATGCGGGAGGTCGTGGGTTCGATCCCCGGCCGAGTCATACCAAAGACTTACAGAAATGGTACTAACAGCTGCCTCGCTTGGCGCTCAGCATTAAGAGGCTAGTGTTAGGACTGGTCGGCCTGGTGTCAGGATAATGTGCCTGGGTGGGACATCATGCTACATGTCTGTGGCATGATGCTGCAGTGCTAGACATCACTATAAACTGCCAAAATGCAGACATCGTAGCAATATGACTGAAAAATTGTTAAAGCTACGTTAAAAATCCAAATCACATCACACACAACACATTTGTTTGTGCTGGATACTTCTTGTTACATAAATGTCCACAATTTCACAATGATATGCTGTCCGAGTCTTTTGCTTCAATATTGTAGTCATTGTTAAGGTCAGTCTCACATGTTATCATACATACATAGTAATTTGAATGTTTAATATTTCTAATGATTAGCAACCAGAATTTCTTTAAAACTTGAGTGGTTTTTATCATTATGGTACCACATTTAAATTGGTTCTAAATAAGGATGCAGATATGACATCCTAAAATGCATCCCACAGTAATTATCATGTATATCTTGCTGTAACTAATCCTCCTGAATGGATGATCATATTATCATGGTGTTTACACTGAAATGTTTTTGTGCCATATATGATTAGTTTTATATTAATGCTGATTTATTATCCAAGATGGCTGCCATTGTTGCCATCTTGAAAGTAATCTTGTGACTACTTATGTTGAATGTATATATTTATATTGACATGGACTTTTCACAAAAACGCTATGAAACCATAGTCATTTAAAAAAAACTTGTCACTAGTTGTTTGGAACAATGGTGGCACTGACATGAGGTTTCACTAAAACATGTCTTGCAATATGCAATTGATTTGACTGAAAATGGTGCAGATCTGACAACCAACATGTCTATGCTATGGTGGACAAGTTTGAAAATCAAACCTACTTGATCCTGAATCAAGTTAGAGGTCACTGCTTGCAGCTCATGAACACAGTTGACATGAATATATAGAAATGAAATTTAACTATATATATATTTTTTGTATTGAATTGCTTTTCAGTAAACAAGTTGATAATAAATACTGACATTGAATTAATGTGAAATGATGTTGTCACCCAGATTTTTAGCTGTGATGGTTGGTAAGCATACTAAGTTGGAATTGATGTGTTATCAAACCCAGTTTGCAAGTTTACAGAAAAATATATCTGAACCCATTTCAACAACTTATTTTGTGTTGGGTTTTTTATTGTTTTGTTTCTTCTTCTTCTTAAACCAAACGTGGCATGTGGGTATTTCTTGACTGTTTAACCCGAGTTCACATATATTAGGCTTAGTGTCAAAGGCACTGACAAAGTATGTTTTACTGCACTAATATGATGAACATAAGAAAATATATTTTGATACCAAATTTGGTACAGTGGATATTGGACTTTCTCAAGATTAATGGAGATAATATCAGTACTCTGCAGGTAAAAAATAAAGGAATCGAATTCTCACGCATTGCTGCAAATTTACTTTGGCCTTAGAACATTAGTCCCTTTGAGAGACTTAAAATTCAGCTTATTTGCAATATTAAAATTTGCAGGCTATATATTTCTGCCATGACTTTTAATACCATTTTCAGATTTAATTGTATTCTTGAAGATTGTGACTACCCTAATTACATTTTTTTCTCCTCTGTTCTTGCAGGTAAATCATCTTCTGTCTAAAGGAAAGGTCATGAACCCATTACTAGATGTCTGTAAAAGTGGTCAAGCATCATGTTACTCAGACCATTTGACCAAAACGTTCTACTTTTTCCCTGGATGTTATGAATGAATACATACATGTAACATCTTTATCTAAATGTTGTAAACCCCTCAGACAGATTTTGTCTTTAGATCTTTGAGCTAAGACTATTGTATATTTATAATGGTAAGTACAGTTCCTGCCTCCAAGGAGTGGAAACATTTCATATATACACACACACTGCAGTATTGCTATGCTACACTTTCTCTATGATCATAAGAGTTTTAGTAGTATGCAGCCATTTTGAGATGACCCATGGTATATCAAAATGCTTGTTACCCTTTCATATCTTCTGTAAACAATGCAATTTTTTCAAATTACCTGCACAGATAGTCAAAGATTACATCCGTATATTCGGGGACATTTATCATTACAGATGACATCTCATATATGAATTGCAATGATTTTGGATCATTGTATTGTTGTGTCTGTATTCCTACAGCAGAGTTCGTTTGGACTTGCTGATCAATTAAATGTCTCACTATTCCATTCTTTGTTTACCAGAATATTTACACATGCCACAGAGTTAACGATTTGGTAGAAGTAGGATCATAATGATTTGATAATTTGAAGAAATAACATGCTGAAAAAAATCTGATAAAAAATGACACTGACATCATGGCATATAGCATTCAAATTTTATTAGTAAAATGTTTTTATTGTCTTGAAAATCTAATAGAGAAGAGAGTTGATCATCTTGAGGAACAGGTTTGGAAATGAAATACACATTTTAGTTTGGAAGACATAAAAATAGGGTTCGCATGCTACAGGAAAATCGGGAAAAAGTCTGGAGAAATGATAATTTTTTTCCTGACCGTGAAAAGTCCTTGAACTTTGCAAATATTGATGAAAATCAGGGGAAAACCCGGGAATTTTGTGTAAGCACTTGACGCCAGAAACAGTTACATAATTGAGTTGTAACTGAACTGATCATGATTTAAATTTATCGAGTTCTGACTGGAATATTCAGAAGTATGGATCATTTAGGCACTTGGCATAAACATATTCATTGAGCCAATCCAAACACTGGATTAGGTTCGCAGAGTAAACTGGTTGTTTCACAGACATCTAAATTTGAAAACCAGTCTATCATCACTAGAAGCTGACATGCTGGCAGCAAAGCTGAGTCATTTACCAAATGTTCTATAAAACCTAAACGTTGTTACATCAAGTCTTACCTGCATGAAATCGATATGAAAATTATTTATTTTCTCAGATTACGAGTTTTAAGTTGTTAAGGGCTGTTCCAGTAAAACATATACCCCCCGGGGGGAAGGCACTTTCAAATTCAACCAACCCACAACAGAAGCAATTTAAAAAGATTATGATCCACCATCAGATGTGTTTTAATCGAGAAACACTGCCCCCTACAGAAGTACATTTTTTAACATAATTTCTGGCTATGGGTTAATGGGCGGTAGAAGCGATTTTAATATTGGGTTGGGGACAGAAGCGATTTAAATGACAGCTGGCTGGAGGTAATCTACTGAATTCATATACATCATATAATCTGCTGCATATTTTTATTTGTATTCATTCATTATAATCAGTCTTTTGTCCTTTTATTTGTTTGTCTGTCAGCCAAGTATGTCTCTGATACTGTGAAATCAGATTTTCATGGTGGCTTATTATTTGTAGATGTCATTGATCAGTCCCTTAATACCTACTAATTTAACATCCATGAATGCAGATTTTATAATAGATATTTCTATTCTAATACAGAAATCATGAATTTGTATCCTTACTAAACTCTGTGTTTCCTAAAGTGATCAGTATGTCTTGCTATTTTTCTTTGTTCTCAGGCATGCTGCTTTTGATTAGAATAATAGTTAAATCTTGTATTGCTTTAAATGTGTGGTCAGATTCTATGATTCATTGTTATTATTTTTTCCAATAAATGTTTTGGTAAACTTATATGATTTGTCAGGAAAAAAAAACAATGATGCCTGTGGAAGTGATGTTGCATCATTTGTCTACTTTTACACTATATCATTTCTTGTAAGAACATCTTTTTCAGTTACCGATGTCTTATTTTTACGCCTTGTTGCAAGACTAATATAAAGTTATTAAAAAATATAGCAAGTCAAACATTTGTATATCATAGATTTACAAAAGTGGATGAAAGTCAAAGAATCATTTTTCCCAGAGCACTCATAAAATCAATGTCATTGCAGTTAACTGTATTGTCAACAGCATCATAATCATCACTGATGGCCTAGCAGCAACGTTCTGCACTTTCAATCCAGTTGTCACAGGTTCTATCTCTCACTTCTAGTCTTTCATATGAGACTTATACCTATGGCCTGAGGGGCTTTCATGGCAGAGTGGTATAAGATGCTTGTCTTGTGATACAGATCTGAGGGGCTCCCATGGCAGTGGTACAAGATGCTTGTCATGTGATTACTTGCCTCCAATATGTAAATGAGAATGTTGCCAGTTACTTGCGGAAGGTCAGTGGTTCTACATAAGTGGTGTTTGGTGTCTCAAAAGGACTTGGATTTTCTTCAGCAGTAAAACTGGCTGCCATACATAGATTCTCTTCATCTGAAAATGGTGTAAAGGCCATAATGATCTACTGAAACCCCGGAGATCTCGTGTCTAAATGACTTCAGCTGTTGGAGATAAACATTAAATCAACAGAGGCTCCATGTGCCCAAGTGTACTAAGGTGCTTGCTTTTACATCACTTAAACATCTCACAGAGTGAGTTTGTGTCACAGATCAGCCAATTTAGGTTGGTGGTCTTTTGGTGTTCTTCCTCCACCTAATATATTATTTTAAAAAAATCACCAAAAAAACCCAAATCAAACCACACTGAATCTACCAACTAATCAACCGTGGCCACAGCAGCAAAGGTACTAGTCTGTCATTTTTGCCACAACTGTTTATAACTTTTGACTAAAGTAATTTTTGCAGACCTTAAAATATCGTCAATTATGCCTTTCTGACAGTTACCTAAAAGTCATCATCAGTAGGTGCAAATGGATTTTTCATGGTGAGCATATGAGATGGAAAAGTCTTGAGCAATCCTACATCACACACTGCAGAAAGGTTTACATTTTAGCTCACATAGATTTTCTCTTAACAATGTTCATTGTTCCAACTAGAACTGTTATAACTTAATCAAGCTATATTCACCAATATCTGATGATATGCATCTGTAATAAATATTTGTAACAAAGTATGGGAATGCATCAATGTTTTTCAGTGATGAATTTGAACTGAGCAACAACCACAATCAAAAAACCAAGAAATAAAATTATTCACACTCTCTCAGGCAGAAGTAGGGTATAATCATAATCTGCCGAAAGTTTTTTAATTTTTTAAATTTGCCAAATATTTTTTCCAACCATACTGATTCAGTGGACATATCACCAGAATGGACAGAAACAGACCAGAAGGTTAAAATCAATTTGATACAGCTTTTAAGTAGCTAAATTCACATTGGTTTAGTAAACTGTACACCCTTTATTGTCTTTCTTTTGATGAAATTTCTTACTGAAGCCAAGAAAATAATGTTGCACATTATACTTCTCCATTCCAGCCTGTTCTTATGATCTTCTTCCCCCACATACTGTTTGTCTTGTTTATGATATGTATCTAAATTTCTCATTTTTCCTACTAATTACTATACAAATGTTCTGTGAATATGCATATCAGTGTGAAACACAATGGGGAGACTAAATCCAAGATTGAAAACCTCTACATTTCTGGATGTATTCTGCTTGGATTCCATATTTCTGCACAAAACTCAAGAGTTCAGGACTCTGCACTAATTCAGTTCCCACTGTAAATTTGTGCAAACACCATGATATTAAAATTTAGTAACTTTAAATTTTGAGTGATCATGATCAAATTTATGTCAGTATAGACACATCTATGACAACAGCTTTTGTGAAGAAGAAAAAAACATAACAGCCCCACCATTTTCTGGATCCATACAAATTTGAAATGTGTGCTTTCAATGCTGCACCAAAGAGTCAACTGCTGATTTCAGTAATGAGTCGTCCAAACTCGGGTCTGTAAAGGGATGGAAATTATGTTAATAAAACAATGTCCCTCACTTTTTTCAGTTACAAGTAGGACAAGCTCTCAAAAGATTGCTTTTACTAAAACTTACTTTCATTATCAACCAATCAGGGACAGTCAAACACATATATACTCTATTTCATCTTCACTGATTCTTAGTATGGTTCTCGTTCTTTCACATCTGTAGTGATGCGAGTCCTTGAACAACTCTCAATGGTTGTAATCCTTTTTCGACCATGCTGAATGGACACACTGTAAGATAATGTTCAAGTAACAGAAATACCATCGGATAACCAGAGACCAATAAAATTGAATAGTCAAATTATCTCCTCTGCAGGGATGCTGACAGGATTTCAGGATGTACTCTAAGTTTTGTGTGTGTGTGATCTCCAATGAGGAAGTGGTGGTGGTGGGAATAGCCATTGTTAAATATCTCCCTAACACTTAAATATCTGTCACTCTTTCTTACTGTTCCACTCTGTTACAACTCTACTGAAATCAAAATTCTCAAAGAGATGTCTCTAGTTGTATAGCGATTATTACTGTGATGTCATTGGGCATGGTCATGTGGTTGTGGTGGGGTCTTGGTTGGGATGGCATAAAGACTATAGGTTTACTCCATATTTGACAGCTAATTATGATGTTGTCAAAAGAATTAAAAAATTTCTAGCAATTCAGTTGGACTTGGATACTTGATTCATAGTCAATGAACAGGTTCTAAAATTGATGCATTTATTTTGGAGCTCATAATGTTCCTCCATCACATTCAAGTTTTGGATATACCAAAGGTGAAATTGGTACAGTTGCATCCTAAACTACTATCGTGGCTACTTAAAATGTTATTTCATGTGAGACTTTAATGCAAGAAGTCATAGCTTCAATTAATTTCTTCTCAAACAACTCAATTTGGTGCAGATTACATTGTTTTTTAATGATACGGTGAGAATTCTTGATGTGTAAAAATTGCACAAGAAATGATCATCAGATCAGAAAATTACTACCACTGGGAAAATACTGATAGGAATATAAAGAAATAATGATATAATTAAGTAGAATATGTGGTGACAATACGAGCACTAGTTCTACAACTTTGTGCAAAATACATCTTGTACAACTATTCTGTTGTTTCTAACAGCACTGTAATATGGTAGTAATTTCTGTCCACTTTTTACTTTAGTCCCTTGCTAATTAATAGTTTTAGATTTTACAACACTAAGCACATTTTACCTTTTGACAATAACACATCATTACAAATATTTAGATTGCAAGAAAATAGAAGTTACAATTTTATTAAAAGCACTGGTACCAGTAAGACTAAAGGAGATGGTAAAACAAAAAGAATCAGGATGAACAGATTAGTAGTGTAGTAAAGAATCCATATATCAGAATGACATCAAGTATTTTTTCATCAATTTCATCATCAGTTAATGATACTGCTTAAAAATGCATTGTAATAGATAATATACATTTTTAGTTATCCATTTTGCAATACAAATACCAAATGATGGCTTGGAACTAAGTGCCAGAAGGTCTGCAGAAAATACCACCATGATCAAAATATACGTAGGAAGAACCGAACACAAACAGGACAAATTTTTATCCATCTTGCTTCAAGTTCACACAGATCAGTCAGTCTCTTATGTTTAATGTCATTTAATTTTTGCACATAGAGAGCATGTACATCATTTGGTCATACATCTGCAAGATACAAAAGTTTGTCTTTCTCTTCTTTTGTTGCTCAGTGGTTCTGCCAACTTGAAATCTACACAAACTTAATTATGTTGTATGGGGATTCTCTGATGTTCCCTACGAGCATAAATCTGTTAATTGTTTCTGAATTTAATATGATCCTCCTCTTCGGTGTACAAATATTATTCTGTGCTGTGAACTCCTTTCATTGCCTGCTGTCTGAAACGCATATGCATAACTAGCTTGAACAAGTTACTGTTCTTTATGATTGTGCAATTTTCAACATCTCACATGTATGGCCCCATGGGTATTCTCTCTTGGATATCTCTGTCCCAAAAAGAAAAGTTTTGAACGAGAGGTCTCGTTAGGATTTTAAAACTAAGAGTCCATGGCTCCCATTTTGGTTTAGAGTTTAATTTCTACATTCTTTAAAACACTGACATAGCTCTTGCTTGTCCATCAGAGTGAGTCTGAATTTTTTCGATCCAAGGAAGGCCTTATTCAAAGCACTAAGCTAGGCATCACACACTAGCAACTTTAGTCCTCTCCTGAATCTCACAATCTTCGTCAGTTTGGCGTTGAACCCCAAAATACTCATTGAAGTCTATGTCTCAACATGTCATGATTCCGAGGTCACGTGCACTGCTTATTGCGTTACACTCGGAAATGAACACAAGAATGAAAGCTAAAATTGTTTTTTTGATGTACTGTTATAAATGACCACATGTACATCTCTGGGTATTTCTGCCTCTGAATTCAAGCACTGTAAATATCAGTAGATTTTCCCACCCAGCTGCCAGTCAAAGCCTTTGATCTCGCCGCTTAGCTATTGCAGCATGTTCTTTTGATGTACTCTTATAATGGTGACGACGAGGGGGGGGGGCGGCTTTCAACCACTAAATTCTGTCATTGTAAATATCATCACAGTTAACTGATCAACACATTTTCCCACTATACAGGTAACTGAAGCAGGACTGGCAAAACTTTGAATTTTACCGCCCACCTAAATAAAAAAAATTGGCGTCCAAATACGCGTGATTAAAAGCGTTTCCGAGACCTCTGTCAGTTTTCACTAACATGAACCCTGCCAAAGATTCACTTCCTTGAATCAGTGTTTTGCTGCCTCTTATGCCAGATTTTTCTCTTCCATAATGCTGTATTAGGGTTTTAAGTCCAACATTCCTATAGTCTGCTTGTTTAGACATGGGTATATTTAATAAATGTAACCGGTATATTGTCCATCCAACACGTACATCGGAGTCGCACTCAACATCAATTTTACGCTCAAAATCACACACTGGTATTTCCAGTGACATTTTTCCAATGTCCAACAGACCGATATACATGAAATTCATTGTCATCATAGCTGTCACCAGACAGTATTTGCCGAAGACATACCGTGTTGTTATTCAACGATTTTGGTTTCCTGTGTGGCTCTTATTGGAAACACGTATTTGTAAAACTTCCACGATGAAAGTAAGGCTAAAGCGTCATAAAATGCTTGTTCCTGGGCCAAAGAACAAATCAAATTTAGTTTAACAGCCATTCATGTCGAACCGAAGTATCCAAATATCTGGATGTCGCATCAAGTGATGTGAGACAGGTGCGGCAGCGCCAATTACGTCGCGAAATGCACCTTTAAAGTTGAATTTTAAAGTTTAATAAAAATTGCATACTGCGCAAAGCACTTTTTTTTTATATCCGCGGCGTTGACGTAATTTGCCGAACGCGTATCACTGCTTTAAAAGTACGCAAATTCGTACAAATTACGTGCAATCGCGTGTACTGGCATCATTTTCTGACCCAATGTTTTATTCACGTTAGACCGCTAGGAGAGGGTAGATGCCATTTTAAATATATAGTCGTTTTTTTTATTATCTTCTTTCTGACAACCCCACCAGCGATTTCTCATTTTGTTAGCACAACCCACAACAGAAGTTATGTTCCTAACCAACCTTCCACTGTCAGAATCAAAATAGATCGAAACACATCCTCCTACAGAAGTTTTTTTAAAGTGACGTCCCCGGGGGGTGGGTGGGATATATGTTTTACTGGAACAGCCCTAAGTCTTTAATCTGCTGAAAGATGAGATGAAACTATGGTTTGATGAAATGTAACCTGGTATTCACGATTTGCATTGCTTGTTGCACGAGTACACAAATCGCGCAATCCACATGTTCAAGACATGAAAGATCAATAATCACATGATAGTAACCCATTTCAAATGTTGCAGAAACAAATAAAAATATTAAATGAATGTTGTATCCTGTTTGTAAAAATGAAGAACAAAAATGAGAAGAACATAAAATTCTTTATATATTTATTCCTAGAACAGCCACATAGGTTTTATTGTATTGTGTGATTAACACATTGACTCTTCAGCTTGCTTCTACAGCGACATGTTTCTGGATGTTGTTCTTGAAATAAATATTTTGAGAATTATGGGTTCTTTCTGGTTCTATAAAAGGTATCTGACTTTCATTTAATATATTTGAACTTTTCTGCAACAACATTAAAAGTTTGCTGTTGCTTACGATGTCGTAGATTTGTTTAGTCATGTGACTAGTAATGCGAATGGTGAGTACCGGGTCAGGTTTCATCTATACCATAGTTTTGTCCAGGCTGTCAGCAGATTACAGACATATTGATCAATATATTTGCCATTTCTGATAAATAAACCCTTTTTGTCTATAGATTTCATACAGGTATGACTCGATGTAACATCATTCAAGTTTGCTAGGCCTGCTGGTAAGTTTACCATATGCCGCTACCGCACCATAGTGGCAAATTCAAATTTTTCAATAGGCAGTTGCTGGACCCAATATCCCATCCTTAATATTGAAATGTGAAAAATGTGGGAATATTTGTAGGAAACCCAGATTAGAAAATAGACTACCATTTAAGTCAGATATTCATAGTCTAAAATGTCGAATCTCTGAGCTGAACTTGGTGTTAAACTATTACTCTCTGATATGTACAGTACAAGTCACACGGGAGCAGCAGGGAAGTTGTACAGACCAGTGGTTCCAGACCAAATAAAGCTTCCTACGAGAACTTTCTCCGTAGAAGCCTCAGATTTCAAAAATAAGCCTTCCTACGAAAATTAATTTGCGTAAATTCACTCCCGACTGCAATTTTTTGTGTGCAAATTCAATGATTCTAGACAAGGAAAAAAAGGGGGGGGGGAATTTATTCCGTCGATGAAGTTTGCAAAGTTTGGCTGCTGATCCTAATTTTACCTCGCATTAAAACAATATAGTTGAAAATAATATGAGTCCGAAAGCTAGTACAGTTGGAGAGCCTCATTCTGCCAGATTAGCGCGAGAGCAATTAGCGGCATTAAAGAAGCTTATCCCGACAAAACAATTATTCAAGAGAAATGTTCGTGGTTACGAAGATGTACAACATGGAATTGCCGAGGAATCATCGAAATGGTTGAAGCCAGTTACCGGAACAATCGAGCAAGTTGTATTTGGCGACGAAAAAGATCCGGATACTAAGAAAAAGGGAATCTTTCCCATGTTGAAAGGTATTGAGGAACAATCACGAACATTACCCGAGCGATTAGCAATAGCAGCACAACAGGGAGGGCAGCCTGCAATTGCTTATAAAATAGGTAGTAAGGGAAAACCTGGAGTAGGAAAACCTAGAGTAGGAAAATCGGGAGTAAAAAAAGGGAAATTTAATATCGATGATTTAAGAGAAAATTTTACCGATGAGGGATGGAATATAATATCACAACCGTTATCTACGATATATAGTTTAGATCAATTTGGTCAACTTGTGGAAGATATGTTTAGTATTCGAAATGAATATTTGACTGATATAGGAAGAGGAAGATATCGAAGTCGTAATATTTGGTTTAGTACGTTATATAGAGTTTATGCGGGAAAAACACAGGCGAGTGAAAGGGATCCATCTTTTAGGAGGTTTTTAACAGCAGCAGACGATAGATATAATTATAATAAACAAATGGCGGAAGAAAGAAAACAGCAAGAGAAAGAAAGAAAAGAACAGGAAAAGAAAGAAAAAACTAAAACACGAGGAAAAAAGGTAATACCACAGGAAGATATTCAACCACAGGAAGGAGATATTCAACCACAGGAATTAGGAGCTAGACCAAAAGAAAGAAAATCGAAAAAGAAAAAAGATCAGAGTGACCCGGAACCAATAGTTGTGTCCGAATATAAATCATCACCGGCTAGTAGTTCGTTTAAAATTGATCCTAGTATATCAGCGGATAATTATTTGGATAAAAATAAGTTGTATTTAATCAATAACGATCAATCAAGGATTATGATGGCTGCGGACGATTCTTCGGACAATAAAAGATTCTTTTTGCGAAAAGATATTGATGTTGATAAAATTAAATTACTTGATTGGTATGCGATGATTTATTTTGGTAGTTTAGGAAAACCAATAAGATATTCTGATGAAGATTTTGCGAAATTTTCATCGGATGTTGGTAATTACAAAATAGCGTTATCAGAGGGAAAAGCAAGAGCATCAATTTCAACACTTACAAAGGATATTCCTGCATCAGCATACTCCTACCTCTATCCATTACCAGATATTTCTACTTTATTACAACCTCTCCCTCCTCGCCCCACTCCCCTTTCATTACTTTTAGGTGAGGAAAGTTCGCCACCTAAAAGTAAGGGTTCGCCACCTAAAAGTAAAAGTTCATCACCTAAAAGTAAGGGTTCGTCACCCAAAAGTGATAGTCCTGAATCATTCTCCCTTGATCTTCGCCATCCTCCTCTCTCTCCTACATTATATCCAAGGAGTCCTCCTACAACGCGTCCCCTTTGGGCCGGCTTCCCACCTCCAGAACCAACATCGACAAACTATAAACCACAGGAACTTTCACCCAAAGAAAGACGGGATATCCCGAGAGATGAGCACCCTGCTGCTAGAAGCCGCGATCCTCAACAATTACCATATTCGCCAATGACGTCGCCACCGACGTCGTCAGGGACATCACCAGGGTCATCTTCAACGCCGTCAGACGAAGTATTCCGCGTAACGCCATTGCAATCTCCAGAACCAAAAACAGGAAGCGGATATACCGTTTGCCCTGACAGTGTTGTCAACGATGTATCTCGCCTCGAGGTATTAATCGGAGGAAAACGAGCCGGAAATAACTCCCGTGAAGTAATTAACGAGGCTTCAGATATTTGTCAGCGATTATTCCGCGGTGGCATCATTAATTCTCACATTTACAAGAAACTCGTCGATGAGCTCATCGATTAAAACAACACAATTGAAATAACATGATTGTTCACAAACATCAGCGCAGACCCAAACAGGTCCGCATAGTAAACTCTAGATTGCCCGTGTACAAATATATCCACGGCAATGGATTCGGTGATATCATTGGAAGTCTCGTTACGCGAGTAATACCTAAAATCGGACCCACGATCAAACAATTCGCGTCAAAAGCAATAGGAAAAATCGGCGAGACTGCCATTTCTGGTATCGGTAATTTGGCCAGTAAAGGCTTCAATGCTGTCAAAAGTAAAATATTAAATTTAGTGCGCAAAAAACAACCCGTCAAATTACCCATCACCAGAGAAATGCCACCCGAAGTCAGTAAAGCCATAAACGACGCAGCAAATAAAAAAATAAATGATCTCGCAAAGGAAGTTGCTAAGACAAATCTCGCAAATGAAGTTGCTAATACAAGTTTTATTTCAGGCAGTGGTCTTCGTTTTAGATGATATTCTTAATAATAAATGTTCGCACAAGTGTCAAATGAAGTGTTCGACATGGACGAGCCCGTAGGAAGAGACACATCCGTGCGAGATTTCCAGTATTTCTCGTACGATGCAGTTGAACCAAATACACCTAATCGCTTGGAAATTCAAGTTCACGATACAACAAGATATTTTCTTCCATCTGAGGCATATATCGAAGTTATCGGGGAAATTATTAAAACAGATAATACCCTCTATGGAGCAGATTTTAGAGTCGGATTTGTTAACAACGGTATTATGGCGTTATTCAAGAGCGCCACTTACATGATTGATGGAAGAGAAATTGAGTCAATTACTAATGATGTTGACTTAGCAACGACGATAATAGGCCTAGCTAGATACTCGGATGATTTTACTAGATCAGCTGGTCCTAGTATGATGTTTGCCAAAGATAATTCTGATCGTCCCGATAGTAGGCCGCTTGACATCAGACAACCCAACGATCGCGCCGCTCCCAATCCAGCCCCTGCACCTGTCCAAGATCTTCCTGTTGGCATTAATAATGATTATAATCTCGGATTTGCCACGCGAAAATCTATGCTGCAAGGACTTCACAGAAGATTCTCTTGTGCTATTCCGTTATCCCATATATTCGGATTTTGCAGGCATTTCAGAAAAATTATTTACGGAGCGAAACATACCATAACACTTATTAGAAAAGGAAATAGCGATGATGCTATCTGGCGAGAAGGTAATATCGATTACGCTACTAACGTGATAAATGCTCTCGATGCGGGAAATGCCGGCCAGGTAAAATTACTCAAATTTACCTTGTGGATGCCAGCGATAACTCCATCAATAATCGAAGAAGAAAAATTATTGTCATTTATGAACCAAGGCGGTAAATCTATCATGTCATGGCTAACAACAACAACAGATTCTATAACTACCGATATTGATGGTGATTTTACTTGGCGTATTGCATCGCAGCAAGGTACCTCTGCACCTAGGCATATCTTTATCGCTTTTTTGCACACGCGAAGATATCATCAATTATACAGCCATATGATATTCGATAGTATCAACGCAACAAACGTGTCACTGAGAGTAAATGGCCAACAAGAACCATCAGAGGAAATATCAATTAATTTTGAAAATTATTCGACAGCTCGCGCGTATTATCGATTGCTAAGTTTTATGGGTCGCGATCAAAATATCGATACCGGATTGCAAATATCACAGCTAGATTTTAATAAATTTTATCCTATCTATTACTTTTCCCTGGAGCATCTCGACCTGATAAAGCAATCCGTTGTTGATATTCATTTCAAAGCTAGAATTCGCACAGGAAATAATTTATATAGAGCCATCGCGGTAATCCTCAGCGATAGAACAATGATCTTGGAAGGCATCAGCGGCAGAATGAGAGTCATCGATGCTCCTGTCGAAAGAATGTAACAAATTCTAAATTTAGATTAAGCGATTATTAATATGCCATACGAACACGTCAGTGTAACTCTGACCCCCGGTCAGATAAAAAAGCTCCAATCAGCGATATCAAAGCGATGCGGTATGAAATTAACACTGAAAAACGATCAGATTCACGGTGGACCTAACAAACTATCGCTAACTAGAGGTCAGCGTGAACGATTTTCCAAGGCCAAATCAGCAAATTCTGGCGTTCATGTGAATCTCTCAATAGGCGCAATCAGAGACATGGTCAAAACGGGCGGATTCCTTCCTTTTCTTCCTCTGATAAAAATGGCCCTTCCGATGATTGGAAAGGCAATAGGATTAGGCGCGCTCTCGGGCATAGGTTCCAAATTAGGAGAAAAAGTGATGGGAGGGAGATACGGTAAAAAAAAGGGGAACGGCCTTTATCTAAGACGCCCCCCATACGGATCCGGCCTAAGATTAGCACGGCCTATTCAAATTTAGATCTAATCAACGAAGCAAAGAAAAAAAAAATAAAATTTTTCAGAGGCGTATTTATGCGAGATCAACTACCAGACAAACCAAACTCTACCGAGACAGGAATAATTAATCTCGATAAAAATACCGGCCCTGGCACGCACTGGGTTGCATACGCGATTAATCCTCGCGAAGTCGTTTATTTTGATTCGTACGGATTAGCACCGCCAAATGAATTTATCAGCTATGTGTCAAAACTAAATCTTCCGATTTGGTATTCGACACTTCCAACGCAGACATTAGCGGATCCGCCAATATGCGGTCCAGAGTCAATTAATATTCTTGACGCAATTTCAAAATCATCCGGTCCGTATCACAAAATTGTATTTGAATACGCCGTAGATAAATATCATGGTTGATATTTACGGTAGATTTATCTACAGGAAGGAAAAGGCAGAAGTGACTGACGTCGATCTATCAAAGTTCGCAACCAAGAGCGATATTAACAATCTTCTATCGCTGTCAGAGGTGGACCCTGGCGAAGTTGCTGTTTTTCAAAATACCGAAGGGCGATTACACACCAGCAACGTGAAAATAACTGATATAATCAAGCGAGACGAATACCGCGATCATATCAGTCAGTTTACTCGCCAATCGGAGATGGTATTAAAATCTATTGCTGATATCGCCGATATTATAGCGAAGTTACCCCTGAAGGCCAATATCGCGGATGTGGAAAAATCCGACAAAGAGCTATCAGCGGCGATGCTTCTAAAGGCTGATAAAGCATTACACGACGATCTTCAGGACAGAATGATAAAAAGATTTACCAAGCTAACTAACGATCTTAAAAAACTAGACGATACATCAAAAAATCTCAGTAAAAAACTCGACGAGGATATAAAAAAATTCATCGATACCTCTTCAACTACACATAACGATCTTACCGAGAAAACAAAGAAAATAAACGAAGAAATCGCCCAAACCAACAGAGAGATTGAATCGGCACGTGCATTAATATTTCAAAAAGCCGATAGAACATCACATAACGACCTCAGCGAGAAAGTAAAATCCATCAACGAGGAAATTACCAAAATAAATACCGCGATGGGTCAGAAAATCGATAGAACATCACACAGCGATCTTACCGAGAAAACAAAGAAAATAAGCGAAGATATTGCCCAAATCAACAAAGATATTGAAGCGTCACGTGCATTAATATTTCAAAAAGCCGATAGAACATCACATAACGATCTCATCGAGAGAGTAAAATCCATTAACGAGGAAATTACCAAAATAAATATCTCGTTAGGTCAGAGAGCAACAATCGACGATATCAACAAGGAAATTAATAAACTCAGCGAATTTGTTGTTCCCGAATTTACTAAGGGGTTTAACGCGATGCGTGAATCGACAGATGAGAAAATAAAAAAAATCAACGCGGATCTTCTCGACGCATCTACAAAAATTAACGATATCAACACAAAAATATCACCACTGAATCTTGGAAGATTATCGCGTATTTCGATACCAGCGGAGGTAGAAACAAAAAATCTACAATGCCGTGTGCCATTTATGATAGAGACACAAAGGGGCGCATGGACACCCGAGAATAACATATTTAAATTTACCCCGCCAATTACTGGAGTATATCGAATATTTCTTCAAGCTCCGATAAAATTTAAAATAAAAGCCGCAGGTGGCACTTCTTTCGATGAAAATTTTAATTACATTATGACCGCAGGTTACGAGTTCATATTTGTGCTAGAACCACCAGATAGAACCAACATGGGACCAGTGTATTATATTATATTTTTCGAATTTTTATCCGAATATAAGCAGAATCCGTAATTGTTATCGTAGATTAATAAATGACCGCATCGGATTATCGTTATAATCAGGCGCGATCATGGCAGGATTCGCTAAAAAAACTCCTCGACGAATATCAAACAAAAATAAAAAAATACCAGCGTAGATTAGTTACCATTGACGTCGCCGTGTACATGGTATCTGCGGTAGTCGCCGGTGCTGAAATAATTTTATCCGCGGTAACAACAATCGCACCAATCGTTGCAACGATAATAATCTCGTCAACAACGACAATCGCAGGTGTTCTCAATATCGTAGCGAAAAAGATATCCTCGTGCACGAGTGAGAAATTATCGTTGTACAAAAACAAACTAACCAAGATCAACGACGCGTATTCGAAATTATCATCGTTGCTTTCGGAGAGTCTCAACGATGGCGTTATCTCCGATCTAGAATTTTCGGCAATGATCAGTATTTACTCGGAGATTGAACAAATGAATATTAATAATGTCCGAGCTAGCCCAGATCGTGACAAACACGACACCGCCGACAACAACGTTAATATCGTTAAGCTCAACTAAGGCAGAATTTAGCATCAATTTTCCAACACCAATCAGCGTCAAAGAAATTGCGTTAACACAATTGCGTGTCTACAACAGTTGGCCTAATGTTAGATCGACGTCATTCGGTAAATTATTGTCAAATAATTCGCTTGTTTTTGCCAACAAAAACAAATCCGATGGAACACCTGATTGGATCGTCGTTGGCATACCAACAGGCAGTTACGAAATTGATCAGCTGGATAAGGAATTTACCACCAGAATATCAAATATAACCGGCGATGCTACTCCGGGAATAAAAATATCTGCGCACGAGCCAACACTATCATCGATGATAGAGGTGAAATCGCCGTACATGGTAGATATTTACCAATTATCGATTAGGACCATATTAGGTTGGCCTGAAATCGCACCTCTAGCAAAACCAAAAAAATCAGATTTTATTATTCCAGGTTGGTACGAGGAAGCTCCTCCAGAACTACCGGAACCAAAAAAAGAAGATTTTACCACCGACGAAGGATGGTATGGAGATATCAAACACAAACCTCTGATCGATAGCGCCATCAACCTCATGAATAACCACAAAATTAACCTGGTAATATTCGCTTTTACTTTTATTAACGAAAGAATTCTCTCGTGGTTGCCTCTTCCTAAAATTCCCCCCGGTGTGAAAATCTTCGACGCTACCCACATTTACAGGATAATAGCCCCCATAGATGGTATCTTGGTAAGAAGAACCCTCGACGAATTTATTCAAGAACATACAATACAATTAAATTTATTGCGGGAATCCTTTCATGAATGCATCTTAAATAAATCAGGCTCATGTAGCGAAATTATCAAACGCGTGAAAATTTTAAATCAACTCGCGAATGATGTTGAATATTATCATGGAATGTTTATTCAGGCGATAGTCGACGATATATCAATTGCCGATTATGTTCTTCCTATTAGCAAATTCGAGTTGATCAGAAATTCAGGAGAAAAACAAAAATTCATGAGAGTATTTGGATTAACCGAGGAAACGCTACCAAATTTCAAATTTCCCGATTATGATGTTGATAAAATGAGAAAATCTGTTACTGATACCATCGATGATTTATTTCCGAAGTTACATGCCGCGTGGACTAAAAAAATACAATCAGAATCGATTCTCAAACACGATAATGATCCTGCCGGGCAAGGGCGGCATATCTCGCCAGGTATCGTTAATATAACGGAAGTTATCGCGATTTATCTTCACGCGGATGTTGTCGAGGGCAGTTACAATGTTGATTCGTCAGAGTCAAATCAAGCGCAGCAGGGTTTTATCTTGTATTCGTTTTCACCTAGCGCTTCTCCGGGTTATTTGATAATAAAAGAGCCGGTGAATCCATTTTATCTGCGATGTCATAATCGATTATTGTCGAAGATAAATTTCAAACTAACGGATCAGAAAGGAAATTTGCTTGATATCCGCGGGGAAACTGTTAGTATCAATCTGCTGGTGAAATCATAGATTTTCAAATCGTAAATCTGTACACCAGGGAAAAATAAATAAAATCCAGGGAAATTTTCAAAATTAGTAATTTTTGTTTTTTTTTTGATGGGGTAAATACCCGTCAAATCGAGTAATTTATATAATTTCGTGAATCTGCCGGGTAAATTACCCGTCAAATTGTGAAATTTGTATAATTTTATGTTTTTGATGGGGTAAATACCCGTAAAAATAAAGAAAATTGGATAATTTCAGTAAATACAATTATTTGGTAAATAACAAAAAAAAAAATAAATAAAAATCAGAAAAAATAGGAAATTTGCGTAATTTTATGTTTTTTATGGGGTAAATACCCGTCAAATCGAGTAATTTATATAATTTCGTGAATTTGCTGGGGTAAATACCCGTCAAAATTATGTAATTTATATAATTTCGTGAATCTGCTGGGGTAAATACCCGTCAAAATTACAAAAAAATAAATAAAATCCAGGGAAATTTTCAAAATTAATAATTTTTGTTTTTTTTGTTATTTGTGGAATTTTTCAGGAGGATATTTCCTTGGTTTTGTTCTCATCGACAAGTTTTTTCAGCTGTCTGATGCGTGAACTTGTAATTTTTTTTGATTCATATTCGTCGGATAAAATCAATCTAGCTTTTTCTACCAGCGTCGATAATTTAACAAAATCCTCGACGCGATCATCGCTGACTGTTGCAAGCGATTGATACATCGCGATTTGGATTTTCTTTATTAATTTGTACTCTGACGGCAGCGTGTATTTGTATTCGAGTTTTCCTTGAATGATTGTTTCGAATTCGGATCGGATTTTATTTGTGTCCAACTCCGAGGGAAGATTTATATTTTTTTTTCTCAGGTCATCGATAGCTTCGATGATGTTGCTTATGGTTTGTTCGTTCATGTTATATTAATTCTGTTAATATTCAATTATTTTTCGTCGCTCTCCGAATCAAATATTATTGGAATATAAGAAAATTCGATCCATTCACCGAGATTATATGAAAATGTCGCCCTGTATTTTTTTTCTGCTGCATGTCGTACCGATGCTGAATTAATTTTATAATATTTCGCAGCGGCGCTCATCGATTCGAATATCATCTCCTCGCCTGTTTCCTGATTTATCGATTTGACGGCCTTAGCTGATCGTGCGCCGCCGGTATTGCCGGATCTTAAATTTTCACTCTGAGACACTGCGCGTAGATTGGATAGTTTATTATTGAGTTTGTTTCCGTCGATGTGATCGATAACAAGGCCAATCTCTATTGGTCCGTGATAGCACTCGTATACAAACCTGTGATTGTAATAACTCATTTTTCTCATTTTTTTATTCTCGCCGACTGAAAATTTAAGATATCCACTGTTATCAACTCTACCAACAAGATTCTTCGTTTTGATGTTTCTGACAACACCATCCGATGATGCCTCGTATCCCATGATCGTAGGATGAGATTTATACTCGTGTGTGATTTTCATTGCAGGAATCGTTGATTTCATTTCCATTATATAATAATTATCTGTCTAAATCATAATTTGCTTTGAATCGATTAATATAATCTTCTTCGCATGTTATCACCGAGGAAGATTTCTTTTTGTAATATCTGAGCAATTCCCGATAATTTTTCCCTCCGCAGGATAAACACAATCGAGTCTTTCCTCGAGTGCCAACTTGACAAACTAAGCACCGCTGTGGTCCTTTACTGCCTCGTCGAATCGCATATATGTGAGCGCCACAATAATCGCCTCTGCAGGATTTGTCGCATGATTTTGTTGATCCGATTGGTATCCATTTGCACTGCATATTATAATTTAAATATTTGTCTAAAATATAATAATGGATATTTTTGATCTTGATGAGGCAGAATATATCATTCCTGAGGTTGATCGTGCCAAGAGAGAATTCCTTGATGATGGGGGGATTCATGTTTGGTCGACATGGAAAACTAACTCTGTTGATGCTACGATGAATCTGGAACGGGCCAAGAAGATAATCGAGCATATAAAATTCGAACACAAGGAAGAGCGATTTATCTTCGGAATAAAATTCATCGCACAAATGCCTGACGACACTTGGATTATTCGCGATAAACGAGATCCCGTGCGTGGCGGTAAGAAAAACGTCGTTCTTGATAAAAATTCGAAGCCAGGATTATTATTGGGAATTGACGGTCCTTATTATGCTAGGGCGTATCCATCTAGCGCTGTTGTTTATGGAATTTATCGGCTAAATAATAATCCTGACATGAAAAATCTACCTGCGATGAAAGAATCACCGATGATAAACTGCGTTGCCGAGCGCGTTATCGAGCATATGAAAAACGCTCGTCGTGGATCTGGATTGACACAATTGAGGTTGGATAAAATTAACGCGTGGGCGAAGACTGTTGTTGATGGCGCATCGATTGACGATGTTGCTGTGTTGAGCAAGAAACTTAAATTTCCTATCACGGTGAAAACGCTATCGGGAGAAATATTATATTCGTCGCCATATAGATCTCGAGGAGTACCAATCGAGATTGTTGATCATAATTCACATGCGTGGTCGCAGTCGGTAATGATATTCCCGCGAAATCGTGCTGTTAAATTTTATCCCGTGGAAGGCGCAAAGGATAATTCCGATGCCATGTTCCGATATATCAAAATATTAGCCGCATCTGATCCGATATCGGTTTGGTTATTCTCGAGCGAAGAAAGGTATGATCAGTTTATCTTGCCTCGAGGGGATATTTATCGAGATGAAAAATTACATGAATCTATGAAAAATATCGCGGTGAAATATTCGTCAAATCCTGATCAGTTACTGACAAATTGTTTTACTGTTCCGTCTGTTGCTGCTCACGCTGCCAGAGAAAGAAATTCGTGGAAACCTACGAGAAACGAATACCTCGCTGATATTCAACTTAGTTGTATCGAGTACGGCCATGGCGGATTGTGGAATACCAAATATTACTTCGAAGATATGATATCCGTTGATATGAGCGCGTGCTATCCTGGAAGTTTCCTTGGATATGGCGATTGTGCGGATTATTTTGCTAAATTTGGCCATCCCACCAGCGAGATGACGAGAGTAGCAATTAACGGGCCGTTGCCTAATTTTGTCATGACCGGATTCGCTTATGTAACTTCATTCGAGTTTGCTGAAAATTTACATAAAATTTGTTATATTTGGTTCGGTCGGCATTTCTCTCAACGCAGATGGGTCCCTATAGTGTTATTGAGATATATGCTAGATTCGTCAATGTTAGTATCATTGACGGTGAGCGAGGCGATTATATCCTACAGAAAACAAACTAAGGTGTGGTTGCCGACGGATTGTGAAAACGCGAAAGATATCGGAAGAAAAATAATTGGCAAATTTACTCAAGGAGGATCCGTTGATCATAAACACCGACACGCTAGATTGTTTATCAACGATGCCGAAATGGATTTTATTATTGCCGATACGGTATCGCGAGGAATATTCTGCAACAGAGAGAATATTATCATTGACGGAGTAAAGTTAGGTACCGTAATTAGTTACCTTGACGGAGAATCAGCGCAGTATACGCATTTGAGATCATCGATGCTCGCTTATGTGAGCATAAATTTACTGTCGATGATAAATAAATTTTCTGATATCGCGGTAAGGGTCGCAACGGATTCGTTTTATCTCGATAAGAAATATCAGTATAGGCTGGAGAATTTAATCTCCGATGGCTCTTGGGGCACTTGGAGGATAAAAAACGAAGATATCCTAGATTACTGTGAGGACGCCGATGTCGAAGATTGCGATAAATTTCATCGAGATAAATTTGAGGAAATATCGACGGCTGCATCCGCATTTGACCCGATTTCACGTAACAAATTCGTTTACATGAATGGTCCTGGTGGTAGTGGTAAAACAACACGAGCGATAAATTTATTTGCGAAATCTGATATGATAGTGCTGACTCCAACTCACAGATTAGCGCGAGAAATAAGACAACGCGGCGTTGATTCTGGTACTTATCATAGTTATTTCAAATACAGCGGTGGATTGTGGGATTCGGCTCGTATGGGAAATAAATATATCAACAAAATTATAATATTTGATGAAATTTGCACAGTAAATTTAGTTGTATTAAAATCTTTCCTGATCTGGCTGGAGGAGAAAAATACAGCCGTGATAATGTGCGGCGATCATGGCCAGCCTGATCCTATTGATGGAGAATCTCCTCACGAATGGCTCAGGAATTTCGTTGACTATTATGAGGAAATCGACGCTGATTATAGATCCGATGATATTTTACTGACTGAATTCAAAAAATTAATTCGATTACAACCGAATAAGTTTCAATGCGATGTGATGAGAAGAATAATCGACGAGACTCCAATGGATATTTTTCTAAATTTGTGGCGTCCCGATCATCTGATTGTTGCTAGTAGGAAAATTGTTCGCGATGTTATTCAGGAAATGTTATTCAAGCTTCATTGCGAGAAATTTCCAACATTACAGGTGCCGTTGTGTTACAGACCCGCTGATACCAGGAAACAAAATATTAGTGTTACTTTACCCTGCGGAGAGGAAAAGATCTTGGTACTGAATGATATTATTCTTGTTGATATTAATCTTGTCAATGACGCGATAAACGCAGAAAGATCACCATGGAAACTAGGCTACGCAACAACGATACATTCATCGCAGGGATTAACCGTGGATGGCCAAGTTTGGATCGTCGATGATAGAATTTCCTGGTCAAATTTAGTGTATCTGGCCGTGTCGAGAGTAAGAAAATTATCTCAGTTAGGTAGAATTCGGTTTCACATTAATGACGCTGGCGGTAGTTGAGTATCTTTCGGTATTATTTGTAATTCCTCCTTGGTAAATCCGCGTTGTGGCGCTAGTGAATCTAGGAAATAAATTGCCGGTCTTCCCGATGATCTTGTTACGGCTGATATTTTGTGTGTTGTAACGCTCCAATTTGGATCAGTTGCTCTTTTTCTTCCTCCTTCGGCCTCGCCTTCTTTATATAAATACCGGACCGTGACGCTACCTAGCACAGGCGGAATTGTGGAACCTCGCTTTAGGGGTATATTCGGTTTTGTAATCGCAATTGCGGGTTTCATTGCTATTGTTCTCGTTGTCTCGTTATTTAGTGCGTTAATCACATGAGGCAACCTCGATACCCAATCATGAGATCGATTATCCTGAATAAATTCACGCGCGTACTGGTATCCGAATAATCGTTCTGCAAGCGTTTTATTGAATCTCTCAACGATAGCTTGATTGTGATGAACACCTACAATACCGCGACGGATTTTAACATTATTCTTTTTCATCAATGAAGTAACCGCACCAAGAAATTCTCGACCTGGATCAACCTGGAGAAGCTTCGGCCATGTTAATGGAGATCGTGAATAAATTTCGCTAAACGCCTTAGCGATCTCCGTTGCTGTTTTATTCGATAACGGCTCGGCTTCTTTATACCTGCTGGCGATATCAACGACTGTCAAGACATATTTGTATGTGACTCCGTCGACGGTATCGTAAGGAAGAAACATTAAATCAGCCTGATGGACTTCATTAGGGACGCTGACAGAGAAACTCGCATATGATATTTTCTTAGGTGGAGGAAGATAAATTTGCCAGACTGCCTGTTTCGATAGCCACGATTCAGCAACGGATTGTTTTACTTTTGCTGCCTTGGCGAGTTTGGCAATTGCTGATTTTCCTCGCCAGAATCCTCGCGGAGAATAATATATCTGCTCCATTATTATTTACCAGCACCGAATACTAATTTACCTTTCATTGCGCCTTTTATCAACCAAGTTGCCAATTTTTCTTTGAAACTTTTATCAGGAATCGCGTCTATTGCATGAATTAGCCTAATATCAGCGAGATGTCTTTGTTGTAAATCTCCGCTACGATACGCAAGATCGTGATAGTAGCACGCGTTATCGATGGCGTTTACTGGATCTTCGCCGGGATTTGGTTGATTATTATCGTTGAGTCTTATATCGAGCCTTGTGCCGGGTCCGCAGTAATTGTATCCTGGCAGATGCTTTTCTCCGGGATATTTCGCCCAGGGCAACCCGGGTAGATTTTTCATGGAGGCGGTAATGTCTCCTCCGGTTCTTCTATTTTTTTTTTTACAAATCTGAATTTGCGTGTATTACAAACTTCGCATTCTCCTGCAATTGCGTTCCTGTTATTGCGTGTGACGATTTCGGTTGGATTTATCGTAGCTGTGTGAGTGCGACACTTAACACAATATAGATCCATAATATTCTAGTAACATGAATGTAATTGATTTTTCGGCCACGAAGAAACGTGAGCAGGTGAAACACAACGCGGTGTTACCAAATTCGATAAGGATGATAATTATTGGCCCGTCTGGTTCTGGAAAGACGCAATTGTTGCTAAATTTGATAATGCGATGGCTAAAATGGGACAAATTGTATTTGGTTGCACCGTCCGTTGATGATCAGCGTTGCTATCAGGTACTAAAAGAATTTAGCGACAATACCGACGAAGGCACGATCGAATTCATCACAGACATCAATGAAACCCCATCCGTGGAAAATTTAGATGGCGATGTTAATAATCTTGTCGTATTCGATGATGTAATGCTGGATAAGCAAACTAATCCGGCTAGGATATTCTCGCGTGGCCGACACAAGAACACCGATGTTATTTATGTGACGCAGCGATATACGCAAATTCCAAAAGTAATTAGGGACAATTGTAACATCTTATCAGTTTTCAATGGCGTTGATACTCACACGCTGAGAAATATTCATCAGACTTGGTGCAACGGCGATATGGACATAAACAAATTCAAAAATTTCTTCAGCCGCGCCCAGGCAACACCGCATGGTTTTATCACGATTAATCTTCACGATCCACGCAGTCGGTATCGAATTGGTCTTGATCAAATTTATTCATAAATTTGCAGCCAAACTTTGCAAACTTCATCGACGGAATAAATTTCCCCCCCCTTTTTTTTCCTTGTCTAGAATCATTGAATTTGCACACAAAAAATTGCAGTCGGGAGTGAATTTACGCAAATTAATTTTCGTAGGAAGGCTTATTTTTGAAATCTGAGGCTTCTACGGAGAAAGTTCTCGTAGGAAGCTTTATTTGGTCTGGAACCACTGGTCTGTACAACTTCCCTGCTGCTCACGGGTCATGTAGGCATTCAACACCAACTATTTCAGTAATGGGAGTCATTTTTTAGAATTTGATTCTGCATACCTTTAAGTGGCAAGTATTCACTTGACTTGGATTCCTATACATCTATATTCCTTTGGAATGTCATTATTTAGAGGTCCCGAGGTGCATACGGCAAAATCAATGCTAAAGTACATGGACATTCTTGGACGAAATGAACCCAAAGTTGTGATCCAGTACAATCTGGATTGAATATTGCACGCTTTGATGTCACAATAAAAGCTACACATATTGATAAACAGATTCGTACTACCCTTGATTGTGACGATTCCACTCAATGCGCTCTTATTTTAGTACATGGCCACCATTGTAAAAGTCCATAGCAATAGATAATTTTCATCTGGAAGTTTCTTGGTGACGGTAAAGAAGCATGTAAATAACAACTATGCAAACATGTGCTAATGCCGACGTTGAATATTGTAGTGAATGTTTTTCATATCAGGATGTGACCGATGCAATATTTTATTGTGGATTTTATTACACAAAGGTAACCAAAATGTAATTTGTCAATATACAAGTGTATTTCACACTGGTTTTGTCTTCATGTACTCAAAAATTTCCATTGTTTGTTTTCTCAAAGTGTAAATGCTACTCACTGACGACAGGTCACCCCTTACTGATGAATTTAACTTGTATCTTTTTTCAGACACCCCCGCCCCAACCCTTATCTCGACATCTGCCTATGCCGACAATATTTCCTCTGGCCTGAGGATGTCGACATAACGGGTAGGACTGTATTTAGAAAAGTGTGGGAACCATGTATTGGCACAGGTTAATGCATTCTTGACAAGATAGGATTCAAATACTTTCCATTTATTGTCTTTTGTTTCATACTATGACAGGAAATGTTTATTTTGTACAACATGCATATAGACTGCATATCTTGATTTACAACTGATTATTCTGATCTGTTTAAAATTAAATGTTTGAAAGGAAACAAAACTAATGTTATGTTCATTATGCTTCCTCGTACCAACATAATGCAGGTCAGCCAAGTAAAGTTTGAGTTAGTATTCAGTACACTGAAATGACTCTGCATGTCAATTTACAGGAATATAAGGTAGTTGAACTTGTTTCATGTGATACATTTTGTGGTTTAGTGCATGATCATCTTTTCTGACTTAGTTGTTTTGGCAGTCTTACAATAGAAACATTTGATTTTAAAAAGTGGATGTTTTATAAGCTAAAATGTTCTTGAATTCCATTCAGTAATGGTTACATGTGAACCTTGAAATAATTGATTTCATCCTGGAAAGACCCTGGAAATTTATCTTTACAAAAGCATGGGTACCATGTAAAAGGCAATTCCAAAAAAAGAAATTAAACAGAGTGTGACAGTAGAAAATAATAGCAGTGATGGAATAAGAACAAAGGATTCAAGTGCTTGTGATAGACTGGAAAGTAATGTAGAAAACAGATCACAGGTTTAGTAACAAAAGTTAAATGTACAGTACTAGTACTCTTCCTTACAGAGCACATGAAATCTGAATTTGAAGATTTTGGGTCAGAATTACATAATATACAGAAAAAAAAAAACAAATGAAAATTCCAGAACCAGACAAACAGCCATCAAATAAACAGTTCGATTAGTGGAATTAGAAGTACTGTAGTAGTGGTTGTTGTTGGTGTGGGGTTTAATGCCATTTTTCAGCACATGATAGGCTATGCAGGGCGGCCAGTATTAATGGTGGAGGAAGAACCACCGACATACGAGAAGCTACTGGCAAGCTTTCTCACATACCCACATTGGCTGAATCCTAGACTCGAACCCACGCTGACAGAGGTGAGATGGCAGTGATCTATAACGGAGAGCGCATTAGACCACTCGGCCTATCTGGGCCCCACTGTAGTAGTGGACAAGTTGTATTAGCACAAAGCATAAAAATACTCGCCATACAGGCATATTATGATGCATCTGATGAAATTATTGAGATTTCAGCCATGGACTATTTTATTGATGCCTTGTTTCAAAGGGTCTGAAACCCGACTGCGATTTGGGCATTGTGGTTCTAAAACAATGTACAAAGAATAAACGAGTTGTTTAAATGGAAGGTTACAGATTGGCTGACTAACAAAGACATACGAATGTAACTCCCTATCAGCAAGAATAAGTAAATGTAATAAATGCAAGCTAGATAAAATAGTACAAACAAAGATAAAATTTGTCAGAAAAGTAGAAAATTTGCAGTCAGAAACAGGAAAATGATTTTAAAAAACTGGAACATAAAACAAGATGATAAGAATGACAGTGTCAAAAGAAATAATCACCAAAGAGACTACGATGGAAAATGGTTTCAAAAATCTAGACAAAATGCATGCAGAATGCAAAGTTTTGAACAAAGAGATAGAAACCAAAACCCAAAGTACAAAAAATGCCAGATTTTTTTTCAATAGGAACAAAATTATACGCTGAAGTCAGGAAAACAACAACGGGTCAACCTTGAGGACTGAAGCATGACTACCTGTATAAAGAAAGAAAGGTCCAAATCAAACTCATCTTGTGATTTATGCAGGGTATTTGTAAATGTTACAGTAAATGGAAATTGTGTTTCTCTCTTATGCAACACAGGAGTAAATGTTAAAATTTTTAGTAGCAATGTAGTAAAATCTTGGACAGAAAAAAATCTCAGCCTGACGTGACTCAAGTGAAAAGTATGCTTTTGATTGTCTTAATAGAAAGCCAACCTTTTGATGGTAAAGCCGAGATAAAATGTATGTTAACAACTCATACTTTCATTCAGGAAGTACTATTAGCAGACATTCAACAAGACGTTTTTCTTAGCATTGACATCTTAAAGAAACACGAATGTTACCCAATAAAACACTTTTAGTCACCCTCTATAAATAATGCATTATTATTATTACTATTACATATTGTTTGACTGCTGCTGCAGATATCTCTAGTACCTTTTCTTTATTTAAAACAGACATGTCTCTGAAAGCAAAAAGAATGTCTTTTATTCCCCACTTATTTTTTGTGTTCTATTTGGTCCTACAGACCCACTTTCACCAGTGGCATCA
Source organism: Sinohyriopsis cumingii (assembly GCA_028554795.2). Classification (NCBI taxonomy): domain Eukaryota; kingdom Metazoa; phylum Mollusca; class Bivalvia; order Unionida; family Unionidae; genus Sinohyriopsis; species Sinohyriopsis cumingii. The sequence goes on along the minus strand of JAPYKE020000126.1, from coordinate 66,578 downwards.
CTAGGGTTGGTGTCACCCCCATGGACCTCCTTCCGTAACAAACCATACAGAATCCTTAGTAATGTCATTTTGGTGTCACCCCATCTGATGGTGTCACCCGGTGCAGTTCACACCCCCGCACCCCCTAATGACGCCACTGACTTTCACTAAGGATGAAGTTTATAAAATGATCAGACCAACTGATGTCAGTTTGCTTAAATAAGACAGAGATTCATTGCACTTGACCACATAAAGATTATCATATTTCACAGCACAACCAGAGTCTGACCGTTTGTTGGAATCCAATTGACTATAATTTCTAAAAAGAGAAATATGTTGTGATGCAATTCTGTAGCTGCTCCTGTGTCACCCTGCAGTTCAGTAGACATACTTTTTGGGTTTGGATTTTTGTAAAAAAAAAAAATCTTCATAGTACAATTAATCAAATATAATTAGGGTAGACAAATTAAATTTAGTACATACTATTTGCATGTATATGACTGAATTAGATGTCAAGACTGTTACAGCCACTTTGCAAACAAATTCTACACAATTTTGTACTTTGTATTTGACACATTTTGTAAAATGATATCAATGTTATTAAGCAAAACTACTTGAGGTAAAAAATGAAATATGAAGTTTAGTTTTCAGGTTTCTGTGCATATGTTGAATTTCATGATACTTCAACATTAAAAAAATGTATATTGAACTTTATTAACTCTTTTTGTATCTGCAGTGGGAAATGCATGTTTTACAAACACAAATTTTGAGGAAGAGATAAGATCCAAGGAAATAATTAATAATTATAATGGAAGCAATGAAGAAAAATGTAGTGCTAAGGAATAACAAACAAATATATTAAGATATCAAACTCAAGGAGCAATGATGAAAGCAGGGAAATTTTCAAATTATAAACAGCAGTAATTTATTAAAGGAGAATAAATAAAACAAGCTATATTAAAGCTAAACAAAGAAAAATCACCCAGGTCTGATTGTATAACCATAGACTTTTATATAAAATTATGTAATCGGCTTTCAACCATACTAGAATTTGTGTACAACATATGGGTACCTGCACATGGGGGCACTTCCCCCAACCCCAGATTTCACCTGTAAACATGGTATGGCCTACATCCATAAAATTCAATAGCTGACCACCAAGATTGGTGATAGATTATTTGCAATATTAGGGAGAAAAGGAGTTATGATTTTATTTCACCAGGAAAAGGCCATTGATAGAATTGAGAATGGCTTTATAGACAAAGTATTAAAAAGATATGGCTTTGGACCCTTTTCTGTCAGTGGATAAAAATTCTATATAAAGATATAAACTCAAAAGCAATAGTAAATGGAGCGAAAACTATAAGCTTTAGGATTGAACGATAATTGAGGCATGGTTGCCCCCCTATCTGTACTTCCTTATGTGCTGTCTGTTAGAGGGCTAAATGCTAAAGTCAACATTAATAAAAAGACTGGGTATATAAATACCAAATTTGGCATATGAACTGAAAATGTTGCAAAATGCAGATGATTGAACTAACTTAATAAGAGATGGGTTTTCCTTTAACACTTATAAAATTTAGTTTGGAAACTTTAGTAAATCCCCAGGGTCGAGAGCAAACAACAGGAAAACAGAAATTTTACTTATTGGTGACTGGAGCGGAAACCACCCAGGACTTCCTTCTGATTTATTGAAAACATTTCATTAAGAATAACATATGGCAAAGATTAGACTAAAACCAGCTATAAACAGTAGCTTGACAAGATTTGAAAACATGTTGAAATATGGATATACGAACAAACCTAATGAATCAAAGCTTATATATATATATATATATATATATATATATATATATATATATATATATATATATATATATATTCAAATATGGTTAATAAATAAGACTAGACTTTAAAAATGTAATGTTAAATAAATTAGATGTTGAATAGATTTTATATGTGGTTGGAACATACATTATCCTCATAAAAACCATCTGTATAAACTGAAAAGTTGGGGAGGGGGGACCACACCTACAGAACATCCCAACATCTAATGACCATAATAAAATAAGAAAGATAACAAAAAAAATTATATATATATATATATATATATATATATATATATATACACACACACACACAAACACACACACACAATGAGAAACATATCCTAGATTTATAGGAAAAATAATTTGTCTTAAAACCACCCATGAAACTGGGTGGAGTATGAGAAATAACTATTAAATGCAGAGATGACTCCCATAAATCAATAGAAGACAATAAAAAATATACAGCATTATAAATAAGGAGAAAACAGATTGAATCAATACAAGATGATAAAAAAAAAGAAAGTCCAGAGATGCAGTAGACTAAAGTTTGGGAAATGTGGGCCAAAATAGAATCAACATCAAAACAAAGCAATATGTAGAAATACCTACATGATGTTTCATTCTCATGGAAACAGCATTTAATACACATAACAAATATAATGCAAGGTTACTCATGGTGTAGAAAATATGTGTACACCAAAAGAGCACGTTATACTGAAATGTAAGATGTTAGAAATGGAAAGGAGAAATATTAAGAAAATAATACAGAATAAATATGGGACATTTCAAGAAAAACAAATGCTGTACACTAATGGCATAATTAACTAACATAGATCTAATCAACTTAATTACAAGCACAATGTGGCAACAAACTACACAGATAAACGTACTAGAATGGTGTGGGACTTGTGTAAATGCAAAATTAGATCAAACAAGTTAGGCGCTAACATCGTGATTCGGTCTGCTGGTGGGAGAGATCGGCCCAATCAGGGTGGAGCAATAGCGGAAAGCCCTCTCACAAGGGTAGAGGCACCAAACTACGGGCCAATCTTGCCTGACCATGATTGGGAACCCCACCTCACCCAAGAACAGTGAGAGAAAGGCTCACTACAAACAAATAACTAATATAAAAGGCATGTTGGTATCACTAAAAAGAAATAAGAACTAAATACAAAAGGAGTACTGGCTTCACTACATACAAATAACTAATACAAAAGGCTTGGGGCCCGGAGTGGTCTAAAGCACTCACCATTACGGATCACTGCCATCTCACCTCTGCTTGGGTTCAAGTCTCGGGTTTGGCCAGTGTGGGTATGTGCAAAAGCTTGCCAGTAGCTTCTTGTGGGTCAGTGGTTCTTTCCGGTGTTTTCCCGGGTTATTCCTCCACCATTTTTACTGGCCGCTATATATAGCCTATCTTGTGCTGAAAAATGGTGTTAAACCCTACAACAACAACAAAGACAAAAAGCGCACTGGGTGAAACTAAAATAATTTAGCAATATTTTAGTGACTAAGGCAAAAAGAAAACATGCGAATACAGAGGTTGTGTCCCTAAACTAAGGAACAGGGACTGTGACACCAATACTGTCAGACTCGTACAAGGTATTATGGATCACATCTGAGTCCCTGAAAATGAGGGCACAATAAAAGCACAAGGGAACAATTAAACAAGACTTACAACAATGAGTACACCTAGAAAAACATGCACATCATGCAAGCATTAAAATCAAACGAGCTTCTTTTTTGTTTTCAGTTTGCTTTTTTGTTCATTTTTTTCGTTTCACTTTCTTTATCTATCATTCACTTAGAGAAACACATTGAATTAGAACCATGAAAAGCAAAGATGGAGGAAGTGAAAGGAAGCCTCTTTGATGGAGATGGATAGGTAAATCAACATCATTCATGGGTTGGTAGCCAAAAGGTGCCCACCAATCTCCTTCACAACCAAAATGGATCAACCACCAACTTATTTGTCTTCATTTTACCAGGTAGGATTTTTAATAATAAATGAGACGAAAAAGTTTGACCCATTTTAGCAGTTCAAACAAAAACACTGATATAGCAACAACACGACATTATAGCAAATACATATATAGCATACACTGGAGCTAAATAGATACTGGCAAGGATCACTAGCAGTAAATATGGCAAGGAATCCAGAGCCAAAAAGTGTAATACTTTAAGGATGGTTGTATAAGCCAGGAGGAGGATTGAATAGAGACCTGAGAAGGCGTTTGATGAGTAAGCCTTTATCAAAAAGAAATGAATCCTAATCAAAATTAAATAAAATTTTACCAAAATTATCATGCTTTTTTACACACAACATGCAATTGGGGGGGGGGGGGCAACAAAAAAAAAAATTAAAAAAAAATTCAAACTTTGGAACGAAGGGGGTTGCTTCAAAGGTCTCCAGCTTAACATAGATGGGCAGCAGAGAGGGGTTCACAGAACAATTTTGTTTAATGGACTTGAAGTCTAAATGTAGTCAATTTGCTCATTGTCTTTGTCATTCTATTTACCCTTCCAGATCCACAGAAACACCATTATATCATCTCAGCCATTGATGCCAACTTCATATTTCTGTTAGTAGCTATTCTGTTCAATGATATAAATTATGAAAAATAGTAATACAAATTATGACAAACAATCTGTGAGTTTATTTCTTGGCTTGTTCAAACACAGTTTGTGAGTTTATTTCTTGGTGGGCTGATTAAAACAACATGCGAGCCAACTCGGCCATGATGGGAGAAGATGTCATGCACCTTGGTGTAGTCCACCTACTTTGGTCCCTACCTGACACGCAGGTATCGCATGTGGCTTCAAGCAGCTGTATGCATGCAACAGTGGTAGCACCCCGGCAAAAAGCTTTGACAGGTGGGCCAGATTAGATGATAATAGCAGATGGGTCTCATAACATCAGTGAGTTAGGGACTTGCCTGCCCCAGTATGCAAATACAGTTCTGGCAGACTGGGCGGATGAGATCACCAGGAAGATCAAATGGTCAGAAAGGCAGTTCTGCAATGTTTTGTAGAGAGCGAAGGTCATGACAAGGCACAGAAGACATCATGACCATCCACTGCCATGATATTTCATTGTACCACCAGACCCATTCCTCTGAGGCCAAGAGAGTGGGACTGCCCCCGTGCAGTGACTTTCCTACATTAAAATCTTTTCATGCACAGGTTTTTTGTGCAATCTTTTTCTTTCTTTCTCTCTTCCTCAAGCCCTGCAATGACAAAGTGGAGTGACAAAGCGATAGGTGGAGATGACCACTGGCAGTCGTAGTCACAATCCTGGACAAACGGTTGCTCATCTTCATACTTGGGACAGTGGATGCGTTCAGCAGCATCCAGGCAACTAGACAGCCTCTTTAGGATGGCACTGCCCACCCTCACATGAGGGACAGGGCTAGAAAGCGTGCCTCAAACACTGCCAGCCCTACAGCATCTGGTCATCATACTCCAGTTGTAGGATTTCAACGCCAGAGTTTGGTAAGCAACTGGAATGGAGTTCTTGGCCCACACAGTGTGGGGAAGCTAAACAGCAATGATATGCTTCTTGTAAGTAAATGTGCAGAGCGCAAATGTGCTAACACATGCTTTGCATCACAAACACTTATTCTGGCAAGCTGAAAAGTACAAAACATCCTGGATGCATCCACCATCCAAACAATGGCATTTGATTGTGATATTGATAGACAGAGAGACCTATGGGATGTCAGAATCACGTGAATTATGTGAGGTGCTGGATGCTGGACCCTCTACAGACTAGTCAGATCAGTTCATAACGTAAGCATTATTCCCACTCAGTGCAAGAGATTGTTGTTGAAGCAAATTCTAAAGCATAGTCTTCTCAAATAAAAAAATCAATTTAACAAAAACAGTTGGTTTCAGAAAAAACTAGTTGAGTATAAAATAATATTACTAAAACTGAAGCAATATCAAATCAAATGCAGAAAATGACAGCATATTTTCTATTACGTTATTAATAATTAAATATATCAAAATTGTCTTATTTATTACAGCGTTGAATATATCCCATGAATACTTTTATGTTAAATTGTATATGTGTCTGGCGGCTGCCACATTGATATAGCAAGAGCCAAATTGGGTATAATTGTCAATAGAGAGCTTTTTCTAATGAAGTTCAAAGTTTGGTATAAATTACCTTTGTTTTCAAGATACCCAACCTCTGAAAGGTTATTGACCACATTTTCTTAGAGATTTCAATAGCTATCATGTGTATGCAAAACATTGTGTAGTTTGTCACTGCTTTTCGTCGTTGATTTAGAACCAAACAAGATTCCTTTTTTCAAAAATACTAGAGACATTTATTTCATAAAAAAACTATCTACATTGAGACTACTTTTTAAATGTTCTATTAGTCAAATATTGAAGCCATGAATTCATTGCAAATAATAATGAAACTTCTCGTTTATGAATTTTAAGTTCACTACTTACTCTGGAACTCACTCTCCATAATTAACTGTATTTTGAAATAAAGCGTTTTATTCACCAAGTAATTATTTTACTTCTTTGCTATCTTTGATCACATTTATGAACGGGTTGGCTACTTTGAGATAGTTTAATAAACTTATTTGCGTAATAATATTTATAAAAGTTGTTCAATTAAAACAAGTTGACATAAGATGATCACTGCAAGCTCTTACACAGGTAGGATTTGCATAGCTTTTCACTTTTCTTTTATTCCAGTCATTTTAATTAATTTGATACAAAAGACATAGCAGGTCTGCTTTGTGTTGAGTGTAACAATAGAACAAACACTTCTGCAAGTTGGAGATGAAAATATGATTGGCATCTTAATTAGTTTGTTTTCCTTCAGTACACATTTATTTGATTAACCTAACTTGAAACAAATTGGCCTGCCCTCTTAGTGTAAAATTTACCTATGCAAATTAGCCTAATGAGATTTCAAACAGCAGTACTCAAGGAACTGAACAGTGACTTATTCTCAGTCTGTTAGGTAATATATGAATTGATGATTGTTCATCACTGACTCCCTTATATTTTAGTTTACTCTATAACAATCTTCTATATAAACTGCCAGGAGAATGGTTTTGCAAAAATACTAAGATGATTAATGGCATATATTGTGGTGTTTAAAGGACGTTGTCTCAATCTCTCATTAGTTTTTGTTGTGAAGCATACTGAAACTCGTGTTTCTTCAAACAACCTTTTCAGCGGGTTTATAACTACCATGAATTTCATGTGACACATTGTGTTACGGCAAGAACGAATCTGTGCTGAATATTAATAAGGAAGTGATTTTAGGCTTTTAGTGGTTATTTGCATATTTTTCTGGGGAAGCTCTTCTCTAATTGCATTCATGGATATTTCAATGTGTTGTACTTGTTCTCTTCTGTTTTAGAATGAATTACATTTATCTGTGCATTACATTATTTTTATGTAATTTTTACAATAATTCACATAGACATGCTAAATATTTTGACAGATTTATGTGCAAACATCAGGATAATCATATCTACTTTAGAATTACAAAGACTAAACATGTCTTGGGAAATTTCTGTCTCTAATTTACCATCAGAAATTTTAGCAGAAAAGAAATGATCTTTAGTATGTGCTAGTTATGTAGAAAATTATTTCACTCCTTGTAATTTTTTAAAAGATATTTCAGTTTACGATGATTATTATATACACAACGTAAAATAATGACAATGTCAAATACAATTTCTGTTTTCTTAAATCATGCCAAAAACTTCTATAGAATGTTTATATTAACATCATCATGTTTAACAGAATTGTTGGGGCCCCAAGTGGCTGAGTGGTCTAAAGCGTTCAGCGTTTCGGATCACTGCCATCTCACTTCTGTCTGCGTGGGTTTGAGTCCAAGGCTCGGCTAGTGTGGATACATGGGAAAGCCTGCCAGTAGCTTCTCATGGGTCAGTGGTTATTCCCTGGGTTTTACAGGGTTCTTCCTCCACCAGTTATACTGGCCGCCATGTATAGCCTATCATGTGCTGAAAAATGGCATTAAACCCTAGAAAAACATAACAGAATTGTTACGGGGGGGGGGGCAAATTTTTATTACATGATTCTTTCAATATTTCCATGACCTACTAGGGTAAGATTGAAACCAGTTGGTTCATAGTAAGGGGTCATATGAGTTATAACTTGTTCAAGCATGTAGAACTTAATTATGCAACAGTTTCAGACAAGATGTAATAAGAAAAAAAGCTCACTTGTCTGTCACTGTATCGGGGCCCCAAGTGGCCGAGTGGTCTAAAGTGCTCACTGTTCCAGATCACTGCCATCTCACTTCTGTCTGCGTGTGCTCGAGTCCAAGGCTCGGCTAGCATGAGTACGTGGGAAAGCCTACAAGTAGCTTCTCGTGTGTCGGTGGTTCTTCCCTGGGTTTTTCAGAGTTCTTCCTCCACCAGTTATACTGGCCGCCATGTATAGCCTATCTTGTACTGAAAAATGACATTAAACCCTAGAACAACAACAACTGTCACTGTATCAGATTCAAATGTCTTACAGTCAGCGAGTTCAAAATAAGGAGCAACTATTATTTTCTGGACAGCCAAATTCAGACTTGGGGAAAGAGATATCTGGCTCTCATTTTCAGTACTGCCTTCACCTTTGAAGATAACAGTTCCAGCAATATTTCACCAAAAATGATATTTCTTGTATCGTGCTTGCCAAATTGCAATTGTCCATTTTTATGATAAGTACTGTATCATTTTTAACTCAGAAGTACTAAATTCAAACTCTGAATTTACTGTTGTTAGTCATAACCTGCTGAGTTGTCAGTAATTTGTTTCTTGATGTTTGTAGAGAAAAAATGTCATGAGTTTGCAGTGAATTCTCTGTTGTTTTATTTGCTTCTCACTAATACTGCATTATGGCTACTTCTACATACTGCTGTATATATTATAATTTAATTGATTAAATATAGTTTAAGTAATGCTCAATGCATCCTTATCTGGCCCCTTGTTGGTCCCTTCTTTCTCTACTATGGTTTCTCTGCACAGACATGATATCATTGCAGTCAGTATATGTTAATAAGCTAGTAACTAAATTTACATATGTTGTCATGTTGAACCAATCAGATGACTGAGTTGGAGCATGTGATCAAACATTGTGTCAGTTGGTTGGGCATTCATACAGCAACTGGGATGCCTGTAGAGATGTGTGCTTTTTAGTGTATATGCTGCATTTAACTTACCAGTAACATTATTTGTAAAAAGGACCATTCACTACCCCTCCTTCCTTCTGCCTTGTCGTACATTTGGGATAACATGCCATTCAAACTCTGTTCAGGGGTGGGGTGGGGGACATTGTTAAGTTTTATGCATTCACAACTTTGCTTTTGAACCCCAACTTGTGTCAGTTCATGTACTTAAATGTACTCAACTATTATGCCCATATACTTCATACCCGCTTCCTATGGTGCATGTATGGAGTATCGACTGATGTATGTTATCATAGTAATCCTCAGGATCAGACTTATTGAGTTTCGGTTATCAATGTCCCTATATACCTCATATCAGCCCATTGCAGTTCCACATGTAGGTGTCGGACATTTTTCACAACCCTACAAACTCTGCCAAGTCTCTCTACCTGAGGTACTCATATACAAAAAACTCAGAGATAGGCTGGTGCTTTGTGGTGTGACAAGGTTTGCCCCCGTTTTGCCAAAGATTATTTTATATGTACAATAAAATGTATGTTGAACCTATGCATTGTGTGTTATTTAAACTCTTTTATAAGTCAAGTCCAACTGCAAACATCATAGACCCAGATCTGTCAATACATATGCAATGGCAAATTTGGGTCTGTGCAGTTTGGAGTTAGAATAAATAAATAAATAAGTAAATATATATATATATATATATATATATATATATATATATATATATATATATATATATATATATGCGTACACTTTTACTTTTTTCTCTATTGATATTTACGTGTTTTATAAGCACTTTTACATTTTGCTCATGTATGTAAGGTATAAACTCGTTAAAACTGTAAAAAAATTAAACAATTGTATCATATATTTGACAGTTTTTGGATTTCTGAGTTGACTCATCCATTTATGTACCAAATTCATGCATGTAGATTAGTTTTAATTTATTTTTATTAATCACATACTAATGATTTCTGATTCCATTTGAAATAGACTCAAAGATGTAATGAATTCAGTACCAGTTGCACTCATAGATGTACAATCCCATCTTTTCCTGTACTAGACACTAATCTTGGTTTCTGACAATATTTAGTTTATGTCATCCGTGTTTATAACGTTTCACATAATTTCTAACCAATGCTCAGACTGTGATGCAGTCATTCATTACTAATACAGTGTACTCATTAAAAGTGATTTTTCATTTGCATGTACCTTGTTTGATTTTCCTAAATTTCACACATGAGTGAAAGTCACCTAAAATTACAGTATGGTTCTGCATCCATTAACATCAACTGAAGACATCCTTTATCAGCTTTCAGTCTTATAACATTTAAAATATTTTAAACAAGTTTTTTTTTATAATTTAAAAAATGCAGTTAGGTTAATAAATTAAAAAATTATTGATCATTGAATTTATTAATTATTTATTTTTCTTTCATTTTTTTAAAATATAAGTTATCAGGATTTTATATACTCCATTTCCTCACCAACTGACCAAGTTTTGGAAGGATTACTATAAACTATTTATCTGTTTGACTGTTGCACACACACACACACACACACACACACACACACACACACACCGGATGGTGTTATTAAATTGCTTATTTTCTTGAAATATGACATTTTTATTCTTTTTAATAATTCGTGAACAAGTAAAACATCTTAGGATAAAAAATTAAAACATTACAAAGGCTATTGTTGGTAATATACTTTCCTTTTTCTAAAAATCATCAATTCTGTTTTTCACTTTGGCCACATATTATTCCAGCCTTTTATGTCATAAAAGAAGCATTTTTTTAGGTGAGATTTGGAATTATTAGCTAAAAATGCTCTGTATGAAATATCAAAAAAATTAATAAGCTTATTAAAATTGTTATTTCTTGTTGAAACATCTTTTCAGGCAGTTCTAAAATTCTAGTTATAAGTTCAGATCTATTCCATAAGTGATTTCCAAGCCGATGTGCTACGACTCTATGGACTTGAACTAAAGGACAGAAAATGCGAAAACCAACAAGTTTATTAAAATTCAATGTGTTGCCCTAGGATAAAAAATTTCAAGGGAACTTACAGTGTTGTGAATTACATCCAAAATAGTCCCAAAAGTGTTATCACAAGTCAAAAGTAGTGTTCTGAATCAACGCCAGTCGTGTTATGAATGAATTCTAGTGTTGAATGTGCTGATGTGCCAGTAACCTCGAATTTGCTAATGTGCCAACAGTCTTGATGCATCACAATGATAACATCAAATATGTTCTTGAATGAATTCACAATAATTCACAAAATCTTGATTTGGGGATCGGTAGATTATCATTAGATAAATGCGTTTATATTTTTTATATCTTTTTCATTACAAAGATTTCAGTACAGAATGACACAGTGTCAACGTATTTCCAAAGCAAGACCAAAACGATTAGCGCAAAGAATTGACAAGAAAATGTAGATCATACTAGCAGGGAAAGAAGCCCCCATCTAGTTTCTATATATCCGAAATATAATCTACCGTTGCAAATTCACTTAGGCCCAACGTTGAACATTTTCAAACAATACTTCAATCATACACAAAACATGTAAACTTGTGTAATTTCAACACTTTTTTTTGTGTGTACTGTTTATGCCTGTTTGCAATTGCCTCTGACAAGAACCTAAAACCAAGTTTTTCACTGTACTTTGTCAGAGTTTTGCTTTTATCAATAAAACCCAGACATACAGCGATACCTTGCTGGTACAAATGCACTAAATAAGAGTTATATATATATATATATATATATATATATATATATATATATATATATATATATATATATATATATATATATGTAGATAGATAGATAGATAGATAGATATCCGTACAACAATATATCACGTTATTAAACTTTATAAAATGATCAGACCAACTGATGTCAGTTTGCTTAAATAAGACAGAGATTCATTGCACTTGACCACATAAAGATTATCATATTTCACAGCACAACCAGAGTCTGACAGTTTGTTGGAATCCAATTGACTATAATTTCTAAAAAGAGAAATATGTTGTGATGCAATTCTGTAGCTGCTCCTGTGTCACCCTGCAGTTCAGTAGACATACTTTTTGGGTTTGGAATTTTGTAAAAAAAAAAAAATCTTCATAGTACAATTAATCAAATATAATTAGGATAGACAAATTAAATTTAGTACATACTATTTGCATGTATATGACTGAATTAGATGTCAAGACTGTTACAGCCACTTTGCAAACAAATTCTACACAATTTTGTACTTTGTATTTGACACATTTTGTAAAATGATATCAATGTTATTAAGCAAAACTACTTGAGGTAAAAAATGAAATATGAAGTTTAGTTTTCAGGTTTCTGTGCATATGTTGAATTTCATGATACTTCAACATTAAAAAATGTATATTGAACTTTATTAACTCTTTTTGTATCTGCAGTGGGAAATGCATGTTTTATAAACACAAATTTTGAGGAAGAGATAAGATCCAAGGAAATAATTAATAATTATAATGGAAGCAATGAAGAAAAATGTAGTGCTAAGGAATAACAAACAAATATATTAAGATATCAAACTCAAGGAGCAATGATGAAAGCAGGGAAATTTTCAAATTATAAACAGCAGTAATTTATTAAAGGAGAATAAATAAAACAAGCTATATTAAAGCTAAACAAAGAAAAATCACCCAGGTCTGATTGTATAACCATAGACTTTTATATAAAATTATGTAATCGGCTTTCAACCATACTAGAATTTGTGTACAACATATGGGTACCTGCACATGGGGGCACTTCCTCCAACCCCAGATTTCACCTGTAAACATGGTATGGCCTACATCCATAAAATTCAATAGCTGACCACCAAGATTGGTGATAGATTATTTGCAATATTAGGGAGAAAAGGAGTTATGATTTTATTTCACCAGGAGAAGGCCATTGATAGAACTGAGAATGGCTTTATAGACAAAGTATTAAAAAGATATGGCTTTGGACCCTTTTCTGTCAGTGGATAAAAATTCTATATAAAGATATAAACTCAAAAGCAATAGTAAATGGAGCGAAAACTATAAGCTTTAGGATTGAACGATAATTGAGGCATGGTTGCCCCCCCATCTGTACTTCCTTGAGTGCTGTCTGTTAGAGGGCTAAATGCTAAAGTCAACATTAATAAAAAGACTGGGTATATAAATACCAAATTTGGCATATGAACTGAAAATGTTGCAAAATGCAGATGATTGAACTAACTTCATAAGAGATGGGTTTTCCTTTAACACTTATAAAATTTAGTTTGGAAACTTTAGTAAAGCCCCAGGGTCGAGAGCAAACAACAGGAAAACAGAAATTTTACTTATTGGTGACTGGAGCGGAAACCACCCAGGACTTCCTTCTGATTTATTGAAAACATTTCATTAAGAATAACATATGGGAAAGATTAGACTAAAACCAGCTATAAAGAATAGCTTGACAAGATTTGAAAACATGTTGAAATATGGAAATACGAACAAACCTAGTGAATCAAAGCTTATATATATATATATATATATATATATATATATATATATATATATATATATATATATATATTCAAATATGGTTAATAAATAAGACTAGACTTTAAAAATGTAATGTTAAATAAATTAGATGTTGAATAGATTTTATATGTGGTTGGAACATACATTATCCTCATAAAAACCATCTGTATAAACTGAAAAGTTGGGGAGGGGGTACCACACCTACAGAACATCCCAACATCTAATGACCATAATAAAATAAGAAATATAACAAAACAATTATATATATATATATATATATATATATATATATATATATATATATATATATATATATATATATATATATATATATATAGACACACACACACACACACACACAATGAGAAACATATCCTAGATTTATAGGAAAAATAATTTGTCTTAAAACCACCCATGAAACTGGGTGGAGTATGAGAAATAACTATTAAATGCAGAGATGACTCCCATAAATCAATAGAAGACAATAAAAAATATACAGCATTATAAATAAGGAGAAAACAGATTGAATCAATACAAGGTGATAAAGAAAAGAAAGTCCAGATGCAGTAGACTAAAGTTTGGGAAATGTGGGCCAAAATAGAATCAACATCAAAACAAAGCAATATGTAGAAATACCTACATGATGTTTCATTCTCATGGAAACCGCATTTAATACACATAACAAATATAATGCAAGGTTACTCATGGTGTAGAAAATATGTGTACACCAAAAGAGCACGTTATACTGAAATGTAAGATGTTAGAAATGGAAAGGAGAAATATTAAGAAAATAATACAGAATAAATATGGGACATTTCAAGAAAAACAAATGCTGTACACTAATGGCATAATTAACTAACATAGATCTAATCAACTTAATTACAAGCACAATGTGGCAACAAACTACACAGATAAACGTACTAGAATGGTGTGGGACTTGTGTAAATGCAAAATTAGATCAAACAAGTTAGGCGCTAACATCGCGATTCGGTCTGCTGGTGGGAGAGATCGGCCCAATCAGGGTGGAGCAATAGCGGAAAGCCCTCTCACAAGGGTAGAGGCACCAAACTACGGGCCAATCTTGCCTGACCATGATTGGGAACCCCACCTCACCCAAGAACAGTGAGAGAAAGGCTCACTACAAACAAATAACTAATATAAAAGGCATGTTGGTATCACTAAAAAGAAATAAGAACTAAATACAAAAGGAGTACTGGCTTCACTACATACAAATAACTGATACAAAAGGCTTGGGGCCCGGAGTGGTCTAAAGCACTCACCATTACGGATCACTGCCATCTCACCTCTGCTTGGGTTCAAGTCTCGGGTTTGGCCAGTGTGGGTATGTGCAAAAGCTTGCCAGTAGCTTCTTGTGGGTCAGTGGTTCTTTCCGGTGTTTTCCCGGGTTATTCCTCCACCATTTTTACTGGCCGCTATATATAGCCTATCTTGTGCTGAAAAATGGTGTTAAACCCTACAACAACAACAAAGACAAAAAGCGCACTGGGTGAAACTAAAATAATTTAGCAATATTTTAGTGACTAAGGCAAAAAGAAAACATGCGAATACAGAGGTTGTGTCCCTAAACTAAGGAACAGGGACTGTGACACCAATACTGTCAGACTCGTACAAGGTATTATGGATCACATCTGAGTCCCTGAAAATGAGGGCACAATAAAAGCACAAGGGAACAATTAAACAAGACTTACAACAATGAGTACACCTAGAAAAACATGCACATCATGCAAGCATTAAAATCAAACGAGCTTCTTTTTTGTTTTCAGTTTGCTTTTTTGTTCATTTTTTTCGTTTCACTTTCTTTATCTATCATTCACTTAGAGAAACACATTGAATTAGAACCATGAAAAGCAAAGATGGAGGAAGTGAAAGGAAGCCTCTTTGATGGAGATGGATAGGTAAATCAACATCATTCATGGGTTGGTAGCCAAAAGGTGCCCACCCATCTCCTTCACAACTTAAATGGATCAACCACCAACTTATTTGTCTTCATTTTACCAGGTAGGATTTTTAATAATAAATGAGACGAAAAAGTTTGACCCATTTTAGCAGTTCAAACAAAAACACTGATATAGCAACAACACAACATTATAGCAAATACATATATAGCATACACTGGAGCTAAATAGATACTGGCAAGGATCACTAGCAGTAAATATGGCAAGGAATCCAGAGCCAAAAAGTGTAATACTTTAAGGATGGTTGTATAAGCCAGGAGGAGGATTGAATAGAGACCTGAGAAGGCGTTTGATGAGTAAGCCTTCATCAAAAAGAAAGAAATGAATCCTAATCAAAATTAAATAAAATTTTACCAAAATTATCATGCTTTTTTACACACAACATGCAATGGGGGGGGGGGGGGCAACAAAAAAAAAAAAAAAAATTCAAACTTTGGAACGAAGGGGGTTGCTTCAAAGGTCTCCAGCTTAACATAGATGGGCAGCAGAGAGGGGTTCACAGAACAATTTTGTTTAATGGACTTGAAGTCTAAATGTAGTCAATTTGCTCATTGTCTTTGTCATTCTATTTACCCTTCCAGATCCACAGAAACACCATTATATCATCTCAGCCATTGATGCCAACTTCATATTTCTGTTAGTAGCTATTCTGTTCAATGATATAAATTATGAAAAACAGTAATACAAATTATGACAAACAATCTGTGAGTTTATTTCTTGGCTTGTTCAAACACAGTTTGTGAGTTTATTTCTTGGTGGGCTGATTAAAACAACATGCGAGCCAACTCGGCCATGATGGGAGAAGATGTCATGCACCTTGGTGTAGTCCACCTACTTTGGTCCCCACCTGACACGCAGGTATCGCATGTGGCTTCAAGCAGCTGTATGCATGCAACAGTGGTAGCACCCCGGCAAAAAGCTTTGACAGGTGGGCCAGATTAGATGATAATAGCAGATGGGTCTCATAACATCAGTGAGTTAGGGACTTGCCTGCCACAGTATGCAAATACAGTTCTGGCAGACTGGGCGGATGAGATCACCAGGAAGATCAAATGGTCAGAAAGGCAGTTCTGCAATGTTTTGTAGAGAGCGAAGGTTATGACAAGGCACAGAAGACATCATGACCATCCACTGCCATGATATTTCATTGTACCACCAGACCCATTCCTCTGAGGCCAAGAGAGTGGGACTGCCCCCGTGCAGTGACTTTCCTACATTAAAATCTTTTCATGCACAGGTTTTTTGTGCAATCTTTTTCTTTCTTTCTCTCTTCCTCAAGCCCTGCAGCGATAGTGGCGTGACAAAGCGATAGGTGGAGATGACCACTGGCAGTCGTAGTCACAATCCTGGACAAACGGTTGCTCATCTTCATACTTGGGACAGTGGATGCGTTCAGCAGCATCCAGGCAACTAGACAGCCTCTTTAGGATGGCACTGCCCACCCTCACATGAGGGACAGGGCTAGAAAGCGTGCCTCAAACACTGCCAGCCCTACAGCATCTGGTCATCATACTCCAGTTGTAGGATTTCAACGCCAGAGTTTGGTAAGCAACTGGAATGGAGTTCTTGGCCCACACAGTGTGGGGAAGCTAAACAGCAATGATATGCTTCTTGTAAGTAAATGTGCAGAGCGCAAATGTGCTAACACATGCTTTGCATCACAAACACTTATTCTGGCAAGCTGAAAAGTACAAAACATCCTGGATGCATCCACCATCCAAACAATGGCATTTGATTGTGATATTGATAGACAGAGAGACCTATGGGATGTCAGAATCACGTGAATTATGTGAGGTGCTGGATGCTGGACCCTCTACAGACTAGTCAGATCAGTTCATAACGTAAGCATTATTCCCACTCAGTGCAAGAGATTGTTGTTGAAGCAAATTCTAACGCATAGTCTTCTCAAATAAAAAAATCAATTTAACAAAAACAGTTGGTTTCAGAAAAAACTAGTTGAGTATAAAATAATATTACTAAAACTGAAGCAATATCAAATCAAATGCAGAAAATGACAGCATATTTTCTATTACGTTATTAATAATTAAATATATCAAAATTGTCTTATTTATTACAGCGTTGAATATATCCCATGAATACTTTTATGTTAAATTGTATATGTGTCTGGCGGCTGCCACATTGATATAGCAAGAGCCAAATTGGGTATAATTGTCAATAGAGAGCTTTTTCTAATGAAGTTCAAAGTTTGGTATAAATTACCTTTGTTTTCAAGATACCCAACCTCTGAAAGGTTATTGACCACATTTTCTTAGAGATTTCAATAGCTATCATGTGTATGCAAAACATTGTGTAGTTTGTCACTGCTTTTCGTCGTTGATTTAGAACCAAACAAGATTCCTTTTTTCAAAAATACTAGAGACATTTATTTCATAAAAAAACTATCTACATTGAGACTACTTTTTAAATGTTCTATTAGTCAAATATTGAAGCCATGAATTCATTGCAAATAATAATGAAACTTCTCGTTTATGAATTTTAAGTTCACTACTTACTCTGGAACTCACTCTCCATAATTAACTGTATTTTGAAATAAAGCGTTTTATTCACCAAGTAATTATTTTACTTCTTTGCTATCTTTGATCACATTTATGAACGGGTTGGCTACTTTGAGATAGTTTAATAAACTTATTTGCGTAATAATATTTATAAAAGTTGTTCAATTAAAACAAGTTGACATAAGATGATCACTGCAAGCTCTTACACAGGTAGGATTTGCATTGCTTTTCACTTTTCTTTTATTCCAGTCATTTTAATTAATTTGATACAAAAGACATAGCAGGTCTGCTTTGTGTTGAGTGTAACAATAGAACAAACACTTCTGCAAGTTGGAGATGAAAATATGATTGGCATCTTAATTAGTTTGTTTTCCTTCAGTACACATTTATTTGATTAACCTAACTTGAAACAAATTGGCCTGCCCTCTTAGTGTAAAATTTACCTATGCAAATTAGCCTAATGAGATTTCAAACAGCAGTACTCAAGGAACTGAACAGTGACTTATTCTCAGTCTGTTAGGTAATATATGAATTGATGATTGTTCATCACTGACTCCCTTATATTTTAGTTTACTCTATAACAATCTTCTATATAAACTGCCAGGAGAATGGTTTTGCAAAAATACTAAGATGATTAATGGCATATATTGTGGTGTTTAAAGGACGTTGTCTCAATCTCTCATTAGTTTTTGTTGTGAAGCATACTGAAACTCGTGTTTCTTCAAACAACCTTTTCAGCGGGTTTATAACTACCATGAATTTCATGTGACACATTGTGTTACGGCAAGAACGAATCTGTGCTAAATATTAATAAGGAAGTGATTTTAGGCTTTTAGTGGTTATTTGCATATTTTTCTGGGGAAGCTCTTCTCTAATTGCATTCATGGATATTTCAATGTGTTGTACTTGTTCTCTTCTGTTTTAGAATGAATTACATTTATCTGTGCATTACATTATTTTTATGTAATTTTTACAATAATTCACATAGACATACTAAATATTTTGACAGATTTATGTGCAAACATCAGGATAATCATATCTACTTTAGAATTACAAAGACTAAACATGTCTTGGGAAATTTCTGTCTCTAATTTACCATCAGAAATTTTAGCAGAAAAGAAATGATCTTTAGTATGTGCTAGTTATGTAGAAAATTATTTCACTCCTTGTAATTTTTTAAAAGATATTTCAGTTTACGATGATTATTATATACACAACGTAAAATAATGACAATGTCAAATACAATTTCTGTTTTCTTAAATCATGCCAAAAACTTCTATAGAATGTTTATATTAACATCATCATGTTTAACAGAATTGTTGGGGCCCCAAGTGGCTGAGTGGTCTAAAGCGTTCAGCGTTTCGGATCACTGCCATCTCACTTCTGTCTGCGTGGGTTTGAGTCCAAGGCTCGGCTAGTGTGGATACATGGGAAAGCCTGCCAGTAGCTTCTCATGGGTCAGTGGTTATTCCCTGGGTTTTACAGGGTTCTTCCTCCACCAGTTATACTGGCCGCCATGTATAGCCTATCATGTGCTGAAAAATGGCATTAAACCCTAGAAAAACATAACAGAATTGTTACGGGGGGGGGGGCAAATTTTTATTACATGATTCTTTCAATATTTCCATGACCTACTAGGGTAAGATTGAAACCAGTTGGTTCATAGTAAGGGGTCATATGAGTTATAACTTGTTCAAGCATGTAGAACTTAATTATGCAACAGTTTCAGACAAGATGTAATAAGAAAAAAAGCTCACTTGTCTGTCACTGTATCGGGGCCCCAAGTGGCCGAGTGGTCTAAAGTGCTCACTGTTCCAGATCACTGCCATCTCACTTCTGTCTGCGTGTGCTCGAGTCCAAGGCTCGGCTAGCATGAGTACGTGGGAAAGCCTACAAGTAGCTTCTCGTGTGTCGGTGGTTCTTCCCTGGGTTTTTCAGAGTTCTTCCTCCACCAGTTATACTGGCCGCCATGTATAGCCTATCTTGTACTGAAAAATGACATTAAACCCTAGAACAACAACAACTGTCACTGTATCAGATTCAAATGTCTTACAGTCAGCGAGTTCAAAATAAGGAGCAACTATTATTTTCTGGACAGCCAAATTCAGACTTGGGGAAAGAGATATCTGGCTCTCATTTTCAGTACTGCCTTCACCTTTGAAGATAACAGTTCCAGCAATATTTCACCAAAAATGATATTTCTTGTATCGTGCTTGCCAAATTGCAATTGTCCATTTTTATGATAAGTACTGTATCATTTTTAACTCAGAAGTACTAAATTCAAACTCTGAATTTACTGTTGTTAGTCATAACCTGCTGAGTTGTCAGTAATTTGTTTCTTGATGTTTGTAGAGAAAAAATGTCATGAGTTTGCAGTGAATTCTCTGTTGCTTTATTTGCTTCTCACTAATACTGCATTATGGCTACTTCTACATACTGCTGTATATATTATAATTTAATTGATTAAATATAGTTTAAGTAATGCTCAATGCATCCTTATCTGGCCCCTTGTTGGTCCCTTCTTTCTCTACTATGGTTTCTCTGCACAGACATGATATCATTGCAGTCAGTATATGTTAATAAGCTAGTAACTAAATTTACATATGTTGTCATGTTGAACCAATCAGATGACTGAGTTGGAGCATGTGATCAAACATTGTGTCAGTTGGTTGGGCATTCATACAGCAACTGGGATGCCTGTAGAGATGTGTGCTTTTTAGTGTATATGATGCATTTAACTTACCAGTAACATTATTTGTAAAAAGGACCATTCACTACCCCTCCTTCCTTCTGCCTTGTCGTACATTTGGGATAACATGCCATTCAAACTCTGTTCAGGGGTGGGGTGGGGGACATTGTTAAGTTTTATGCATTCACAACTTTGCTTTTGAACCCCAACTTGTGTCAGTTCATGTACTTAAATGTACTCAACTATTATGCCCATATACTTCATACCCGCTTCCTATGGTGCATGTATGGAGTATCGACTGATGTATGTTATCATAGTAATCCTCAGGATCAGACTTATTGAGTTTCGGTTATCAATGTCCCTATATACCTCATATCAGCCCATTGCAGTTCCACATGTAGGTGTCGGACATTTTTCACAACCCTACAAACTCTGCCAAGTCTCTCTACCTGAGGTACTCATATACAAAAAACTCAGAGATAGGCTGGTGCTTTGTGGTGTGACAAGGTTTGCCCCCGTTTTGCCAAAGATTATTTTATATGTACAATAAAATGTATGTTGAACCTATGCATTGTGTGTTACTTAAACTCTTTTATAAGTCAAGTCCAACTGCAAACATCATAGACCCAGATCTGTCAATACATATGCAATGGCAAATTTGGGTCTGTGCAGTTTGGAGTTAGAATAAATAAATAAATAAGTAAATATATATATATATATATATATATATATATATATATATATATATATATATATATATATATATATATATATATATATATATATATATATATATATATATATATATATATGTATATATATATATATATATATATATTATATATATATATATATATATATATATATATATATATATATATATGCGTACACTTTTACTTTTTTCTCTATTGATATTTACGTGTTTTATAAGCACTTTTACATTTTGCTCATGTATGTAAGGTATAAACTCGTTAAAACTGTAAAAAAATTAAACAATTGTATCATATATTTGACAGTTTTTGGATTTCTGAGTTGACTCATCCATTTATGTACCAAATTCATGCATGTAGATTAGTTTTAATTTATTTTTATTAATCACATACTAATGATTTCTGATTCCATTTGAAATAGACTCAAAGATGTAATGAATTCAGTACCAGTTGCACTCATAGATATACAATCCCATCTTTTCCTGTACTAGACACTAATCTTGGTTTCTGACAATATTTAGTTTATGTCATCCGTGTTTATAACGTTTCACATAATTTCTAACCAATGCTCAGACTGTGATGCAGTCATTCATTACTAATACAGTGTACTCATTAAAAGTGATTTTTCATTTGCATGTACCTTGTTTGATTTTCCTAAATTTCACACATGAGTGAAAGTCACCTAAAATTACAGTATGGTTCTGCATCCATTAACATCAACTGAAGACATCCTTTATCAGCTTTCAGTCTTATAACATTTAAAATATTTTAAACAAGTTTTTTTTTATAATTTAAAAAATGCAGTTAGGTTAATAAATTAAAAAATTATTGATCATTGAATTTATTAATTATTTATTTTTCTTTCATTTTTTTAAAATATAAGTTATCAGGATTTTATATACTCCATTTCCTCACCAACTGACCAAGTTTTGGAAGGATTACTATAAACTATTTATCTGTTTGACTGTTGCACACACACACACACACACACACACACACACACACCGGATGGTGTTATTAAATTGCTTATTTTCTTGAAATATGACATTTTTATTCTTTTTAATAATTCGTGAACAAGTAAAACATCTTAGGATAAAAAATTAAAACATTACAAAGGCTATTGTTGGTAATATACTTTCCTTTTTCTAAAAATCATCACTTCTGTTTTTCACTTTGGCCACATATTATTCCAGCCTTTTATGTCATAAAACAAGCATTTTTTTAGGTGAGATTTGGAATTATTAGCTAAAAATGCTCTGTATGAAATATCAAAAAAATTAATAAGCTTATTAAAATTGTTATTTCTTGTTGAAACATCTTTTCATGCAGTTCTAAAATTCTAGTTATAAGTTCAGATCTATTCCATAAGTGATTTCCAAGCCGATGTGCTACGACTCTATGGACTTGAACTAAAGGACAGAAAATGCGAAAACCAACAAGTTTATTAAAATTCAATGTGTTGCCCTAGGATAAAAAATTTCAAGGGAACTTACAGTGTTGTGAATTACATCCAAAATAGTCCCAAAAGTGTTATCACAAGTCAAAAGTAGTGTTCTGAATCAACGCCAGTCGTGTTATGAATGAATTCTAGTGTTGAATGTGCTGATGTGCCAGTAACCTCGAATTTGCTAATGTGCCAACAGTCTTGATGCATCACAATGATAACATCAAATATGTTCTTGAATGAATTCACAATAATTCACAAAATCTTGATTTGGGGATCGGTAGATTATCATTAGATAAATGCGTTTATATTTTTTATATCTTTTTCATTACAAAGATTTCAGTACAGAATGACACAGTGTCAACGTATTTCCAAAGCAAGACCAAAACGATTAGCGCAAAGAATTGACAAGAAAATGTAGATCATACTAGCAGGGAAAGAAGCCCCCATCTAGTTTCTATATATCCGAAATATAATCTACCGTTGCAAATTCACTTAGGCCCAACGTTGAACATTTTCAAACAATACTTCAATCATACACAAAACATGTAAACTTGTGTAATTTCAACACTTTTCTTTTGTGTTTACTGTTTATGCCTGTTTGCAATTGCCTCTGACAAGAACCTAAAACCAAGTTTTTCACTGTACTTTGTCAGAGTTTTGCTTTTATCAATAAAACCCAGACATACAGCGATACCTTGCTGGTACAAATGCACTAAATAAGAGTTATATATATATATATATATATATATTATATATATATATATATATATATATATATATATATATATATATATATATGTAGATAGATAGATAGATAGATAGATATCCGTACAACAATATATCACGTTATTAAACTTTATAAAATGATCAGACCAACTGATGTCAGTTTGCTTAAATAAGACAGAGATTCATTGCACTTGACCACATAAAGATTATCATATTTCACAGCACAACCAGAGTCTGACAGTTTGTTGGAATCCAATTGACTATAATTTCTAAAAAGAGAAATATGTTGTGATGCAATTCTGTAGCTGCTCCTGTGTCACCTGCAGTTCAGTAGACATACTTTTTGGGTTTGGAATTTTGTAAAAAAAAAAAAATCTTCATAGTACAATTAATCAAAATATAATTAGGATAGACAAATTAAATTTAGTACATACTATTTGCATGTATATGACTGAATTAGATGTCAAGACTGTTACAGCCACTTTGCAAACAAATTCTACACAATTTTGTACTTTGTATTTGACACATTTTGTAAAATGATATCAATGTTATTAAGCAAAACTACTTGAGGTAAAAAATGAAATATGAAGTTTAGTTTTCAGGTTTCTGTGCATATGTTGAATTTCATGATACTTCAACATTAAAAAATGTATATTGAACTTTATTAACTCTTTTTGTATCTGCAGTGGGAAATGCATGTTTTATAAACACAAATTTTGAGGAAGAGATAAGATCCAAGGAAATAATTAATAATTATAATGGAAGCAATGAAGAAAAATGTAGTGCTAAGGAATAACAAACAAATATATTAAGATATCAAACTCAAGGAGCAATGATGAAAGCAGGGAAATTTTCAAATTATAAACAGCAGTAATTTATTAAAGGAGAATAAATAAAACAAGCTATATTAAAGCTAAACAAAGAAAAATCACCCAGGTCTGATTGTATAACCATAGACTTTTATATAAAATTATGTAATCGGCTTTCAACCATACTAGAATTTGTGTACAACATATGGGTACCTGCACATGGGGGCACTTCCTCCAACCCCAGATTTCACCTGTAAACATGGTATGGCCTACATCCATAAAATTCAATAGCTGACCACCAAGATTGGTGATAGATTATTTGCAATATTAGGGAGAAAAGGAGTTATGATTTTATTTCACCAGGAGAAGGCCATTGATAGAACTGAGAATGGCTTTATAGACAAAGTATTAAAAAGATATGGCTTTGGACCCTTTTCTGTCAGTGGATAAAAATTCTATATAAAGATATAAACTCAAAAGCAATAGTAAATGGAGCGAAAACTATAAGCTTTAGGATTGAACGATAATTGAGGCATGGTTGCCCCCCTATCTGTACTTCCTTGAGTGCTGTCTGTTAGAGGGCTAAATGCTAAAGTCAACATTAATAAAAAGACTGGGTATATAAATACCAAATTTGGCATATGAACTGAAAATGTTGCAAAATGCAGATGATTGAACTAACTTCATAAGAGATGGGTTTTCCTTTAACACTTATAAAATTTAGTTTGGAAACTTTAGTAAAGCCCCAGGGTCGAGAGCAAACAACAGGAAAACAGAAATTTTACTTATTGGTGACTGGAGCGGAAACCACCCAGGACTTCCTTCTGATTTATTGAAAACATTTCATTAAGAATAACATATGGGAAAGATTAGACTAAAACCAGCTATAAAGAATAGCTTGACAAGATTTGAAAACATGTTGAAATATGGAAATACGAACAAACCTAGTGAATCAAAGCTTATATATATATATATATATATATATATATATATATATATATATATATATATATATATATATATTCAAATATGGTTAATAAATAAGACTAGACTTTAAAAATGTAATGTTAAATAAATTAGATGTTGAATAGATTTTATATGTGGTTGGAACATACATTATCCTCATAAAAACCATCTGTATAAACTGAAAAGTTGGGGAGGGGGTACCACACCTACAGAACATCCCAACATCTAATGACCATAATAAAATAAGAAATATAACAAAACAATTATATATATATATATATATATATATATATATATATATATATATATATATATATATATATATATATATATATATATAGACACACACACACACACACACACAATGAGAAACATATCCTAGATTTATAGGAAAAATAATTTGTCTTAAAACCACCCATGAAACTGGGTGGAGTATGAGAAATAACTATTAAATGCAGAGATGACTCCCATAAATCAATAGAAAGACAATAAAAAATATACAGCATTATAAATAAGGAGAAAACAGATTGAATCAATACAAGGTGATAAAGAAAAGAAAGTCCAGAGATGCAGTAGACTAAAGTTTGGGAAATGTGGGCCAAAATAGAATCAACATCAAAACAAAGCAATATGTAGAAATACCTACATGATGTTTCATTCTCATGGAAACCGCATTTAATACACATAACAAATATAATGCAAGGTTACTCATGGTGGTAGAAAATATGTGTACACCAAAAGAGCACGTTATACTGAAATGTAAGATGTTAGAAATGGAAAGGAGAAATATTAAGAAAATAATACAGAATAAATTATGGGACATTTCAAGAAAAACAAATGCTGTACACTAATGGCATAATTAACTAACATAGATCTAATCAACTTAATTACAAGCACAATGTGGCAACAAACTACACAGATAAACGTACTAGAATGGTGTGGGACTTGTGTAAATGCAAAATTAGATCAAACAAGTTAGGCGCTAACATCGCGATTCGGTCTGCTGGTGGGAGAGATCGGCCCAATCAGGGTGGAGCAATAGCGGAAAGCCCTCTCACAAGGGTAGAGGCACCAAACTACGGGCCAATCTTGCCTGACCATGATTGGGAACCCCACCTCACCCAAGAACAGTGAGAGAAAGGCTCACTACAAACAAATAACTAATATAAAAGGCATGTTGGTATCACTAAAAAGAAATAAGAACTAAATACAAAAGGAGTACTGGCTTCACTACATACAAATAACTGATACAAAAGGCTTGGGGCCCGGAGTGGTCTAAAGCACTCACCATTACGGATCACTGCCATCTCACCTCTGCTTGGGTTCAAGTCTCGGGTTTGGCCAGTGTGGGTATGTGCAAAAGCTTGCCAGTAGCTTCTTGTGGGTCAGTGGTTCTTTCCGGTGTTTTCCAAGTTATTCCTCCACCATTTTTAAGCCGCTATATATAGCCTATCTTGTGCTGAAAAATGGTGTTAAACCCTACAACAACAACAAAGACAAAAAGCGCACTGGGTGAAACTAAAATAATTTAGCAATATTTTAGTGACTAAGGCAAAAAGAAAACATGCGAATACAGAGGTTGTGTCCCTAAACTAAGGAACAGGGACTGTGACACCAATACTGTCAGACTCGTACAAGGTATTATGGATCACATCTGAGTCCCTGAAAATGAGGGCACAATAAAAGCACAAGGGAACAATTAAACAAGACTTACAACAATGAGTACACCTAGAAAAACATGCACATCATGCAAGCATTAAAATCAAACGAGCTTCTTTTTTGTTTTCAGTTTGCTTTTTTGTTCATTTTTTTCGTTTCACTTTCTTTATCTATCATTCACTTAGAGAAACACATTGAATTAGAACCATGAAAAGCAAAGATGGAGGAAGTGAAAGGAAGCCTCTTTGATGGAGATGGATAGGTAAATCAACATCATTCATGGGTTGGTAGCCAAAAGGTGCCCACCCATCTCCTTCACAACCTAAATGGATCAACCACCAACTTATTTGTCTTCATTTTACCAGGTAGGATTTTTAATAATAAATGAGACGAAAAAGTTTGACCCATTTTAGCAGTTCAAACAAAAACACTGATATAGCAACAACACAACATTATAGCAAATACATATATAGCATACACTGGAGCTAAATAGATACTGGCAAGGATCACTAGCAGTAAATATGGCAAGGAATCCAGAGCCAAAAAGTGTAATACTTTAAGGATGGTTGTATAAGCCAGAAGGAGGACTGAATAGAGACCTGAGAAGGCGTTTGATGAGTAAGCCTTCATCAAAAAGAAAGAAATGAATCCTAATCAAAATTAAATAAAATTTTACCAAAATTATCATGCTTTTTTACACACAACATGCAATTGGGGGGGGGGCAACAAAAAAAAAAATTTAAAAAAAATTCAAACTTTGGAACGAAGGGGGTTGCTTCAAAGGTCTCCAGCTTAACATAGATGGGCAGCAGAGAGGGGTTCACAGAACAATTTTGTTTAATGGACTTGAAGTCTAAATGTAGTCAATTTGCTCATTGTCTTTGTCATTCTATTTACCCTTCCAGATCCACAGAAACACCATTATATCATCTCAGCCATTGATGCCAAATTTCATATTTCTGTTAGTAGCTATTCTGTTCAATGATATAAATTATGAAAAACAGTAATACAAATTATGACAAACAATCTGTGAGTTTATTTCTTGGCTTGTTCAAACACAGTTTGTGAGTTTATTTCTTGGTGGGCTGATTAAAACAACATGCGAGCCAACTCGGCCATGATGGGAGAAGATGTCATGCACCTTGGTGTAGTCCACCTACTTTGGTCCCCACCTGACACGCAGGTATCGCATGTGGCTTCAAGCAGCTGTATGCATGCAACAGTGGTAGCACCCCGGCAAAAAGCTTTGACAGGTGGGCCAGATTAGATGATAATAGCAGATGGGTCTCATAACATCAGTGAGTTAGGGACTTGCCTGCCCCAGTATGCAAATACAGTTCTGGCAGACTGGGCGGATGAGATCACCAGGAAGATCAAATGGTCAGAAAGGCAGTTCTGCAATGTTTTGTAGAGAGCGAAGGTTATGACAAGGCACAGAAGACATCATGACCATCCACTGCCATGATATTTCATTGTACCACCAGACCCATTCCTCTGAGGCCAAGAGAGTGGGACTGCCCCCGTGCAGTGACTTTCCTACATTAAAATCTTTTCATGCACAGGTTTTTTGTGCAATCTTTTTCTTTCTTTCTCTCTTCCTCAAGCCCTGCAGCGATAGTGGCGTGACAAAGCGATAGGTGGAGATGACCACTGGCAGTCGTAGTCACAATCCTGGACAAACGGTTGCTCATCTTCATACTTGGGACAGTGGATGCGTTCAGCAGCATCCAGGCAACTAGACAGCCTCTTTAGGATGGCACTGCCCACCCTCACATGAGGGACAGGGCTAGAAAGCGTGCCTCAAACACTGCCAGCCCTACAGCATCTGGTCATCATACTCCAGTTGTAGGATTTCAACGCCAGAGTTTGGTAAGCAACTGGAATGGAGTTCTTGGCCCACACAGTGTGGGGAAGCTAAACAGCAATGATATGC
The DNA here is from genome assembly GCA_028554795.2 of Sinohyriopsis cumingii. NCBI lineage: Eukaryota > Metazoa > Mollusca > Bivalvia > Unionida > Unionidae > Sinohyriopsis > Sinohyriopsis cumingii. The sequence continues at coordinate 37,640 of JAPYKE020000126.1, read as the reverse complement.
TTCTTGTAAGTAAATGTGCAGAGCGCAAATGTGCTAACACATGCTTTACATCACAAACACTTATTCTGGCAAGCTGAAAAGTACAAAACATCCTGGATGCATCCACCATCCAAACAATGGCATTTGATTGTGATATTGATAGACAGAGAGACCTATGGGATGTCAGAATCACGTGAATTATGTGAGGTGCTGGATGCTGGACCCTCTACAGACTAGTCAGATCAGTTCATAACGTAAGCATTATTCCCACTCAGTGCAAGAGATTGTTGTTGAAGCAAATTCTAACGCATAGTCTTCTCAAATAAAAAAATCAATTTAACAAAAACAGTTGGTTTCAGAAAAAACTAGTTGAGTATAAAATAATATTACTAAAACTGAAGCAATATCAAATCAAATGCAGAAAATGACAGCATATTTTCTATTACGTTATTAATAATTAAATATATCAAAATTGTCTTATTTATTACAGCGTTGAATATATCCCATGAATACTTTTATGTTAAATTGTATATGTGTCTGGCGGCTGCCACATTGATATAGCAAGAGCCAAATTGGGTATAATTGTCAATAGAGAGCTTTTTCTAATGAAGTTCAAAGTTTGGTATAAATTACCTTTGTTTTCAAGATACCCAACCTCTGAAAGGTTATTGACCACATTTTCTTAGAGATTTCAATAGCTATCATGTGTATGCAAAACATTGTGTAGTTTGTCACTGCTTTTCGTCGTTGATTTAGAACCAAACAAGATTCCTTTTTTCAAAAATACTAGAGACATTTATTTCATAAAAAAACTATCTACATTGAGACTACTTTTTAAATGTTCTATTAGTCAAATATTGAAGCCATGAATTCATTGCAAATAATAATGAAACTTCTCGTTTATGAATTTTAAGTTCACTACTTACTCTGGAACTCACTCTCCATAATTAACTGTATTTTGAAATAAAGCGTTTTATTCACCAAGTAATTATTTTACTTCTTTGCTATCTTTGATCACATTTATGAACGGGTTGGCTACTTTGAGATAGTTTAATAAACTTATTTGCGTAATAATATTTATAAAAGTTGTTCAATTAAAACAAGTTGACATAAGATGATCACTGCAAGCTCTTACACAGGTAGGATTTGCATTGCTTTTCACTTTTCTTTTATTCCAGTCATTTTAATTAATTTGATACAAAAGACATAGCAGGTCTGCTTTGTGTTGAGTGTAACAATAGAACAAACACTTCTGCAAGTTGGAGATGAAAATATGATTGGCATCTTAATTAGTTTGTTTTCCTTCAGTACACATTTATTTGATTAACCTAACTTGAAACAAATTGGCCTGCCCTCTTAGTGTAAAATTTACCTATGCAAATTAGCCTAATGAGATTTCAAACAGCAGTACTCAAGGAACTGAACAGTGACTTATTCTCAGTCTGTTAGGTAATATATGAATTGATGATTGTTCATCACTGACTCCCTTATATTTTAGTTTACTCTATAACAATCTTCTATATAAACTGCCAGGAGAATGGTTTTGCAAAAATACTAAGATGATTAATGGCATATATTGTGGTGTTTAAAGGACGTTGTCTCAATCTCTCATTAGTTTTTGTTGTGAAGCATACTGAAACTCGTGTTTCTTCAAACAACCTTTTCAGCGGGTTTATAACTACCATGAATTTCATGTGACACATTGTGTTACGGCAAGAACGAATCTGTGCTAAATATTAATAAGGAAGTGATTTTAGGCTTTTAGTGGTTATTTGCATATTTTTCTGGGGAAGCTCTTCTCTAATTGCATTCATGGATATTTCAATGTGTTGTACTTGTTCTCTTCTGTTTTAGAATGAATTACATTTATCTGTGCATTACATTATTTTTATGTAATTTTTACAATAATTCACATAGACATACTAAATATTTTGACAGATTTATGTGCAAACATCAGGATAATCATATCTACTTTAGAATTACAAAGACTAAACATGTCTTGGGAAATTTCTGTCTCTAATTTACCATCAGAAATTTTAGCAGAAAAGAAATGATCTTTAGTATGTGCTAGTTATGTAGAAAATTATTTCACTCCTTGTAATTTTTTAAAAGATATTTCAGTTTACGATGATTATTATATACACAACGTAAAATAATGACAATGTCAAATACAATTTCTGTTTTCTTAAATCATGCCAAAAACTTCTATAGAATGTTTATATTAACATCATCATGTTTAACAGAATTGTTGGGGCCCCAAGTGGCTGAGTGGTCTAAAGCGTTCAGCGTTTCGGATCACTGCCATCTCACTTCTGTCTGCGTGGGTTTGAGTCCAAGGCTCGGCTAGTGTGGATACATGGGAAAGCCTGCCAGTAGCTTCTCATGGGTCAGTGGTTATTCCCTGGGTTTTACAGGGTTCTTCCTCCACCAGTTATACTGGCCGCCATGTATAGCCTATCATGTGCTGAAAAATGGCATTAAACCCTAGAAAAACATAACAGAATTGTTACGGGGGGGGGGCAAATTTTTATTACATGATTCTTTCAATATTTCCATGACCTACTAGGGTAAGATTGAAACCAGTTGGTTCATAGTAAGGGGTCATATGAGTTATAACTTGTTCAAGCATGTAGAACTTAATTATGCAACAGTTTCAGACAAGATGTAATAAGAAAAAAAGCTCACTTGTCTGTCACTGTATCGGGGCCCCAAGTGGCCGAGTGGTCTAAAGTGCTCACTATTCCAGATCACTGCCATCTCACTTCTGTCTGCGTGTGCTCGAGTCCAAGGCTCGGCTAGCATGAGTACGTGGGAAAGCCTACAAGTAGCTTCTCGTGTGTCGGTGGTTCTTCCCTGGGTTTTTCAGAGTTCTTCCTCCACCAGTTATACTGGCCGCCATGTATAGCCTATCTTGTACTGAAAAATGACATTAAACCCTAGAACAACAACAACTGTCACTGTATCAGATTCAAATGTCTTACAGTCAGCGAGTTCAAAATAAGGAGCAACTATTATTTTCTGGACAGCCAAATTCAGACTTGGGGAAAGAGATATCTGGCTCTCATTTTCAGTACTGCCTTCACCTTTGAAGATAACAGTTCCAGCAATATTTCACCAAAAATGATATTTCTTGTATCGTGTTTGCCAAATTGCAATTGTCCATTTTTATGATAAGTACTGTATCATTTTTAACTCAGAAGTACTAAATTCAAACTCTGAATTTACTGATGTTAGTCATAACCTGCTGAGTTGTCAGTAATTTGTTTCTTGATGTTTGTAGAGAAAAAATGTCATGAGTTTGCAGTGAATTCTCTGTTGTTTTATTTGCTTCTCACTAATACTGCATTATGGCTACTTCTACATACTGCTGTATATATTATAATTTAATTGATTAAATATAGTTTAAGTAATGCTCAATGCATCCTTATCTGGCCCCTTGTTGGTCCCTTCTTTCTCTACTATGGTTTCTCTGCACAGACATGATATCATTGCAGTCAGTATATGTTAATAAGCTAGTAACTAAATTTACATATGTTGTTATGTTGAACCAATCAGATGACTGAGTTGGAGCATGTGATCAAACATTGTGTCAGTTGGTTGGGCATTCATACAGCAACTGGGATGCCTGTAGAGATGTGTGCTTTTTAGTGTATATGCTGCATTTAACTTACCAGTAACATTATTTGTAAAAAGGACCATTCACTACCCCTCCTTCCTTCTGCCTTGTCGTACATTTGGGATAACATGCCATTCAAACTCTGTTCAGGGGTGGGGTGGGGGACATTGTTAAGTTTTATGCATTCACAACTTTGCTTTTGAACCCCAACTTGTGTCAGTTCATGTACTTAAATGTACTCAACTATTATGCCCATATACTTCATACCCGCTTCCTATGGTGCATGTATGGAGTATCGACTGATGTATGTTATCATAGTAATCCTCAGGATCAGACTTATTGAGTTTCGGTTATCAATGTCCCTATATACCTCATATCAGCCCATTGCAGTTCCACATGTAGGTGTCGGACATTTTTCACAACCCTACAAACTCTGCCAAGTCTCTCTACCTGAGGTACTCATATACAAAAAACTCAGAGATAGGCTGGTGCTTTGTGGTGTGACAAGGTTTGCCCCCGTTTTGCCAAAGATTATTTTATATGTACAATAAAATGTATGTTGAACCTATGCATTGTGTGTTACTTAAACTCTTTTATAAGTCAAGTCCAACTGCAAACATCATAGACCCAGATCTGTCAATACATATGCAATGGCAAATTTGGGTCTGTGCAGTTTGGAGTTAGAATAAATAAATAAATAAGTAAATATATATATATATATATATATATATATATATATATATATATATATATATATATATATACATATATATGCGTACACTTTTACTTTTTTCTCTATTGATATTTACGTGTTTTATAAGCACTTTTACATTTTGCTCATGTATGTAAGGTATAAACTCGTTAAAACTGTAAAAAAATTAAACAATTGTATCATATATTTGACAGTTTTTGGATTTCTGAGTTGACTCATCCATTTATGTACCAAATTCATGCATGTAGATTAGTTTTAATTTATTTTTATTAATCACATACTAATGATTTCTGATTCCATTTGAAATAGACTCAAAGATGTAATGAATTCAGTACCAGTTGCACTCATAGATGTACAATCCCATCTTTTCCTGTACTAGACACTAATCTTGGTTTCTGACCATATTTAGTTTATGTCATCCGTGTTTATAACGTTTCACATAATTTCTAACCAATGCTCAGACTGTGATGCAGTCATTCATTACTAATACAGTGTACTCATTAAAAGTGATTTTTCATTTGCATGTACCTTGTTTGATTTTCCTAAATTTCACACATGAGTGAAAGTCACCTAAAATTACAGTATGGTTCTGCATCCATTAACATCAACTGAAGACATCCTTTATCAGCTTTCAGTCTTATAACATTTAAAATATTTTAAACAAGTTTTTTTTTTTTATAATTTAAAAAATGCAGTTAGGTTAATAAATTAAAAAATTATTGATCATTGAATTTATTAATTATTTATTTTTCTTTCATTTTTTTAAAATATAAGTTATCAGGATTTTATATACTCCATTTCCTCACCAACTGACCAAGTTTTGGAAGGATTACTATAAACTATTTATCTGTTTGACTGTTGCACACACACACACACACACACACACCGGATGGTGTTATTAAATTGCTTATTTTCTTGAAATATGACATTTTTATTCTTTTTAATAATTCGTGAACAAGTAAAACATCTTAGGATAAAAAATTAAAACATTACAAAGGCTATTGTTGGTAATATACTTTCCTTTTTCTAAAAATCATCAATTCTGTTTTTCACTTTGGCCACATATTATTCCAGCCTTTTATGTCATAAAACAAGCATTTCTTTTAGGTGAGATTTGGAATTATTAGCTAAAAATGCTCTGTATGAAATATCAAAAAAATTAATAAGCTTATTAAAATTGTTATTTCTTGTTGAAACATCTTTTCATGCAGTTCTAAAATTCTAGTTATAAGTTCAGATCTATTCCATAAGTGATTTCCAAGCCGATGTGCTACGACTCTATGGACTTGAACTAAAGGACAGAAAATGCGAAAACCAACAAGTTTATTAAAATTCAATGTGTTGCCCTAGGATAAAAAATTTCAAGGGAACTTACAGTGTTGTGAATTACATCCAAAATAGTCCCAAAAGTGTTATCACAAGTCAAAAGTAGTGTTCTGAATCAACGCCAGTCGTGTTATGAATGAATTCTAGTGTTGAATGTGCTGATGTGCCAGTAACCTCGAATTTGCTAATGTGCCAACAGTCTTGATGCATCACAATGATAACATCAAATATGTTCTTGAATGAATTCACAATAATTCACAAAATCTTGATTTGGGGATCGGTAGATTATCATTAGATAAATGCGTTTATATTTTTTATATCTTTTTCATTACAAAGATTTCAGTACAGAATGACACAGTGTCAACGTATTTCCAAAGCAAGACCAAAACGATTAGCGCAAAGAATTGACAAGAAAATGTAGATCATACTAGCAGGGAAAGAAGTCCCCATCTAGTTTCTATATATCCGAAATATAATCTACCGTTGCAAATTCACTTAGGCCCAACGTTGAACATTTTCAAACAATACTTCAATCATACACAAAACATGTAAACTTGTGTAATTTCAACACTTTCTTTTGTGTTTACTGTTTATGCCTGTTTGCAATTGCCTCTGACAAGAACCTAAAACCAAGTTTTTCACTGTACTTTGTCAGAGTTTTGCTTTTATCAATAAAACCCAGACATACAGCGATACCTTGCTGGTACAAATGCACTAAATAAGAGTTATATATATATATATATATATATATATATATATATATATATATATATATATATATATATATATATATATATATATATATATATATATATATATATATATATATATATATATGTAGATAGATAGATAGATAGATAGATATCCGTACAACAATATATCACGTTATTAAACTTTATAAAATGATCAGACCAACTGATGTCAGTTTGCTTAAATAAGACAGAGATTCATTGCACTTGACCACATAAAGATTATCATATTTCACAGCACAACCAGAGTCTGACAGTTTGTTGGAATCCAATTGACTATAATTTCTAAAAAGAGAAATATGTTGTGATGCAATTCTGTAGCTGCTCCTGTGTCACCCTGCAGTTCAGTAGACATACTTTTTGGGTTTGGAATTTTGTAAAAAAAAAAAAATCTTCATAGTACAATTAATCAAATATAATTAGGGTAGACAAATTAAATTTAGTACATACTATTTGCATGTATATGACTGAATTAGATGTCAAGACTGTTACAGCCACTTTGCAAACAAATTCTACACAATTTTGTACTTTGTATTTGACACATTTTGTAAAATGATATCAATGTTATTAAGCAAAACTACTTGAGGTAAAAAATGAAATATGAAGTTTAGTTTTCAGGTTTCTGTGCATATGTTGAATTTCATGATACTTCAACATTAAAAAATGTATATTGAACTTTATTAACTCTTTTTGTATCTGCAGTGGGAAATGCATGTTTTATAAACACAAATTTTGAGGAAGAGATAAGATCCAAGGAAATAATTAATAATTATAATGGAAGCAATGAAGAAAAATGTAGTGCTAAGGAATAACAAACAAATATATTAAGATATCAAACTCAACTAACGAGAAAACAGATTGAATCAATACAAGGTGATAAAGAAAAGAAAGTCCAGAGATGCAGTAGACTAAAGTTTGGGAAATGTGGGCCAAAATAGAATCAACATCAAAACAAAGCAATATGTAGAAATACCTACATGTTGTTTCATTCTCATGGAAACAGCATTTAATGCACATAACAAAAATAATGCAAGGTTACTCATGGTGTAGAAAATATGTGTACACCAAAAGAGCACGTTATACTGAAATGTAAGATGTTAGAAATGGAAAGGAGAAATATTAAGAAAATAATACAGAATAAATATGGGACATTTCAAGAAAAACAAATGCTGTACACTAATGGCATAATTAACTAACATAGATCTAATCAACTTAATTACAAGCACAATGTGGCAACAAACTACACAGATAAACGTACTAGAATGGTGTGGGACTTGTGTAAATGCAAAATTAGATCAAACAAGTTAGGCGCTAACATCGTGATTCGGTCTGCTGGTGGGAGAGATCGGCCCAATCAGGGTGGAGCAATAGCGGAAAGCCCTCTCACAAGGGTAGAGGCACCAAACTACGGGCCAATCTTGCCTGACCATGATTGGGAACCCCACCTCACCCAAGAACAGTGAGAGAAAGGCTCACTACAAACAAATAACTAATATAAAAGGCATGTTGGTATCACTAAAAAGAAATAAGAACTAAATACAAAAGGAGTACTGGCTTCACTACATACAAATAACTGATACAAAAGGCTTGGGGCCCGGAGTGGTCTAAAGCACTCACCATTACGGATCACTGCCATCTCACCTCTGCTTGGGTTCAAGTCTCGGGTTTGGCCAGTGTGGGTATGTGCAAAAGCTTGCCAGTAGCTTCTTGTGGGTCAGTGGTTCTTTCCGGTGTTTTCCCGGGTTATTCCTCCACCATTTTTACTGGCCGCTATATATAGCCTATCTTGTGCTGAAAAATGGTGTTAAACCCTACAACAACAACAAAGACAAAAAGCGCACTGGGTGAAACTAAAATAATTTAGCAATTTTTTAGTGACTAAGGCAAAAAGAAAACATGCGAATACAGAGGTTGTGTCCCTAAACTAAGGAACAGGGACTGTGACACCAATACTGTCAGACTCGTACAAGGTATTATGGATCACATCTGAGTCCCTGAAAATGAGGGCACAATGAAAGCACAAGGGAACAATTAAACAAGACTTACAACAATGAGTACACCTAGAAAAACATGCACATCATGCAAGCATTAAAATCAAACGAGCTTCTTTTTTGTTTTCAGTTTGCTTTTTTGTTCATTTTTTTCGTTTCACTTTCTTTATCTATCATTCACTTAGAGAAACACATTGAATTAGAACCATGAAAAGCAAAGATGGAGGAAGTGAAAGGAAGCCTCTTTGATGGAGATGGATAGGTAAATCAACATCATTCATGGGTTGGTAGACAAAAGGTGCCCACCCATCTCCTTCACAACTTAAATGGATCAACCACCAACTTATTTGTCTTCATTTTACCAGGTAGGATTTTTAATAATAAATGAGACGAAAAAGTTTGACCCATTTTAGCAGTTCAAACAAAAACACTGATATAGCAACAACACAACATTATAGCAAATACATATATAGCATACACTGGAGCTAAATAGATACTGGCAAGGATCACTAGCAGTAAATATGGCAAGGAATCCAGAGCCAAAAAGTGTAATACTTTAAGGATGGTTGTATAAGCCAGGAGGAGGATTGAATAGAGACCTGAGAAGGCGTTTGATGAGTAAGCCTTCGTCAAAAAGAAAGAAATGAATCCTAATCAAAATTAAATAAAATTTTACCAAAATTATCATGCTTTTTTACACACAACATGCAATTGGGGGGGGGGGGGGGCAACAAACAAATAAAAAAAAAAAATTCAAACTTTGGAACGAAAGGGGTTGCTTCAAAGGTCTCCAGCTTAACATAGATGGGCAGCAGAGAGGGGTTCACAGAACAATTTTGTTTAATGGACTTGAAGTCTAAATGTAGTCAATTTGCTCATTGTCTTTGTCATTCTATTTACCCTTCCAGATCCACAGAAACACCATTATATCATCTCAGCCATTGATGCCAAATTTCATATTTCTGTTAGTAGCTATTCTGTTCAATGATATAAATTATGAAAAACAGTAATACAAATTATGACAAACAATCTGTGAGTTTATTTCTTGGCTTGTTCAAACACAGTTTGTGAGTTTATTTCTTGGTGGGCTGATTAAAACAACATGCGAGCCAACTCGGCCATGATGGGAGAAGATGTCATGCACCTTGGTGTAGTCCACCTACTTTGGTCCCCACCTGACACGCAGGTATCGCATGTGGCTTCAAGCAGCTGTATGCATGCAACAGTGGTAGCACCCCGGCAAAAAGCTTTGACAGGTGGGCCAGATTAGATGATAATAGCAGATGGGTCTCATAACATCAGTGAGTTAGGGACTTGCCTGCCCCAGTATGCAAATACAGTTCTGGCAGACTGGGCGGATGAGATCACCAGGAAGATCAAATGGTCAGAAAGGCAGTTCTGCAATGTTTTGTAGAGAGCGAAGGTTATGACAAGGCACAGAAGACATCATGACCATCCACTGCCATGATATTTCATTGTACCACCAGACCCATTCCTCTGAGGCCAAGAGAGTGGGACTGCCCCCGTGCAGTGACTTTCCTACATTAAAATCTTTTCATGCACAGGTTTTTTGTGCAATCTTTTTCTTTCTTTCTCTCTTCCTCAAGCCCTGCAGCGATAGTGGCGTGACAAAGCGATAGGTGGAGATGACCACTGGCAGTCGTAGTCACAATCCTGGACAAACGGTTGCTCATCTTCATACTTGGGACAGTGGATGCGTTCAGCAGCATCCAGGCAACTAGACAGCCTCTTTAGGATGGCACTGCCCACCCTCACATGAGGGACAGGGCTAGAAAGCGTGCCTCAAACACTGCCAGCCCTACAGCATCTGGTCATCATACTCCAGTTGTAGGATTTCAACGCCAGAGTTTGGTAAGCAACTGGAATGGAGTTCTTGGCCCACACAGTGTGGGGAAGCTAAACAGCAATGATATGCTTCTTGTAAGTAAATGTGCAGAGCGCAAATGTGCTAACACATGCTTTGCATCACAAACACTTATTCTGGCAAGCTGAAAAGTACAAAACATCCTGGATGCATCCACCATCCAAACAATGGCATTTGATTGTGATATTGATAGACAGAGAGACCTATGGGATGTCAGAATCACGTGAATTATGTGAGGTGCTGGATGCTGGACCCTCTACAGACTAGTCAGATCAGTTCATAACGTAAGCATTATTCCCACTCAGTGCAAGAGATTGTTGTTGAAGCAAATTCTAACGCATAGTCTTCTCAAATAAAAAAATCAATTTAACAAAAACAGTTGGTTTCAGAAAAAACTAGTTGAGTATAAAATAATATTACTAAAACTGAAGCAATATCAAATCAAATGCAGAAAATGACAGCATATTTTCTATTACGTTATTAATAATTAAATATATCAAAATTGTCTTATTTATTACAGCGTTGAATATATCCCATGAATACTTTTATGTTAAATTGTATATGTGTCTGGCGGCTGCCACATTGATATAGCAAGAGCCAAATTGGGTATAATTGTCAATAGAGAGCTTTTTCTAATGAAGTTCAAAGTTTGGTATAAATTACCTTTGTTTTCAAGATACCCAACCTCTGAAAGGTTATTGACCACATTTTCTTAGAGATTTCAATAGCTATCATGTGTATGCAAAACATTGTGTAGTTTGTCACTGCTTTTCGTCGTTGATTTAGAACCAAACAAGATTCCTTTTTTCAAAAATACTAGAGACATTTATTTCATAAAAAAACTATCTACATTGAGACTACTTTTTAAATGTTCTATTAGTCAAATATTGAAGCCATGAATTCATTGCAAATAATAATGAAACTTCTCGTTTATGAATTTTAAGTTCACTACTTACTCTGGAACTCACTCTCCATAATTAACTGTATTTTGAAATAAAGCGTTTTATTCACCAAGTAATTATTTTACTTCTTTGCTATCTTTGATCACATTTATGAACGGGTTGGCTACTTTGAGATAGTTTAATAAACTTATTTGCGTAATAATATTTATAAAAGTTGTTCAATTAAAACAAGTTGACATAAGATGATCACTGCAAGCTCTTACACAGGTAGGATTTGCATTGCTTTTCACTTTTCTTTTATTCCAGTCATTTTAATTAATTTGATACAAAAGACATAGCAGGTCTGCTTTGTGTTGAGTGTAACAATAGAACAAACACTTCTGCAAGTTGGAGATGAAAATATGATTGGCATCTTAATTAGTTTGTTTTCCTTCAGTACACATTTATTTGATTAACCTAACTTGAAACAAATTGGCCTGCCCTCTTAGTGTAAAATTTACCTATGCAAATTAGCCTAATGAGATTTCAAACAGCAGTACTCAAGGAACTGAACAGTGACTTATTCTCAGTCTGTTAGGTAATATATGAATTGATGATTGTTCATCACTGACTCCCTTATATTTTAGTTTACTCTATAACAATCTTCTATATAAACTGCCAGGAGAATGGTTTTGCAAAAATACTAAGATGATTAATGGCATATATTGTGGTGTTTAAAGGACGTTGTCTCAATCTCTCATTAGTTTTTGTTGTGAAGCATACTGAAACTCGTGTTTCTTCAAACAACCTTTTCAGCGGGTTTATAACTACCATGAATTTCATGTGACACATTGTGTTACGGCAAGAACGAATCTGTGCTAAATATTAATAAGGAAGTGATTTTAGGCTTTTAGTGGTTATTTGCATATTTTTCTGGGGAAGCTCTTCTCTAATTGCATTCATGGATATTTCAATGTGTTGTACTTGTTCTCTTCTGTTTTAGAATGAATTACATTTATCTGTGCATTACATTATTTTTATGTAATTTTTACAATAATTCACATAGACATACTAAATATTTTGACAGATTTATGTGCAAACATCAGGATAATCATATCTACTTTAGAATTACAAAGACTAAACATGTCTTGGGAAATTTCTGTCTCTAATTTACCATCAGAAATTTTAGCAGAAAAGAAATGATCTTTAGTATGTGCTAGTTATGTAGAAAATTATTTCACTCCTTGTAATTTTTTAAAAGATATTTCAGTTTACGATGATTATTATATACACAACGTAAAATAATGACAATGTCAAATACAATTTCTGTTTTCTTAAATCATGCCAAAAACTTCTATAGAATGTTTATATTAACATCATCATGTTTAACAGAATTGTTGGGGCCCCAAGTGGCTGAGTGGTCTAAAGCGTTCAGCGTTTCGGATCACTGCCATCTCACTTCTGTCTGCGTGGGTTTGAGTCCAAGGCTCGGCTAGTGTGGATACATGGGAAAGCCTGCCAGTAGCTTCTCATGGGTCAGTGGTTATTCCCTGGGTTTTACAGGGTTCTTCCTCCACCAGTTATACTGGCCGCCATGTATAGCCTATCATGTGCTGAAAAATGGCATTAAACCCTAGAAAAACATAACAGAATTGTTACGGGGGGGGGGGGGCAAATTTTTATTACATGATTCTTTCAATATTTCCATGACCTACTAGGGTAAGATTGAAACCAGTTGGTTCATAGTAAGGGGTCATATGAGTTATAACTTGTTCAAGCATGTAGAACTTAATTATGCAACAGTTTCAGACAAGATGTAATAAGAAAAAAAGCTCACTTGTCTGTCACTGTATCGGGGCCCCAAGTGGCCGAGTGGTCTAAAGTGCTCACTATTCCAGATCACTGCCATCTCACTTCTGTCTGCGTGTGCTCGAGTCCAAGGCTCGGCTAGCATGAGTACGTGGGAAAGCCTACAAGTAGCTTCTCGTGTGTCGGTGGTTCTTCCCTGGGTTTTTCAGAGTTCTTCCTCCACCAGTTATACTGGCCGCCATGTATAGCCTATCTTGTACTGAAAAATGACATTAAACCCTAGAACAACAACAACTGTCACTGTATCAGATTCAAATGTCTTACAGTCAGCGAGTTCAAAATAAGGAGCAACTATTATTTTCTGGACAGCCAAATTCAGACTTGGGGAAAGAGATATCTGGCTCTCATTTTCAGTACTGCCTTCACCTTTGAAGATAACAGTTCCAGCAATATTTCACCAAAAATGATATTTCTTGTATCGTGCTTGCCAAATTGCAATTGTCCATTTTTATGATAAGTACTGTATCATTTTTAACTCAGAAGTACTAAATTCAAACTCTGAATTTACTGATGTTAGTCATAACCTGCTGAGTTGTCAGTAATTTGTTTCTTGATGTTTGTAGAGAAAAAATGTCATGAGTTTGCAGTGAATTCTCTGTTGTTTTATTTGCTTCTCACTAATACTGCATTATGGCTACTTCTACATACTGCTGTATATATTATAATTTAATTGATTAAATATAGTTTAAGTAATGCTCAATGCATCCTTATCTGGCCCCTTGTTGGTCCCTTCTTTCTCTACTATGGTTTCTCTGCACAGACATGATATCATTGCAGTCAGTATATGTTAATAAGCTAGTAACTAAATTTACATATGTTGTCATGTTGAACCAATCAGATGACTGAGTTGGAGCATGTGATCAAACATTGTGTCAGTTGGTTGGGCATTCATACAGCAACTGGGATGCCTGTAGAGATGTGTGCTTTTTAGTGTATATGCTGCATTTAACTTACCAGTAACATTATTTGTAAAAAGGACCATTCACTACCCCTCCTTCCTTCTGCCTTGTCGTACATTTGGGATAACATGCCATTCAAACTCTGTTCAGGGGTGGGGTGGGGGACATTGTTAAGTTTTATGCATTCACAACTTTGCTTTTGAACCCCAACTTGTGTCAGTTCATGTACTTAAATGTACTCAACTATTATGCCCATATACTTCATACCCGCTTCCTATGGTGCATGTATGGAGTATCGACTGATGTATGTTATCATAGTAATCCTCAGGATCAGACTTATTGAGTTTCGGTTATCAATGTCCCTATATACCTCATATCAGCCCATTGCAGTTCCACATGTAGGTGTCGGACATTTTTCACAACCCTACAAACTCTGCCAAGTCTCTCTACCTGAGGTACTCATATACAAAAAACTCAGAGATAGGCTGGTGCTTTGTGGTGTGACAAGGTTTGCCCCCGTTTTGCCAAAGATTATTTTATATGTACAATAAAATGTATGTTGAACCTATGCATTGTGTGTTACTTAAACTCTTTTATAAGTCAAGTCCAACTGCAAACATCATAGACCCAGATCTGTCAATACATATGCAATGGCAAATTTGGGTCTGTGCAGTTTGGAGTTAGAATAAATAAATAAATAAGTAAATATATATATATATATATATATATATATATATATATATATATATATATATATATGCGTACACTTTTACTTTTTTCTCTATTGATATTTACGTGTTTTATAAGCACTTTTACATTTTGCTCATGTATGTAAGGTATAAACTCGTTAAAACTGTAAAAAAATTAAACAATTGTATCATATATTTGACAGTTTTTGGATTTCTGAGTTGACTCATCCATTTATGTACCAAATTCATGCATGTAGATTAGTTTTAATTTATTTTTATTAATCACATACTAATGATTTCTGATTCCATTTGAAATAGACTCAAAGATGTAATGAATTCAGTACCAGTTGCACTCATAGATGTACAATCCCATCTTTTCCTGTACTAGACACTAATCTTGGTTTCTGACCATATTTAGTTTATGTCATCCGTGTTTATAACGTTTCACATAATTTCTAACCAATGCTCAGACTGTGATGCAGTCATTCATTACTAATACAGTGTACTCATTAAAAGTGATTTTTCATTTGCATGTACCTTGTTTGATTTTCCTAAATTTCACACATGAGTGAAAGTCACCTAAAATTACAGTATGGTTCTGCATCCATTAACATCAACTGAAGACATCCTTTATCAGCTTTCAGTCTTATAACATTTAAAATATTTTAAACAAGTTTTTTTTTTTTATAATTTAAAAAATGCAGTTAGGTTAATAAATTAAAAAATTATTGATCATTGAATTTATTAATTATTTATTTTTCTTTCATTTTTTTAAAATATAAGTTATCAGGATTTTATATACTCCATTTCCTCACCAACTGACCAAGTTTTGGAAGGATTACTATAAACTATTTATCTGTTTGACTGTTGCACACACACACACACACACACACACACACACACACACACACCGGATGGTGTTATTAAATTGCTTATTTTCTTGAAATATGACATTTTTATTCTTTTTAATAATTCGTGAACAAGTAAAACATCTTAGGATAAAAAATTAAAACATTACAAAGGCTATTGTTGGTAATATACTTTCCTTTTTCTAAAAATCATCACTTCTGTTTTTCACTTTGGCCACATATTATTCCAGCCTTTTATGTCATAAAACAAGCATTTTTTTTAGGTGAGATTTGGAATTATTAGCTAAAAATGCTCTGTATGAAATATCAAAAAAATTAATAAGCTTATTAAAATTGTTATTTCTTGTTGAAACATCTTTTCATGCAGTTCTAAAATTCTAGTTATAAGTTCAGATCTATTCCATAAGTGATTTCCAAGCCGATGTGCTACGACTCTATGGACTTGAACTAAAGGACAGAAAATGCGAAAACCAACAAGTTTATTAAAATTCAATGTGTTGCCCTAGGATAAAAAATTTCAAGGGAACTTACAGTGTTGTGAATTACATCCAAAATAGTCCCAAAAGTGTTATCACAAGTCAAAAGTAGTGTTCTGAATCAACGCCAGTCGTGTTATGAATGAATTCTAGTGTTGAATGTGCTGATGTGCCAGTAACCTCGAATTTGCTAATGTGCCAACAGTCTTGATGCATCACAATGATAACATCAAATATGTTCTTGAATGAATTCACAATAATTCACAAAATCTTGATTTGGGGATCGGTAGATTATCATTAGATAAATGCGTTTATATTTTTTATATCTTTTTCATTACAAAGATTTCAGTACAGAATGACACAGTGTCAACGTATTTCCAAAGCAAGACCAAAACGATTAGCGCAAAGAATTGACAAGAAAATGTAGATCATACTAGCAGGGAAAGAAGTCCCCATCTAGTTTCTATATATCCGAAATATAATCTACCGTTGCAAATTCACTTAGGCCCAACGTTGAACATTTTCAAACAATACTTCAATCATACACAAAACATGTAAACTTGTGTAATTTCAACACTTTCTTTTGTGTTTACTGTTTATGCCTGTTTGCAATTGCCTCTGACAAGAACCTAAAACCAAGTTTTTCACTGTACTTTGTCAGAGTTTTGCTTTTATCAATAAAACCCAGACATACAGCGATACCTTGCTGGTACAAATGCACTAAATAAGAGTTATATATATATATATATATATATATATATATATATATATATATATATATATATATATATATATATATATATATATATGTAGATAGATAGATAGATAGATAGATATCCGTACAACAATATATCACGTTATTAAACTTTATAAAATGATCAGACCAACTGATGTCAGTTTGCTTAAATAAGACAGAGATTCATTGCACTTGACCACATAAAGATTATCATATTTCACAGCACAACCAGAGTCTGACAGTTTGTTGGAATCCAATTGACTATAATTTCTAAAAAGAGAAATATGTTGTGATGCAATTCTGTAGCTGCTCCTGTGTCACCCTGCAGTTCAGTAGACATACTTTTTGGGTTTGGAATTTTGTAAAAAAAAAAAAATCTTCATAGTACAATTAATCAAATATAATTAGGGTAGACAAATTAAATTTAGTACATACTATTTGCATGTATATGACTGAATTAGATGTCAAGACTGTTACAGCCACTTTGCAAACAAATTCTACACAATTTTGTACTTTGTATTTGACACATTTTGTAAAATGATATCAATGTTATTAAGCAAAACTACTTGAGGTAAAAAATGAAATATGAAGTTTAGTTTTCAGGTTTCTGTGCATATGTTGAATTTCATGATACTTCAACATTAAAAAATGTATATTGAACTTTATTAACTCTTTTTGTATCTGCAGTGGGAAATGCATGTTTTATAAACACAAATTTTGAGGAAGAGATAAGATCCAAGGAAATAATTAATAATTATAATGGAAGCAATGAAGAAAAATGTAGTGCTAAGGAATAACAAACAAATATATTAAGATATCAAACTCAACTAACGAGAAAACAGATTGAATCAATACAAGGTGATAAAGAAAAGAAAGTCCAGAGATGCAGTAGACTAAAGTTTGGGAAATGTGGGCCAAAATAGAATCAACATCAAAACAAAGCAATATGTAGAAATACCTACATGTTGTTTCATTCTCATGGAAACAGCATTTAATGCACATAACAAAAATAATGCAAGGTTACTCATGGTGTAGAAAATATGTGTACACCAAAAGAGCACGTTATACTGAAATGTAAGATGTTAGAAATGGAAAGGAGAAATATTAAGAAAATAATACAGAATAAATATGGGACATTTCAAGAAAAACAAATGCTGTACACTAATGGCATAATTAACTAACATAGATCTAATCAACTTAATTACAAGCACAATGTGGCAACAAACTACACAGATAAACGTACTAGAATGGTGTGGGACTTGTGTAAATGCAAAATTAGATCAAACAAGTTAGGCGCTAACATCGTGATTCGGTCTGCTGGTGGGAGAGATCGGCCCAATCAGGGTGGAGCAATAGCGGAAAGCCCTCTCACAAGGGTAGAGGCACCAAACTACGGGCCAATCTTGCCTGACCATGATTGGGAACCCCACCTCACCCAAGAACAGTGAGAGAAAGGCTCACTACAAACAAATAACTAATATAAAAGGCATGTTGGTATCACTAAAAAGAAATAAGAACTAAATACAAAAGGAGTACTGGCTTCACTACATACAAATAACTGATACAAAAGGCTTGGGGCCCGGAGTGGTCTAAAGCACTCACCATTACGGATCACTGCCATCTCACCTCTGCTTGGGTTCAAGTCTCGGGTTTGGCCAGTGTGGGTATGTGCAAAAGCTTGCCAGTAGCTTCTTGTGGGTCAGTGGTTCTTTCCGGTGTTTTCCCGGGTTATTCCTCCACCATTTTTACTGGCCGCTATATATAGCCTATCTTGTGCTGAAAAATGGTGTTAAACCCTACAACTACAACAAAGACAAAAAGCGCACTGGGTGAAACTAAAATAATTTAGCAATTTTTTAGTGACTAAGGCAAAAAGAAAACATGCGAATACAGAGGTTGTGTCCCTAAACTAAGGAACAGGGACTGTGACACCAATACTGTCAGACTCGTACAAGGTATTATGGATCACATCTGAGTCCCTGAAAATGAGGGCACAATGAAAGCACAAGGGAACAATTAAACAAGACTTACAACAATGAGTACACCTAGAAAAACATGCACATCATGCAAGCATTAAAATCAAACGAGCTTCTTTTTTGTTTTCAGTTTGCTTTTTTGTTCATTTTTTTCGTTTCACTTTCTTTATCTATCATTCACTTAGAGAAACACATTGAATTAGAACCATGAAAAGCAAAGATGGAGGAAGTGAAAGGAAGCCTCTTTGATGGAGATGGATAGGTAAATCAACATCATTCATGGGTTGGTAGACAAAAGGTGCCCACCCATCTCCTTCACAACCTAAATGGATCAACCACCAACTTATTTGTCTTCATTTTACCAGGTAGGATTTTTAATAATAAATGAGACGAAAAAGTTTGACCCATTTTAGCAGTTCAAACAAAAACACTGATATAGCAACAACACAACATTATAGCAAATACATATATAGCATACACTGGAGCTAAATAGATACTGGCAAGGATCACTAGCAGTAAATATGGCAAGGAATCCAGAGCCAAAAAGTGTAATACTTTAAGGATGGTTGTATAAGCCAGGAGGAGGATTGAATAGAGACCTGAGAAGGCGTTTGATGAGTAAGCCTTCGTCAAAAAGAAAGAAATGAATCCTAATCAAAATTAAATAAAATTTTACCAAAATTATCATGCTTTTTTACACACAACATGCAATTGGGGGGGGGGGGCAACAAAAAAAAAAAATTAAAAAAAAATTCAAACTTTGGAACGAAGGGGGTTGCTTCAAAGGTCTCCAGCTTAACATAGATGGGCAGCAGAGAGGGGTTCACAGAACAATTTTGTTTAATGGACTTGAAGTCTAAATGTAGTCAATTTGCTCATTGTCTTTGTCATTCTATTTACCCTTCCAGATCCACAGAAACACCATTATATCATCTCAGCCATTGATGCCAAATTTCATATTTCTGTTAGTAGCTATTCTGTTCAATGATATAAATTATGAAAAACAGTAATACAAATTATGACAAACAATCTGTGAGTTTATTTCTTGGCTTGTTCAAACACAGTTTGTGAGTTTATTTCTTGGTGGGCTGATTAAAACAACATGCGAGCCAACTCGGCCATGATGGGAGAAGATGTCATGCACCTTGGTGTAGTCCACCTACTTTGGTCCCCACCTGACACGCAGGTATCGCATGTGGCTTCAAGCAGCTGTATGCATGCAACAGTGGTAGCACCCCGGCAAAAAGCTTTGACAGGTGGGCCAGATTAGATGATAATAGCAGATGGGTCTCATAACATCAGTGAGTTAGGGACTTGCCTGCCCCAGTATGCAAATACAGTTCTGGCAGACTGGGCGGATGAGATCACCAGGAAGATCAAATGGTCAGAAAGGCAGTTCTGCAATGTTTTGTAGAGAGCGAAGGTTATGACAAGGCACAGAAGACATCATGACCATCCACTGCCATGATATTTCATTGTACCACCAGACCCATTCCTCTGAGGCCAAGAGAGTGGGACTGCCCCCGTGCAGTGACTTTCCTACATTAAAATCTTTTCATGCACAGGTTTTTTGTGCAATCTTTTTCTTTCTTTCTCTCTTCCTCAAGCCCTGCAGCGATAGTGGCGTGACAAAGCGATAGGTGGAGATGACCACTGGCAGTCGTAGTCACAATCCTGGACAAACGGTTGCTCATCTTCATACTTGGGACAGTGGATGCGTTCAGCAGCATCCAGGCAACTAGACAGCCTCTTTAGGATGGCACTGCCCACCCTCACATGAGGGACAGGGCTAGAAAGCGTGCCTCAAACACTGCCAGCCCTACAGCATCTGGTCATCATACTCCAGTTGTAGGATTTCAACGCCAGAGTTTGGTAAGCAACTGGAATGGAGTTCTTGGCCCACACAGTGTGGGGAAGCTAAACAGCAATGATATGCTTCTTGTAAGTAAATGTGCAGAGCGCAAATGTGCTAACACATGCTTTGCATCACAAACACTTATTCTGGCAAGCTGAAAAGTACAAAACATCCTGGATGCATCCACCATCCAAACAATGGCATTTGATTGTGATATTGATAGACAGAGAGACCTATGGGATGTCAGAATCACGTGAATTATGTGAGGTGCTGGATGCTGGACCCTCTACAGACTAGTCAGATCAGTTCATAACGTAAGCATTATTCCCACTCAGTGCAAGAGATTGTTGTTGAAGCAAATTCTAACGCATAGTCTTCTCAAATAAAAAAATCAATTTAACAAAAACAGTTGGTTTCAGAAAAAACTAGTTGAGTATAAAATAATATTACTAAAACTGAAGCAATATCAAATCAAATGCAGAAAATGACAGCATATTTTCTATTACGTTATGAATAATTAAATATATCAAAATTGTCTTATTTATTACAGCGTTGAATATATCCCATGAATACTTTTATGTTAAATTGTATATGTGTCTGGCGGCTGCCACATTGATATAGCAAGAGCCAAATTGGGTATAATTGTCAATAGAGAGCTTTTTCTAATGAAGTTCAAAGTTTGGTATAAATTACCTTTGTTTTCAAGATACCCAACCTCTGAAAGGTTATTGACCACATTTTCTTAGAGATTTCAATAGCTATCATGTGTATGCAAAACATTGTGTAGTTTGT
Organism: Sinohyriopsis cumingii; assembly: GCA_028554795.2. Taxonomy (NCBI): domain Eukaryota; kingdom Metazoa; phylum Mollusca; class Bivalvia; order Unionida; family Unionidae; genus Sinohyriopsis; species Sinohyriopsis cumingii. Next base: position 16,340 of record JAPYKE020000126.1, on the reverse strand, counting down.
CACTGCTTTTCGTCGTTGATTTAGAACCAAACAAGATTCCTTTTTTCAAAAATACTAGAGACATTTATTTCATAAAAAAACTATCTACATTGAGACTACTTTTTAAATGTTCTATTAGTCAAATATTGAAGCCATGAATTCATTGCAAATAATAATGAAACTTCTCGTTTATGAATTTTAAGTTCACTACTTACTCTGGAACTCACTCTCCATAATTAACTGTATTTTGAAATAAAGCGTTTTATTCACCAAGTAATTATTTTACTTCTTTGCTATCTTTGATCACATTTATGAACGGGTTGGCTACTTTGAGATAGTTTAATAAACTTATTTGCGTAATAATATTTATAAAAGTTGTTCAATTAAAACAAGTTGACATAAGATGATCACTGCAAGCTCTTACACAGGTAGGATTTGCATTGCTTTTCACTTTTCTTTTATTCCAGTCATTTTAATTAATTTGATACAAAAGACATAGCAGGTCTGCTTTGTGTTGAGTGTAACAATAGAACAAACACTTCTGCAAGTTGGAGATGAAAATATGATTGGCATCTTAATTAGTTTGTTTTCCTTCAGTACACATTTATTTGATTAACCTAACTTGAAACAAATTGGCCTGCCCTCTTAGTGTAAAATTTACCTATGCAAATTAGCCTAATGAGATTTCAAACAGCAGTACTCAAGGAACTGAACAGTGACTTATTCTCAGTCTGTTAGGTAATATATGAATTGATGATTGTTCATCACTGACTCCCTTATATTTTAGTTTACTCTATAACAATCTTCTATATAAACTGCCAGGAGAATGGTTTTGCAAAAATACTAAGATGATTAATGGCATATATTGTGGTGTTTAAAGGACGTTGTCTCAATCTCTCATTAGTTTTTGTTGTGAAGCATACTGAAACTCGTGTTTCTTCAAACAACCTTTTCAGCGGGTTTATAACTACCATGAATTTCATGTGACACATTGTGTTACGGCAAGAACGAATCTGTGCTAAATATTAATAAGGAAGTGATTTTAGGCTTTTAGTGGTTATTTGCATATTTTTCTGGGGAAGCTCTTCTCTAATTGCATTCATGGATATTTCAATGTGTTGTACTTGTTCTCTTCTGTTTTAGAATGAATTACATTTATCTGTGCATTACATTATTTTTATGTAATTTTTACAATAATTCACATAGACATACTAAATATTTTGACAGATTTATGTGCAAACATCAGGATAATCATATCTACTTTAGAATTACAAAGACTAAACATGTCTTGGGAAATTTCTGTCTCTAATTTACCATCAGAAATTTTAGCAGAAAAGAAATGATCTTTAGTATGTGCTAGTTATGTAGAAAATTATTTCACTCCTTGTAATTTTTTAAAAGATATTTCAGTTTACGATGATTATTATATACACAACGTAAAATAATGACAATGTCAAATACAATTTCTGTTTTCTTAAATCATGCCAAAAACTTCTATAGAATGTTTATATTAACATCATCATGTTTAACAGAATTGTTGGGGCCCCAAGTGGCTGAGTGGTCTAAAGCGTTCAGCGTTTCGGATCACTGCCATCTCACTTCTGTCTGCGTGGGTTTGAGTCCAAGGCTCGGCTAGTGTGGATACATGGGAAAGCCTGCCAGTAGCTTCTCATGGGTCAGTGGTTATTCCCTGGGTTTTACAGGGTTCTTCCTCCACCAGTTATACTGGCCGCCATGTATAGCCTATCATGTGCTGAAAAATGGCATTAAACCCTAGAAAAACATAACAGAATTGTTACGGGGGGGGGGGCAAATTTTTATTACATGATTCTTTCAATATTTCCATGACCTACTAGGGTAAGATTGAAACCAGTTGGTTCATAGTAAGGGGTCATATGAGTTATAACTTGTTCAAGCATGTAGAACTTAATTATGCAACAGTTTCAGACAAGATGTAATAAGAAAAAAAGCTCACTTGTCTGTCACTGTATCGGGGCCCCAAGTGGCCGAGTGGTCTAAAGTGCTCACTATTCCAGATCACTGCCATCTCACTTCTGTCTGCGTGTGCTCGAGTCCAAGGCTCGGCTAGCATGAGTACGTGGGAAAGCCTACAAGTAGCTTCTCGTGTGTCGGTGGTTCTTCCCTGGGTTTTTCAGAGTTCTTCCTCCACCAGTTATACTGGCCGCCATGTATAGCCTATCTTGTACTGAAAAATGACATTAAACCCTAGAACAACAACAACTGTCACTGTATCAGATTCAAATGTCTTACAGTCAGCGAGTTCAAAATAAGGAGCAACTATTATTTTCTGGACAGCCAAATTCAGACTTGGGGAAAGAGATATCTGGCTCTCATTTTCAGTACTGCCTTCACCTTTGAAGATAACAGTTCCAGCAATATTTCACCAAAAATGATATTTCTTGTATCGTGTTTGCCAAATTGCAATTGTCCATTTTTATGATAAGTACTGTATCATTTTTAACTCAGAAGTACTAAATTCAAACTCTGAATTTACTGATGTTAGTCATAACCTGCTGAGTTGTCAGTAATTTGTTTCTTGATGTTTGTAGAGAAAAAATGTCATGAGTTTGCAGTGAATTCTCTGTTGTTTTATTTGCTTCTCACTAATACTGCATTATGGCTACTTCTACATACTGCTGTATATATTATAATTTAATTGATTAAATATAGTTTAAGTAATGCTCAATGCATCCTTATCTGGCCCCTTGTTGGTCCCTTCTTTCTCTACTATGGTTTCTCTGCACAGACATGATATCATTGCAGTCAGTATATGTTAATAAGCTAGTAACTAAATTTACATATGTTGTTATGTTGAACCAATCAGATGACTGAGTTGGAGCATGTGATCAAACATTGTGTCAGTTGGTTGGGCATTCATACAGCAACTGGGATGCCTGTAGAGATGTGTGCTTTTTAGTGTATATGCTGCATTTAACTTACCAGTAACATTATTTGTAAAAAGGACCATTCACTACCCCTCCTTCCTTCTGCCTTGTCGTACATTTGGGATAACATGCCATTCAAACTCTGTTCAGGGGTGGGGTGGGGGACATTGTTAAGTTTTATGCATTCACAACTTTGCTTTTGAACCCCAACTTGTGTCAGTTCATGTACTTAAATGTACTCAACTATTATGCCCATATACTTCATACCCGCTTCCTATGGTGCATGTATGGAGTATCGACTGATGTATGTTATCATAGTAATCCTCAGGATCAGACTTATTGAGTTTCGGTTATCAATGTCCCTATATACCTCATATCAGCCCATTGCAGTTCCACATGTAGGTGTCGGACATTTTTCACAACCCTACAAACTCTGCCAAGTCTCTCTACCTGAGGTACTCATATACAAAAAACTCAGAGATAGGCTGGTGCTTTGTGGTGTGACAAGGTTTGCCCCCGTTTTGCCAAAGATTATTTTATATGTACAATAAAATGTATGTTGAACCTATGCATTGTGTGTTACTTAAACTCTTTTATAAGTCAAGTCCAACTGCAAACATCATAGACCCAGATCTGTCAATACATATGCAATGGCAAATTTGGGTCTGTGCAGTTTGGAGTTAGAATAAATAAATAAATAAGTAAATATATATATATATATATATATATATATATATATATATATATATATATATATATATATGCGTACACTTTTACTTTTTTCTCTATTGATATTTACGTGTTTTATAAGCACTTTTACATTTTGCTCATGTATGTAAGGTATAAACTCGTTAAAACTGTAAAAAAATTAAACAATTGTATCATATATTTGACAGTTTTTGGATTTCTGAGTTGACTCATCCATTTATGTACCAAATTCATGCATGTAGATTAGTTTTAATTTATTTTTATTAATCACATACTAATGATTTCTGATTCCATTTGAAATAGACTCAAAGATGTAATGAATTCAGTACCAGTTGCACTCATAGATGTACAATCCCATCTTTTCCTGTACTAGACACTAATCTTGGTTTCTGACCATATTTAGTTTATGTCATCCGTGTTTATAACGTTTCACATAATTTCTAACCAATGCTCAGACTGTGATGCAGTCATTCATTACTAATACAGTGTACTCATTAAAAGTGATTTTTCATTTGCATGTACCTTGTTTGATTTTCCTAAATTTCACACATGAGTGAAAGTCACCTAAAATTACAGTATGGTTCTGCATCCATTAACATCAACTGAAGACATCCTTTATCAGCTTTCAGTCTTATAACATTTAAAATATTTTAAACAAGTTTTTTTTTTTTATAATTTAAAAAATGCAGTTAGGTTAATAAATTAAAAAATTATTGATCATTGAATTTATTAATTATTTATTTTTCTTTCATTTTTTTAAAATATAAGTTATCAGGATTTTATATACTCCATTTCCTCACCAACTGACCAAGTTTTGGAAGGATTACTATAAACTATTTATCTGTTTGACTGTTGCACACACACACACACACACACACACCGGATGGTGTTATTAAATTGCTTATTTTCTTGAAATATGACATTTTTATTCTTTTTAATAATTCGTGAACAAGTAAAACATCTTAGGATAAAAAATTAAAACATTACAAAGGCTATTGTTGGTAATATACTTTCCTTTTTCTAAAAATCATCAATTCTGTTTTTCACTTTGGCCACATATTATTCCAGCCTTTTATGTCATAAAACAAGCATTTCTTTTAGGTGAGATTTGGAATTATTAGCTAAAAATGCTCTGTATGAAATATCAAAAAAATTAATAAGCTTATTAAAATTGTTATTTCTTGTTGAAACATCTTTTCATGCAGTTCTAAAATTCTAGTTATAAGTTCAGATCTATTCCATAAGTGATTTCCAAGCCGATGTGCTACGACTCTATGGACTTGAACTAAAGGACAGAAAATGCGAAAACCAACAAGTTTATTAAAATTCAATGTGTTGCCCTAGGATAAAAAATTTCAAGGGAACTTACAGTGTTGTGAATTACATCCAAAATAGTCCCAAAAGTGTTATCACAAGTCAAAAGTAGTGTTCTGAATCAACGCCAGTCGTGTTATGAATGAATTCTAGTGTTGAATGTGCTGATGTGCCAGTAACCTCGAATTTGCTAATGTGCCAACAGTCTTGATGCATCACAATGATAACATCAAATATGTTCTTGAATGAATTCACAATAATTCACAAAATCTTGATTTGGGGATCGGTAGATTATCATTAGATAAATGCGTTTATATTTTTTATATCTTTTTCATTACAAAGATTTCAGTACAGAATGACACAGTGTCAACGTATTTCCAAAGCAAGACCAAAACGATTAGCGCAAAGAATTGACAAGAAAATGTAGATCATACTAGCAGGGAAAGAAGTCCCCATCTAGTTTCTATATATCCGAAATATAATCTACCGTTGCAAATTCACTTAGGCCCAACGTTGAACATTTTCAAACAATACTTCAATCATACACAAAACATGTAAACTTGTGTAATTTCAACACTTTCTTTTGTGTTTACTGTTTATGCCTGTTTGCAATTGCCTCTGACAAGAACCTAAAACCAAGTTTTTCACTGTACTTTGTCAGAGTTTTGCTTTTATCAATAAAACCCAGACATACAGCGATACCTTGCTGGTACAAATGCACTAAATAAGAGTTATATATATATATATATATATATATATATATATATATATATATATATATATATATATATATATATATATATATATATATATATATATATATATATATATATATATGTAGATAGATAGATAGATAGATAGATATCCGTACAACAATATATCACGTTATTAAACTTTATAAAATGATCAGACCAACTGATGTCAGTTTGCTTAAATAAGACAGAGATTCATTGCACTTGACCACATAAAGATTATCATATTTCACAGCACAACCAGAGTCTGACAGTTTGTTGGAATCCAATTGACTATAATTTCTAAAAAGAGAAATATGTTGTGATGCAATTCTGTAGCTGCTCCTGTGTCACCCTGCAGTTCAGTAGACATACTTTTTGGGTTTGGAATTTTGTAAAAAAAAAAAAATCTTCATAGTACAATTAATCAAATATAATTAGGGTAGACGAATTAAATTTAGTACATACTATTTGCATGTATATGACTGAATTAGATGTCAAGACTGTTACAGCCACTTTGCAAACAAATTCTACACAATTTTGTACTTTGTATTTGACACATTTTGTAAAATGATATCAATGTTATTAAGCAAAACTACTTGAGGTAAAAAATGAAATATGAAGTTTAGTTTTCAGGTTTCTGTGCGTATGTTGAATTTCATGATACTTCAACATTAAAAAATGTATATTGAACTTTATTAACTCTTTTTGTATCTGCAGTGGGAAATGCATGTTTTATAAACACAAATTTTGAGGAAGAGATAAGATCCAAGGAAATAATTAATAATTATAATGGAAGCAATGAAGAAAAATGTAGTGCTAAGGAATAACAAACAAATATATTAAGATATCAAACTCAACTAACGAGAAAACAGATTGAATCAATACAAGGTGATAAAGAAAAGAAAGTCCAGAGATGCAGTAGACTAAAGTTTGGGAAATGTGGGCCAAAATAGAATCAACATCAAAACAAAGCAATATGTAGAAATACCTACATGTTGTTTCATTCTCATGGAAACAGCATTTAATGCACATAACAAAAATAATGCAAGGTTACTCATGGTGTAGAAAATATGTGTACACCAAAAGAGCACGTTATACTGAAATGTAAGATGTTAGAAATGGAAAGGAGAAATATTAAGAAAATAATACAGAATAAATATGGGACATTTCAAGAAAAACAAATGCTGTACACTAATGGCATAATTAACTAACATAGATCTAATCAACTTAATTACAAGCACAATGTGGCAACAAACTACACAGATAAACGTACTAGAATGGTGTGGGACTTGTGTAAATGCAAAATTAGATCAAACAAGTTAGGCGCTAACATCGTGATTCGGTCTGCTGGTGGGAGAGATCGGCCCAATCAGGGTGGAGCAATAGCGGAAAGCCCTCTCACAAGGGTAGAGGCACCAAACTACGGGCCAATCTTGCCTGACCATGATTGGGAACCCCACCTCACCCAAGAACAGTGAGAGAAAGGCTCACTACAAACAAATAACTAATATAAAAGGCATGTTGGTATCACTAAAAAGAAATAAGAACTAAATACAAAAGGAGTACTGGCTTCACTACATACAAATAACTGATACAAAAGGCTTGGGGCCCGGAGTGGTCTAAAGCACTCACCATTACGGATCACTGCCATCTCACCTCTGCTTGGGTTCAAGTCTCGGGTTTGGCCAGTGTGGGTATGTGCAAAAGCTTGCCAGTAGCTTCTTGTGGGTCAGTGGTTCTTTCCGGTGTTTTCCCGGGTTATTCCTCCACCATTTTTACTGGCCGCTATATATAGCCTATCTTGTGCTGAAAAATGGTGTTAAACCCTACAACTACAACAAAGACAAAAAGCGCACTGGGTGAAACTAAAATAATTTAGCAATTTTTTAGTGACTAAGGCAAAAAGAAAACATGCGAATACAGAGGTTGTGTCCCTAAACTAAGGAACAGGGACTGTGACACCAATACTGTCAGACTCGTACAAGGTATTATGGATCACATCTGAGTCCCTGAAAATGAGGGCACAATGAAAGCACAAGGGAACAATTAAACAAGACTTACAACAATGAGTACACCTAGAAAAACATGCACATCATGCAAGCATTAAAATCAAACGAGCTTCTTTTTTGTTTTCAGTTTGCTTTTTTGTTCATTTTTTTCGTTTCACTTTCTTTATCTATCATTCACTTAGAGAAACACATTGAATTAGAACCATGAAAAGCAAAGATGGAGGAAGTGAAAGGAAGCCTCTTTGATGGAGATGGATAGGTAAATCAACATCATTCATGGGTTGGTAGACAAAAGGTGCCCACCCATCTCCTTCACAACTTAAATGGATCAACCACCAACTTATTTGTCTTCATTTTACCAGGTAGGATTTTTAATAATAAATGAGACGAAAAAGTTTGACCCATTTTAGCAGTTCAAACAAAAACACTGATATAGCAACAACACAACATTATAGCAAATACATATATAGCATACACTGGAGCTAAATAGATACTGGCAAGGATCACTAGCAGTAAATATGGCAAGGAATCCAGAGCCAAAAAGTGTAATACTTTAAGGATGGTTGTATAAGCCAGGAGGAGGATTGAATAGAGACCTGAGAAGGCGTTTGATGAGTAAGCCTTCGTCAAAAAGAAAGAAATGAATCCTAATCAAAATTAAATAAAATTTTACCAAAATTATCATGCTTTTTTACACACAACATGCAATTGGGGGGGGGGGGGCAACAAACAAATAAAAAAAAAAAATTCAAACTTTGGAACGAAAGGGGTTGCTTCAAAGGTCTCCAGCTTAACATAGATGGGCAGCAGAGAGGGGTTCACAGAACAATTTTGTTTAATGGACTTGAAGTCTAAATGTAGTCAATTTGCTCATTGTCTTTGTCATTCTATTTACCCTTCCAGATCCACAGAAACACCATTATATCATCTCAGCCATTGATGCCAAATTTCATATTTCTGTTAGTAGCTATTCTGTTCAATGATATAAATTATGAAAAACAGTAATACAAATTATGACAAACAATCTGTGAGTTTATTTCTTGGCTTGTTCAAACACAGTTTGTGAGTTTATTTCTTGGTGGGCTGATTAAAACAACATGCGAGCCAACTCGGCCATGATGGGAGAAGATGTCATGCACCTTGGTGTAGTCCACCTACTTTGGTCCCCACCTGACACGCAGGTATCGCATGTGGCTTCAAGCAGCTGTATGCATGCAACAGTGGTAGCACCCCGGCAAAAAGCTTTGACAGGTGGGCCAGATTAGATGATAATAGCAGATGGGTCTCATAACATCAGTGAGTTAGGGACTTGCCTGCCCCAGTATGCAAATACAGTTCTGGCAGACTGGGCGGATGAGATCACCAGGAAGATCAAATGGTCAGAAAGGCAGTTCTGCAATGTTTTGTAGAGAGCGAAGGTTATGACAAGGCACAGAAGACATCATGACCATCCACTGCCATGATATTTCATTGTACCACCAGACCCATTCCTCTGAGGCCAAGAGAGTGGGACTGCCCCCGTGCAGTGACTTTCCTACATTAAAATCTTTTCATGCACAGGTTTTTTGTGCAATCTTTTTCTTTCTTTCTCTCTTCCTCAAGCCCTGCAGCGATAGTGGCGTGACAAAGCGATAGGTGGAGATGACCACTGGCAGTCGTAGTCACAATCCTGGACAAACGGTTGCTCATCTTCATACTTGGGACAGTGGATGCGTTCAGCAGCATCCAGGCAACTAGACAGCCTCTTTAGGATGGCACTGCCCACCCTCACATGAGGGACAGGGCTAGAAAGCGTGCCTCAAACACTGCCAGCCCTACAGCATCTGGTCATCATACTCCAGTTGTAGGATTTCAACGCCAGAGTTTGGTAAGCAACTGGAATGGAGTTCTTGGCCCACACAGTGTGGGGAAGCTAAACAGCAATGATATGCTTCTTGTAAGTAAATGTGCAGAGCGCAAATGTGCTAACACATGCTTTGCATCACAAACACTTATTCTGGCAAGCTGAAAAGTACAAAACATCCTGGATGCATCCACCATCCAAACAATGGCATTTGATTGTGATATTGATAGACAGAGAGACCTATGGGATGTCAGAATCACGTGAATTATGTGAGGTGCTGGATGCTGGACCCTCTACAGACTAGTCAGATCAGTTCATAACGTAAGCATTATTCCCACTCAGTGCAAGAGATTGTTGTTGAAGCAAATTCTAACGCATAGTCTTCTCAAATAAAAAAATCAATTTAACAAAAACAGTTGGTTTCAGAAAAAACTAGTTGAGTATAAAATAATATTACTAAAACTGAAGCAATATCAAATCAAATGCAGAAAATGACAGCATATTTTCTATTACGTTATTAATAATTAAATATATCAAAATTGTCTTATTTATTACAGCGTTGAATATATCCCATGAATACTTTTATGTTAAATTGTATATGTGTCTGGCGGCTGCCACATTGATATAGCAAGAGCCAAATTGGGTATAATTGTCAATAGAGAGCTTTTTCTAATGAAGTTCAAAGTTTGGTATAAATTACCTTTGTTTTCAAGATACCCAACCTCTGAAAGGTTATTGACCACATTTTCTTAGAGATTTCAATAGCTATCATGTGTATGCAAAACATTGTGTAGTTTGTCACTGCTTTTCGTCGTTGATTTAGAACCAAACAAGATTCCTTTTTTCAAAAATACTAGAGACATTTATTTCATAAAAAAACTATCTACATTGAGACTACTTTTTAAATGTTCTATTAGTCAAATATTGAAGCCATGAATTCATTGCAAATAATAATGAAACTTCTCGTTTATGAATTTTAAGTTCACTACTTACTCTGGAACTCACTCTCCATAATTAACTGTATTTTGAAATAAAGCGTTTTATTCACCAAGTAATTATTTTACTTCTTTGCTATCTTTGATCACATTTATGAACGGGTTGGCTACTTTGAGATAGTTTAATAAACTTATTTGCGTAATAATATTTATAAAAGTTGTTCAATTAAAACAAGTTGACATAAGATGATCACTGCAAGCTCTTACACAGGTAGGATTTGCATTGCTTTTCACTTTTCTTTTATTCCAGTCATTTTAATTAATTTGATACAAAAGACATAGCAGGTCTGCTTTGTGTTGAGTGTAACAATAGAACAAACACTTCTGCAAGTTGGAGATGAAAATATGATTGGCATCTTAATTAGTTTGTTTTCCTTCAGTACACATTTATTTGATTAACCTAACTTGAAACAAATTGGCCTGCCCTCTTAGTGTAAAATTTACCTATGCAAATTAGCCTAATGAGATTTCAAACAGCAGTACTCAAGGAACTGAACAGTGACTTATTCTCAGTCTGTTAGGTAATATATGAATTGATGATTGTTCATCACTGACTCCCTTATATTTTAGTTTACTCTATAACAATCTTCTATATAAACTGCCAGGAGAATGGTTTTGCAAAAATACTAAGATGATTAATGGCATATATTGTGGTGTTTAAAGGACGTTGTCTCAATCTCTCATTAGTTTTTGTTGTGAAGCATACTGAAACTCGTGTTTCTTCAAACAACCTTTTCAGCGGGTTTATAACTACCATGAATTTCATGTGACACATTGTGTTACGGCAAGAACGAATCTGTGCTAAATATTAATAAGGAAGTGATTTTAGGCTTTTAGTGGTTATTTGCATATTTTTCTGGGGAAGCTCTTCTCTAATTGCATTCATGGATATTTCAATGTGTTGTACTTGTTCTCTTCTGTTTTAGAATGAATTACATTTATCTGTGCATTACATTATTTTTATGTAATTTTTACAATAATTCACATAGACATACTAAATATTTTGACAGATTTATGTGCAAACATCAGGATAATCATATCTACTTTAGAATTACAAAGACTAAACATGTCTTGGGAAATTTCTGTCTCTAATTTACCATCAGAAATTTTAGCAGAAAAGAAATGATCTTTAGTATGTGCTAGTTATGTAGAAAATTATTTCACTCCTTGTAATTTTTTAAAAGATATTTCAGTTTACGATGATTATTATATACACAACGTAAAATAATGACAATGTCAAATACAATTTCTGTTTTCTTAAATCATGCCAAAAACTTCTATAGAATGTTTATATTAACATCATCATGTTTAACAGAATTGTTGGGGCCCCAAGTGGCTGAGTGGTCTAAAGCGTTCAGCGTTTCGGATCACTGCCATCTCACTTCTGTCTGCGTGGGTTTGAGTCCAAGGCTCGGCTAGTGTGGATACATGGGAAAGCCTGCCAGTAGCTTCTCATGGGTCAGTGGTTATTCCCTGGGTTTTACAGGGTTCTTCCTCCACCAGTTATACTGGCCGCCATGTATAGCCTATCATGTGCTGAAAAATGGCATTAAACCCTAGAAAAACATAACAGAATTGTTACGGGGGGGGGGGGGGGGGCAAATTTTTATTACATGATTCTTTCAATATTTCCATGACCTACTAGGGTAAGATTGAAACCAGTTGGTTCATAGTAAGGGGTCATATGAGTTATAACTTGTTCAAGCATGTAGAACTTAATTATGCAACAGTTTCAGACAAGATGTAATAAGAAAAAAAGCTCACTTGTCTGTCACTGTATCGGGGCCCCAAGTGGCCGAGTGGTCTAAAGTGCTCACTATTCCAGATCACTGCCATCTCACTTCTGTCTGCGTGTGCTCGAGTCCAAGGCTCGGCTAGCATGAGTACGTGGGAAAGCCTACAAGTAGCTTCTCGTGTGTCGGTGGTTCTTCCCTGGGTTTTTCAGAGTTCTTCCTCCACCAGTTATACTGGCCGCCATGTATAGCCTATCTTGTACTGAAAAATGACATTAAACCCTAGAACAACAACAACTGTCACTGTATCAGATTCAAATGTCTTACAGTCAGCGAGTTCAAAATAAGGAGCAACTATTATTTTCTGGACAGCCAAATTCAGACTTGGGGAAAGAGATATCTGGCTCTCATTTTCAGTACTGCCTTCACCTTTGAAGATAACAGTTCCAGCAATATTTCACCAAAAATGATATTTCTTGTATCGTGCTTGCCAAATTGCAATTGTCCATTTTTATGATAAGTACTGTATCATTTTTAACTCAGAAGTACTAAATTCAAACTCTGAATTTACTGATGTTAGTCATAACCTGCTGAGTTGTCAGTAATTTGTTTCTTGATGTTTGTAGAGAAAAAATGTCATGAGTTTGCAGTGAATTCTCTGTTGTTTTATTTGCTTCTCACTAATACTGCATTATGGCTACTTCTACATACTGCTGTATATATTATAATTTAATTGATTAAATATAGTTTAAGTAATGCTCAATGCATCCTTATCTGGCCCCTTGTTGGTCCCTTCTTTCTCTACTATGGTTTCTCTGCACAGACATGATATCATTGCAGTCAGTATATGTTAATAAGCTAGTAACTAAATTTACATATGTTGTCATGTTGAACCAATCAGATGACTGAGTTGGAGCATGTGATCAAACATTGTGTCAGTTGGTTGGGCATTCATACAGCAACTGGGATGCCTGTAGAGATGTGTGCTTTTTAGTGTATATGCTGCATTTAACTTACCAGTAACATTATTTGTAAAAAGGACCATTCACTACCCCTCCTTCCTTCTGCCTTGTCGTACATTTGGGATAACATGCCATTCAAACTCTGTTCAGGGGTGGGGTGGGGGACATTGTTAAGTTTTATGCATTCACAACTTTGCTTTTGAACCCCAACTTGTGTCAGTTCATGTACTTAAATGTACTCAACTATTATGCCCATATACTTCATACCCGCTTCCTATGGTGCATGTATGGAGTATCGACTGATGTATGTTATCATAGTAATCCTCAGGATCAGACTTATTGAGTTTCGGTTATCAATGTCCCTATATACCTCATATCAGCCCATTGCAGTTCCACATGTAGGTGTCGGACATTTTTCACAACCCTACAAACTCTGCCAAGTCTCTCTACCTGAGGTACTCATATACAAAAAACTCAGAGATAGGCTGGTGCTTTGTGGTGTGACAAGGTTTGCCCCCGTTTTGCCAAAGATTATTTTATATGTACAATAAAATGTATGTTGAACCTATGCATTGTGTGTTACTTAAACTCTTTTATAAGTCAAGTCCAACTGCAAACATCATAGACCCAGATCTGTCAATACATATGCAATGGCAAATTTGGGTCTGTGCAGTTTGGAGTTAGAATAAATAAATAAATAAGTAAATATATATATATATATATATATATATATATATATATATATATATATATATATATATATGCGTACACTTTTACTTTTTTCTCTATTGATATTTACGTGTTTTATAAGCACTTTTACATTTTGCTCATGTATGTAAGGTATAAACTCGTTAAAACTGTAAAAAAATTAAACAATTGTATCATATATTTGACAGTTTTTGGATTTCTGAGTTGACTCATCCATTTATGTACCAAATTCATGCATGTAGATTAGTTTTAATTTATTTTTATTAATCACATACTAATGATTTCTGATTCCATTTGAAATAGACTCAAAGATGTAATGAATTCAGTACCAGTTGCACTCATAGATGTACAATCCCATCTTTTCCTGTACTAGACACTAATCTTGGTTTCTGACCATATTTAGTTTATGTCATCCGTGTTTATAACGTTTCACATAATTTCTAACCAATGCTCAGACTGTGATGCAGTCATTCATTACTAATACAGTGTACTCATTAAAAGTGATTTTTCATTTGCATGTACCTTGTTTGATTTTCCTAAATTTCACACATGAGTGAAAGTCACCTAAAATTACAGTATGGTTCTGCATCCATTAACATCAACTGAAGACATCCTTTATCAGCTTTCAGTCTTATAACATTTAAAATATTTTAAACAAGTTTTTTTTTTTATAATTTAAAAAATGCAGTTAGGTTAATAAATTAAAAAATTATTGATCATTGAATTTATTAATTATTTATTTTTCTTTCATTTTTTTAAAATATAAGTTATCAGGATTTTATATACTCCATTTCCTCACCAACTGACCAAGTTTTGGAAGGATTACTATAAACCTATTTATCTGTTTGACTGTTGCACACACACACACACACACACACACACACACACACACACACACACACACACACCGGATGGTGTTATTAAATTGCTTATTTTCTTGAAATATGACATTTTTATTCTTTTTAATAATTCGTGAACAAGTAAAACATCTTAGGATAAAAAATTAAAACATTACAAAGGCTATTGTTGGTAATATACTTTCCTTTTTCTAAAAATCATCACTTCTGTTTTTCACTTTGGCCACATATTATTCCAGCCTTTTATGTCATAAAACAAGCATTTTTTTTAGGTGAGATTTGGAATTATTAGCTAAAAATGCTCTGTATGAAATATCAAAAAAATTAATAAGCTTATTAAAATTGTTATTTCTTGTTGAAACATCTTTTCATGCAGTTCTAAAATTCTAGTTATAAGTTCAGATCTATTCCATAAGTGATTTCCAAGCCGATGTGCTACGACTCTATGGACTTGAACTAAAGGACAGAAAATGCGAAAACCAACAAGTTTATTAAAATTCAATGTGTTGCCCTAGGATAAAAAATTTCAAGGGAACTTACAGTGTTGTGAATTACATCCAAAATAGTCCCAAAAGTGTTATCACAAGTCAAAAGTAGTGTTCTGAATCAACGCCAGTCGTGTTATGAATGAATTCTAGTGTTGGAATGTGCTGATGTGCCAGTAACCTCGAATTTGCTAATGTGCCAACAGTCTTGATGCATCACAATGATAACATCAAATATGTTCTTGAATGAATTCACAATAATTCACAAAATCTTGATTTGGGGATCGGTAGATTATCATTAGATAAATGCGTTTATATTTTTTATATCTTTTTCATTACAAAGATTTCAGTACAGAATGACACAGTGTCAACGTATTTCCAAAGCAAGACCAAAACGATTAGCGCAAAGAATTGACAAGAAAATGTAGATCATACTAGCAGGGAAAGAAGTCCCCATCTAGTTTCTATATATCCGAAATATAATCTACCGTTGCAAATTCACTTAGGCCCAACGTTGAACATTTTCAAACAATACTTCAATCATACACAAAACATGTAAACTTGTGTAATTTCAACACTTTCTTTTGTGTTTACTGTTTATGCCTGTTTGCAATTGCCTCTGACAAGAACCTAAAACCAAGTTTTTCACTGTACTTTGTCAGAGTTTTGCTTTTATCAATAAAACCCAGACATACAGCGATACCTTGCTGGTACAAATGCACTAAATAAGAGTTATATATATATATATATATATATATATATATATATATATATATATATATATATATATATATATATATATATATATATATATATATATGTAGATAGATAGATAGATAGATAGATATCCGTACAACAATATATCACGTTATTAAACTTTATAAAATGATCAGACCAACTGATGTCAGTTTGCTTAAATAAGACAGAGATTCATTGCACTTGACCACATAAAGATTATCATATTTCACAGCACAACCAGAGTCTGACAGTTTGTTGGAATCCAATTGACTATAATTTCTAAAAAGAGAAATATGTTGTGATGCAATTCTGTAGCTGCTCCTGTGTCACCCTGCAGTTTCAGTAGACATACTTTTTGGGTTTGGAATA